>LR738711.1:203940151-203974950 GCA_902687465.1 Secale cereale
CCCCGAAAATTTCGCAGATGAAACCCTAGCCCCGCTCCCACCGCACGCCGGACATGTCCATTCCGCCCGGACGTGTCCACCCCGCCAGCCACGTCGCCGCAGCCAATCAGAGACCGCCACCTCAGCATCCACCGCCCCGCGCCCAATCCCCCCTCGCCACGTGGCCTCCGCCACCTCCCCAGGCCCGCGGGCCCGCGAAGCCCATCGGCGGCCCGCCGGACCCGGGATCCCGCCGCCGCCGCTCGAGCCTTTCCAGCTCGGTCCCGCTCCCGCACGCTCTGCGCTGCCGCTCGTCGAGGCGTCGCCGGAGCACCGCTGGATGAGCCCGCGTCGCCCAGCGCCAGGCGCCCGACCCCGCCGCCCTCGTCATCACCTCCTCGCCCGATTCCGACCGGATCCGGCAGTAGCTCCGCCGTCGGAGCTCACCGTCTCAGATCGACGCCGGGAACGAGCCCCGACGACCGGATCCGGCCGCCCCTGGCCATCCGCGCCCTCCTCCGTCCATTCCTGTCCTCCCACCGCCCCGCTGGAGTCCCTCCTCGTCGGCCCTCATCGCGTTCCGCCGCCGGCGAGGCTGGACGCCGCTCCTGCCCTGCGCGTGCTCGAGGAGCACGAGGGCCGAGCGTCGCCGCCTCCCTGGGCCTCCTCACCACGGCCCAGCCTGCTAGCTCCCGTGGCCGCATGGGCCAGGCCCACCAAGTCCGCCGGCCTACCTCGGCCCGTCTCCCTGCCTCGACTGCTCCGCCGCCGCGTGGGCCTCCGCCTCCCCGCCGGCCCAGTTCCCCTCCACGAGGCCCAGCCTACCTCCTCTCCAGATCTGGGCCAAGGCCCTTGGTGAGATTCCCCTAAACCCCGCCCTGGTCACGATTTAACTAATTAGCGCTCAGTCCGTTTTCTGAAAAACTTCTAAGTCCTTTTTCTGTCAGTAATTATGTTGCATGTTGGCATGGCTGTAACTTTTTGTGTGCATGTCCAAATTGAGCGAATGATATGTCAAAATGATCGTGGTGATATGCTCTACACTTTGTTCAATTGTGCCATGCTTGTTTGACTTCATCTTGATGCTCTAATCTCTGTTGCAAGAGTGCTACTTGTTTAAAATTGCTGTTAACTATAATTTTGTTGCATACTTGTGATGCTTGTAACTTTGTGCATGTTTATCCAAATGGAGCATATGTTATGTCAAAATGTTCATTGTGAAGTGCTCTACATGTTGGTTGCTGTAGCATTCATGTTAGGTGCCATATTGACATGTTAATCTCTGTTGCAAAAGTGCATTTGGCTGTTAAGTGTTAAAACTTGTTATGAGATGCTGATTTCACTTGCTCATTGTTATTGGTGTGTTTGTCTTCATGCCACATGTCTATATGTTTTAGAAGCACAATCATATGGTCTTTTCTGTGGTGCAATCCACTTGTCATGATATGCCTTGAGGTGAATTAAACAAGCTTGTAAACATGCCATGTTGTTGTTGTTGTTTTTATACTTAGTGAAAAAACTGCTAAGTCTGGAATCTGTATAACCTGATGCTATGTTTGCTTGATGCCCCACTCAAATCCATGCTTGTTTTGGAGTGGCCAATGATCATGTCTTGTTGTCCATGTTATTGTCTATCCATTCATACCCTTACTTGCACATATGACCTGTTGTAGCTTATTTATTTCTTGCGCTCAAGTTGCCATAAATTATACCTGTCAGGATTTTATCAGCATGTTCAATTTGGTGAATCTTGTTGTTATTGATCCATGCCTCCTATGGAGTTGCTCCAATGGAGTTGTTTGCTGTAGGACATGTCTACTACATGTCCATAATCTTTCTATACTTAATGGAGTTGATATGCTTGTTTTTTTGTGTCTCCGAAGGCAGCATCGTGATGATGTTTTTGCCTTCCCAGATTTTGGCTAAGTCTGGATAATTTTATTGCAACTTGCCATGGTTGGTTAAATGTGTTCCAGCAAGCTTTTGGGTGTGTTATAAGTTCGTGCTTGTTAAGTAACATGTCTACTTCACATCAATGCCTCTTGTTATCATGTTTGGGTGTTGTAGCATATATATACCTTGCTCCAAAGTGGCTATGTGGCTGTTAACTTCGGCTTTGCTTTGTATCTTGTTTCGTGTGTATGTGTTGAACCGTTGCTCCGTTTGGAGCGTGCCCTATATGAAACTTGTGTGATTTTGCATGTAGACTCATAATATCATGTTGTTTTCTTGTTTGGAGTGTGTTTGCTTGATGTTTGGGTGCATCTTGCACCGTTGGCATGTTTGACTTGTTGTGCTCATATCTTCTAGGCTGTAGCTCCGAATTAAACAAACTTTATATGAAACTTGACTAGAATTTCGTGTAGATCATCATGGTGCATGTTAATTTTCTGTTTAACCACTTTAACTTAAATTTTGTTCAGATCTGGACTAATTTCAAATTATGCATATGAGGACTTACCGGATTTGTTATATGTTGATTCCGGCCTCATTTAAACTTGTTGGTTTGTGTTGTTTTTGTGTTGTCGGTGTACTAAGGTAGGGGTACCTCAGTACCCCAACTTGTGCACGGACAGTAGCAGCTCCCCGCGGCAAGGTCGACCACGTGCTCGCCGGAGACCTTCCTGCTCCATACAAAACCATTCAAAAACAAAGTATACAAGACAGAAGATCGAGACCCCGGCAAGTGGGGCTTGCCGGGAAGGCCATCCCAGGCTCGAGGTTACCTCGCTCACGCAAGGCCCTGGCAAGAGGAGCTCGCCAGGAAGACTAGAAGATTACATCATAGAAGACACGCCTCGGCGATATATGCGTCCCGGCGAGGGCCCGGGGAGCGACAAGCTTCAAAGCCCGACAAGCTCCCGGGCCCGGCAAGATCAAGACCCCGGCAAGGTGCTTGCCGGGAAGGGTGTGCTGTGTGCCCGCGCTCCAGCTCATCGAACCACGCGTCGCCCTGAGACCGCTCCAGGGACGCGTGGCGGATGGCTGTGCAGCCTGGGGGACACGGTGGCACTCAACGGTGGTGAAGCCATCGCCGTGGCAAACGGAGACGCCAGGGCGGGCGCTTTTGGGGTCGACGGCGACGGGCATTCAATGCTCTTGTCCCCCACTGTCAAAGTAGGTAGCGACCACTGTTCACGCACTGTAGCTCCACTGTTCCCGCACTGTTACAACTACCACCTCTTTTACATTTTTACCCCTTTCTCCTACGTTGACACCTGTCGGTGATCCCTTGCACTATAAAAGGAGGCCCATGCACAACGTGGAGGGGGTTCGGAACCTAGATCGCTCATACGCTCGGTGTAGCTAGTTCTTCAAGCTCCCGAGCTCTCCAACTCAATACAAACTAAGCAGGAGTAGGGTTTTACGCGTCTACCGCGGCCCGAACCTGGGTAAAACTGCCCGCGTGTTCGCTACGATCTGCTCTTCGTGCTCCCTCCGCCCTCTTACCGCACAACAAGGGGCTCCGGTCCCATAGGTGTTCGTGGTGGACAGTTTCCCCCGACATCTTTGGCGCGCCGGGTAGGGGGCGTCGAGGTTGTGCGAACCTGATCCGGCGTTCACGCGGGCGCATTCTACATCAACCTCTCCGAATTCGTCAGCTTCATCAACAACAGCACCATGGCCCCGAAGAAGAAGGCTTCGGAGGTCGGAGGCCCGTCTGCGTCTCATCCGCCGCCACCGGAACCAACGGTGGGCGGGGGAGACGTCGTCGGAAGGGTGGTCGCCGGCGAAGACACTCGCGGCGCCACCAAATCCAAGGACAAGACGGACGACCGAGCCTCGGTCTCCGTGGACGCGCCGCGTCCGTCTCAGCATACGACAACCCTGCAGCGTCATACCACAGGAGGTGGTATCCGCTTGCTGGGACAAGGGCAAACCGGAGGCTCGCGGGACGCTCCGGGCCATCGTCCGGGCACGAGCAAAGCGAAGACGCCGGGGCGGGACCCTGCTCCTTCTAACGCCGTTAGGAGTCCGAGCATATCCCGCTCCTCGCACCGCTCGCCCCCGTTCCCCTCCACTCCAGCAGAAGCGCTCGCAAGGGCGCAACTGCTCCTCGACTTCCCTCCAGCGGCGGACAAGGCCAAAGACTGGAGGGCTACCATCCAGAGCCTGATCGCCTTCGCCAACAATGACTCTCCACAGCAGCCGGCGACCTCGCGGCCGCGGCAAGCAGAGAAAACGAAGGCCGACGGCGACAAAACCGCCGGGGGTGCGACGACCGTGCACTCCCCACCGCTGAAGCAGAAGACGCCGCCCCGCCGGAACAATGCCGACGACGGCTCCACGGCGTCGTCGGATCCGCGGGCTCGTCGGGACCAGCGCCAGGTCCTTGACGACCGGCGACAAGAAGACGCTCGGACAACAATCGAGCGCCGCCGAGAAGCTCGGCGACAATCAGACCAGAGAGCTGGGAACGCTGTCGACGCGCGCGCGCCCGGTGAACCAGGCGACTTGCCGTACGCGGCAGGCTGCCCTGCGTTCACCCGCGAGCTGCGGCGCGTCCAGTGGCCCAGCATGAAGAATTTCAAACCCGACGTACCGGAGAAGTACGACGGCAAAACGCACCCCTCGGAATTCCTCAGCGTCTACACCATCGCGGTGCAGGCTGCCGGGGGGCGCGACGAGAAGATCTTGGCAAACTACTTCCCGCTCGTGCTTAAGCCGAACGTTCGTTCGTGGCTTATGCACTTGCCGGAAGGCTCCATCTCTTCTTGGGCAGATCTTTGCCATCAGTTTGTTGGCGCCTTCACGGGCGGCCACAAACCCCACGGCCAGGAGAGTGATCTCCACATTCTGGCCCAGAAGGAAGGAGAATCCCTGCGCAAGTACATCCAACGCTTCAGCCGTGTACATCACAACATCCCCGACGTCCACCCTGCCGCGGTTATCAGCGCGTTCCACCAGAACGTGCGTAACCGCCGCATGCGTGAAGAAATGGCCATGACCAAGATTCGGGATGTCGGCGAGCTCTACGCCCTAGCTGATAAGTGCGCACGTGCAGAAGAGGGGAGGAGACTCCCCGGGGAGGATGCTGGCGCAGGAGGAAGCGACAGCGACGACGCCGCCCCGGCAAAGAAGAGCCGGCGGCGGAACAACAGAAGGAAGAACAAGAAGGAAGTGCTTGCCATCGAGAAGTCCGGCAAGGAGGCCCCCGCCAAGCAAACACAGGCTGGCGGCTCCGGCAAGGAGCCTGCCCCTGTAGCGGCGGCCGACAAGCAGGACGGCTCCGACAAGCAATACTGCAAGATCCACCGCACCAAGGGTCACGACCTCTCCAACTACAAGCGCGTCGAGTACCTCGTCGAGCAGCAGAAAGCTGAGTACGAGAGGCGTGACAAGGAGAAGGCCCAAGGTGGCGGAGGAGAGCCAAGCAAGAAGCGGCTGTTCAACGGCCGGGGAGGACGCCGCGGCAAGGCCAAGCAGCGGCAAGGTGATCGACCTCCCCGGGGCCGCGACAAGGATGAAGAGGACGACGATGAAGACATGGAGGACGAAGATAACAGCGAGCAGGAGTTCCAGAAGGCCACGGAGGTCCTGTGCGTCAACGGTGGCGCCTCTCTGCACACCTCCCACCGCCAGCTCAAGCAGTGGGTACGTGAGGTGAATGCAGCAGAGCCGCCCATGGAGCCGCGCAGGCTCCTAAAATGGTCCGGCACGCCCATCATTTTTGATCTTGAGGATCACCCTGACCGCACCACTGCGGTCGGGTGCTTGCCGATGCTGGTCTCACCCACCATCCGCAACCTCAAGGTCACCAAAATGTTGGTTGACGGCGGGGCCGGGCTGAACTTAATCTCCTCTGCTGTGATCAAGAAACTCCAGATCCCAGATGGTGAGCTCGAAGAGACCGGTTCTTTCCAAGGAATCAACCCGGGAAGGAGCAAGCCCAAGGGGAAGATCACTCTGCCGGTGACCTTTGGCGGGGAGCTCAACTTCAGAACTGAGCGCATCACTTTCGACGTCGCTGATATTCCATTGCCATACAATGGAATACTCGGCCGTCCCGCCCTCGCCAAGTTCATGGCAGCTTCCCACTATGCCTACAACGTACTCAAGATGCCGGGGCCGATAAGCGTCATCACTGTCCACGGCGACAAGAAGGATGCGCTTGTCTGCGCCGACAAGATCTACCGGGACGCAGCAGCCGCAGCAGAAAAGGACACACTTGCCGCTGAAGCTCCGGGGGGAAGAAGACGAAGACCAAGTCCGGCAAGTGCTCTGGGGCCCACTCCGGCAACCGCACCTCTTCGGAGTGCTGCGCTGCCGTCGAGGACGTTCCATCGAGCTCCACCGGCAAGTGTAAGAAGGGAATGGCCGCTCCTCCGGCAACCAAGAAGGTGTCCGCCAAGGAGGACGGCACTGGTGGTACCTTCACCATCAGTGCCACGCTTGACAGCAAATAGGAAAGTGCGCTCGTTGCCTTCCTGCGGGCGAATGTCGATGTGTTTGCCTGGCAACCATCTGACATCCCCGGTGTTCCCAGGAAGGTAATTGAGCACAAGCTTGTTGTTTGTCCTCATGCGCGGCCCGTCAAGCAGAAAGTGAGGAAGCAAGCCGTGGAGCGCCAAGAATTCATTGCTGAAGAAATCAAGAAGCTAGAGGCGGCAGGCCTAGTTAGAGGTGTGATCCATCCGACGTGGTTAGCAAACCCAGTCGTCGTGCGCAAGGCCAACGGAAAGTGGAGACTGTGTATAGACTTCACAGATGTGAATAAAGCATGTCCCAAGGATCCATTCCCTTTGCCGCGCATCGACCAGATCGTTGACTCCACTGCCGGATGTGAGCTACTCTCTTTCCTTGATGCATATTCAGGCTACCACCAGATCTTTATGGCCAAGGAAGATGAAGAGAAGACTGCATTTATCACTCCATGTGGCACTTATTGCTTCATACGCATGCCATTTGGACTGAAGAATGCGGGATCAACGTTTGCAAGGGTAGTGCACACTGCTTTCGAGCCACAGATCCACAGAAATGTAGAGGCTTACATGGATGACATCATGGTGAAGAGTAAGAGCAAGGAAACCCTGGTCCGAGATTTGGAAGAAACATTTCAGAACCTGCGCAGAATACAGCTTAAGTTGAACCCCGAGAAGTGCGTCTTTGGAGTCCCCTCCGGCAAGCTTCTCGGGTTCTTTGTGTCACAGAGGGGGATTGAAGCCAACCCCGACAAGATTAAAGCCATTGAGCAGATCGAGGCCCCGAAGCGCGTCAAGGATGTCAGAAGACTTGCTGGTTGTGTGGCTGCCCTCAGTAGGTTCATTTCGAAGTCTGCAGAACGCGCCCTACCTTTCTTCAAAATTCTGAAGAAGGCAGGTCCCATGAAGTGGACTCCGGAAGCGGAGGCAGCGCTGCGAGATTTGAAACGGTACCTATCCTCCACTCCAATACTTCTCGCACCTAGACCACAGGAAAAGTTGTTGCTATATCTAGCAGCAACCAACCAGGTGGTTAGTGATGCGTTAGTAGCGGAGAGGGAGGCCGACGAGGAGTCCGCACCACCGGCAAGCGAATCCAGCGACAAGCAGGGGGCTGCTTCGGCAAGCTCTGGCCCCGACAAGGACAATTCTGCGCAGAAACAGGAAGAGGTGCGGAAGAAGATGGTGCAGCGCCCAGTGTATTTTGTAAGTTCCCTTCTCCAGGGGGCTAGATCGAGATACTCTGGTGTGCAAAAGTTGCTTTTCGGCCTCCTCATGGCCTCGAGAAAGCTGCGCCACTACTTCCAGGCACATGAAATAACAGTGGTCACTCGCTTTCCGCTGAAGAGAATATTACACAATCCAGAAGCAACAGGCAGGATCGTTGAGTGGGCACTGGAGCTGTCGAGCTTTGGACTTAAGTTTGAGAGTACTTCAACTATACAGAGCCGAGCTTTGGCAGAATTCATAGCTGAATGGACCCCAACGCCCGATGAGGAAGTCCAAGAAACAAGTGCACCCGTACAAGAGGCGACAAGTGAATGGGTAATGTATTTTGACGGTGCCTTCTCGCTGCAAGGCGTCGGTGCCGGCGTGGTACTCATCGCGCCCACCGGAGAGCACCTCAAGTATGTTATCCAGATGCACTTCCCGAGAGAGCAAGCGACAAACAACACTGCTGAGTATGAAGGCTTGCTTGCCGGCCTCAGGATTGCGGCCGAACTTGGAATCAGGAAGCTGATTGTGCGGGGAGACTCTCAATTGGTGGTCCGGCAAGTCAACAAGAGTTATCAGAGCCCTTTGATGGAAGCCTATGTAGATGAAGTAAGGAAGCTTGAGGAGCACTTTGAAGGTCTGCAAATGGAGCACGTCCCAAGAGCTCAGAATGAAATAGCAGATGGCCTTTCAAAGTGTGCTTCGATGAAGTTACCTGTGGAACCAGGGACCTTCTTGCTCAAGCTGACCCAACCATCCGTTACACCATCGATTGGGCAGTCCAAGAAGAGAAAGTTGGTCTCCGGCGACTACTTGCCGGCGGATCTTCCTGAAACCGCCGCCAAGGTCCCCAAGATCAACAATCAGAACGCTGAGGAACAGTCTGCTCCTGCAGATCCAAGGATCTGTGCAGTCGAAGCAAGGGTTCCCGGCAAGCCTCGCCCCGGCAGGCTTGCCGGGGGACCATCAGCTCCGGCAGAGCCAGAGGTTCTTGCCGTAGAAGCTGAGGTTCCCGCAGCGGCCCTCGAGCCTTTAGTCCTTGCCGTTGAGCCTCAAGCTCCGGCGTGGGCGCAGCAGATCGTCCGTTTTCTACAAACTGGAGAACTTCCTGACGACCCAGAAGAAATAGAGAAGATAACCAGGCAGTCAAGTATGTACCAATTCGTAGATAACGAGCTGTACAGAAGAAGACTCAATGGTGTCAGGTTGAAGTGCATCTCCAGGGAAGATGGACAGAAGCTGTTGGCAGAAATACACGGAGGCATATGCGGCCACCACATTGGCGCAAGGGCGCTTGCCGGAAAAGCTTTCCGGCAAGGGTTCTTTTGGTAGAAAGCCCTCCAAGATGCAACTGCACTAGTAACCAAGTGTGAAGCGTGCCAGTTCCATGCAAAACAGATTCATCAGCCAGCTCAAGCTCTCCAAACAATTCCTTTGTCCTGGCCCTTCTCGGTCTGGGGGCTCGATATCCTCGGCCCCTTCCCCCGAGCTGTCGGGGGCTTTGAGTACTTGTACGTTGCAATCGACAAGTTCACAAAGTGGCCAGAAGTGGAACCAGTGAGGAAGGTGACAGCACAGTCAGCGGTCAGGTTCTTCAGGTCAATTGTTTGCCGTTTCGGAATCCCTAACAGGATCATCACCGACAACGGTACACAATTTACTAGTCGCACCTTCATGCAGTACGTCCAAGACCTTGGCGCCAAGGTCTGTTTCGCTTCTGTTGCTCACCCGAGGAGCAACGGTCAAGCGGAGAGGGCCAATGCTGATGTGCTGCGCGGACTCAAGACAAGGACCTTTGACAGGCTGCGCAAGTGCGCAAGAAATTGGATAGAGGAGCTACCGGCGGCTCTTTGGTCAATCAGAACGACACCAAGTCGAGCCACCGGACAAACACCCTTTGCTCTAGTCTATGGAGCAGAGGCAGTTCTCCCCACGGAACTCGTATACGGATCTCCTCGAGTGCTCGCTTATGATGAGCTCGAGCAAGAGCAACTGCGGCAAGATGATGCATTGCTCCTCGAGGAGGGACGTCTCCAGGCTGTTGTACGAGCTGCTCGATACCAGCAAGCCTTGCGCCGCTACCATAGCCGCAAGGTCAAGGCCAGGAGTCTCGAGGAAGGCGACCTTGTTCTTCGGCGTGTTCAGTCCGCCAAGAATTCCAACAAGTTGACGCCGAAGTGGGAAGGCCCTTATCGGGTGAGACAAGTCACGAGGCCCGGCGCTGTCCGCCTCGAGACCGAAGAAGGCTTACCGGTGAGCAACTCCTGGAACATAGAGCATCTTCGCAAGTTTCACCCATAAGGCGCGGTTGCCGTGATCCGCTCCGGCAACCACCTTTTGTACAAGCTTTGCCGCTGTTGCATGTAACCCTTTGTACAAAGCCGGGCGCAGACCCCGTGCATAAGTAAAGTTCTTGTGTTTCGCGCTATTTGCCTTTTACATGCTTTTTTATGCTATATGCATGCGTTATTTGGCATCTTGTGCAACACACCCATCCGGTAAGCGTTAGCACGCCGAAAGGCCATATACTTGTTTCCCTCTTCTTTTTCCTTGCCTCTTAAGCAGAAGGAATGTTCCTCGCGCACAAATTTGCCGGGGGGGAGGAGACGGAAGAGGAACCAAGTGCTGTTCAATGAAGAAAAGCCTTACCGAGAAGCAAGCGATATATGAAAGCTAAGTTATTAGAATTTGATCAGTTCAAATTTTTAAATTTAAGTTGTCTTCCTTGAACAATCACACCTTGTATGGAAAACCTGTGCGCGGAGGAACCTACCCGTAGCTAACCGCACCCTTATCTTGTTTTCGAGTACGCTCAACGACTTAAGTGAGCTGCGACAAGTGTCGCGCCCTTGCTTCGTTTTCGAGTTCACTCAGCAAGCTAAGTGCGTTGCGACTAGCTGCGGCAAGGTTGCTTGCCGGTGAGACCTTGGCCAGCAGGCTGCTCAGAGTCCAGTACTCAGCGCTCGCGGCAAAGGACCCTTGCCGGCAAGCTCCCCGGGAGCGTGGGGTGAAAAGCATACAAAGTAGATGACCAAGACAAGGAAGATCACATTGCACTGATTGATCAAAATGAGATAAATATCTTACAAGGGATAACTTGTCGCAATGATTAATGAGTTCCTAACACCCTATGCAGCAACAGAAAGAGATAAAGATAAAGGGGGCCTAATCTACGCGGTCGCCCTCAATCCTGGAGAGCTTGCTCACTTTGGCAATGATATGGGCGACCTGCTCCTTCAGCGCCTCCATGTTCGCGTCGACCGACAAGCTGCGGAGAACGTTGGTGAGGTTTATGCCGGGATTGCGGTATACAATCTTCGTCAGCACACGCTCCAAGGTTCCCGTGCAGAGCAGGCGCGACTCCTCGGCCAGTTGCGCGGGAATCTTCTTCCGAAGATTCGCGAGAGCCGGCGCGATCCCCCTGAAGAAGAGGCTGAGCTTGGCGCTGTGGGGGAGGTTTGGGTCCGGAGAGTAGATGAGGTGCTCCAACTTCAGCGCCAGCAGCTCCTGGTCAATGTTGGACGCGAAAGATACCAAGTCCTCGGTCCACACCTCGACGGTACGGCAGAAGTTCTCGGCCGCAGTGTTGGCGCTCGCCACCAAGCTCTGCTCCTTGCGGAGCTCTTCCTTCAGCTTGGTTTCCCGGGCTTGGGCGGCGTCGAGCGAGTTCCTCAGCGTGGAAACCTTCAGCTCCAGGTCCTCGATGGAGTCCTTGGCGGCCTTCAGCTCGTCGCCCTTCTCAGAAAGACGCACCTGGAGTTCGGAGTTGGTGTGGGCGTCCTTCTCGCGCTCTATGTTGAGCGCAGCGACCCTCTCCACGCTCGCCTTCAACGACTCCTCCAGCTGCGCGACCTTGGCGGCAAGATCCTCCTTGGCGGTCTCCGCGGCAGCCGCGGCGGCTTTCGCCTCCTTCAGCTCTCTGCCAAGGGCCTGCTCCCAAGCGGCAAGGTCTTCCTCATGGTAGTCGAGGTTGACCTTCCGCTGGGCGAGCTCTCCTTCTCGCCGGGACAGCTCCACCCCGGCGAGCCGCTGCTGCTCTTCGGCCTCGGCCTTCTCCAGCAGCCATTCTTTATATTCTCCGGCAAGTCTCTCGCGCTCCTCCGCCACCTCGCGGAGGGCAGCCTGGTTGGCGGCGCGGAGCTCCGCCGCGCGATTCTCCATCTCGACGGCGGCCTTGGCGGCAAGGGCCTCCCGAGAAGCAAGCTTCGCCTGCCTGGCCCGGTAAAGGGCCAGGAGCTGGTGAAGCAGCTTCTCCTCCTCGGGCCCGTCGCTTCCACCGGGCACCTCGACGATCTTCAAGCCCGCGGAGGCGAGGACCTCTTCGTCAAAGGCCTCGCCCTCCGCGGGGGCTCGCGAAGAAGAACCGCACGGCACCTGGATGAAGACGCCGTTGGGGGCTTCAAGGTAGTAGCCGGCCTGTTCCTTCCCGGCGGAGGGGTCGGCGGCCGGTGCAGCACTTGATGCTCCTGCCGCCTCCGGGCCGGCAGTGCGGTCGCCGCCCCCCTCCCCGGCCGCTGCGTCCACAGCCGGAGCGGTCTCTTGCGCAGCCGGCTCGGCGGCTCCCGCCGTGTCCTCGGCGACAGGGGCGTCGCCGCCGCCGCCCTGCGCGCCCTCCTCCTCGATGTCGATGACCTCTGTCTCCATCCGCTCGGGGGGAGGAGGGTCTAGAAGAAGAAGAAAAAGCAAAAAGAGTTCAAGCAAATATCCAAAAAGAGACGAATCCAAGAAGACAAGTGACGGAACTTACCTTGATGGACGTCATCAGCGGCGGGCTCCCTCGCCGGGGAGCTCTGCCTTGGCGGAGTGGCCGCCCTCGCCGGGCTGCTCGCCCTTGGCGGGGTACTCGCCCTTGGCGGAGTACCTGCCCTTGGCGGAGCGCTCTCCCTCGCCGGGGAGTTCGGCCTTGGCGGGGACGGCGGGGCCCGCGGCTCCTCGGGGACGACCTCCGGACGCTCCTGAGCTTGCGGCTCCACCTCTGCACAAGGCAATCAAGAGAAGACAAAAGCATCAAGATATTAGCGCAAGACAAAATCTTCAAACGCACCTGACGAGTGAAAGTACGGAATCCAGACTTACGCCGGGGGCTGCGCTGGGGGCTGCTCCTCGGAGCAGCGCTCGGGTCCGGCAGGCTTGGCTCCGGCACGTCCCCAGTCGCCGCGGCGGACGAGTCGTCCGCGACCTCGACCACGGGCACTTTGGCCTTCTTCGCTGCCCGCTAGGCCAAGGTCCTGAAATCAAAACAAGAAGCAAGATCAGCATCAACAAGGACCAAGACAATATTGAAAAAGATGCAAGGCCTCGAATACTTACTCCTGTTCCTCCTCGTCGTCGTCTTCGCTCAGGGCGGAGAAGTCAAACTCCACCTGAGGCGCGTCCGCGCGGGGAGCAGGAGGCGAAGACTCCCTCGGGCGCTTGGCGGTCCCCGGGGCTGGGGGCTGCGAAGACCCAGCCCCTGTGGTAGCCGAGGCCCGGGGAGCGGGCGGAGCCGTCGCTCCGCTCTGTGAAGACCCCTTTCCGCTCGGCGCTGGCTTGCGGGGCGCCTCTGCTGTGGCCTGCTTGCGGGGCGCCTCTGCCGTGGCCTGCGCGCGGGCCGCCTCTGCCGTGGCCTGCGCGCGGGCCGCCTCCGCCGTGGCTGGTACGCCGGGCGGCCCCGTCGCAGCTTGACTCCCCCGAGAAGCTCGCGCTGCCCGGCGAGTGGGCTGTTGCCGGGGCGCCTGTGCCCTTGTCCCTGTCGTCGCCTTGTGGAGACGTTTCATCGGAGACCGCCTGGGGCTTGCCCGGGGCGGGGAGGTCCCCGACGACGAGGAGATGTCGTCGGCGTAGAGCTCCAGAGACCCGTCGGAGTCTTCGGCGGCCTCGGCGTCGTCCTCCTCCTCCTCCTCCCCGGCAGGCTTGCTGGGCCCGGCGCCCTGCGCTGCGGCCTCTTTCTCCCTGGCGCCTCCGCTCCCTCCGGCGCCTCCGCTCCCTGCGGCGCCCCTGTTCCCTCCGGCGGCGTTACCTCTCGCCGCGGCCTCCGTCAGGATTCCAGGGATCCCGGAGTGCCTCAAGGATGGGACCCCGGCGAGCTCGTCGGGAGGCAGCTTCAGTAGCCTGCGGATCTCCGCCTCCTCTGCTTGGCAGGATGCTTCCGCAGCCTCTGCCTCCTCGGGCGTGTGGCCGAATTCTCCTGCCGCTGCGGCTGCAGCGGCCTCTTCAACCCGAGAAGCTATGTATGCTATCTCCTAGTCGGTGGTGTCCCGTGTCAACTCCCGGGTCTCGTTCTTGTTCTTCGCCACCTCCACCAGGTTGTCGAAGAGATTCAAGATGACGTCTGGCTTGGGCGCGATCCACGTGCGGTCGACGCCGTGCGAGTCGCATGCGGGCATCATGGCGCGGAGGTTGTCCCTGGCCGTGCTGTTGCAGAGGGGCACCACTCCCCGGGGACTCCTGAACCATTCCGGGTGGGCCGGGTCGTGCTTAAATAGCTCCCGGACCATCCCCTTCAGCTCCAGCGACGTGAAGTTAAAGTTGAGCCCGGGGCGCAGCCTCATTATATCCGCCGAGTTGCCGTACTCCCAGGCCGGCCTTTTCCTGTCTTGGAGAGGGGCGATGCGGCGGCGGAGGAAGTCTGTGCCTACTTCTGCGACAGACAACCTTGCTACCCGGAGACGAAGAATCCTGATGAGGGCGATGTCAAGCTTGCTGTCGTCCGAATCCAGCTCGCTCCAGTCCCTGCCGCGCACGATAGGTGTTGTGCGCGGCGTGGTGAAGGGCTGCGGCTGGTCCTCAACAATCCAACACCAGTCCGCACGCCACTCCTCCCACTTGCCGCGGTGCTCTCCCGGCAAGTAGGACTCCTTCTTGTTCAGACGAAAAACCCAAGATATTCCTCCGGAGAGGGGGGCGCCGGCCTCTGCTCTAGGGGTGAAGAAGTGCCTAAACAGCGCTACGTTTGGGTATATTCCTATGTAGTTTTCGCACATGTGTGCGAAAACCGCCATCGTGAGGATGGCGTTGGGGGTGAAGTCAAGAAGGTGGAGGCCGTAGGTGTGCATTATGTCATAGAAGAATTCGGAAAAAGGAGGGCAAAGACCGCAGTGAAAGAAGGCTGCGAAGAAATAGTACCCGCCGGGGTAGTTGTCCTTGGCGGCGGCCGGATAAGCTCGGGTGCGGGGGTGCGCCTTGGTCCCCTTGGACCAGAACAAGTAATACTTGTTCCAGAGCTCCCGCGCGCTGAGCTTCGGCGGGAAGACGAGGTTCCGCTTCCGATACAAGGTGAGCCTCGCCGCTTGCTCCGATTTCTCCTTCTTGGCCTTCTCCGCCTTCGCCTTCTCGGTCTTCGGGGCCATGGCGGAGGCGGCGGAGGAAGAGGGACGAAAAGTCCGGCGGCACCGCAGGTGCGGACGGCGGCGGCGGAGGTGTGGAGGCGGAGCGCAAAGGGGATCTCTGGAGATGGAAGAGGATGCAATGAAAGCGAAGGAGAGGAACCGCTCCTGCTTCCTCTGCTTTTATGGGAGAGTGGGGGGGCGTCTCGCTCTTTCCATTAAAAGAACGTGGCCACGTCCCATCCCACGACGCCGCAATCGACGCGTGCCGTTACGGGGGGACGCGGCGGATGCGGAAGTGGATTCGGCGCGCTGTGGGCCACGTGTATCCGTGCACTGTTTTGGGCCTGGCCCAACAGCGCTCGGCACCGTGTGTGGCCCAGGCCCGGGGGCTCCTGTCGGTGTACTAAGGTAGGGGTACCTCAGTACCCCAACTTGTGCACGGACAGTAGCAGCTCCCCGCGGCAAGGTCGACCACGTGCTCGCCGGAGACCTTCCTGCTCCATACAAAACCATTCAAAAACAAAGTATACAAGACAGAAGATCGAGACCCCGGCAAGTGGGGCTTGCCGGGAAGGCCATCCCAGGCTCGAGGTTACCTCGCTCACGCAAGGCCCTGGCAAGAGGAGCTCGCCAGGAAGACTAGAAGATTACATCATAGAAGACACGCCTCGGCGATATATGCGTCCCGGCGAGGGCCCGGGGAGCGACAAGCTTCAGAGCCCGACAAGCTCCCGGGCCCGGCAAGATCAAGACCCCGGCAAGGTGCTTGCCAGGAAGGGTGTGCTGTGTGCCCGCGCTCCAGCTCATCGAACCACACGTCGCCCTGAGACCGCTCCAGGGACGCGTGGCGGATGGCTGTGCAGCCTGGGGGACACGGTGGCACTCAACGGTGGTGAAGCCATCGCCGTGGCAAACGGAGACGCCAGGGCGGGCGCTTTTGGGGTCGACGGCGACGGGCATTCAATGCTCTTGTCCCCCACTGTCAAAGTAGGTAGCGACCACTGTTCACGCACTGTAGCTCCACTGTTCCCGCACTATTACAACTACCACCTCTTTTACATTTTTACCCCTTTCTCCTACGTTGACACCTGTCGGTGATCCCTTGCACTATAAAAGGAGGCCCATGCACAACGTGGAGGGGGTTCGGAACCTACATCGCTCATACGCTCGGTGTAGCTAGTTCTTCAAGCTCCCGAGCTCTCCAACTCAATACAAACTAAGCAGGAGTAGGGTTTTACGCGTCTACCGCGGCCCGAACCTGGGTAAAACTGCCCGCGTGTTCGCTACGATCTGCTCTTCGTGCTCCCTCTGCCCTCTTACCGCACAACAAGGGGCTCCGGTCCCATAGGTGTTCGTGGTGGACAGTTTCCCCCGACATGTGTGCTTCATCCCTTGCCATGAATTGCATCATATAGACTTGTCTTGCATCATACTTGGTTGAGCATCTTGTCATGTCTTGTGTGGTGTGTTTACCGTGTTGCTTGCTTCTTCTCGTTAGTGCTTGTTCCGTTGCGATCCTGAGGACTCGTTCGTCTACCCGTGGTTCGTCTTCAAGGCTTCTTCTTCGTCTTCTTCGCGAAACCGTTCTTCTTCCTTGCGGGATCTCAGGCAAGATGACCATCACCTTGGATACCTTTACTATCATTGCCATGCTTAGTGTCTCGATGCTATCGTTACATGTCAAGCTACCCATCTTTATTGTCAGCCCCTCTCCTTGTTGCCATGAAACCTCTAACCTTTGACACCTTCCTAGCAAACCATTGTTTGGCTATGTTACCCGCTTGCTCAGCCCCTCTTGTAGCATTGTTAGTTGCAGGTGAAGATGAAGATCGTTCCATATTGGAACTTGTTGTTGGAATATCACAATATCTACTGTTATTATTAACACACCTATATACTGGACATGGGTGGAAGGCTTGGCCTTTTGCTCTGTGTTTTGTTCCACTCATGCCACCTTAGGAGCCGATAAACCGGCATTATGTTCCTGGATTTTGCGCTCCTTACACGGTCGGGTATATGGGGACCCCTTGACAGTTCGTCTTTGAATAAGACTCCTCCAGCAAGGCCCAACATTGGTTTTAATTTGCTCATAATAACAACGTAAATTAATTAATTAATTGCATAGGGACTTAGCGCTACCCGAGGATTCATTCTACATACAGGGGGCCAGTGCTGATGGTGTTGGTCCCAAACGGGGGTCCTGCAGGGCCGCCACAGGGAAACTAGAGGTATCTGGCTCCTGTAGCATCGCCCATCCGGTCGTGGCCTGAGACGAGATACGCGCGGCTACTATCAGGGTGTCGACACACCGGGAGGTCTTGCTGGACTTTTTTTACCATTTTCGAAATGTCTTGTGCACCAGGATACCGAGCCTGATCGGATTGTCCTTAAGATAAGGGGTAATATTATTATTACTTCTGCTGATCGTGAGAGCTTGTGATGGGCTAAGTTGGGACACCCCTGCTGGGTTATTGTCGTGGATTTAGCACGGAAGATGTCCTAGGAAAAGGACTTAGTCGTGAGGCCATCCCTCGGGTTAGCTTAAAGGGGTTAAAGCGGACGAAGGACACAGGGAGTTTATACTAGTTCGGCCCCTTCGATGAAGGTAAAAGCCTACGTCTAGTTTGGTGTGGTATTGCTTGGGCTTCGATGACCAGGGAGCGAATCCGCTTTTCCTGGGTCTCGAGCTATTGTTTCTTGTCATGAACCGTCGTTGGGTCGTCCCTTTATATAGTAGGTGATGCCCGGTCCGGTTTACAGAGTCCCGAGGCCGGCTCATAAACGTGTCCGCATCGGTCTCTATTCTTTCTATCTTACATCCCAAGTTACATGGCATGACGATTTACAAATCATGGGCCTTATACATGGGCCCCTAACCTCCGTAGGCTATAACCTTCTATTACATACTCCACTGGGCTTCTGATAATATAATCTTAATAACATAAACCGGACCCTCCTGCCGGTTTATACCTGATAGTAATATCCCTGACATTAGGCCCCAGATTGATTTGAACTTGTTCATGTCAGTCTTCAAAGTCTTGTACGAATTTCCCTTTCTGCAGCTCTTGTATACTTCTTAAACCAGCCATGACGTCATCTCCTAGAATCGCTTCAATCTGTCATGACATCATCTGCGCATTTAACGCCCGCATATGTTTGTTACCTTTCTTTATTACCGCTCCGAAGATCGAGGCGACAGCTCAACCCATATCCGATTTTTGGTCTCCTCGATTCCCGCGCCTGCCGTTTTATCTCTTCGGCCTATAAATGAGGCCGAGGGCCAGCTCTTTTACCCCCTCCTGCTTCGTCTTCCTCTGTCTCTAGCGCTCATGCCCCCGTCGCCATCCTTCGAGCTCACCGTCGTCAGCAAACCCGGCCGCTGCATCAACCTGAGCACGTCCAGATATTCGCCGCCGTTCTTCCGCCTCTTCAGGTACGTTATTTCTTCTCCCAATGACTCTCAGTTCTAGGGTTTCTCTGTAGCTCGTCGTGAACCCTTGTTCTTCATAGTTCATCGCCGTAGGTTGTTTTTAGCTGTAGATGTAAAACTTGTTAGGTCAACCCTCGTGCACGTGATTCCGCTCCATCGCCATAACTTTAGTTTCTCCAATACTGCTAGTTTGGACTGGATCTGTAGAAAACTTCCGCTGCCTTCACTGAATATGACTTGAATTGTTTCGTCTTTTTTCCTACGTCGTAGATCCATATTTTACTTCTGCTTCCTGTGAAAGTTGTTTCTCATACTTTAGATCTGCAGCTTTTTATCTGCTTATATCACCGGTTCAACTATAACTTGCGCCTCATATGCGTGCACTGACGGTTTAGATTTAAGCCTGCATTCCGTAATTGGCGGTTTAACTTTCTCCTTCTATTGTCATAAACTGGTAGCTGTCTCATTCATGCTTGCTTCGGATTAGGGGGTACCATTAGTCCCTTGCTTAAACCGTCAATTAGGTCAATACTCTCACAGAACACGCCGGTTTGCATTCAGTAGATTTGTAAAACCGGGTCTTGTATTGTATTTTTCAGCACTCCCGCATTGGAAAAGTTGGCTAAACAGTTCGTTGCTTGCAATTGGGTCCCTTCCCGGATTACCGAGGATGACTTAGTAAAGGCGGCCTCAATTGGTATTCTGGGTCCTAAAGAGGTTCTGCACTGGCGGGCCCCTGGAAAGGAATGTCCTCCTACACCTAAGGAAGGAGAAATCCTCGTTTTCTTTGACCATCTGGCCCGGGGCTTTAGCCCACCCGGTTCAAAGTTCTTCCGCGACGTCCTAGCCAATTTCCAACTCCATCCACAAGACATAGGTCCCAATTCCATATCCAACATCTACAACTTCCAAGTCTTCTCAGAGGCATATCTGCAAGAGGAGCCATCTATGGAGTTGTTTCGGGATTTCTTTCACCTGAACCGCCGGACTGAGTTCTCCGACGGGCCCCATACTGAACTCGGCGGTGTGAGCATCCAGAAAAGAAAGGTTGTCAGCTTTCCTCACGCCATTCTTCACAGCCACCCCAAAGAATGGAACCAGACTTGGTTTTATTGCAAGGATACTTCACCCGAAGGAGAAAATCCGCTCTCGGGTTACCGCGCTTACCGCCTAACGCCGAGTCATCCTTTCCCGCAATGTCTAAGCGCCCAAGACCAGGCTCGATATGCCCCTCAACTTTCCAAGCTCAAGGCTTTCGTAGCTAACGGTTTAACCGGGGTTGACTTTGTTCGATGTTGGCTCTCTTGGAGCATTCTTCCATTAAGCCGGCGCTCAAGCTTAATGTGTGAATATACTGGCAATCCGGAAGATCCTTAGCGTCACACAAAAATAGTGCTTCCTGACAACGAAGTTACTGAATCCGCAAAAAAGATGTTGAACATCCCTCTGGAAGAATGCAGCCGGACTGGTTTAGCTCCTTTCTGCGCAAACAACCAACCACCGCCGGTAAGACTCTTCTGTCCCTTCCTTTTCACTTTAATCCGTTCATATCATTTGCCTTCAACATGTTCTTATTCTTTTACACAGGCCAATGATCCTTTTTGGAAGAGGAAATCTCAAGATAAATCGGCAAAGCCAACCCGTAAGAAGAGCTTAGCCGTAAAGAAGAAGAAAGCTGCTGTCGTTTCCGGTTCAAACCTCGAAGAAGATGATCCGGCTTCTGAGGTACTGCTTGATTCTTATGTCCTTTGAATTCTCTTTGTTTATATTTATATCAATAATGTCTTTTCCCAGGATCCGGCAGAGGGAAGTAAAGCAGATAATGTTGAGGTAATTTCTCTCTCATCTGATTCAGAACCGTTGCCACCCAAGATTCGCCGGGTATCCCGGAAGTATCCATTTTCTCACCCTTATGCTCAATTGGATCCCAACTTTCTTTTGAAGAAACAGCAGCATGAGGCTCGCCGAACCACACGCCATAGTGGTCACGTGGTTGAGTCATCCGGATTACCCCACACGCCAGCTCACAGACGCCGCTCAGAGGTTTTGCTTACTCCAACCCTTCTTCATCCAAAAGCAGGTCTTATTCCCAAACCTCTTAAACCTCTGATCCCAACTATCACGAAGCTCCTCTGTCTTCTTCCGGCGAGTCGACTGCTACTCAAATCCTGGTGCTTAAGTCCGTTCCTGGGTAAGTCATCTTTCCAAACGTCCGGTTTACCTTTCCGTTTTGACTTTGTGATTTTCATTGCTATTTTAATCTTTATCAGTATGCCCAAGCCTAGCAAAAGAAATTAAATAAACCGGCTACCGAACATACCACTGCTGAACCGGCAAAGGATCTTGAAGCGGCCAACCCTCCAAAGGAAAATGTTGAAGTCCAGCACGATGACCCCTCCCCTATGGATCATGAAGATCTTGCTGCTCTGGGGGGTGATGCTATGGAGAACACAGCTGAACCGGCAAGCCCTGTCTGGGTTAGTCCTCCTCGGGCTAGCCCGGCTCCTGTTAGTCCGGTGCGCACCGCTGATCCTCTCCAGCCAGCCGCTGCCTCGACAGAAGATGTTGAGATAACTGGGATAAGCTTCTCTGCTCCCACAGAGCCTGTTGTCTTGGCTAAACACACCGCCAAGGAGGAAAAGCTTCAGCAAGATAAAGGCAAGTGGAGTATAGATTTGTCAAGTTATAATCAGCTTAGTGCCCAGGAACTCCACTCTGGGTATCTGAACCGGCTCTTCACCAGCCGCGACTATGAGGCCGGTTTAGCAACATGATGAAGGAGAAGTATGAGGTAATTTTCTTTCCTTTTGCCTTCCGTTTCTGCTTGTATCTTGCAATTATACCCTTAGGCAATAGTAGCCCCCAAGTGTCAGTTTACCTCACCGTAGGCGAACCGGGACTTCTCTTATGGCTGAGAATGAACGTACATTAGCCCCCAAGTGCCAAGGGCATAACTTGTTTATGTGCTTGGGACTTGTCTGGAAAAGTTGCCTTCTTTGACTTCAATTGTACATTAGCCCCCAAGTGTCGAGTGCATAACTTGTTATGTGCTTGAGACTTTTGATTGAACTGTCCTTCAACACCTTCCTTTTCCTGCAGGCTGATTTGAACCGGAGAGCTTCGGAGGCAACTGAACTCCGGAATAGCTTGGCCTTCCATGAAACTGCTTCAACTAAATCTAAGGAGGAACTTGTCCTTGCTTTAACTAACATGGAAAAACTCAAGGAATATTTTGAAGCGGAGCGGTCCACATGGGAGGTGCAAAGGGCTGCTCTAGAAAAGAGAGCAAAGGATGCTGAAGCTGCTTTCAACCCGGTGACGCAGGAGCTATCCGGGTTAAAACAGCATATAGATGATATGACATCTGCTATCTTCGGTGAGTATCTGTCTTTATATGTTTGTATCCTTGCAATCTTATACTGTTCCGGTTTAACTCACCAATTGTATATAGGGAGGCGCATAACTCATCTTGGAGACGATGTTCGGAAGAAACTGAAAGCCGCTTATACCTTGGTGGAACAACTCTACTCCGGTGCTCAGTGAGCCATCAGTGCCATGTCGCACAATAAACCGGCGTCGACCACTATCCAAGGTACTCTGGAGAAGTTATCTGTCTTGCCTGCTCGACTTGTTGAAGTGAAGAAATCTGCTGCAAGAGCTGGCTCTCTCATGGCGTTAACCAAGGCCAAGGCATGGGTCCCCGATTTTGATCCGGTGGAGGCCATGAATGGTTATCCCAGCATGAAAGAGGACGGGTCGGCCTTCTCTTCTGAGGATCTTCGTTCTTTAACCAAACACATGTGCCCTCTTGCCAGTAAGCTTGCTGACGAAGCAGATTTAACAAGGTATCATCCGAGTTACGATCTAGAGAATACACGGGTGGAGCGGCCGGTTTATGACACCGAAAATCTGATCCCACCTGTTCGTAAGCACACCTTCGCTCCTGACATTGATTCGTCAGATCTTATAAATGATGAAGTATATTTCCGTGCCCTCGCCAAGATTGACTGGAGCACTCCTGATTTCCAGCAGCTGCCAGAAGTCGACGAAGATCCGGAGCAAGCTGACCCTCAGTCTTCACAGCGTGCTGAGGAAGAATCCTAAATCGGCTCCGGTTTAACTTTTAGATGCTGAACACTTTGCAAGAAACTTTGATTCTTTTGGGCCTGCAAATGCCTTGTAATAGAATAGTTGAGATACTACTTTTCTCCCACTGTTATGGTACTACTATGATTGGCAATCCCCAATTTATCTCCTGCTTGCAATGCTTTAACAGTTTATATTACCTGCGTCTGCATGAACAAAGCTAAAAGATGTCCTGGCAGTTTACCACCGGACGGATTATACTACCCTGATACATGTTTCAAATAAATAATTTGAACTGCATATAAAACACAAACATATCCCATACCTGTGATTAAGTGTGCTTGTAGACCTTAACCCGACGGGAATATTTTAAAGCGCGGGTGCTGATGAAGCCCTTGGCTCTCTTGTCGGCTTAGCATGATGGCCGATCCGGGTAACGATGAACGCCGGTTTAACTCTCGCTGGTGTTCATGACCCAGACTTTTAACTCTGTAGATGTCCGGTCAACCTTGTAGTTGTCCAGTCTCGCATCAATGGACTTGGTTAAAGAACCAATGACCTTGAAGACAAAGATTTGTGAAAACATAAAAAAATAAGGTTTTGGGCAAATAAGACCATGTAGTCGAGGCTTTTTACGAGCTGCCAGGCTCCAAATTCGAGGCTTTTTATGAGCTGCCAGGCTACTGTCATTAACCATTTTAGCAAAGCCTATCAAGATGCTCCGCAATCCTTAACCAAATCATCGATGTACATAGCTACCCAATGTTTCAAAATCTCGTATAGATTTTGTCTTTGGGTAATCACCTCGATGATCGTCAATTTAACGTGACCAAGTTCAGGGTCCCGAAGTATTGACTTGTGACAGGTTCGACGGGGCGTGATTTACTTGATGCAGGCAGGTTAATCCGGGGTTTTAGGTGTATGCACCGGGCTTCCAAGCCATGTTCACTACAAGGGTATTCAACTTGCTGAAAGCCCCCAGGTAGTGTGTGAGCCCTTTGCTCGTCGGGGCATATGTTTGAGTTGTGCTAGGCATCAAACCCTCTTTTACCCCTCATCATCATGTGGAAATTGACGAAGCAACCAGAGCAGTGCTCTTATGATGGGCTTCATAACGCCGCCAGCTCAAGAGACCATGGGAGAACTTCCTTGCCCGCGGAAGCCCCCATGTGACTTTTGTTCGTAAGATGGCTGATTCCTTGATTTGTCAAGGGTGCCAGTTTAGGAGGCCATGGAAAGTTTCTTTGGAAACCCCCATGTGATACTCCTTTGTGTAAAGAACACGGCTAATTCCTTGATTCTATCAAGGGTGCCGGTTTAAGAGGCCATGGAAGGTTTCTTTCGAAGCCCCCATGTGATACTCTTTTGTGTATAGAACACGGCTGATTCCTTGATTCTATCAAGGGCGCCGGTTTAAGAGGCCATGGAAGGTTTCTTTCGAAGCCCCCATGTGATACTCTTTTTCGAAAAAATGGCTGATTCCCCGGTGTACCGGGGGCGCCAGTTTATTTTATTAATCATAATATATACATTGTACATAAAGCAGAGCCAATAGCTCAAGTATAGTAAGGTCGAAGAAGAGCGATGTTCCATGGCCGCTTGGTCTCCTCCTCTGCCGTACGTGAGTCCTTACGTTCTCGAACGTCGACAAGGTAGTATGATCCGTTGTGCAGATTTTTGCTGACCACAAAGGGCCCTTCCCAGGGTGGGGTAGCTTGTGCATATCTGTCTGGTCCTGGATGAGCCGGAGCACGAGATCTCCCTCCTGAAACATCCTGGTCTTAACCCGGCGGCTGTGGTACCGGCGTAGGTCTTGTTGATAAATCGCTGATTGTGCCGCTGCCGTGTCCCGTTCCTCGTTAGGCCGGTCCAAGCTGTCTTGTCTTGCTTGTTCATTATTCGCTACAACATAAGCCGCTACTCGTGGTGAATCATGACGGATATCACTAGGAAGGACCGCTTCAGCTCCGTATACCATGAAGAAAGGTGTGTACCCTGTGGATCTATTAGGCGTAGTGTTGATGCTCCATAAGACAGAAGGCAACTCTTCTACCCAGCAACCCGGTGTTCTTTGCAAAGGAACCATAAGCTGGGGCTTGATGCCTCTCAAGATCTCTTGGTTGGCTCTCTCAGCTTGGCCATTGGACTGAGGGTGAGATACTGATGATACATCAAGGCGAATATGTTCTCTTTGACAGAACTCCTTCATATCCCCTTTGGACAGGTTGGTGCCATTATCAGTTATAATGCTGTGTGGAAAGCCAAACCGGAAAATCACCTTTTTGATGAACTCAACCGCTGTTGCTACATCACATTTACTGACAGGCTCCACTTTAACCCACTTTGTGAATTTGTCCACTGCTACCAACAGGTGGATTTTCTTATCTTGAGATCTCTTAAAGGGTCCAACCATATCAAGCCCCCAAGTCGAAAACGGCCAAGTAATTGGAATCATCCTCAGCTCCTGCGCCGGTACATGAGCACACCGTGAGAATTTCTGGCAAGCATCACATTTTCTGACCAAGTCCTCTACGTCGGTGTGAGCCGTCAACCAGTAGAACCCATGACGAAAAGCTTTAGCTACCAAGGAATTTGAACCGGCGTGATGACCGCAATCCCCTTCATGAATCTCTCGAAGAATATCACAGCCTTCCTCTGATGATACACACCGTTGATACGCCCCAGAAACGCTGCGGTGATGAAGTTTTCCATTGATGATAGTCATAGACTTAGACCGCCGGATTATCTGCCGGGCCTCGACTTCGTCCTCTGGCAACTCACCTCGGCTCATGTATGCCAAGTAAGGGAGTGTACAATCTGGAATGACGTGAAGTGCTGCAACCAACTGTGCTTCCGGATCAGGAACAGCCAAGTCCTCCTCTGAAGGTATCTGTACTGATGGATTATGCAATTCATCCAAGAAAGTATTAGGTGGAACCAGTTTACGCTGGGAACCCAGCCGGCTTAACGCGTCAGCTACTTCGTTTTTTCGCCAGTCTATATGATCCACCTGGTATCCCTTGAAGTATCCTACGACTGCGTCCACCTCTCATCGATATGCTGCCATGAGCGGATCCTTGGAGTCCCATTTGCCCGATACTTGTTGTGCCACCAGATCTGAATCGCCAAAGCACTTAACCCGGCTCAAGTTCATCTCCTTGGCCATCCGCAGACCATGGAGGAGAGCTTCATACTCAGCAGCATTGTTAGTACAAGGGAACATTAAACGGAGGATGTGACAGAACTTATAACCTCGTGGGGAAGTTAACACGACTCCAGCACCCGAACCCTCCAATTGTCTTGAACTGTCAAAGTGAATAGTCCAGTATGTATGATCCGGCTTCTCCTCAGGTGCTTGCAACTCTGTCCAATCATTAATGAAGTCCACCAGTGCTTGGGATTTTATAGCAGTATGGGGCACATACTTTAATCCGTGCGGGCTATGTTCAATGGCCCACTTTGCCACCCTGCCAGTGGCTTCTCTGTTCTGGATTATATCCCCTAACGGAGCTGAACTGACAACAGTGATTGGGTGGCCCTGGAAATAGTGCTTCAACTTCTGGTTTGCCATGAACATCCATATACCAGCTTCTGCCAGTGTCGATATCTCTGTTTCGACTCAATGAGTACCTCACTGATGCAGTAAACCGGCCGTTGAACCGGATATTCTTTGCCTGCCTCTTTGCGCTCCACCACAATGGCCACGCTGACTGCACGGGCATTGGCGGCCACGTATAACAGCAGCGGCTCATTGTCAACCGGGGCAGCAAGGACTGCTGGTTCTGCCAATTGCCTCTTCAGATCCTCGAACGCAGTGTTTGCAGCATCACTCCAGACAAATCGGTCCGTCTTTTTCATCATCTGATAGAGCGGGATTGCCTTCTCTCCTAAACGGCTGATGAACCGACTCAGTGCTGCAATGTGGCCTGTCACGCGCTGGACATCATTGATACACGCCGCTTTAGCCAAGGACGTGATCGCCTTGATATTCTCCGGATTAGCTTCAATCCCTCTGTTTGACACTAAGAATCCCAAGAGCTTGCCCGCCGGAACACCAAAGACGCACTTCTCCGGATTGAGCATCATTTTATAAACTTGGAGGTTGTCAAAGGTTTCTTTTAAGTCCTCTATCAGCGTCTCCTCCTTCCTGGATTTCACCACAATGTCATCAACATATGCATGGACATTTCTTCCAATCTTCCCTTGTAGGCAGTTCTGCACACAACGCTGGTAGGTTGCTTGGGCACTCTTGAGCCCAAAAGGCATGGATACATAGAAGAAGGCTCCAAAGGGAGTTATGAAAGTTGTCTTCTCCTGGTCCTTAACTACCAACTTGATTTGATGATAACCTGAATATGCATCCAAAAAACTTAGCCGCTCGCATCCCGCCGTAGCATCGATAATTTGATCAATACGGGGGAGAGCAAAAGGATCAGTTGGGCAAGCTTTGTTCAAGTCTGTGTAGTCAACACACATCCTCCAGGTTCCGTTTTTCTTGAGTACCAGTACCGGATTAGCCAACCACTCTGGATGAAACACCTCAATTATGAAGCCTGCGGCCAAGAGCCTAGCCACTTCTTCACCTATAGCCTTGCGCCTCTCCACATTGAAGCGGCGCAGATACTACTTGACCGGTTTAAACTTCGGATCAATATTAAGACTGTGATCAGCGAGTTCCCTTGGTATACCTGGCATGTCAGAAGGTTTCCATGCAAAGATATCCCGGTTCTCACGGATGAACTCGATGAGTGTGCTTTCCTATTTAGGGTCTAGGTTAGCGCTGATGGTGAACTACTTGGATGAATCGCCCAGAACAAAGTCAACCTGCTTGGTTTCCTCTGCCGACTTGAACTTCAACGCCGGATCATGCTCTGTAGTTGGCTTCTTCAGCGTGGACATATTCGTCGAATCAACATTGTCCTTATAGAATTTTAGCTCTTCTGTAGCGCAAACCTCCTCAGCATAAGTCGCATCTCCTTCCTCGCACTCCAATGCAATCTTACGGCTCCCATGAACCGTGATAGTTCCTTTGTGGCCTGGCATCTTGAGCTGTAGATAAACATAACACGATCTAGCCATGAACTTGGCGTAAACCGGTCTCCCAAACAAAGCATGGTATGGGATCCTGATCTTTACAACCTCAAAGGTCACAGTCTCCGATCTAGAGTCATGCTCATCCCCAAAGGTAACCTCCAGATCGATTTTTCCAACTGGATAAGCTGATTTACCGGGCACTACCCCATGGAACACTGTGTTGGACTGTCGGAGCTTCTTATCTGTCAGCCCCATACGTCGAAAAGTCTCATAGTATAGGATGTTGATGTTGCTGCCTCCATCCATAAGTACTTTGGTGAACTTATAACCACCCACATGTGGTGCCACCACCAGAGCCAACTGACCCGGATTATCAACCCGTGGTGGGTGATCTTCTCTGCTCCATACAATGGGTTGCTCAGACCAACGTAAAAAATGTGGTACCGCCGGTTCAACGGAGTGTACTGCCCTCTTCAAAACTTTTTGATCCCGTTTGCATAGACTTTTGGTGAAGACGTGATACTGCCCACTGCTCAGCTCCTTCGGATTATTCTGATATCTGGTTTGCTGCTGCTGCTGGCGCTGTTCATTCCCTTGGTTGTTGTATCCACCCTGACCATGTTGCTGGTTATGTTGATGCTGATTGCTGCCATTGTGGTTATTGTTACTGCCGTGGTATCCTGGACGGGATCCACCACCTTGATAACCCGGACCTTGAAAACCAGGACCTGACCCGCCGAGGGCCCGTGGTTATATTTGGCCTGTTTCACAAGCTCTTGCATAATGAAACAGTCTTTCCGGAGATGCGTAGCCGGGTTTTCCTCTGAACCGTCCCTTGGGCAAGGCATGTTCAACTGGCGATCTAGATTAATAGGTGGCCTCCCGCTGCATGGGGGCAGTTTACCCTTGCGGCGCTGCCCATTGTCCTGGGCGTTGGTATTGGCCATAAAGTCTGAGCTGCCCTCCGCTTTACGCTTGCCATTGTACCCTGTGCCCGCCGGATTGGCCTGCGCTGGCTTACCGTTTTTTCTCGCCTTCCCGGACTTGTCTCCGTCTGCATCTGGATACTTGGTGTTATCAGAGTCTCCTTATTTTACCAAAGCGCCCATGAGCGTTCCCATGTCGTTGCAATCATGTTTGAGCCATCCCAGCTTCTGCCTCAAAGGCTCAAACCGACAATTGCCTTCCAAGGTTACTATCGCCGTGCTTGGATTGATGCTATTGGAGGAGTGCAAGATTTCGGACACTCGCCGCACCCAACTACTGGTGGTCTCTTGCTCTCCTTGAATACATGCCGCTAAGTCAACCACGGACATCGGCTGCTTGCACGTGTCTTTGAAATTATTGATAAACCGGCGACGCAACTCACCCCATGATCCGATGGAGTTAGGTGGTAAACCCTTTAGCCATGTCCGGGCCGTGCCCTCAAGCATCATTGTGAAGTATTTAGCGCATGCAGCTTCGTCCACGTCAAGCATCTCCATAGCCATTTCATAACTTTCAACCCATGCCTCCGGAGCCAGATCCGCCGTGTAGTTGGGTACCTTGCGCGGACCTTTGAAGTCTTTGGGTAGTTTCATGTTTCGTAAAGCGGGGATGAGACACTGCACTCCCAAGGAACTGGACATGATTCCTGTTTCGACTGTGGTGGTGGGGTGAACCGGCGTCGCTTGACGGGCGTCATTATGAGCAGTATGCCTGGCCTGATCCGTCACCTCTTGTGCGTGTGCTCCTGCTCCTGCCGGATTATCCTGCCTCTGCCGGTGTCGTCTTCGTGTGCTGCTAGATACGACCGGTTCATCCAGGTGCCTCGTATAACTCCGGCTTGGGCGGGGGGTTGAATGAATCCTCTCCCGGCTATAGGAATAAGCTTGCTGCTGAGTTAGCGCCATGTCCAGCAACTCCTTGGCTTGTCGTGCCTCCACTGCTATGGGGGATGTCCCCTCAATGGGAAGGGCGGCCAGCCGTGAAGCGGCGACAACAATGATGTCCAACGGGTTAGAATAATGACCGGGAGGGGTGGGCGCGTGCTGTGTCGGCACAACTTGACGATTCAGCTCTGCGGCTGGTGGCTGAACCGACGCGCTCGTCCCCGGCGCTCCTCCCCGGTTTACCTCTGGATGGTTACTGGTTCCGATGCCTGGCGTGCTAAAGAGATTCCTTGCCTCGTAAACCGGCAGCAAACGAGATCGTTGTCTTCTCCACATTACCTCCTGCGAGGCGTTCTGATCTAACCGGAGCCGGAAAGCTTGAGAATCCAGCTATGCCTGTCTTGTAGCCATCCTGGCTTTCTCCGCGGCCAGATCCAACTTAGCTTGCTCAATCCGTCTCTTTACCTGAGCGATCTCTGCATCATGATGCTCCTTGTCGGCCTGGGCTACTTCTGCTGTTGCGAGTGCTATCAAAGTGTCGACTAAGGTGGATAGGACGTTAGAGGGCGACGGGGGAAGGTCTCCAGCTCTAGCTCCTGCTGCCTCTGAGGTTAACGCCCCTGTCATTGAGGGCTGCTGCATGGGTTGTGATCTGGCCATGAAAACACCAACCCTGTTTAGCGGATCGAAGGGGTCCGGAATACTATTGCCATCGGAACAACCCTCAGACCGGCCGTCCTGCAACAGATACAAAGATTTCGTCTCTCCGGATGAAGACTCGTCGCCGGAATAAACAACTGTCTCACCACCAGAATCCGATCCGTCCTCGTCTTGTACTCCATGCACTGCTCCAACGAAAACGTGCTTCACGGCGGGCTGAATCCGGGCTGGACTCGCACGCTGAGCCGACTCGACGATGTTGGGGAAGCTGTCCAGCTCAGGGCCCGGTTCGCCGATCTTGCCGATGAAGACGTGGATGCCGCCGAAGGGGACCCGGTACCCGTACTCGATTGAATCGGCCTCGGGGCCCCATCCAGCGTCATCGATGTAGATCCGACCGCGACGACTCTTAGTCATCCGGCCCACTGCATAACCCTTAAGCCCTTCAAAGATGCCCTTCAAGAACTCGAAACCATCGTGCGATAGCCCCACGGTGGGCGCAAACTGTCGTGGATTTAGCACGGCAGATGTCCTAGCAAAAAGACTTCTTCGTGAGGCCATCACTCGGGTTAGCTTAAAGGGGTTAAAGCGGACACAGGACACATGGAGTTTATACTAGTTCGGCCCCTTCAATGAAGGTAAAAGCCTACGTCTAGTTTGGTGTGGTATTGCTTTAGCTTCGATTACCAGGGAGCGAATCCGCTTTTCCTGGGTCTTGAGCTATTGTTTCTTGTCCTAAACCGTCGCCAGGTCGTCCCTTTATATAGGAGGCGATGCCCGGTCCGGTTTACAGAGTCCCGAGGCCGGCTCATAAACGTGTCCGCCTCGGTCTCTATTCTTTCTATCTTACATCCCAAGTTACATGGCATGACGGTTTACAAATCATGGGCCTTATACATGGGCCCCTAACCTCCGTAGGCTATAACCTTCTATTACATACTCCACTAGGCTTCTGATAATATAATCTTAATAACATAAATCGGACCCTCCTGCCGGTTTATACCTGATAGTAATATCCCTGACAATTATGATCTTTCGAAAGCCGTGCCCGCGGTTATGTGGCAGAATGGAATTTGTTAATGTCCGATTGTAGAAAACTTGACAGAGGATCCGAAGTAAAACCCACAACGGTGTGAGTAACCGTGACTGTCTCTTTTCACTTTGAGAAGAGAACACGGTGGGGTTATGTTTGACTCGTAGGTAGTTCAGGATCTTTAGCGATCATTACTAGTTTGCGACCGTTTGCGTAGATGCTCATCTTATTTTTGTACTCGTAAGTTAGTCACCATATTTATGCTTAGCCGCTCCTGCAACCTCACCACTTTACCTCTTCCTACCCATTAAGCTTTGCTAGTCTTATTACCCATGGTTATGGGATTGCTGAGTCCTCGTGGCTCACAGATACTACAACAACAGTTGCGGGTGCAGGTATCCGATGTCTTGACGTGAGAGCGATGATCGTTGTGTTGGAGTTGTTTCTTCTTCTTCTTCTTCTTCAGTCTTGGGTTAGGTTCCGGGTCGGCAGCCTGGGATAGCAGATGGATGTCGTTGTGCTTTTCTTGTTTGCATCCGTAGTCGGATGCCTTGTATTGATGATGTTGTATTCATGTGACTTGTATGTATTGTTGTATTCCCCAGGTATGTATGTAATGGTACGATGTAATGATATCCATCTTGCTATGCGCCCGAAATGCGGTTGTGCCCCAATTACGTAAGTGTCACGTGATCGGGATAGAATCGCATCTTGGGCCTGACAAGTTGGTATCAGAGCCTCAACCGACCATAGGAGCCCCCTTGATTGATCGTAGCTTGCCGGTTGTCGAGTCTAGCAAAAACCTTTTTCGGAGTCTAGTTATATCGGAAAGTAGGAATTCTTTTACTCCCCTGCCTCTTCGTCGCTCTGGTGAGGAATCTTGACGTAGGTGTTTTGAATTACTCCTCTTCCCCTTCAAATTTCATTTAGGATTACGCGGTTAGTTTTCGTTTGTTGTGTTGTCAGTTATTTCATCTGGTGCCTCTCACGTCAAGTGGATTCGACCCTCTTCTTCTTGCAAGTTCAACCCTCGGTTCTTTTCCTCCAACGGTGTTCTCCCCGTCCGAAGTTGTCTTTCTTTTCCCACCCGCCCACCCTTTTTCTTCTCGGAGCCGGAGTCCTTAATCGAGTATCCATCCTACTCGTGAAAATCCTTTGCATTATTTCCCCAGTTATTCCAACCGATGTTGTTTTCTCGTCTCGTCGTCAGTATTTATCTCTTTTTCTTCCCCGGTGGCTTCAATTCAAGTATTCGATGTTGTTCATATTCTTTTCCCCTCGGCTCGGATATTCCCCTTGCTCGTTTACCTCTCGACATTTTATTATTCTTGAGTTCCGAAGATATCTCAGGAGATTCGTCTGTGTTCCAATTAATTCGAGGTTGTCACCTCATTCGAGTCTTTCAAGCGTTCCGGTGCATCTTCTCCTTTCAATCCATTCCAACGGTGGGTTTTTTTCTTCGGTGGGCTCATAACCCACAGGTCTTTTCCCAGGATCTTACCCGACTCTTCTAATTTCCCGAAGTATTTCAAAATTATTTTCAAGTGTGACGTAATAATGGATTCCATCAGTCATATGCCTTCTCCAAGATCGTTTGCAATTCTTTTCATGTGTTGGTTCAACATCTCCTCTTTTCATTCTTCCGGAGTATCTCAATAATTTTGGTTGTGTTTCTCGTCGACATTTGAAGACCGAAGAAGTTTTTCCTCTAAATATTGTCCGTTCTCTCGAAGATTCTTCGTTCAAGATCGTTGCAATTTCCTTAATTGTTCCGATCATCAAGACTTCTTTTCTTCAACCATCTGGAGTTTTTCATCAATTCTTTTTCATTGTGTTCCTCCGAAGGCCATCATTTCAGAAGATTTCGTCGTTCTTAGTTTTCAACTTCCTCCTCCAAATATTCTTCTCTGATGCCTCTTCATTCGTCTCACATTCTCTCCGGTGCTTCGTTCAAGTATTCTCTAATCAGTTCACGATCTCTTCGTTCCCGTCATTCAAATTTTCCGCAAGTGCTTTATTCTTCCGGCGATTCATTTATCTTGTACTCACTCAATTTCAATTCCTTACGGTGGTCGTTCTCTTTCTTCACTCGGCTTTAATTCTTTACGGTGATTCGCTCAACAGTTCTTTTTCGATGTTATCATATCAATCCATTCTTTTATTCCAATCCTACCGGTGTTTCATGAAGATTTTCGCAAGTTCGCGATATATTCCTCTTTAATCATTTCAATGAGAATAAGTGATATGCAAAATCCATTGCTTCTCATCAATTAAATTGGTGGAGGATAAGCATAACATAATTCTTATTCTTTTCATCAAGTTGATTTATTCCTTCCTTCGGAATTTGTCCTTGATGAATAAATTCTAGTTCCAAGTGCTTCCATCTTTTCTTTCCCGGAGTTCAAAGTTTTCTCGGCCTTCTCGTCGGACCCTCGTCTAAATCACCACAAGGCTTTATTCTTATTATTTTCATACTCAATTTCGATTCATCATCCTCTTGTTACGGAGTTCTTCATGGTGGTTCATCATGAGTTAATTCATTCTTCAAGTGTTCTTCAAAATTCTGATGGAGTAGCTCAAGCCATATTCTTCTTGCATCCCGAAGTGCAAATAATCCTCCGTATTCTTTTGAAGTGGAATTTTGCATTTCGTTCTTCTTCTCATCTATTCAATATTTGGTTGCGGTATAATTTCACCTCAAGTCTTGAGATGTTTAAATAAGTCCACGATAAGCTTATTCTTTTGTTGTTGTTTTTCTCAACAACTCCGTTTAAGACTTTCTCTTGAAGATCCTTTTTCAAATTCATTCGCGCTAGAAGTTGTTCTTCTCTTAATCGTTCTTGTCATTCCACTCTTTTAATTCTTCCGAAGGCATTGTATTGTTCATCTCATCATGTTTTACGTTTCATCTTCTCAGGGTCTTGTCCTATTCCATTCATGTTCAACCGGTGTGCTATTCCTTCCATTTCAGCCGGAGTGCTGCCCGAATTCCTTCGTGGATATTCCTTTCTTTCTCTTATTAACCAGAGTGGTTTCGAATTCATTCTCGTTCCTTCAGCTCGTGTTTCGTGCCTTTCAACCTCCTTGATTCCCGTCGTATTCCTTGCTCATCTTGTTTAACGAAGTCCTTGCAACTTCGTTCTTCTCCGTTGCATTTTTCTTTTCGAGCGGCTCAACCTCTCGATATTCTGGTTTCACTCTTTTGTCCTCGAAGAACTTTGTTCTTCCTTTTCCCCTTCCGTCTCGTTCCTAAGATCTCGGGACGAGATCTCTTGTTAGTAGGGGAGTATTGTGACACCCCGAGACCGGTGCGCCAGGTGTCAGCAAGTTATTCGTCGTCATTGCCATGTCATCTGCTTGTGTGTTGCATCTTGCCATGTCATCATGTGTGTTGCATCAACATGCTTTCAAAACTTGCATCCGGCCGAACCCCCTCGTCCTTTCCGTTATCCGTTCTGAGCCCAAACACACTTGCACGCGTCCGCGGCGCCTCCGAATATTTATTTTATGAGTCACCGAAAAACGTTCTCGGAATGGGTTGAAACTTGGCGTGTGGTCTTATTATAGCATAGGTAGACCACCTGTCTACTTTCGTCGCGTTTGGAGTTCGTTTGATAGCCCAACGGTTAATCGCGTTAACCGTAGGAAGCCTTCTCTCTTTTGGCCCAGCACCCCTTTAACACAGCCCACCAAGCCCATTCTAACCCCCCCCCCATGCTCTTGGCTGTTCGATCACGATCGCGTGGCCGCGAACCGCTCCTC
>LR738711.1:203975021-204048692 GCA_902687465.1 Secale cereale
CTAGCCCTGCTCCCACCACGCGCCGGACATGTTCACTCTGCCCGGATGTGTCGACCCCGCCAGCCACGTCACCGCAGCCAATCAGAGGCCGCCACCTCAGCATCCACCGGCTCGCGCCCAATCCCCCCTCGCCACGTGGCCTCCGCCACCTCCCCAGGCCCGCGGGCCCGCGAAGCCCATCGGCGGCCCGCCGGACCCGGGATCCCGCCGCCGCCGCTCGAGCCTTTCCAGCTCCGTCCCGCTCCCGCAGGCTCTGAGCCGCCGCTTGTCAAGGCGTCGCCGGAGGACCGCCGGACGAGCCCGCGTCGCCCCACGCCGGGCGCCCGACCCCGCCGCCCTCGTCATCGCCTCCTCGCCCGATTCCGACCGGCTCCGGCAGTAGCTCCGCCGCCGGAGCTCACCGTCTCAGATCGATGCCGGGAACGATCCCCGACGACCTGATCCGGCCGCCCCCGGCCATCTGCGCCCTCCTCCGTCCGTTCCCGTCCTCCTACCACCCCGCCGGAGTCCCTCCTCGTCGGCCCTCGTCGTGTTCCGCCGCCGGTGAGGCTGGACGCCGCTCCTGCCCTGCGCGTGCTCGAGGAGCACAAGGGCCCAGCGTCGCCGCCTCCCTGGGCCTTCTCGCCTCGGCCCAGCCTGCCAGCTCCCGTGGCTGCATGGGCCAGGCCCGCCAAGCCCGCTAGCCTGCCTCGGCCCGTCTCCCTGCCTCGACTGCTCCGCCGCCGCGTGGGCCTCCGCCTCCCCGCCGGCCCAGTTCCCCTCCACGAGGCCCAGCCTACCTCCTCTCCAGATCTGGGCCAAGGCCCTTGGTGAGATTCCCCTAAACCCCGCCCCGGTCACGATTTAACTAATTAGCGCTCAGTCCGTTTTCTGAAAAACTACTAAGTCCTTTTTCTGTCAGTAATTATGTTGCATGTTGGCATGGCTGTAACTTTTTGTGTGCATGTCCAAATTGAGCGAATGATATGTCAAAATGATCGTGGTGATATGATCTACACTTTGTCCAATTGTGCCATGCTTGTTTGACTTCATCTTGATACTCTAATATCTGTTGCAAGAGTGCTACTTGTTTAAAACTGCTGTTAACTATAATTTTGTTGCATACTTGTGATGCTTGTAACTTTGTGCATGTTTATCCAAATGGAGCATATGTTATGTCAAAATGTTCATTGTGAAGTTCTCTACATGTTGGTTGCTGTAGCATTCATGTTAGGTGCCATATTGCCATGTTAATCTCTGTTGCAAAAGTGCATTTGGTTGTTAAGTGCTGAAACTTGTTATGAGATGCTGATTTCACTTGCTCATTGTTATTGGTGTGTTTATCTTCATGCCACATGTCTATATGTTTTAGAAGCACAATCATATGGTCTTTGCTGTGGTGCAATCCACTTGTCATGATATGCCTTGAGCTGACTTAAACAAGCTTGTAAACATGCCATGTTGTTGTTGTTGTTTTATACTTAGTGAAAAAACTGCTAAGTCTAGAATCTGTATAACCTGATGCTATGTTTGCTTGATGCCCCACTCAAATCCATGCTTGTTTTGGAGTGGCCAATGATCATGTCTTGTTGTCCATGTTATTTTCTATCCATTCATACCCTTACTTGCACATATGACCTATTGTAGCTTATTTATTTCTTGCGCTCAAGTTGCCATAAATTATACCAGTCAGGATTTTATCAGCATGTTCAATTTCGTGAAGCTTGTTGTTATTGATTCATGCCTCCTATGGAGTTGCTCCAATGGAGTTGTTTGTTGTAGGATATGTCTACTACATGTCCATGCTCTTTATATAATTAATGGAGTTGATATGCTTGTTGTTTTGTGCCTCCGAAGGCAGCATCGTGATGATGTTTTTGCCTTCCCAGATTTTGGCTAAGTCTGGATAATTTTATTGCAACTTGCCATGCTTGGTTAAATGTGTTCCAGCAAGTTTTTGGATGTGTTATAAGTTCATTCTTGTTAAGAAACATGTCTACTTCACATCCATGCCTCTTGTTATCATGTTTGGGTGTTGTAGCATATATATACCTTGCTCCAAAGTTGCTACGTGGTTGTTAACTTCAGCTTTGCTTTGTATCTTTTTTCGTGTGTGTGTGTTGAACCGTTGCTCCGTTTGGAGCGTGCCCTATATGAAACTTGTGTGATTTTGTATGTAGACTCATAATATCATGTTGTTTTCTTGTTTGGAGTGTGTTTGCTTGATGTTTGGGTGCATCTTGCACCGTTGCCATGTTTGACTTGTTGTGCTCATATCTTCTAGGCCGTAGCTCCGAATTAAACAAACTTTATATGAAACTTGACTAGAATTTTGTGTAGATCATCATGGTGCATGTTAATTTGCTGTTTAACCACTTTATCTTAAAGTTTGTTCAGATCTGGAATAATTTCAAATTATGCATATGAGGACTTACCGGATTTGTTATATGTTGATTCCGGCCTCATTTAAACTTGTTGGTTTGTGTTGTTCTTGTGTGCTTCATCCCTTGCCATGAATTGCATCATATAGACATGTCTTGCATCATACTTGGTTGAGCATCTTGTCATGTCTTGTGTGGTCTGTTTACCGTGTTGCTTGCTTCTTCTCGTTAGTGCTTGTTCCGTTGCGATCATGAGGATTCGTTCGTCTACCCGTGGTTTGTCTTCAAGGCTTCTTCTTCTTCTTCTTCGCGGAACCATTCTTCTTCCTTGCGGGATCTCAGGCAAGATGACCATCACCTTGGATACCTTTACTATCATTGCCATGCTTAGTGTCTCGATGCTATCGTTACATCTCGCGCTACCCATCTTTATTGTCAGCCCCTCTCCTTGTTGCCATGAAACCTCTAACCTTTGACACATTCCTAGCAAACCATTGTTTGGCTATGTTACCCGCTTGCTCAGCCCCTCTTATAGCGTTGTTAGTTGCAGGTGAAGATGAAGATCGTTCCATGTTGGAACATGTTGTTGGAATATCACAATAGCTACTATTATTATTAACACACCTATATACTGGGCATGGGTGGAAGGCTTGGCCTTTTGCTCTGTGTTTTGTTCCACTCATGCCACCCTAGGAGCCGATAAACCGGCATTATGTTCCTTCATTTTGCGTTCCTTACACGGTTGGGTATATGGGGACCCCTTGACAGTTCGTCTTTCAATAAAACTCCTCCAGCAAGGCCCAACATTGGTTTTAATTTGCTCATAATAACAACTTAAATTAATTAATTAATTGCATAGGAAGTTAGCGCTACCCGAGGATTCTTTCTACATACAGGGGGGCCAGTGTTGATGGTGTTGGTCCCAAACGGGGGTCCTGCAGGGCCGCCACGGGGAAACTCGAGGTATCTGGCTCCTGTAGCATCGCCCATCCGGTCGTGGCCTAAGAAGAGATACGTGCGGCTACTATCAGGGTGTCGAAACACCGGGAGGTCTTGCTGGACTTGTTTTACCATTGTCGAAATGTCTTGTGCACCAGGATACCGAGCCTGATCGGATTGTCCTGAAGATAAGGGGTAATATTATTGTTACTTCTGCTGATCGTGTGAGCTTGTGATGGGCTAAGTTGAGACACCCCTGCAGGGTTATGATCTTTCGAAAGCCGTGCCCGCGGTTATGTGGCAGAATGGAATTTGTTAATGTCCGGTTGTAGAAAACTTGACAGAGGATCCGAAGTAAAACCCACAACGGTGTGAGTAACCATGATTGTCTATTTTCACTTTGAGAAGAGAACACGGTGGCGTTATGTTTGACTCGTAGGTAGTTCAGGATCTTTAGCGATCATTACTAGTTTGCGACCGTTTGCGTAGATGCTCATATTATTCTTGTACTCGTAAGTTAGTCACCATATTTATGCTTACCCGCTACTGCAACCTCACCACTTTACCTCTTCCTACCCATTAAGCTTTGCTAGTCTTGTTACCCATGGTTATGGGATTGCTGAGTCCTCGTGGCTCATAGATACTACAAAAACAGTTGTAGGTGCAGGTATCTGATGTCTTGACGTGAGAGTGATGATTGTTGTGTTGGAGTTCTTTCTTCTTCTTCTTCTTCAGTCTTGGGTTAGGTTTCGGATCGGCAGCCTGGGATAGCAGATGGATGTCGTTGTGCTTTTCTTGTTTGCATCCGTAGTCGGATGCCTTGTATTGATGATGTTGTATTCATGTGACTTGTATGTATTGTTGTATCCCCCATGTATGTATGTAATCGTACGATGTAATGATATCCATCTTGCTAAGCGCCCGAAATGCGGTTGTGCCCCAATCACGTAAGTGTCACGTGACTGGGATAGAATCGCATCTTGGGCCTGACAATCAATTTGCCCCCCCTTAACCTTTTCACCCTCCTTGATGGATTCGGAGGGTTCCGCTTGTAACTTCTTCAAAGGCGATGAATTTGCCTTTTCCATCTCAATCTGTTCATAAATTCTTTCTTTAGGAAAATTTTGCTCGGGCACTTCACCTTCACCATAATTTTCATTCATAAAGATATTCACCACATCTTGTTCTTGATCAGCTGTCGAGGACATGACTACTGGCTCAGAAAGCTTTCTGGTTTCTTCTTCACGTGGAGGAGACGTTGGTATCTCCTGCAGTGGAACACTTGCGTCAAGAGGTACCTTAGTTGATACAGATTGGATACGATGATCCTTAGAGGCCCTCAAATGTTTGTCTCTGGCCTGAGCTTTCTGACGCTTTTCTTCTTTTTCTCTACGTCGAGCAAGATCTGCTTGACGCTTAAACTCTTCATTTCTTCGATCACGGAGTTTAGACACATCTGCTCTCAGCTTGGAGTGCCATTCTATCTTGTTATTCCTCATAACTATGAGAGCTTTGGTGATCTCAAGAATTCCCTTATTCACATATTTTCTTTCAGACTCTGAGGGAGCTCCATTTCTCATCTTTTCAAGCAATTTCTTGTCCTCAATAGCCTGGTTCAGTTTCATGGTAATTTATTTTAGCGCGGCAAAGTGCTTTGCAACCAGCTTGGTAACGTCATCAGGCAGAGCTAAATTGCTCAGCTCGAAAGGATTTTCATCATATGAAGCACCTTCAATGATGTCGAACATGAACTCAAAATCATATTCTTCTGCAGTGATAGGAACAACTTTCTTTGCCTTCTTGGCAGAACCAGTAGCAAGTCATTGGTCATCAACTTCTCTTCGCCATAGGGGTAGTAGAACCCGAAGGTTTACCTGAAGGGATAGGAGCCAGCCTTGGCGAAGATCTCAATGGTGGCGAAGCCTTTGCTGGAGACGGAGTTTGATATGGCTTATTGAGCAACGCCTTTTAATTGTACATGGGAATTTATTCACCAGCATCATCAACGGAGGAATCGTGAGTTGAGGAAGAGGCAGCCTTTCTTGATTTCCTGGCAACATACTTTTTCTTCGAGGCACGAGGAGAAACATATTTCCTCTTCTTCTTTTCTTTTCGGGCAGATGCCCATTCCTTCTTTTCCTAAACATCTTGTTGCGTTAATGCAACATTCCTTTGTTCCACCTGATTTTCTTCGAGGCTTTTGCATCAAGCTTAGCCTTGGCTTTAGCCCTCTTTTCCACTTCCTCTGGGAAATCGGCAATAGTTGTCAAAGAATCAACATGGGCATTTGGAGGAGGAGCTGGCCTAGCTTTTACATCATCCTGGCCTAGGCAGCCCTCTACAATGCAATCATTCCATGCTGGATTGAAGGTGAACAAGATCTGATATTTCCTTCGGACATTCTCATAGTTGAACCATTTCTGCGCCCAATGTCGACGAATCTTCTGCAATCTGTTATTCCTTTCAGTTACAGTTTCCACACCAGGAGGAGTCTTGTATGTTTCAGCATCACATCTTAGCTGTTGTGTTTCTTTCTCTTCCACGGCCACCCTTCTTGGGATTTCCATCTGAGAACAGGGTTTTGGAGTTAGTGACAAGCTCGTCCTTTGGTTGACTATGTGTTGAGGGAATATCATTATCTTTTCAGTAGATTCTGATTTGATCTTTTTCTTTGGCACTTTTGGTGGCTTTCCAGATTTTCTCTTCGTCACCTTGGCTTTTACAGCCACTTGCGATTGCCCAGGGATATCTTCCCCTGACCCAGAATGCTCATCCGAACTTTTTTCCATGACCACTCTTGAGAGAGAACACAAATTCGAAAGCGCAAACAGGAGAAAAATCACAAACATGCACATAAGCATTTTGAACTCAAGGCAGATAAATTTTCGGAAGCAACAAGCGATTCATGTCATATAATTAGCAAGATATCGTCCATAGAATTGAAGTGTGCATAATGACAAAGTAACAACTCCTCTGATCTTTTTAAGTATATAGGATGAACCCTAGATCCGAAGAAACTGGTGCGAGGATAAACTACAAATCGCACAAGCAAAGACTTAGAGAGTCCAAAAGATCTACCACAAGAAGATAAGTCATGATAAATGGTGTCGGGAAGAACTGCCCTAGAACAGAAGAGGGATAGGGACAGAATTGGATCCACACGCCCTAACTTGGCAGTGTAGATCAACCAAAGTAGGGCGATGGAGGAGAGTTACCAGTCTGGTGCGACCAACGGTGACAGAGCTTCACCAGAGTTGCACGTCGAGGCACCTCATCGACGCTGCTTTGAGCTCGGGCTCGGATGGAGAACGAGAGAGGTTTGAAGACGAAAGGGGAAGGAGCAAAGGTAGAAGATACCCGGAGAGGGATTTTAAATAGCCTGAGGAAAAACTGCCCTCTCTGAGATCGACGGTCAAAAAATTTGGATGTTCCGCATTCAATGGAATCGATTGTGATTGTGAGATCATGGGCACGTGTCAACGGTTTCCTGAGAAAATCTTGGTAACTGAACTGAAATCCGAAAGGTTTGAGGAAGCGCAAACGCTAAAATAGAAGAAAAACTTCGAATTAGATTTCATTCACGAGCAAGGACTTCGGAGTGAAATCATCTTCAGATCAAGGTGCATGTTAGCGACACGAAAGCACCGAAAAAAACTTAAGGCAATAAAAATCAACCAAGGGAATACACAAACACTTCAAATAAATATTCAAAAGGAAAAGCACCAGCAATAAATAATTAGTCTCAGGGCTTGAGATAAACAAGAGAAGTCCCTGAGAGAGATTCCTGCAGAAGAGATTAGTTTTTCTTCACAACCCACACTTGCGTGGGAGGTGAGGATCTCATTTGCTTGAACTAGGTAGGTGTATTCCTTCGGTGAGGCCAGTGAGACACCTGTGATTCCTGAGAATAATTGTAAGCGCGGGCATTGAAGTTGTTTCCAGAGACATGAGTATAATGATATGAAGAGGTACACATATACTCCTTCTGTCCTAGGTTAGGGCAATTAATTATTCGACAAAAATCCTGAGGGATTTTGCGAATGACATAGATTTTCTCTTCGAGTCTTATCCTGCACATTTACGTTAGCAGTGACAGGTAATTTTTCGATCATACACTTCTTCACTCGTATTTTCCTTTTAGGTGAGCCTGACCTGCAGTTAGTTCCAACATATCGAGCGAAAATCTTTCCATTTTCTTGTTTGAAGATTTATAATTTGAGTCAACCGACTCGTCAAATTCAATAGGAATGGCTGAGTAATAACCAGATAGAGTCTCAGGTTGGAGGGTTTTACTCTTTGCACAAATCCAGGTCGTTCGAGGATAATGCTCTGGAGTCCAATAGTAACCATCTACTTTGAGTTTCTTTTTGAAACCCAATCCTTCCTTCTGAGGATATTTCTGAAGAATTGATTTCTTGAGTACGTCACATAAGGTTTGATGCCCTTTTAGGCTCCTTAGCATCCCAGTATCAAGTAAACCCTTCAATTTGCAATTTTCTTCAGAGATAGCAGCAAAATCCTCGGAAGAGGGGTTAGTAGAACAGGTTTCAGTAGTAGCAGAGGTCTCAGCATAAGAATCTGCATTGCTACATTCAAGGCATTTGAAACCAAGGAGGTATAAAACCATCAGGAGGTCGAGCAGATTGCTCGGCGAAGAGAGAAGCTTTCTCCACAGCCAGTTCATTATGAGATTCTTTCGGTGACACGAGTTTTTGATTCTCGTTAAGGAGTTCATTTGATAAGCTCTCGTAGTCAGCTGAAAGAGAATCATATCGAGTGGTGATATCATCAACAGTTGATGAAACAACATCTTGCTCTTCGGTCAACTTTAGATTTTTCTCTATCTCTTCAACCAACAATCCTTCAGTTTTCTTGAGATTTCTCTCAAGCATTTCAAGTTCATCATGTGCGGATTTAGCGATCTTAATCAGCTTGGCATAGGAAATATATTCGGGTGAGCATTCATTCACATATCTTTGATATTTTGTGGATACCTGGTCCGTTGAAGATTTTTCCATGAGACAGAAAGTGACTTGTTCATCATCACTTGTGTCATTGTCAGTATCTGATTCGCTGAAATCTTTCGATGATTCAATGGCAACATAAGCATTGCTTCTTCCAATCTTTTTGTAGAATTCTTCATTGTTTGATTCAGTGTCAGTGGCTTCTTCTTCAGAGTCCAAAGTCAGATCGGCACAAGCTCTATTGAGTTGGGATATCTTCTTCATGTTTGATTCAATGACTACTCCTGCATTCATGTCAATGACTGGTCTCGTTGAAGAAGATGAGGGTAACTCATTTTCCTTTGTGAGCTTAGTGTGACATTTGGTTCGAGCGAATCCACCGCAATGAAGATATTTCCATCGGTTGGTGGGTTTTCCTTCACAGCAAGGACAGTCAGCAATCATATGTCCCAACTGTTTGCACTTGAAGCACTTCATTTCTTTCGGAGGCAATCTTATCGATGATTCAGGCATATCATCTTCATCATTACACACCATATGTAAGTTCTGTCTTTTGAGATCACTTAGCCTTTGTGTGAGCATTTCAAGCTCTCTTTTGATGGTGTATCGATTCTCGACATCTTCTTCTTCTTCTTCTTCTTGGGAACTGCCATAGTGTGAGAGAATTTCTCCTTCACTTTCCGAAGAGGATTCTTGATCTGCATTTTCGAGTTCCATCTTTTCTTCATAAATAGACAGCAGTGTCATGACCTCAACATAGTGAAGCTCTTCGTAATCTGGTATTTGTTTGATTTGAACTACAATTGTATCGAAAGATTCATCAAGCGTGCTCAGAAGCTTGTTCACTACATCTCCATCAGTGATATCAGTTATCCCTCGCTGTTGTAGTCTTTCGACTATGTTTGTCAATCGATCTGTGAGTTCCATAACACTTCTTTTATGAAGACTTCTGAATACAGTGAACATAGCATGAAGCATTTGAATGTGAGGATCTGATCTGGCAATTAGTTCTTCATGGGCACTGTTGATAGCATCCCAAATTTTCTTAGCTGTGTTGAGCCTGCGGAATCGAAAGAATATGTCTTTTGATAGACATCCACATATGAAATCTTTAGCTTGAGCATTCAACTGCAAATTTGCTTTGTCATCGAGAGTCAGATTGTTCGGGTGCTGAATGGTGTAAGCATCTTCCACAAGTTCCCACATATCATAGTTCACGGCTTGAATTCAGATTCTCATTCATTCCTTCCAGTATAGATAGTCATTTCCATCAAAGATAGGAAATCTTTCAGAGTGGGAGGATCTACCTGCAAACGACATACTCAAACTCCAAGGACGTTAGAACTTTAATAAACAGAGACATGGAGTACCCGCTCCGATACCAATTGCTAGGACCGGGAGTATATCAACCAGAGGGGGGTGAATGGGTGATTCAAAATTTCTTTTGAATGTTTTGAAATGATCCCAAACACTGCATCGGAGTAAAAGATATGGTAGAAGAGCACACAAACAGGAAGGCTACTAAGGAACAAATTCTTCAAGGTAAGATGCTACAATTGACCAGGCATAATAAACGATGGGCTTGACGAAGAGGATAGTAAAACAATACGCTAACACGTAAACAAAGATGACTGAGAACTAGAGCTGAACAGAGTGCAATAATTGAGACGAAAAACAATTATAGAGATAAACATCAACTCATAGCAACTACACAACTAGGTGAGGCAATAGATATACATACAACAGTGAGAGATAATGGTAAAATTAAAACACAAAGAAGCGAATAAAAAGCAAAAGTGTAGAAGATCAATCAAACTATCATCACAAAGCACATCTATTCATTATTGAACGAAATATAGGAAGGTGAAAGAAACCAGTGGTGCTCGATGGCGATAGAGAGACTTGGTAGACCAGTTCACCCTTCTGCGAAAGGGCTACGTCTGGTTGGAGGGGATGTGACTTAACACGGAAGATAAACTCTCTTCACCCTATTATCCATCAACGCAGAGCTGATCAAACTCGGGTTGATTTCACTCGTGGTAGATCCTTGTCGGCGATCTCCATACCTTCGGTCGATCAGTGCAAACCACAATACACTTGGTTGTTGAAGATCTGGCTTGGTGAAGACAACAACTCTTCAACACTCGAAGCCAAACATATCCGTCTAGAGAGTGCGCGACTCTCAAGAGTAATAGGTACAAGAACTCTCACTCAGAACTAATAACGGTTTAGATCTCTCTGTCCATCCCACCACTCCCGTCACCATGTTTTCACCCCATAACCGGGCCGCTGCTCCGCGGGTTGACCTAGGCGCTCTCATGAATGGTAAACAAGGCATGCCCTGTGCTCGCTCTTTCTCCATCGATCGATAGATTTATCCTGAAGCTGTGTGCGCTCATCATCTGGCGGTGGTGGCGGCGGCGGAATAATGGCAAGGCAGTCCATCCATCTCCCCGAGGCTCCAGCAATGATTTCTTCATCGAAACTTTCTTCTTGCCGCCTATAGGTTGGCTCATGTTCCTTGTTTCCTTGGCCTGGTAGGGTAGCAGCTTATCCCAAATGTAATTTTAGGACGGTTGTTGTTGCAGAAATTGTTGGAAATCACTGAAGCCAAACTACTTGGATGGTTTCGGGGTGTTGATGGAGGTGCTAGCTGCCTTTTGCCTCACGTTCCTTCTCGTCGCCTTTGCTCTTCTGAGTGAAGAGGCCATCGAGATATAGTCCCACCCTCTCTGCTTCTGATTGTTCCTTCTTCTCATCATTGTTCTTTGTGTTCTACATGATCTTTGGCAAACTTGAAATTTCATTTTTATTGATGGAACAATGAGTTTAGTTTTAATTCCCATGTGAGAAGATCCTTCTAAGGAATACCAAGAGTCGGTACAAAAATTCTGAATATGCATAGCTTTGAGTGTGACATTTGTTTTCAAGGATACATGAGTATGACATTTCATTCCGGTTGTGTGAGATTTGTGTCTAATTTAAATCATCTTGGCATGATTATTGTGTGTTCAACTTCAATCAAGTGAGTTGTAGATTTATTTTTATTGTGTAACATCTTGTTTTATTTGTTGGAGTGTGATAAATGAAAAGTTCACTTGCAGACTGCTCTTTGCTTACACTTGCGACTAATACAAGTTTTCTCTCCTATTATAATTTCCTTTTTTTCAGATTTTGGCCCACAATTAATATCTGGAACTATTTTCCCCTTTCTGATGCGCTCCACTATTAATTTCTGAAAGTCAATGTTCATGTTGCTGAGCCACAAGTGAACCTGAAAGTACTTCATGGCAAGTGGAGCGCAGGGTGAGTTTCCATGTTTTAGCAATCTTGGGTTCCTTTTTCAAGATTTAGGATTTCGCTTGGTTAAGATTGCTTGTCGCATTGTACTGACTGCATGATGTATGGTTTTTAAGCTTTTGAGACCTAGATCCTCTCTTCAGCAAGTATTGCAGGTGAGTGGTGAAGCCGAAGCCATTTCTGCTTAATTTGATAATGTAAGACCGGCAGTTGGTTAAATATGTTTTGCGATAGTATGAGAAGTTGTAAATATTCAGCTGAACGAGTTGCCCAAGATGTACATCTGAACATATTTTTAGGTTTACTTCTCCAGATTACATGAAATTGATAAAGGTAACATCCCATTCCTAGAATGATTTGATAAGGCCCATGTCGACAATCTAAGCACCATCACCATGCGCACCAGGTGGTCCAAAACAATAGTCCATCAGCTGTGATATCTCTTACTGCTCAAATCATGGTCGCCCCATCATAAATTAAATCCATAGCTCGAAATTTGGATATGACGTTTTTATGTGTACCTGACGCGCTATGAGGATTAAAGCTGCACTTGACTGATTTCGAAATATTATATATAGTTGATTTATTTTGTTTACTGGGAGTTGGATCCAAAAGGCTAATTTTGCTATGGTTTCAGTGCATCACTGAGACGCACCTAGCAAAAATTACTGGTAAAGCTTAATACCTTTAACAATTATCATGGAAATATCTCTCGCTTATATTTGGACCAATACAAACTATTCAAAATTTCTCAAGTATTTTTGGATTATTTTAAGATAGTTTTATTATTCACAGTCAATATGGGCGGGTGCAGCGAAGTGGGCCTTCATGTTCTAGTTTATACATGCAATATGATGCGGTGGTACTATTAGATTAACTGTCAACATGATCCTTGACCGATGAAGTTTGCAAGGTGTGAAGCAACATATGACAATATGGTCATCAGATGTTGATTACGACGAAATAATGGTATCTCGGGAAAGGATTGACGACGATGACAGGTCGAATAGACGATCGGCGTCTTGGGAAGTAGAACAAAAGGTGCATGCTATCCACTGATGCTTGTCAGCAATTCGCCATCAAATTGTTGCCTATGTTAATCCCTTGGCTCACCTCGCCTCGTGGACTCATTTAAGAGAGTAAAATTGTACCTAAACCAAGCTTTCTCATGCCCTCGGCAATTTCAGCCATCGGATTTTATGTTTAGGTCATATCTGCCTGCCATATCTCCGTTTCGGCTCCACTTTACCGCGAACCTGGCCCGCCTATCCTAATGGCTGCTATTCTCGTGACTTTTTTAAGACATGTGGTTGATTGAGCTTTATTGGGCTGCTATGCAAGCCTATAATATGTCAGATATCGTTCACTCATTTCTAATGGTGTGTGTTCAGTTTTATTACTTAGTGTGAGTGGTGCAATACTTTTCAACTATTTGCATCATAAACATTTTAACAAAAAAAAAACTATGTCCATGTTCCAAAACTTTATTTATGCATAATGTATGAAAAATCCTATTATTCTATCCCAAAAATAGATTCGTGCCTTCAACGAACTAGGGGGGAGGTGAAATGAACACACACAGTGCGTGCATGCATGACCAGTGATATTTTTAGACAAATATGACCGGTCAATTGAAGGATTTGTTTCTGGGGAATTTGATTATTTGCCAGCGCTTACTTGGGACTTCGCTATTTTGAAACTAGTTACTTTGTATTTAATTTGATGATATTTTTTTATCTATGTGTTTGATATTTTGCCCTCTCTCACATGGGTCCCACAAAAAAGGACGAATTTGCCCTTCCTCTCGATTGACCAGGAGGAACAAAGGAGTTGCGGTCGTTCTCATCCCCTCCCTCCGTCTCTCAAAGCAGAGGCAACGACGGCGGCTGGTGGTACTCAACGGCGGCGGCCCTGGTGGTGCTCGGGGCGGCGGCCCTGGTGGTGCTCGACGGGCGGCGGCCCTGGTGAGTCTCTCTCTCTCTCTCTTTCCCCCACTTTCCCGCGCCCTCCCTCTCTTCTCTCTTGCTCATCTCCTCGGCGGCGCCCTAGGGTTAGGGTGACTAGCAAGGGGAGCGGCGGCGGCGGCCGGTCGGAGCCTCGCCGCGACTCGTCGACTCGTGGCGCCCCGCAGAGCCCCCGGCTAGCCCGCCGTCGACGGTCGTTGCTACACATTGAATTCGCCATGTGTTGTTGCTGTGTGCGCGGGTTAGCGTGAGGCAGCAAGAGGAGCATGAGAGGGCGAAGGCCACAGAGCAGCAGGTACATCGGCGGCGGGGAGCAGCAAGTACATCGGCGGCGGGGGAGCAGCACGTACAGCAGCGGCGGCTGTGATTTTGGACGGAAATGGCTAAGGATGTGCTCTGTTTGGGTCCAGGGTACAATGGTCCTCTATTTTGTCTACATAGTTTGTCTATTATGTCCACATATTGTTTTTGTGTTGAAAAGTGGCAAAAGATCAAAGTACAAAGTAATAAGTGTCATCAGATCAATTAGAATCTAACTAGCGGCAAATTGTCAAAGTCCAAAGTAAAAAAAAAATTGAGTAACAAGTCCAAAGTAAAGAGTGGCAAAAAATCAAACCCCCTTTTGTTTCTGGCCTCTGCCTCGTGGCCGAACGGGCCTTGATGCCCACAAGGCTTACACCTCTGCCATTATGGGCATTAAGATGTGAAAACATATTCTCGCTCTAATGAAAAGGGCTTTTTGGTGCGGGCGAGTGGCTGGATTTTGGGAACCTTTTATTTATTTTTATTATTTCCTAATTTACATTTTTTGTTCACAAATTAAAAAAATAGTTCGCTAATTGCAGAAAATATTTATGTTTCCTAATTTTTTTCAAAATTCCAAAACTTTCCATGCTATCAAAATTTGTTAGCAAATAAAAAAAAGTTAGGGCGGATTTCATAGAATGTTTGTGTTGTAAAGAAAAATGTTCATAATTTCGCCAGATGTTCCCGTTTTCAATACAAATTCAATAATGCAAAAAAGTTCACTTTTTCAAAGTTCGATCAAGAAATCAAAAAATGTATGTGAAATTTGATAAAATGATCTTGTTCTAAATAATTCTTCGTAATTTTGAAAAATGCTCGGCGAAGCTGATAAATGTTTTCGGCTTGAATTAATTTTCAGAATTTCGGAACAAATACGCGGATATTTTTTTTCTGTTTTCTTAGAATTTTGTAACATTTTCCTAAATGGTTCGGAGTTTTGAAAAATATTCTCGATTTCATTTTTGTTCCAATATCTGAGATGCCGAAAAATGTTCATGTTTTATAAAGTTAGGAAATGTTGTATTTCAAAATAAATTTACTTAGTTAAAAAAATCAGATTCGAAAATTCAAAAAATGTAAAATTTTCAGGGGTTTATATATACTGTGCTGTCAATCTATGTGGCAAATCATTGTGTACTACAGTGGCTAGCAACGTTGTTCGCTTTGTTGGAGGTCGTGTGTTCACTTCCACGCCAACACAGTTTAGATTTTGTCAATTATTTATTTCAGTTTTGCCACTGCCGTTACCTTCTTCAAGTATCAGTATCACGGTGCAAAAATACTAGTATTATATTCAGCCTGTCGTATAGTCTATACTACTATTAAAAGAGCAAACATGATTTCATCTAAAGCCACACCACAAAGTGTACACGGGATAACCAGGACTCTCTGATCTGATCCATGCGACATAATCTAAGAGTCAATATTACCCTGGTGGTCTGCCTCCCGATCCAACGGCTCACGGTAAATGTTCTGCCAAGTCTGGCACGCATTTTTTGAAAAAGCCCTTAATGTTTTGTATAATCAACCTGCGGTACGTTCTAAACAACGGTTCTGACGTGCTTTTCTTTTTCTCAAGGGCGAACAGATCGATCCGGCGGCGCCTCCAGTACGATAGCCCCGCCCCTCTCCCACCGCGACCCCCGACACCGGCAGCACCTCCCATCCCCTTCCATCCTTCCCCTACCCAAACGACGAGCAAAGACGACGCATCTCGCCGTGCAAGCCCCTGATCTGGACGGCACCCCCGAGCTCGTGGCCCTCCTCCCCAGATCACCGGATCCAGTCGAGATCCGTCCTCGACGCATCGAAGGCGTCTGCTTGCTGTGGCGCCTCTCTCCGCTGCCCAGCGGCTGCCCTCGACGCGTCTGCGGCGCCTCTCTACGCGTCCCAGCCGTCGCCGACGAGTGACCATCCGGCAGCCTCCAAACCTACCGGCAGTAAGCGTCCTACCGACTGTTCTCCCCGCACCCCCAACCCCAACTCAAATTATCCCCCTTCTTTTGTGGAATCACAGGTTGATCCATCTTTCTTATTTTTGTCAGCTCAGACACGCGCAGCCGCACATGATCATTTCAGAACAAGGTGCAGTTGAGGGTAAGTACGATGAGCCACCGGATCTGCTGATGCTTCCACCCAAACTTAGGAGCTTAATCAGGCGTAATAAACCAGATCAGTTTGTACATGCAAGACGTATCGAATAGTATTTGCTAAATACTTGAATAGGATGTGACTGGATCGATTTGCAAGTAGACTGGTTAGTATCTAATCGTATAGTGTGCTTGTTCTATGGAGCAGTGACGTAGAGAAAGAAAGAGATTTCTGAGTTCTCACAACGTGTTTGTTCCGGTTAATATATAACGTTAGATTGAATCTGGGCATGCTTTTAGACTTAAAATGGAATAGTGACAGAGAGCAAGGTGATTTTTATTCATATCATCTACACAAATCTTTACTGTTTTAATGCCACACATATGTACCACAGATGCAGTAGCAAAGTGGACCGATCAATCCCCAAATAGACCATCAATCTCCCAATATTTTCTTATTACTCCGTTACGAATGATATGCCATGGTTTAGAAATTGATTGGTTCATATATAGTGTATCTATGTTGTTCTGGAGGGCTAAACTCAACCTCCTGTATGATCGAAAGAAGACCTAATCAAATTTCACAACCTGGTGTACCTGTGTTGTGAAATCCCTATGGACTTCCCTGTAAAACCTAATCGTTTCTAATTACCTGTTTGTGAAGTGCAAAACACATTACATCCAAAGTTCAGTATTCTGAACTGAAAATAGACAGTTTTACAGGGAATAAGCTAACACATAATTATATAAAGCAGGATATATGAAATAAGTCAGCTCACCTAATTTCTGAATTAACGACTTTGCATGAGCAGTCGTTCTCTGCATTGACAAGTGTTTGCTCAATTTAGTGAGGATCATTATTTGGTACACACAAAAATTCAGCAAAGTATAGTTTGCGTGCATGAAATTACCGATGTATGCAGACTTAGGTAGGCCCTATTAGACACAAAATTCAGTAATCTATCATACATCTCAGTATGCATTCTTTACGTGTGATTTACTTGATTGTGAAGTAGAAGGATTGGATTATTTCATAGACTTGTTTGAGGACATGATTTAGGCTCTGTTTGTGTCACGCCTTTGCGTCTCACTACGGCGACATCGGATATCGAGTAAAAGGTCCACACGACACTTACAAGTAGACCCATGAAAGAAGCTGGGCCTACCGGTGAGGATGACAGCAATGAGGAGGAAGCAATAGAGTGATGTGGTGGGGTCTGACCTGTAAGGGCGTGAGCGTGTGGCTGCAGTTTTAAGCAATATTGTTAAAACCACAATGTGCTTTGCAATCACAGTATTTGCCTCTGTATTTGGTGTCCGGTCATCAATATGTTAGTTCATGTTCTACCACACGCCCCAAAGATTCACACACGTTATCATAGACGAGGACTGCTCATGGCTATGCAAGTGTGGTCGCCGACACCCAGGCAGGCTCAACGTATAGCATGCATACACACGCTCTTTTCTTTATACTATACACCTTGTATTTTGTGAGATATACACGCACATTGCTCCCCACTCATATAAAGGTTAATGATCAGTTCTTTATTTTATTTTTAAGAATTTAATTGGTGATGCTTTGTACATAATAGTCAGGATCTGGTTCACATGACTATGTTTCCCTGCCTAAATGATCTTCACCACTCTCTCTATACCCTTCTATATATTGTTAGCCATTTGTGCTTTCTTATCTGCAGGTGAGTATGAAAAAATAATGGATGTGCCTCTGTTTGCATCAAGAGAATGTTCCCCATTTAAGGACCTAACAAACACATCTATGGATGTTAGTGCAAATATCACACATAATCTAACGAACGGTCCTAAAAGGAAAAGTGTTCATGTTCAATCATGATATGCGAGAATGTCGGATGAGAAGAAAGCGGAATACAACACGAAGCTTCATATATCCTGGTAAAATGAGAGTTGCAGCTCTAGATTGTCTTAACTGCGACTAATTATAATAAACATGTGTTTCTCCGTTAGACTGTTCTATGGTTCATCTCTGTACAATAATTCTTATATCTAACATCACGTGAACCTAATTGTAGCTTTTGGTCAGGCCCCATTTGTTTCTAGCCATCACAGCTTCCAGTTAAATGCAATAGCATATGTAATGCTTATTTGTCGCACTCATTCATTATTTATTAACTCTCCTCTCCTGTGACAGTAATGTAGCATAAATTCACCGAAAAATGTGCAACTCCCTCCTGATGCTCCCATATGGTGCTAGAAAACTCGCAGGTCAGAAAAGTTCTCACGATTGCTTCAACATTTATCTCTTCGAGCTGTAATAAGAGTTATGCGACAATGCTACCTTGCAGTATATATCTTAGAAAACCGTATTATTTTGTGGAGATATTATATTTCCTGACCATGAGTTTGGCTTCAAATGCTCCTGATGAGGCTTGAAAGTTGTTTTAACATTTGGGCATGGGAATTTTGTCAAACTCGGCATGGTGATGAAAATGTCTTCTTAGAAAATGAATTTATAATGAGAAGTTATGTTCTAATTTGCTCTAGCTTTAGATTTATTGAAGACTGGTTAAGAGTTTTGCTTTTTAATTAGCATGAATTAAATAGCAGGCTGGGGTTGAACAGAAATTATGCCCTCCTGTTCACTGATTATCCATCAACTGAAGATACCCTCATGTACTAGGTTGGTATTCATATGCTGGTTGTGCACACATGCCATTAGCTTCTCCTTTATTACTTTATTTCTTTAGTTTACTGGGAATATAAATATCAATCAAAACTTCTATGCATGTCGCACCTTCGATCTTCGTTTTATTGGCCTTTAATATGTTGGTGATAAAGGCGAATTGTCTTGAGGTGGAAGTCGTAAATTATTCTTTGGAGTTATTGCTTTCTTTAAGGTGTTTTGGTGTCCACGAATGATATAATCATGTCTTTGCAATTTGAACTCCATGCACTCACTCATCTAGAAGAAAGTTTCACCAGTTGCAGTTCATTCATTCTCCATGAGAGGAGTGGTAAAGAGTATTCTTATCAGCAATATGCATTCTCCCATTCAAGTGGCACTATGTAGCTTATTTACATAATTTTTGTCCTTGTCTACCTTGGTACTCTGAGTGATGTTTGTTTATTGGTTTCTAAGCAAGCAAATACTCCCTCCGTTCCTAAATTTAAGCCCTTGTAGAGATTCAAATATGGACTACATACAAAGAAAAAAGAGTGAATCCCACTGTAAAATATGTCTATATACATCCGTATGTGGTCCCTAGGGAAATCTCTATAAAGTCTTATGTGCATTGGAGTGTAACTGCAGCTGGAGTGACCATACGCAGATGGACATTGCAATTTAAGACCTCAAAACAATGGCCCAGCCAGTTCTCCTGATGTCAGCTTTTGTGGCTTGAGTAAGCGTCGACGGCGGCCCTAGGCCCAACAATAATCACACAAAAGAAGTCAATGGTGTGACAGATTTTTGCATTGTGTAACTTGAATTATGATGTGATTGTTCAATTTAATTATGCATCTTGCTATTTTTGCAACAAAGTTCCTAAATAATGTAACTTGAAATGACTTCCTAGAAACTCACTTCCGAATAATTGAATTTGTGCATCTCATACTGACATTTTATCTTGGAACATTTTGTATTTTCTTAGTTCTCATTCAATTGTGTTCAATAAATAACACGCTAGAAATCATGTGCTTGTCATCGGATAACTTGTACTCCCTCCGTTACTTTTTAGTCCGCATAGAAGTTTTGTCTCAAGTCAAAGCATCTTTGGTTTGACCAAACTTATACAAGAAAGTATCGGCACTCACAATATCAAATCAACATCCTTAGATTCACTATGAAATGTAGTTTTTATATATGTTTGATATTGTAGATGTTGATATTTTCTAATATAAATTTGGTCTTTGTAAATTTTGACTTGACACAAATCTTATACGCGGAGTAAATTTGAAACGGAGGGAGTACAACTTCTTTTGTGTTAAAAACACCACATGTTCTTTTGTTCGGTGTTGCACACCTCAAGCGTCTGTCTTAAAGAAAGAACTAACTTCAGCCTATGAGAAGACACTATGTACATGTGTACATTCTCGAGACAACTTTAGTTCTTGGGAGATACTGTGTACAATCTTTGTTAGTTTGGCAAGTTTAGGATATTTATGGTTCACATTTACCTTTTGTAAGTTGTGTTCTTATTTTTCACATGAAGTTGTGATTGTTTCTACAATTGTTGAAAGTCTTTATTACCTTGCTTATATTGTTCGTTTATTGATGTATTTTCTTCCTGGGACGAATGATAAGAAAATTCATGATAATTCGTGCGTTGCACGTGCATGCTTACTTGATCATGAAACGAGAGATTGCAGTGCTTATACAGGATATTTTGCAGGCCTTGCAATTTTTATTGACATATTTTATGAGTCGGCTATAGGTAGTTGCAATTTTCACTGACATATTCTAAAGATATTTGGATTGCACTGTTGCCACCTCTTGATTTTATATATTTAGAGTAGATCCGCCCATCATCTTAAAGCAATTTCTCTGGTGCTAAATTAATCCCAAATAAATGTCACCATTGTGTAAAACTAAACAATCTAATTATCTTCTTTTAAGTTTCTTCTGATTATGATTGTTATCCCCATTTCTAAACTTTTGACACTTTGCCCTATTACATGTACAGTGGAAAACTTCTCTTTTTGATTGAATCTGGATCTAAAGAAGCATAAGCATGTACAGGAACTGGTGGTCCACCTTGCTTCTACTCCCTCCGTTCCGATTTACTCGTCGTGGTTTTAGTTCAAATTTGAACTAAAACCACGACGAGTAAATCGGAACGGAGGGAGTACAAATGGGCAGCCCGATTTTATCCATGTGTTGGACTAGACGATATATGATGATTAGAACATTGCACCGGTAGGGTTTCAGCAACACTATGTATGATCTAAACAATGCCTGAAAATATTTATTGGGGCATTTGTTTCAAACAAATTTGTTGAAAGATATTTTAGTGCGTGGGATATATACTGCTTTAATATTATCTGCTCGATTATTATTGTAGTTAACAAATATTCGATTTTTTAGAAAATGTACATCAAATAATATAGTACTCCTCTGCTCAAAATATAAATCAAATTTTGGTCTAGATTAAGCCCAAAAACATTCTACATTTTAAGAGTGGGGGAGTAGTTATTAACATTTATATTTGTCAAGACGTGCGTTGCACGTACATTTTTACTAGTGGTTAGCAACGCGAAGGAGTTGCAGTCTTGCAGCTGGTCCTGGGTCGATTACCAACATGGCGCTAGTTTTTCTTGAAGTCGTGACGATATTGGCCGGCCCAGGTCTGCTACCCCTGTGCGAATCACCACCAGTTTGCGGCAGTAAGCGGCATATAGGAAGTCCCTCTATACCTCGCTTTATGCGAGACAGAGGAATGCACCCCCAGCAGGGTCCGATAGTGGGCCGAACCAGTATCCAAGTGTTTTATCACACTGACATTCTTCAAGTTTTTTTTACTTTTCTTATTTGAAAATTGTTATCTTTCTTAAAACTGTTCATCGCACATTTTAAACATGTTCATGTAGTATAAAAAAGTTTGCTCCCTTTTGGAAAATGTCTGTACCATTCAAAATATTTTATTAGTCATTTAAAACATGTTCACGCAATGTACGTGACATTTTGGAAAATGTTATACAATGCTAAACAGATCATGCTATCCAAGAAAAATATTTTGATACATTCAAATAAAAGTACGTTACAACTTAAATTTTTTTTTTAATTATATTGTTTCAAAAAACAGTATACAATAAAAACATGTTCGCATCATTTATAAACATGATCCATGTCATTAAAAAAAATGCTTTAACGTGTATTGGAAAAAAGTTCAACACGTATTCAATTTTTTTAAGAAGAAGTATAAGGAAAAAATGTATTTGAAAATTTAAACGCATATTTTTTTGATATCTATAAAAATAATATAATTTATGTGTAAAAATAATTCAAAATATATATTTCAAAGAATATCGTGTATTTAAATATGTGAAAGTTTAACAAAAATATGTTCTTAATGTACATGAAAAATATGCAATGTGTATTACAAACTTAGTCACGTGTTAAAAAATGGATAGAGAAACAAAGAAAATCAAATAAAATGAATTATCGCAGAAAACCGAAGAAAAACCGAAGAAAGCCTAGAAAAAACAGTGAAAATTCAACAAAAAATAAAGAAAAAGAATTCGAGCTCAGCTATTTTATCGGGCTCACCCAATAATGTCGCTCTGTACGCGAGACATATAGCTCCCGTGCTTTGGGGCGGCAAATCTGAATCGACCCTGACTGTGGAATTTGCCACACAAACGGGCATGTCTATATTTCGCTCAGGCTGTATTATTCATTCATAATGTTTACAAGAATGACCTTAGGATCATGAGGAGATCTTAACCAAACATGCCTTACCTGATTTAATAACACACCATACCTAGCCAATTTATTGCCTTCAAAATTCGAGCTTCTAAGTTCATGAGTAAAATTGCAACAAGTAAAAGTACAATAAGTAAAAGAAGCCGCCCAAGCTTTAATTTCTTTGATGACACCCACATGAGTAAAAGAAGTAGCCGAAGCTCGTTGCAAGTACTAACGTTTCGGCGCCTACAGCGCACCCTACCACGGCCGGGCCCATAATAGCAATGAGGTCATCTTTTCATGCATTTTTTTCTTGTTTCTTTTTTTATTAAATAATATTACTTTTTTTACGTAAATTTTCAAGTACTTCCATGAAAAATAAAAATAAAATCTTCATGCCTTTTAAAAAAAGTTTCCAAGTATTTTACAAATTTGTTCAGGTATTTTCTCAAATGCATTTTTGTAAACATGGTCATGTATTATTTAAAGTGTTGTGAGCATTTTTGTGAAAACAACACGTATAGAAAAATACCTTCAACACATATTCAAAAACATTCATCTTGTATTAAAAATTGTTCATCATATATTTAAAAATTGTTCATTGTGTATTCTAGAAATTTTATCCCCATATATACAAAAACACCCTATCAGAAAAATGTTCATCTTCATTATGGAAAATAATTCATTATTTTTTAAAACATTTTTTACGTATTTAAAATGTTCATCAAGTATTTTGAAAATGAATTGCATTTTTCAAAATATGTCCATCACATATTAAAAAACATATTCATCACATATTGGAAAACAATCAATATATATTTAAAAATGGCTCTTCACATATCTGATCTAGTTTTCACCACACAGATATAACATTTGGTCGCTTATTCACAATACTAGATCGGGATCGGGCCTAGGCGCGAATGTGCCGGTCCAAACAACTTGTCCAAGCGGATAAAGATCAAAGACATGTTGCAGTAGTAGGAAGACAAGTTTAGCACATCTATTTAAGAGAACAGTTGATTTTTAGATTCAAGAGAAGAAGAAACATCCAGTCTTGTACCAGAAGCATGGCATTGTCGAGTTCAACATGGTCATATAAGATTACAATAGCTAATTGCATATAATCCGTCCCATAAACAAGACAACATTGAGTTCGGTATGGTCATGAGACAACAAAAGCTAATTAGACGACATTAGGTTCAACAGTTAGAGGAGGAACATAAAAGAGCAAAAGCAAAACTAATGCATGAGATTACTTAACAAGGAAATAAGTTACAAAGCTAACAAAACACACATCCTTCAAAGCTCACCCACACCTAGTGTGGTGGTTTTAATACGGCATATGTCATAGGTTGAGGACTTAGACGTGAGGCCATCACAACGGTGATTAGCTTTTCGGGGTTGAGGAGGACTAGAGACACAGTTTACCCAAGTTCGGCCCCTCACGATAGAGATAAAAGCATACTCCTGCTTTTCTGCTTTTTGCTTGAGTATCGATTATAAGGGAGCGGAATCGCTTGACCTAGTTCTATCTGTCTCAGGGGCTCGCCTTTATATACAGGTCGAGACCCTAGGCTTACAAGAGTCTGGGTTGTAACATGACCCGTGACCAAGTCTAAGTCGCCTTGCCTTTGTTGACAAGACACCATATGGCGGCTTACACCTCCGGGCCGCCTTTCGCCTTCTGTCTTCAGGTCCTAAGCCGACCCATCTTGTGAGCCGACCCTCCAGTTCTTTTCTCCGATTGCTCTAGTCCATCTGTTTGCTGAGTCTTAAAGAGTCGCCAATAACATGACCCGACCGTTATACGGCGGGTTATACCACAGGGTCATATGCCCAAAATTAGGCCCCACATTGATTTGAACTTGTTCATGTCAATCTTCACCCCCTTAATTCGGCAAGTCTTCTTTCTGAAACTTATCTCAGCTTGAAAAAATCTTCACGACCCACCATTTGAAATGATGATGTCACCTCCATAAATTTAGGAAAAATCCCATGACATCATAATGAATCTTTTGTCTAAATCCATTTGTCCCGAAAATCGAGGTGTCTTTCCATTGCTAAAATTATTGCGCCTCCTCGGCTCTCGCAACTGCCATTTACTGTTGTTCTACCCTTATAAATATGCACACATGGTTTTATTTTTTCACTTTTACCTCGTCCCCTCTGCTTCTTCTTCTTTCTCCCGAAGCCCCTGGCGACCGGAGCTCCGCCGCGCCCAGTGACCTCTCTCGGCCTCCTCGTTTGGGACCAGAACTCCACTCCGACCTCGCTGGAGTCCAGCGGCGCCCTTCTTCTCTCCACCACCACAACCAGGTACTCATCTCCTTCTCTCTTAGATCCACATTATCTCGCCTGAGTTTGTGAAGTTCATCAGTGTTCATCTATTCTTTCCAGTACATATTGAGTAGATCGTATTATTTGATCCGATATTGCCATATAAATGTTGCATTAGTAGTTACAACTCCAGTTTTTGCATTCGAATAACCCATGATTTCCTCCAGAATCCATGACTAGTTCATTAGTAGTCCCTCTGCTACCATTAGGTTTACTCATTATTTTTCTTTTTGAAATTGTCCGTAGATCCAGAATTGTAGTTGATTCCGTTAAAACCTGTTTATACCATACTTAGCAGAAAATTGTAGCAATCCTCAATTCTTAGTTAACTCGCCTCTATATCTAGGGCGACTTATTCGTGCATCATAACCCGCCAGATAGTGTTAGAGGCTTCTTCGTCAGCTAAATCGAAGCTAGTTCACCATTGTAGGGAGACTTGTTCATCATGTTGTTTTATTCATATTACTATAGTGATGAGTCATTGTTTCCTGAGTAACCTACCATTTATATCTCCACACCTCTGTTATATCATGCGACTCAATATGTCTAAGGTCACTATTTGCAATTGGGTTCCATCCCAAGTTTCTGAGCTCATCCTGAAAGATTATGAAGATCAAGGCCTTCTAGCATCGAAGGAAGAAATTGGGTGGCGAGCTAGCAAAGGGGATGATATTCCAAAACCCAGTGAAGGAGAAGTGGTGGTCTTCATTGATCACATCCTTAGAGGTTTTACACCACCCGTGTCAAAATTCTGTAGGGATGTCTTGCACTACTTTAACCTCCATCCTCTGACTTCGGCCCAAATTCCATACGAAACATCTACAGTTTTCAGATTTTGTGTGAGGCTTATTTGCAAATGGAGCCCACCATCTCTCTCTTCAAGAAGCTCTTTTATATGAACCACCAAACATAGTGTGCAGACTGTCCGAGCCAAGAAATCGGTGGGATTTCAATCCAAAGACGCCGAGATGGCTCTTTCCCTCCTGGTGCTCTAAACAGCCACCCTAAAGGATGGATCAAGACTTGGTTCTACTGTAAAAATACTGCCCCGACCAATGAAAATCCTCTACCGGGTTATAGAGCTAATCGTGTTCCTATATATTTTGAACTGCCGAGCAAAATTACTCCAGAAGAATAAGCTGAATCCGCCCCTGCTTTTCCAAAGTTAAGAGCCTTACTTGCCAATAGATTAACAATACTTGATCTAACCCGGTGCTGGATTGCATGGAGAATCCTCCCTTTGAGCCACCGGCCTGGCATAATGTGTGAATATTCGGGTGAACCCAATGACCCTCGGCGGTACAGCTCTGACAATTTCACCACTAAAGAAGTCAACAAAACGATTAGGGGTCTACTTGGTGAGACTCAAGAAAGTTGCAATAAGACGGGTCTGCTGCCGTTAAGCAAGTTTAACCCGGCTCCTCCTGTAAGGAATCTTTTATACCTGGTTTATAATATTTTAACTTCTTTTATCATTTGTCTTCTAACTTTTCATAATTTTGCGCCTGGCTCTGCCTTGTGGAATCGGAAGAAGAAAACTCAAGTGGTCAAAAAGACTGCTCGGAAGAAGAACAATGATGTTCCAAATGAGCCGGCCGCAACGGGCGAGTCAATGGAAGTTGATGAGCCGTCACAGGTAGAACTTGACTCCCTTGGCCGTCTCTTTATTGAACTCGTTGACACTTATCATTCTCAGGATGAGGCTGCCACAAGTCGGGCTGAGGATGCAGAGGTAATTTTTATCTCTTTCGGCTCAGACTCCTTGCCTCCAGAGAAGATAAGGAGGGTTGTCCGGAAAGTAAACTTTTCTCATCCAGCCGCTCATTTAGATCCATACTCTATTATGAAGAAAACTCAGCATGAGTCAAGGCGCCAAACTCGGAGTGGCGGCTCTGGAGATCTGGTGACCGGGTTAACTCATGAACCCCCACCCGCAAGCGACGAAACGAGGTGCCACACAGTCCAACTCCTTCTTCGCCCAAAGCTGGTCTTATATGACAGCCTCTTAATTCTTTTGATTCCAATTACCAGGAGTCACCACCATCCTCAAGAGGTTCATCAGCCACTCAACTGTCGGCTTTGGTTATCAACACCGGGTAAGTGTTTTCATTTGTAAACAACTTAACATGTCATTCATTTGTAAATAGCTTAACCCGGCATACTAAAACATATTAACTTGATCACAGAGCCAAAGCCAAGAGCAAGAAGAAGAAAGTAGGTGAGTCTTCAAAGGCTCCTGAAACTCCTGAGCCAGAAAATCGGGTGTTGGTGACCCCTGAGGCCAATACTGAAAATCCAAAAATCCATGAGGATCAAGTTGACCCGCCTCCGTGGACTGAAACCACACCCTCTAAAGCTATGGATATGGATGTTAACCCGGCGGACAATCCGAACCCGCCAAGTCCCATTCTTGCCTCAAGCCCAATCCAAGCTATGGAAGGGACTCATGTTGAAAAGATCCATGATGATATTGATATTTTTGGGACGGGTTACAAGACGCCCAAAGTTTCCACTGTGCTGACTAAGCACTCAGCCAAGGAGGAGGCAACTTTGTCTGATAAGGGTATATTCAAACTTGATTTACCAAACTTTGAAGACCTTAGTGCTGATGAATTGCATTCCGGCTACTTAAGCCCCTTGGCTACAAGCCGAGATATGGAGGCTAATCTGGTTGGCATTCTGAAGAGGAAGTATGAGGTATGCTCACTCCCCTCCTATTGCATATCCTTACATTAGCCCCCAAGTCTTGATCATATGAAATATTGGATATGATGAAGACTTGACTAGAATTTTCAAATCTTGCCCATAGCCCCCAAGGGTCGGGTAATCAAACTGGTGATAAGCCGATTCTATAATGAGAACATTGAATAAAAAATCCAGGATATAGCCCCCAAGGAACGGGTTATCATAGTAATAATAAGTCGGTTCTGCAATTAGAACACTTGAGAAAAAGCCTTGTCATAGCCCCCAAGGGCCGGGTTATTGATACCTCTCCAACGTATCTATAATTTTTTATTGTTCCATGCTATTATATTATCTATTTTGGATGATTAATGGGCTTTATTATGCACTTTTATATTATTTTTAGGACTAACCTACTAACCCAAGGCCCAGTGCAAATTGTTATTTATTTTTTCCTATTTTAGTGTTTCCAAGAAAATGAATATCAAACAGAGTCCAAACGGAATGAAACCTTCGCGAGGATCGTTTTTGGAACAAATGCAACCCAGAAGACTTGGAGTACATGCCAGGGAAGCCACGAGGTGGCCACGAGGCAGGAGGGCGCGCCCCCGCCCTCGTGGGCCCCTTGTAGCTCCACCAACATACTTCTTCGTCCTATATATACTCATATACCCTGGAAATATCCGACAACACGACGAAACCCTAATTCCACCGCCGCAACCTTCTGTACCCGTGAGATCCCATCTTAGGGCCTTTTCCGGAGCTCCACCGGAGGGGGAACCGATCACGGAGGGCTTCTACATCAACACCATAGCCTCTCCGATGAGTTGTGATCGAGTAGTTTACCACAGACCTTCGGGTCCATAGTTATTAGCTAGATGGCTTCTTCTCTCTCTTTGGATCTCAATACAAAGTTCTCCTCGATCTTCTTGGAGATCTATTCGATGTAATTCTTTTTGTGGTGTGTTTGTCGAGATCCGGTAAATTCTGGGTTTATGATCAAGATTATCTATGAACAATATTTGATTCTTCTCTGAATTCTTTTATGCATGATTTAAATATCTTTGCAAGTCTCTTCGAATTATCAGTTTGGCTTGGCCTACTAGATTGATCTTTCTTGCAATGGGATAAGTGATTAGCTTTGGGTTCAATCTTGCGGTGTCCTTTCCCAGTGACAGCAGGGGCAACAAGGCACGTATTGTATTGTTGACATCAAGGATAAAAAGATGGGGTTTATATCATATTGCATGAGTTTATCCCTCTACATCATGTCATCTTTCTTAAGGCGTTACTCAGTTCATATGAACTTAATACTCTAGAAGCATGCTGGATAGCGGTCGATGTGTGGAGTAATAGTAGTAGATGCATAATCGTTTCGGTCTACTTGTCACGGACGTGATGCCTATATACATGATCATGCCTAGATATTCTCATAACTATGCGCTTTTCTATCAATTGCTCGACAGTAATTTGTTCACCCACCGTAGAATCTACTATCTTGAGAGAAGCCACTAGTGAAACCTGTGGCCCCTGGTTCTATCTTCCATCATATTAATCTTCCATCTACTAGCTATCTTTTATTTTGCAATCTTTACTTTTCAATCTATACAACAAAAATACCAAAAATATTTATACTATTATCTCTATCAGATCTCACTTTTGCAAGTGGTCGAGAAGGGATTGACAACTCCTTTATCGCATTGGTTGCAAGGTTCTTATTTGTTTGTGCAGGTACGAGGGACTTGCGTGTAGTCTCCTACGGTATTGATACCTTGGTTCTCAAAAACTGAGGGAAATACTTACTCTACTTTGCTGCATCACCCTTTCCTCTTCAAGGGAAAAACAATGAAGAAGATAATTTTATTCAAGTAGAGGTAGCAGTTATCATAATGATGATGAGCCGGTTCTTTCAATAGATTAAAGAACGATTCTGTAGCCTCCAAGGGCGGAGTCATTATTGCTATGATGAGCTAGTTCCCCCAATAGATTGAAGAACAATCCTGTAGCCCCCAAGGGCCGGTCATTATAGCTATGATGAGCCGGTTCTTCTTGCACTTTTTAACAAAGAAGAAAATGTCATGCATTAGCCCCCAAGTGTTGAGTATATTTCTTGCAATATGCTTGGGACTTGAATAAAATTATCTTCTTCATTGTTTTGCAGGAAGCTTTAAACACAACCGAGTCAAGTTTGACCGGCTCGAAAAAAGAAATTGAAAATGGCAAGCTCTGCGGTCCAAAGCAGAGTCAAGCCTTGCTTCTTCTTTAGAGGAAATAGAAAAGATCAAGGCGTACTTTGAAGCAGAAAGAGAAACTTTTGAATCTGAAAAAACCGCCTGGATCACCCGTGTCGAAGCCACCAAAAACCAATTGGCCCTAGTGATTGAAGAGCTGGCCGGGTTAAAACAGCACATCTCGAAAATGACCCCGGCCGTATTTGGTAAGTCATCCTTAAACTTTGTAATAAAAATTTTAATCGCCTGGCAACTTATGTCTAGCAACTTTGCACAGGTGATAGGACTCGCAACCTTCAGGATAACGTTATGAAGCTGAAGGCAGTATACTCTCTCACAGAGCAGTTATACACTGGAAGCATGCGCACATTGTGTGACGCCCCAAGACCGACGCTCTAGAAGACTTCCATATATTTCGATGTTGCCGTGTGTTTTATTTGCTTGCTCTATTTTTATTTAGCATTGCATCATGTCATCATGCTATCATGTCATTAATCTTTGCATCTCAAGTAAATAAATTGTGTGGATGTTCAATCCATTTAAATCGAGGGAAGGATGACTTCTCTTTATAACATATCATCCTAATATTTATGCAGCTATTATAAAATATTCCATTGCTTTGGAATCACCAAAACACACTTGCAAAATTCCCATGACTTTTCTACGTCAAGTTTCTACTCCCAAACCTTGGCAACAATTCTTATCCATTTTATCGAGGCTCCTCCAAAAATCCGAACATTTTTGGACACTTCAAAAACCTAGTCCTAGTTCAAACCCATTTGAATAAAATTCAAATGAGTTTGAATTTGCATCGTTCAATCCTGCCCCCTTTTATTTTCTTGGGTCACCTTCATTTTTGTGAGTCCAAGAAAATTGCCGTCATGCCCAAAGTCTACTCCTAACCCCCTCTTTCTTTTCTTTTAATTCTTTGTTTGTTTTTTTCTCTTAAGAAAAGATAGAGAGGCAGTAGTTGCCACAACCAGCACAATCTGGCCGGCCCATTCTTCTCTTCTAAGGCACATCCACTGCCTCCTAACCCTAGCCCGATCTGCCTTCATCCCCTCGCTCGCTAGCCCTCTCCCTCTCGTCCTCCACACCGCCGCCACCCACACACGCACGCATGCAGAGGGGCAGCGCCCCACGCCCGATCTCCTCCATCGCCTCCTTTCCTCGCCATGGCCATGTCGCCCCGTGCCTCTCCACCTCCGCACCGTTGTCCAGGACTCCGGTAGCCGCGCCACTCACCGGGGCTCCCGCAAGCCGTCCCCACGCCGGAGATCTGCTCTACGCCCCCATCGGCGAGTCATCCGGCCGGAGCTACCTCGCGCCCCCCCGCCGCCTCGCCATGGAGCCACAGCGCTCCACCTCCTTCTGCGCGCCCGAGGCCGTGCCTCCTCTTCCCTCCTCTACTCGACCCCGAATGGGTTGCGAGCACCGAGCTCCTCAACGCCGACTGCATCACGCCGCCGGGTTCGGCCTCCCCGCCGACCAGATCCTCCGGCCACCTACGAATCCGGCGCTGCAGCTCCCCATCTGCCCGAACCACCACCACAACACCTCGCCTCCCTGCCGCCTTACACGTCCTTGCCGCCGGCGACAACAGCATCAGCAGGTCCCCTGCTTTGCTCTATTGGATCCAAGCGCCTGGAGTTAACCGCACCACTGAGACGTCCGACCTCCTCCTTGCCTTGCCTCCGTCTAACCAGAGCCGCTTCTGGATCGCCAAGGCCATCGTAAGTTCGACAAGTACCCCTACGGTTCGTCGAGACCGGCAAGTCCAAAGACGTTGGATGCGCCAAGTACCACTACCGACGACCCCGAACAACTACGGAACGTGTACCACTACGCCCAAGTTCCACTACAAGATGTACCACTACCGTCGCTGAAGACCCACGTAACGCAAGCGTCAAGCTCAACTACCGCCGAAATGTAAAACTACGATCGACGTGCGTTTTGCCAAGTACCACTAATTCCACCACGACCCGTGTACCACTACTTCCACTACCGCCGAACTCAAACCGCTTCGAAAACGCACGCTTCAAAGGTATATATAACCGCCGAGATGATGACCTTCCGAGGACGAATGCATGTTGTGTTGTATGAGATGCCCGTGATTGCATCGTGTCCGTTGTGTCGCTCGTTTTCCATGCCACCGACACGTGGGAACCCGGTTTCCGGGATCACCCCACCTTCTTTCGCATGACACGCTCTCGCTCCTTCTTTTCCACCGGTCTCTCGACGAGTTACCGGAACCGATATGTTGCCGTGACATCATTTTTGGATTCGCCGCCATGGCACCCCTTCCTTTCCACCACGGTGACAAATGCTCCATAACATGTTCATGTCAAATTTTAATAAAAATTGCATAAAACTTGCAAATGTCATCCGCATCATGATAACAACATTTAAATGACTAAAAATGTTGTTTGCATTAAAATTGCTAAATGACATGTGGGGATTTTCTGGAATTGTTGTTGTTATTTCCGGCCTCATTTAAATTGCTTAGATAGTGTAGTTTATTTGTGTTGCGCCTCTTGCCATGTCAACCAACTTTTAAACTTGTTGGGTTCATAACGAGATCAAACTAAATATGTGAATGTGGTTTTTTGTCAATATGCAACGAGTTTCATATTGAGCTCCACTTAATTTGTAGTGTTGTTTGAGAACTTTGCCATGCCATGAATATTTAAACCAGATATGCATCATACTGGTTTGTGCATCATATGCCATATTTATGCTTGTGTGTTTACCCTATTGTTTGCTTCTTTCCGGTTTCTTCTCTCGTTAGCTTCGGTTTCGTTCTGGAGTTGGGAGGATTCGTTCGACTACGTTGGTTCGTCTACTTCATGGACCCGTTCTTCTTCCTTGCGGGATCCCAGGCAAGATGTCCATTCCCCGATATCACCTCTATCTTTGCTTTGCTAGTTGTCTCGCTCTATTAGATATGCCGCGATGCCTATTCTTGTATTGTCAACCTCCTATGTTGCCGTGAAACACTCTAACCGCCTTCCTAGCAAACCATTGATTGGCTAAGTACGCTTTTCCTCAGCCCCTCTTATAGCGTTGTAAGTTGCAGGTGAAGTTGGAAGATTGCTCCATGTTTTGGACTTCTTTACTGGGATAAAATAATATATATCTTATTTAATAATGCACATATATATTGGTAATGGGTGGAAGGCTTGGTGTAATGCCCAGGAAGCGACTATATCTCCTACGTGTCGAGGCATGAGTTAGAGACATAAACGCATTCTGGAATGATCTCAAGCGTGGTATCTTTGCACATCTCATGTAAAAGTTCAGGGATGAAAGTGTAAAAGATAGATGGCTTACACTCGCCACGTCACACAATGAATACAATAGCATACATTCATCCAAATAACACAGGGTCCGACTACGGACGAAAACCAAACGAGAAAAGGTACCACAACCACAAGGCCTGATCGCCCCTAGTAGGATCCACTACTGATCGCCGGGATACGTAACATAGAAACGACTTCGCTCTTCATCGAACTCCCAGTGAAGTTCTGGTCCATCTCCTGCATCGTTCTCAACTGTACCTACAACTGGTGTGTGTTGTAATCTGTGAGTCACAAGGACTCAGCAATCCCATTCCCGGGTATCAAAACTAACAAAGCCTTTAGGTGTGGAGAGGTAATAAAGTGTTTGCAGCAAGCACTAGCAACTAGCTTACGAGTTCAAAGCGAGACGAGAATATGTGCCAACGGTCGCCAAGTTGATCAAGAAGTGATCCTACCTACTCACGTTCATACATAACCCCACCATGTTCACTTCCCGAAACCCCTTCGAAAAGCGACCGTCACGGTAACTCACACAGGTTATCTACAACCGCATATTAACAAATTCCCATCTGCCACATAACCACGGGCACGGCTTTTGAAAGTTCAAAACCGTGCAGGGGTGTCCCAACTTAGCCCATCACAAGCTCACGATTTGCGGAGTCACAACTCCAAATTGGGAAGACCCAAGTATTCTCAGAATCCCGTGCTCAAGATATTTCGACAAAGGTAAAACTAATCCAGCAAGACCTCCCGGCGTGCCGACACCTTGATAGTAGCCGCGCATATCTCGTCTCAGGCCACGAACGGATGGGACAACCTACGGGAGCCAATCCTCGAGTTCTCCCGTGGTGGCCCCATAGTCTGCCCGTTTGGGACCAACACCATCAACACTAGCCCCCCTGTTATGTAGAATAAGAACCAGGGGACATGACCCCCTATGCAATTAATTAATTAAGTTTTCTTATTGTGAGGCAAATTAAAACCAATGTTGGGCCTTGCTGGAAAAGCTTTAAGCAGTGCGAATTATCAAGGGGGGCCCATAAACCCCAACTGTGTTAGGAACGCAAAATCAAGGAACATAACACCAGTTTATCGAGTCCTAAGGTGGCATGAGTGGAAAAAACACCAAGCAGAGGGCCAAGCCTTCCACCCATTACCAATATATATGTGCATTAATAAACAAGATATATATTGTGTTATCCCAATAAAGAAGTCCAAACATGGAGCAATCTTGAACTTCACCTGCAACTAACAACGCTATAAGAGGGGTTGAGCAAAAGCGTACTTAGCCAATCAACGGTTTGCTAGGAAGGCGGTTAGAGTGTTTCATGGCAACATAGGAGGCTGACAAGACAAGAATGGGCATCGATGCATAACTATAAAGCGAGACAACTAGCAAGGCAAAGATAGAGGTGATATCGGGGAACGGCCATGTTGCCTGGGATCCCGCAAGGAAGAAGAACGAGTCCAAGAAGTAGTCGAACAAAACCTCACAACTCCGGAACGAAACAGAAGCTAACGAGAGAAGCATACTGGAAAGCAGCAAACAACATGGTGAACACACATATGATAACCATGGCATGATGCACAAACAAGTACGATGCATGTCCGGTTTAAATATGCATGGCATGGCAAAGTGCTCAAACAATACTACAAATTAAGTGGAGATCAATATGCAACAAGTTGCATATTGACAAAACACCACATTTTATTTATTTAGTTCACTCTCGTTTATGTGCCCAACAATATTAAATGTTGATTAACATGGCAAGAGGTGAAGCAAAACTAAACTACCTATTTAGGCAAGTTTAAATGAGGCCGGAAATAACAACAACAATTTCGGAAACTCCCCATGTGCATATTTAGCAATTTTAAGCAAACAATAATTTAAACATTTGAATGTTATTAACATGATGCGGATGACATATTCAAGTTTTATGCAATTTTTATTAAAAGTTAACATGAACATGTTAGGAAGCATATGTCACCGTGGTGCAAAGAGAAGGTGCCACGGCGACGAATCCGAAAATGATGCCACGGCCAAATATCGGTTCCGGTAACTCGTTGGGAGACCGGTGCAAAAGAAGTGGGCGTGAGTGTGTCATGCAAGAGATAGGTGGGGTGATCCCGGTAACCGGGTTCCCATGGGTTGGTTGCATGGAAACAAGGAGGAACGTTCATGGACAACTCGAACACTGTGCAACAAGCGAACAACTCATACAACAAGCATTCGTTCACGGTCATCGTCTCGGTGGTTATACGTTTGACGCGTGCATTTCGGGGCGGTTCGAGTCGTCGAGGGTAGTAGCCGTTCACGTTCGTAGTCGTACACGTCGACGGTAGTCGTACTCATCTCGTTGTGGAAGTAGTGGTACTTGGCGACGGTAGTGCTACACGGTTCGAGTTCGTTCGGGTCATCGGTAGAGGAACTTGACATTCACGAGTCAATGGTAGTGGAACTTGGCGTTTTTCAACCCGAGTCTTCTGCGATGGTAGTTGTACACGGGGCGTCGGAGAACTTGACATTTTGAAGGGGTACTTGGCGATTCCGGAAACGCGGTAGTTGAACTTGGTGTGTCACCGTGTAGTCGTACTCAGGGCCCTTGGGGCATCGGTGCTGGTTGGACTTGCCGGTCTCGACGGTCCAAAGCGAAGCATCAACAAGGACGACCATGGCGGGCACGAGGCTGCTGGAGATGAAGTAGGGGCACGAGGAGGACCATGCCGGCCATGGTTCTGTCGGGATTCAGATGCTTCAAGTGACGATGGTGCAGGAGAGCTTAGGGTCGGCCATGGCATCATCTTGGCCAGGGGAACGTTGAAGGTTAGCAGCTGGAGGGCTTGGGGAGGTGCCAGACTTGCTTGGCAGGTGTGCTCCCGCGTCCTTGGTCGCCGGCAGGTGGAGAAGCGGAAAGAGGCGAGGCACGGTCGGCGTTCTCGCGAGGCAGAGGCGCGAGGGGTGCAGGGCAATGGGATCCGGCCGGTGGCGGGCTGCGTCATCGGCTGGGAGCTGCGGCCGGTGGAGTGTGAGGCGCACGACGAGGAGGAGAGGCGCGGCGGCGCCGTCGCGAGGCACCAGGGGCGAGGCGCTCGGGGCCTCGACCGACGGGGAGGACGAGTGGGGGAGCGAGAGGTGGAGGGAGGCACGGGTCATGGGGAGGGAGAGATCTAGGGAGAGGAGCGGGGTGCGTGTGGATCGAGCGAGGATGTGGGTGCGGCGCAGGGGAGGGCGAGAGGAGAAGGGTTCGATCGGGGCTAGGTTTAGGTATAGTTGGCTGGGGGGGGGGAATGGTTGGGCCTAGGGTTGAGAAGGGGTGCTGGAGTTGGGCCTAGGGAGGCTGGCAGCTGGGAGCAAGCCGAGCTGCGGCTGGGCCTTGGCTGGGCTTGGTTGCTTCTCTCCCCCTCTTCTCTTTTCAATTACAGACAAAAAAATAGGAAGAAAGAAAAGAGAGAAGAAGGTTAGGAGAGAAGATGGCATGGGGTTTATTTTTCTTGGACTCGCAAAATGTGCACGGTCCATGAAAAAATAGGAGTGGGCATGATTGAAAGTTTAAATTCAAATTCATTTGAATTTAATTCAAATGATTTGAACAAGATCAAGGTTTTGGAGAGTCCAAAAATAATGAGAATTTTGATGGAGCTCGGGAAAATGACGAAAATATTTATGGGTAAAGTTTGAGATTAAGAATTGAGATACAAAAGGCATGGAGAGTATTATACAAGTGTGTTATGGTTAATTCCAAAAGAATAGAATATTTATTAATAGCTCCCTAAATATTAGGAGGATATGTTATAAAGAGAAGTCACTCTTCCCTCGATTTAAATGGATCAAAGATCCACACAAAATATTTAGTTGAGATGCAAAAGATTAATCACATGATGACATGATGACATGATGCAATGCAAAATAAAATGAAGGAAGCAAAAAGAAACACACGGCGAAACCCGGAATAGCTGGAAGTTTTCTCGAGCATCGGTCTTGGGGCGTCACACTTGGCCTTTTGCTTGGTGTTTTGTTCCACTCATGCCGCCTTAGGACCAGATAAACCAGTGTTATGTTCCCTGATTTTGCGTTCCTAACACGGTTGGGGTTTATGGCCCCCCCTTGATAATTCGCATTTCTTAAAGTTTTTCCAGCAAGGCCCAACTTTGGTTTTACCATTTGCCTAACAACTAAAACTTGCATAGGGAGTAATTAACCTGAGTTCTTAATCAACAACCTGGGCTAGTGCTCCTCATGAGTGTTGGTCTAAACCGGGCAGACTGAGGGGCTGCCTTGGGGAAACCCGAGGTATTTGGTATATACCTGTAGGCTGACCTATCCGGTCGTGGCCTGAGACGAGATACTCACGGCTACTATCAGGGTGTCGGCATGCCGGGAGGTCTTGCTGGGTTAGTTTTACCTTTGTCGAAATATCTTGAGCACGGGATTCCGAGAACACTCGGGTCTTCCCAACATGGAGTTGCGACTCCACGGATCGTGAGAGCTTGTGATGGGCTAAGTTGGGACACCCCTGCAGGGTTATGAACTTTCGAAAGCCGTGCCCGCGGTTATGTGGAAGATGGGAATTTGTTAATATCCGGTTGTAGATAACTTGACACCATATCCTTAAGAATACACAACCTGTGTGAGTAACCGTGATGGTCTCTTTTCGAAGGGTTTCGTAAAGTGAACACGGCAGGGTTATGCATGAACGTGAGTAGCTAGGATCACTTATTGATCATCTTTGGCGATCGTTGGCACTTTCCTCATCTCGCTCTGACTTCGTAAGCTAGTTGCTTAGTGCTTGCTGCAGCCACTTTATTACCTCTCCACACCTATAAGGCTTTGATAGTTTTGATACCCGGGAATGGGATTGCTGAGTCCTTGTGACTCATGGATTACAACACACACCAGATGCAGGTACAACTGAGTATGACGCAGGAGATGGACAAGAACTTCACTGGGAGTTCGATGAAGAGCGTGGTCATATGTATGTGACGTATCCCGACGATCAGTAGTGGTTCCTACTAGGGGCGATCAGGACTTGTGGTCGTGGTATATTTTCTCGTTTGATTTCGTCCATAGCCGGACTCTGTGTTATTTGGATGAATGTATACTATTGTATTTAATTGTGTGATGTGGCGAGTGTAAGCTAACTATTTATCACGTTTACCCCTGTTCTTTACACGAGTTGTGCAAAGATACCATGCTTGCGATCATTCCAGAATGCGCTTATGTCTCTAACTCGTGCCTCGAAACGTAGGACCTATAGTCGCATCCTGGGCATTACAAGTTGGTATTCAGAGCCTTCTCCGACCTAGGAGCCCCCTGATTGATCGAACCGCTGCCGATGTTGAGTCTAGACACACACACAAAAATGTTGTGAGTCCTATATATATATATATATATATATATATATATATATATATATATATATATATATATATATATATATATATATATATATATATATATATCCGAGAGTAGGATTTCTTTTTACTCCTCATCCCCTTCGTCGCTCTGGCGAGGATTCCCGACGTTGTTTTAAAATCACTATCCTCAATTTTCACCAATTTTTTTTAGGATCACGCGGGTATTGTTTGGATTGTTCAGATATCTTTGTGACGAGAATTCTGTCTTGGTACCTCCCGTCTGTTTAGGCCGAGTCCTGGGGAGTTGAGCTCTAAGGTATTGCCGTCCCATTGTGTATCGTTACAGTTCTAGAATACCAGAGGCGGCCGACATTGAAAACTCTTCTATGCGTGTATGGTGGTGAGATAACCCCGACGTCACCCAGTACTGGTGGGGTAGTTTGGGAGTATTTCCACAGCTAGTATAGCGGATGCATTTCGAAGGTCTGAGGTAAACGGTTTCCAAAGGTGTTGGTTATGTGTTGACTGATGGATACAGCTGGATGTAGGTATTGCTAGTTGGGTGAGATATTGTTCTTCCCCTGTATCCCCAACACCAGATTGCATAACCGGAAAGCTTTGGGAATTGATAGGTGTGATTCAAGTATCTCTTAGGTAATCTTCCAACGGGTGCATGATATGAGGTTGGGGTTCAACATCTAGTGGAGAGGTTATCATGGTCGTTGTTACACTGGGGGTTGCATCTTAAAGAGCCCTTGGCTATGCTGACTCGGGGATTGCAAGGCCCTCTGTAACGTCGTGCCACGGGGCCTCAGCACGAACATGTGGGACAAAACCTCTATCATGTATTTGTTCCATCTGTTACCTTGTTGGTTTATGATAACCCTCAACCGTAAGGGATCGAGATAGTCTTCGCGGGTAAGAATAACCCAATTTATTGATTCGACACACAGGGAGCCAAAGAGTATTTATAAGCTTTGACAGTTGAGTTGTCAATTCAACCGCACCTGAAATATACTTACTTGCAACAAAAGATAAGTGGTAACAGTGATATGATAGTGATAATAGTGATAGTAAAAGTAAACAGCAAAAGTAAATAGCAAGAGTAAATAGCAAAAGTAGCGACTAGTAACCAGCAGGATTTAAAACACTGTAGGCTAGGGAAACGGATGGTTGGGCGCTGCATGGATGAGATATATCATGATTCTAACTTGGGGCAAGGCACACGGAAAAGTAATGATCATCTAGGCAAATATCAAACATTAGGCATGTATCCCGTAGGTAGTTGTACGTGCTTGCAATAAGAACTTGCACAACATCTTTTGTCCTACCATCCCGCTACGAACGGGGCCAAAAGGAACTTATGGAGATTAAGGTGCTCCTGTCAAAGAGCACCGGAACAAAGCAATAAACTCAATGGATACATGTAATCCTCAAACTACGGACCATCCCCTTTGGTGTCCCAAGCTGTCACTTTTGGGATCGCCGGTTCCGAACCGTAATAGCTGCAAACAACTCATAAATATTTCATCTATCTCCCTTCTCTCATTCATATGCATATCATTTTCATGGTCTAGCAAGTATTGTTCTAAAGGATCATTAGGTGGCACGACAATAGAAGCAAGACCAATAAGTTCATCCTTACTGGGTGGTGCCTTTTCAAGGGGTTGTCTACGGAGTTTAGCAAAGTTAAAATCATGAGATATATCCCCTAATCCAACAGTAACAATGTCTTTCACGCAGTCTATCTTGGCATTAACAGTATTCAAGAAGGGTCTACCAAATATAATGGGACAGAAAGCATCTTGTGGGGAACTAAGAACAAGAAAATCAGTAGGGTATTTAACCTTCCCACACAAGACTTCAATATCTCTAACAATCCCAACTGGTGAAATGGTATCTCTATTAGCAAGCCTAATAGTAACATCAATCCCCTCTAACTCAACAGGTGCAATATCATGCATAATTTCGTTATACAAATCAAGAGGGATGATACTCGCACTAGCACCTACGTCGCATAAACCATGATAGCAATGATCTCCTATCTTAACAGAGATGACAGGCAAGCCTACAACATGTTTATGTCTATTCCTAGCATTGGGTTTGGCTATTCTAGCAGACTCCTCTTGGAGATAAATAACTTGTCCATCTAAATCTTCTACCAAGAGATCATTAACCATAGCAACACTTGGTTCAACTTTAATTTGCTCATAGGTTGTAGGTGTTCTAGTATTACTCTTACGAACTACAGTTGAAGCTTGAGCATGATCCTTTATCCTAACAGGAAAATGTGGTTTCTCGATATAAGTGGTAGGAATGACAGGATCAACATTATAAGTGATAGTCTTTTCTTCAAATTTAATAGATTCAACTACTTTTACTTCAATAGGGGGATGATATTTAAACCACTTCTCATTGGGGAGATCAACATGAGTAGCAAAGGATTCACAGAAAGAAGCTACTATCTCAGAGTCAAGTCCATATTTAGTGCTAAACTCACGGAAAACATCGGTGTCCATAAAAGCTTTAACACAATCAAACTTAGGGGACATACCTGACTCCTTACCTTCGTCGAGATCCCAATCTTCGGAGTTGTGTTTAATTCTTTCCAATAAATCCCATTTGAATTCAACAGTCTTCATCATAAAAGAGCCAGAACAAGAATTATCGAGCATGGTGCGATTATTGAGAGAAAGCCGAGCATAAAAATTTTGGATGATCATTTTTATTGAAAGCTCATGATTGGGGCATGAATATAACATTGACTTAAGCCTCCCCCAAGCTTGAGCGATGCTTTCTCCTTCGCGAGGCCATAAATTATAAATATAATTGCGATCACGATGAACCTGGTGCATAGGGTAGAACTTCTGATGAAATTCCGATTTCAGACGATTATAGTTCCAAGATCCCATATCATCGCATAGCCTAAACCATGTCAATGCATCTCCCTTAAAAGATAAAGGGAAGACCTTCTTCTTGATAACATCCTCGGTTATACCTGCAAGCTTAAACAATCCGCAAACTTCATCCACATATATTAGGTGTAAGTCAGGGTGAAGTGTTCCGTCTCCTGTATAGAGATTTTCAAGCAGTTTCTCTATCATACCCGAAGGAATCTCAAAGCAAACATTTTAAATAGGTGCAGTAGGTTGAGGAGCAACTCTTTGCTCTTCTGCTCGGGGTGAAGATACCCCGAACAAGCCCCTCAAAGGATTCTGGGCCATAGTAACGAGTGACAATAAATTTCAGCACACTATATAAATTTTTCCTTACCAAAGGCGCTTCACTCCCCGGCAACAGCGCCAGAAAAGAGTCTTGATGACCCACAAGTGTAGGGGATCTATCGTAGTCCTTTCGATAAGTAAGGGTGTCGAACCCAACGAGGAGCAGAAGGAAATGATAGGCAGTTTTCAGTAAGGTATTTTCTGCAAGCACTGAAATTATAGGTAACAGATAGTTTTGTGATAAGATAATTGGTAGCAAGTGACAAAAGGTAAAAGTAAATAAGGTGCAGCAAGGTGGCCCAATCCTTTTTGTAGCAAAGGACAAGCCTGGACAAACTCTTGTGCAAGGTAAAGTGCTCCCGAGGACATATGGGAATTATCGTGAAGCTAGTTTTCATCACGATCATCTGATTTGCGTTCGGTACTTTGATAATTTGGTATGTGGGTGGACCGGTGGTTGGGTGCTGCCCTTACTTGGACAAGCCTTCCACTTATGATTAACCTCTAATGCAAGCATCTGCAACTACAAAAGAAGTATTAAGGTAAACCTAACCATAGCCTGAAACATATGGATCCAAATCAGCCCCTTACGAAGCAACGCATAAACTAGGGTTTAAGCTTCTGTCACTCTAGCAACCCATCATGTACTTATTACTTCCCAATGCCTTCCTCTAGGCCCAAATAATGGTGAAGTGTAATGTAGTCAACGTTCACATGACACCACTAGAGGAGAGACAACATACATCTCATCAAAATATCGAACGAAGACCAAATTCACATGACTACTAATAGCAAGACTTCTCCCATGTCCTCAGGAACAAAAGTAACTACTCACGATACATAATATTGTTCATGATCAGAGGGGTATTAATATGCATAATGGATCTGAACATATGATCTTCCACCAAATAAACCAACTAGCATCAACTACAAGGAGTAATCAACACTACTAGCAACCCACACATACCAATCTGAGGTTTGGATACAAAGATTGGATACAAGAGATGAACTAGGGTTTGAGAGGAGATGGTGCTGGTGAATATGTTGATGAAGATAGCCCTCCCCAAGATGGGAGAGTTGTTGGTGATGACGGCGGTGACGATTTCCCCCTCCCGGAGGGAAGTATCCCCGGCAGAACAGCTCTGCTGGAGCCCTAGATTGGTTTCCGCCTCGGTTCCGCCTCATGACGGCGACGTCTGGTCCCGAAAGCCTCCTCCTGATTTTTTTCCAAGTCAAAACGCTTCATATAGGAGAAGATGGGCACCGGGGGCCCACCGGCTGGCCCTCGAGGCAGGGGGCGCCCTGGGAAGGGGGCGCGCCCCCCACCCTCGAGGCCAGCTCGTGGCCCCTCTCGTGGGTTTCTTTCGCCAGATATTTTTTATATTTTCCGAAACAATGTTCTGTGGAGTTTCAGGGCTTTTGGAGTTGTGCATAATAGGTTTCCAGAGTTTGCTCCTTTTCCAGCCCAGAATTCCAGTTGCCGGCATTCTCCCTCTTCATGTAAACCTTGTAAAATAAGAGAGAAAAGGCATAAGTATTTTGACAAAACATGTATGAACAGCCCATAATGCAATAAATATCAACTTATAAGCATGATGCAAAATGGACGTATCAGTGGACATAGCAATACTAGCATCCCCAAGCTTAGGGTTTTGCATATCATAAACACACTTGACATTTAGAGAATTTACAATAGCATCATTGAAATCATGCTTTTTTACTTAAGGAGCTATTATGAATTACTTTTTCTTTTAACAATTCCTCACAATTTTCAGATTCATGAATTTCAAGCAAAACCCCATAAAGATAATCTAGTGCATACAACTCACTAGCAACTGGTTCAACATAATTGGATCTCTTAAATAGATTAGCAAGTTGATGAGGATCCATTCTTTAGCAAGCGAAGATGCAAGCTAATAGAGGGCACATAGCAACACAAGCAAACAAAAAGGCAAATAGAAAAGGGCAGATAAAACGGCAAAGGTGTAGTGGGGGAGAGGAAAATGAGAGGCAGAAAATGTAATGCGAAGGATAAGGGTTTGTGGTAGGTACTTGGTATATGACTTTTGTGTAAGCCTCCCCGGCAACGGTGCCAGAAATTCTTCTTGCTACTTCTCGAGCTTGTGTTGTATTCCCTCGAAGAGGAAAGGGTGATGCAGCACAGTAGCGTAAGTATTTCCCTCATTTTTTGAGAACCAGGGAATCAATCCACTAGGAGACCACGCGCGAGTCCCTCGCACCTGCACAAACAAATAAGAACTTCACAGCCAACACAATAAGGGGTTGTCAATCCCTTTACGGTCACTTACGAAAGTGAGATCTGATAGATATGATAGTTTGATATTTTTGGTATTTTTCGATATAAGAACAGAAAGTAAAAACAACAAAGTAAATTAGATTGTAGATTGATATGTTGAGAATAGACCCGGGGGCCATAGGTTTCACTAGTGGCTTCTCTCATGATAGCAGATTTCTACGGTTGGTGAACGAATTACTATCGAGCAATTGATAGAAAAGAGAATAATTATGAGAATATCTAGGCATGATCATTATATATAGGCATCACATCCGTGACAAGTAGACTGAAATGATTCTGCATCTACTGCTATTACTCCACACATCGACCGCAATCCAGCATGCATCTAGAGTATTAAGTTCATAAGAACAGAGTAATGCTTTATGCAAGATGACATGATGTAGAGGGATAAATTCAAGTAATATGATATAAACCCCATCCTTTTATCCTCGATGGCAACAATACTATACGTGCCTTGTTGCCCCTGTTGTCACTGGGAAAGGACACCGCAAGATTGAACCCAAAGCCAATCACTTCTCCCATTGCAAGAACTATAGATCTAGTAGGCCAATCCAAACCGATAATTCGAAGAGAACTGTAAGGATATTACAATCATACATAAAAGAATTCAAAAAAGAACCAAATATTTCTCATAGATAATCTTGATCATAAACCCACAATTCATCAATCTCGACAAACACACCTCAAAAAGATTACATTGAATAGATCTCCTCGAAGACCTAGGAGAACTTGGTATTGAGATCCGAAAAGAGAGAAAAAGCCATCTAGGTACTAACTATGGATACAAAGGTCTGTGGTAAACTACTCATAACTCATGGTGAGGCGATGGTGTTGATGTAGAAGCACTTCGTTGAAGATCCCCCCCCCTCCGGCGGAGCTTCGGAACAGGCCCCAAGATGGGATCTCACGGGAACAAAAGGTTGCGGCGGTGGAAATAGGGTTTTCTCTGTTGCTTCGATGTTTTCAGGGTACATGGGTATACATAGGAGGAAGGAGGGCCTCGGGGAAGCAAGATGGGGCCCACGAGGTAGGGGGCGCGCCCAGGGGGAGCGGGCGTGCCCCCCACCCTCGTGGATGCCACGTGTGCCTTCTCCCGTGGTTCTCAAGTCTCCCGTGAAGACATCGGTCAAAAAATATCTCTCTCGAAGGTTTCATTCCATTTGGACTCCGTTTGATATTCCTTTTCTGCAAAACCCTGAATTAAGCAAAAAAATAGCAATCTGGACTGGGCCTTTGAGTTAATAGGTTAGTCCCAAAAATAATATAAAAGTGTATAATAAATCCCATTAAACATCCAAAACATCATAAATAATAACATGGAAAAATAAAAAATTATAGATACGTTGGAGACCTATCATAGGGTTTGTTGGATAAATTCAGTGGAAAAAGATAGATCAGATGGCTTCAATGCAACACAGATGTATGCTTATTAGATTTCGTTTTAATGCTCACAGATTGTGGTTTTTAATGCTACAGACATGTATGCTTATTAGATTGGGAGATTGGGTCCCTATTAGATTTTTTTGAATGCTACTCACATTGAGGTTTTAAATGTCATATGCCCAAATGGAATCCACTGATTAAGAAGTTATTTGATTCATTAGTATATAAATTTTTCCACAATATGTAGTTATATTAGCTTTTTTTCAATGTGTGTGCATGACCAATGATCAAGGGATGTGTTATTTGAATGTCACATCTAAATTTTCAATTGGCTTCCGTATTTACTAGTGATGGATGTAATTGTATGTTCAGGAGGATGATGGTTGGGGGTAGAAAGAGGAAGCTAGCCCAGTACAACCCGTATGATCCAGAGGAAAGTGATGAAGAAGAATATGATGTAAGCCTACTTGAAATTTAGATTGTTCATTTAGTTTCTTTGACATAGTGTATCCATGAACCTATAATGTATTAACGTAAGTCATTCATGTGTGTAGTATGATTCTGGAGAAGAAGTGTACAAGGGCAAGGTGCATCCTTCACAGCCAAGGAGGTGGAGAAGATCAACGACAAGGGAGTTGCTTCCTTCTACAATCGCATGTTCAAGAAGTGGCGTTGTCCGTACTACACACCAAGCCAAAGCCCAAGGATGGCCGCTTCGATCACCTGTTGTCTCAGCAGAGGATTTAGCGATCTGCGGGGAGGACTACATGACCAGGGGGCAGCATGCTGCGCTCGCGAAGGCCCTGACTCCGGCGTGAATTGATGTGATGATGTGTGATGTTGTGATGGTGTGTACTGTCGGTCCGCTTACTTTTGGGTACTTATATGCTGTGAACTGAATCTTAATCTTAATCTTTGCCGTGTGGATGTTTATTATTTTATCTATATTTGTCTGTCCTTATATTTGCATGTGGTGTATGGTTAGTTCTGTTTAGATGTTGTGAACTATGAGTTTAGGTGCTGCAATGATCACACATGTTGTTTCAGTGTTGCTTCACTGATCATATATGTGTTGGGGAACGTAGTATTTTAAAATTTTCCTACGATCACGCAAGATCTATCTACCAGATGCATAGCAACGAGAGGGAAGAGTGTGTCTACGTACCCTCGTAGACCGGAAGCGGAAGCGTTAGAACAACGCGGTTGATGTAGTCGCACGTCTTCACGGCCCGACCGATCAAGCACTGAAACTACGGCACCTCCGAGTTCTAGCACACGTTCAGCTCGATGACGTCCCTCGAACTCCGATCCAGCCGAGTGTCGAGGAAGAGTTCCGTCAGCACGACGGCGTGGTGACAATTTTGATGTTCTACCGTCGCAGGGCTTCGCCTAAGCACCGCTACAATATTATCGAGGAGAACTGTGGTGGAGGGGGGCACCGCACACGGCTAAGAGATCATGAGATCAACTGTTGTGTCTAGAGGTGCCCCCCTGCCCCCGTATATAAAGGAGGGAGGGAGAGGCCGGCCCTAGAAGGGGCGCACCAAGTGTGGGGAGTCCTACTAGGACTCCAAGTCCTAGTAGGATTCCCCTTTCCATTCCGGAGTAGGAGAGAAGGAAAGAGGGGGAGAGGGAGAAGGAAAAGGGGGCTGCACCCCTTGTCCAATTCGGACCAGAAGGGGGCCACGCGCCTCCTTCCTTTTGGCCTCTCTCCTCTATTCCCGTAACTCCCCGGTACTCCGAAAATACCCGAATCACTCGGAACCTTTCCGATGTCCGAATATAGTCGTCCAATATATCGATTTTTACGTCTCGACCATTTCGAGACTCCTCGTCATGTCCCCGATCTCATCCGGGACTCCGAACTCCTTCGGTACATCAAAACTCATAAACTCATAATAAAACTATCATCGAAACCTTAAGCGTGCGGACCCTACGGGTTCGAGAACTATGTAGACATGACCGAGACACGTCTCCGGTCAATAACCAATAGTGGAACCTGGATGCTCATATTGGCTCCCACATATTCTACGAAGATCTTTATCGGTCAAACCGCATAACAACATACGTTGTTCCCTTTGTCATCGGTATGTTACTAGCCCGAGATTCGATCGTCGGTATCTCAATACCTAGTTCAATCTCGTTACCGGCAAGTCTCTTTACTCGTTCCGTAATACATCATCCCGCAACTAACTCATTAGCTGCAATGCTTGCAAGGCTTATAGTGATGTGCATTACCGAGTGGGCCCAGAGATACCTCTCCGACAATCGGAGTGACAAATCCTAATCTCGAAATACGCCAACCCAACAAGTACCTTTGGAGACACCTGTAGAGTACCTTTATAATCACCCAGTTACGTTGTGACGTTTGGTAGCACACAAAGTGTTCCTCCGGTATTCGGGAGTTGCATAAACTCATAATAAAACTGTCATCGAAACCTTAAGCGTGCGGACCCTACGGGTTCGAGAACTATGTAGACATGACCGAGACACGTCTCCGGTCAATAACCAATAGCGGAACCTGGATGCTCATATTGGCTCCCACATATTCTACGAAGATCTTTATCGGTCAAACCGCATAACAACATACGTTGTTCCCTTTGTCATCGGTATGTTACTAGCCCGAGATTCGATCGTCGGTATCTCAATACCTAGTTCAATCTCGTTACCGGCAAGTCTCTTTACTCGTTCCGTAATACATCATCCCGCAACTAACTCATTAGCTGCAATGCTTGCAAGGCTTATAGTGATGTGCATTACCGAGTGGGCCCAGAGATACCTCTCCGACAATCGGAGTGACAAATCCTAATCTCGAAATACGCCAACCCAAAAAGTACCTTTGGAGACACCTGTAGAGTACCTTTATAATCACCCAGTTACGTTGTGACGTTTGGTAGCACACAAAGTGTTCCTCCGGTATTCGGGAGTTGCATAATCTCATAGTCATAGGAACATGTATAAGTCATGAAGAAAGCAATAGCAATAAAACTAAACGATCAAGTTGCTAAGCTAACGGATGGGTCTTGTCCATCACATCATTCTCCTAATGATGTGACCCCGTTGATCAAATGACAACTCATGTCTATGGCTAGGAAACATAACCATCTTTGATCAATGAGCTAGTCTAGTAGAGGCATACTAGGGACACTCTGTTTTGTCTATGTATTCACACATGTACTAAGTTTCCAGTTAATACAATTCTAGCATGAATAATAAACATTTATCATGATATAAGGAAATAAATAATAACTTTATTATTGCCTCTAGGGCATATTTCCTTCAATATGTTGTTTTAGTGTTGCTTCACTGATCACTTCAGTGCTGCTTCACTGATCACACATGTCGTTTCAGTGTTGCTTCACTTATCACACATGTTATTGGTCTCATGTTTATTAAACAAATCAAATGCATGCTTTTTCCCACTAGCAAATTATCTAGGGATCCCAATTATCGATGTATGTTTGTGTAAATTCAAGTGATTTAGAGGAGATCATGTTTGTGTAGGAGGTCATGTGTGTGTAGGAGGTCACGTGTGTAAGAAAATGCAAAAGAAAAACCTTGGCAAAGTATCTATGTTTGTGTAGGAGATCATGTGTGCAAAATTTGAAGTAATTTAGAGGAGGTCAAATAAATTTGAATTTGAGAAAATGTGCTCCGAATGAGCTCCTAGGCTAGGGTAAACAGCCCATTTGTAATCAAGTTTTTTTGAACCTACTCTAAATGAGCCAAATGTTTTTTATTAACACATATTCACTTTCCATAGTGTAGATTCGAAGTCTCACTATTTTTTGAATTAATCTTCATATTTTTACATTTTCTTTTGAAAACATATGCTTTAATATAAAAACTATTAAAAACATGCTTTGAAATATGAAAATGGAAAACTAACTTCAGATCCTTCTTATTCACTTTAAAATAAAGCATTAGTGATTTTTTTAATTTTTTTTAAATTTTTCAAAAACAGAAGTTAACACCACCTCCTCTCCTTCAACTCTATGAAATCATGTACATGATAGCTCATATGTGTGAAGGTTTTCTCATGAAAATGACCATAGACCAAGTTTATGATTTTTGGTTGGTAACATGTCACATAAGACAACATTGTGCGCAGCTTTGTTTTTGATATTTTTTAAATTAATGGTGCTCAGTTGACCTCAATCATGCCAGCTAGGGTTTTTTCATGAAAATGACCATAGACCAAGTTTAGTATTTTTCCTCGTTAGTTTGTCTAATAAAATGACGAACGACGAAGGTTTCATATTTTTTTGATTTTTTTTAATTAGTTATGCTCCGTCAAAGCCTTCGAAACCCCGTTGACCAGCTCAAAACCCCTCTAAACCCCACGGGGTTTCGCCTAACCCTAGCTTCCAACGTCAGTTGTCCGATCATACCCTCGCGCCAAGCGACAACCCTCGGATATGGCCTCCTAGAAGGAACTACATGGGCTAGCTGTGTGCACGCTCCGCGTCGTTGGATCACAAGGATGGCTCCGCATCGTTGGATCGCGGGGCGATCCGTGAGAGGTGATCCTATTGGTTGTGCTCGGCTGCTCGCCCACCACTTTCTCCGTTAAAAAAATGTTGTTATTGGGCCCAAAAGGAAACCAAGCTCTGGTTGGGCCGTCGAATTGCGTCATTTTTTTTGCATCGTTTGCTCTGTTTTTTGTGAACGTGCTGGCTCTGTATTTTTGCATCGTTTGCTCTGTTTTTGTGAACGTGCTAGCTCTGTATTTTTGTAGCGTTTGAAATCAATTGATATTGCGTAGCAAATGACCAATTTTAAGGGCCAAAATTATTTATGATGCAAAACGGCCACAAACTATTCAAAAATTGTCTCCTTTTGCTCATATATTATATATGACCACAGATTCACATGCGTGCAATTAGCTTCTTTTACTTCTACTTTTTCAAACCACCATTTCCCACGCGTGTACACTCATGATGTTGCGGTGGGTTTGAAAACAGGTTACTTCACATTTGATCCTGTTATTGCCACGGCCAAATAACACGTAGCACTACGGCTAGTTAAGCCACCCTCTGCCTCTGCCATCCCTCATCCATCTCGCATCCTGTCTGCCATCTGCCCTTCTTGCTCTTCGACCACTTCTCCTTCTTCTAGCACATCCTCAGCCATGCAGTACACCGGACCAACCTACCACTTCCCACCCACCATGCCGGAGAGGCTCTACCCTTCTGGCGTGTACGTTGAGCGCACACTACGTGTGTGGGAAATATCAAGGTGGAGGACCGCAAGGAACTTCACCGAGTTCTTCCTCGTGTCCGGATACCACCACCTCCCGCGGGATCTCCAAGGATGTTCCGTTTCGAGGAGGTCATCCAAAACGGGGTGGTGGTTGCTCTCCTTTCCCACTTCACCAACACATTCGACGCCTTCTACCTCCTCGGCCGGGTATTTTGGTGTGGCTGCGAGTTCATCGCTTTCACCAACATGTTCACGGAGTACACCACATCTTCCCCACCGCGTCCCGCATGCACACTCTTCCGTATCCCATCGACAATGCCCCAGAGGAGCAGTGAAGGGCGCCCGGAGAAGGAGCGAGGTGGAGAAGGCGGCGTCTAGGGTTCTAAACCCTCTATATTTTTTTTAGTCTATGTTATGTTAAGTTGTAATCCATTGAACTATGTGAGAAATGCTATGGGCTTGTTGGCCCTTTTATCAAGTTCTATTATTAAGTTTTCTATCTAAAAAGTGCATGCAGCCACAACATATTTGATCAATTTGTCATAGCAAAACGGGTTCTAAATCGAGGAGACAAGTGTGCGAGAAGAGAGGAACCAGCGGCAGCGACCGTCGCTGCATCCGTGACGGCTGGCGTGCACGAAAGGGGCTCGGCCAGTGCATTAGGGCGGCACACATCAGCGCATGCAGGCTCGGTCGGCGCATCGACGCATGTAGGCAGGCTTGTTGGGTGCGTGCATAGCAGGCTTCTGTCGTGGCAGTGCGCGCAGACGTTTAATGCAAGGGACGGCCCAATGAAACCATGACCCAACGGTCGAATAGCTACACCCCCAACGTGGCCCCACTCTTCAGAGTTAATGGTCAAAGCACTGACCCGACAGCGACGTCCGTTATAACCCGTTCTGAGGGTTTCAGGCAAGGGAGTGGGGAAAACTGAGCAAAAGTTAAGAGCATGGGGATGGATGAGTAGAGCTAAGGAACCAGGGGCACAGATGTCAAAATCCCATATGATTTATCATAAAGATCAAATAAAACTGTGTGAGAATTGCACGAGGATGTAAATTTAAACCTCCTCACAAAGGAATCAGTTAGGTAGTGGTATTGTGGTCACTTATCTGACACGAAGTCCTCAAGATCAGCATTACGCACATACGCGTCAAATTCATCCTTGATGCCTACCTGGACCATAAACTCCTCTGACGGGCATTCACAAGGCTGCACTTGAGCTTCCCTTGGTGGTTCATCGTCCGGCTCACGTATCGTGAGCCTTGGTCCTTGCTTCCTTGAGGAACCACCTTGGTACATTTTTCTATGCATTTTTTTCTTCTTTGAATTTTTTTTGAAATTTTAGTGACTCAAAATAAAAGTGAACCAAACTCAACAAGATTGATAGCAACTACTCCCATAAGTTCCTAGAGGCTATATCATGCATTAAAACTACTTTGGACCATATAAATTTGACATGCAAGCTCAAGAACAGGGTCACCTTAGCAGCAAAAAATTGCAATAAATAAAGCACTAGAACAAAAACTAATTGGACCATTGGAGGAGTCACATACCGAAGAATAATCCCCCAAAATAGTTTTGTGAAGGGAGCTTTGAGCAAAGAGATCGAAAATGGCAGCAAGATGAGCTAGAACACGGGTTTGAGCTATGGGAGGATTTTTTCTGGAGGAAGACAAAGTAAGTGGGTGCTGGAATAAGTGGAGGGGGTCCACGTGGGGCCCACGAGGCAGGGGGCGCGCCCTGTACCCTTGTGGCCAAATGGTGGGTCCCCTGGTGTGTTCTTAGTGCCAGAAATTCTTAAATATTCTACAAAAAATCATATTTCATTTTCAGGACATTTGGAGAACTTTTATTTTCAGGGTATTTTTATTGCAAGGATAATTCAGAAAAGAGACAGAAAATATTATTTTTGCTTTATTTAATCTAAATAACAGAAAGTAAAAAGAGGGTACATAGAGTTGTGCTTTCTAACTTCATCCATCTCATGCTCATCAAAAGGAATCCACTAACAAGGTTGATAAAGTCTTATTAACAAACTCTTTCCGAATAACATGAAACCGGAGAATTTTCGAATAACACTAGGTTACCTCAATGGGGATATGCATGTCCCCAACAATAATAATGTCATATTTCTTCTTAACAGTAGGAAGAGGGAATTCAAAACCTCCAATAGTAATCGTTGAACAATTTCCAATAGAATTGATACTTTGGACTTGATGTTATTTCCTCGGAAAGTGTATCGTATGCTCATTACCATTAACATGAAAAGTGACATTGCCTTTGTTGCAATCAATAACAGCCCGTGTAGTATTCAAAAAGGGTCTACCAAGGATAATTGACATACTATCGTCCTCGGGAATATCAAGAATAACAAAGTCCATTAAAATAGTAACATTTGCAACCACAATAGGCACATCCTCACAAATACCGACAGGTATAGCAGATGATTTATTGGCCATTTGCAAAGATATTTCAGTAGGTGTCAACTTATTCAAATCAAGTCTACGATATAAAGAGAGAGGCATAACACTAACACCAGCTCCAAGATCACAAAAGCAGTTTCAAGATAGTTTCTTTTAATGGAGCATGGTATAGTTGGTACTCATGCGTCTCCTAGTTTCTTTGGTATTCCACATTTAGAAGTATAATTGTCAAGCATGGTGGAAATTTCAACTTCCGGTATCTTTCTTTTATTTGTAACAATATCTTTCGTATACTTAGCATAAAGATTCGTTTTAAGCATATCAGTCAAACGCATACGCAAAAGGATAGGTCTAATCATTTCAGCAAAGTGCTCAAAATCCTCATCATCCTTTTTCTTGGATAGTTTAGGAGGAAAAGGCATGGGTTTCTGAACCCATGGTTCTCTTTTTAACCGTGCTTCCTAGCAACGAAGTGTCTCTTATCATAACGTTGATTCTTTGATTGTGGGTTATCAAGATCAACAGCAGGTTCAATCTCTACATCATTGTTATTGCTAGGTTGAGCATCAACATGAACATCATCATTATCACTAGGTTCATGTTCATTACCAGATTGTGTTTCATCATCAGAAATAGAAATATCATTGGGATTCTCAGGTGTGTCAGCAACAGGTTCGCTAGAAGCATGAAAAGTCCTATCATTTTTAATTTTCTTCCTCTTAGAAGGCCTGGGTGCATCAACATTAGTTCTCTGAGAATCTTGCTCAACTCTCTTAGGTGGCCCTCAGGATACAAAGGTTCCTGCGTCATTCTACCCCCTCTAGTCATAACTCTAACAGCATTATCATTTTTCTTATTATTTAATTCATTGAGCAAATCATTTTGTGCTTTAAGCACTTGTTCTACCTGAGTGGTAACCATAGAAGCATGTTTACTAATAAGTTTAAGGTCACCTTTAACTCTAGACATATAATCACTCAAGTTTTCAACCATATAAGCATTACGTTTCAATTGTCTACCAACATAAGCATTGAAGTTTTCTTGTTTAACAATAAAATTATCAAACTCATCCAAGCATTGGCTAGCAGACTTATTACGAGGAATATCACCTTCATAAAATCTATAGAGAATTTACCTTTACTACATGTGTCGGGTTATTAAGACCATGTATTTCTTCAATAGGTGGTAAATTCTTAACATCTTCAGCTTTAATACCCTTTTCTTTCATAGATTTATTTGCCTCTTGCATATCTTCAGGACTGAGAAATAGAATACCCCTTTTCTTTGGAGTTGGCTTAGGAGTTTGTTCAGGAAGTGTCCAATCATTATCATTACACAATATTTTATTCAATAGCAATTCAGCTTGCTCAACAGTTCTTTCCCTGAAAACACAACCAGCACAACTATCCAGGTGGTCTCTGGAAGCATCGGTTAGTCCATTATAAAAGATATCAAGTATTTGATTTTTCTTGAGAGGATGATCAGGCAAATCATTAAGTAGTCGGAGAAGCCTCCCCCAAGCTTGTGGGAGACTCTCTTCTTCAATTTGCACAAAATTATATATTTCCATTAAGGCAGCTTGTTTCTTATGAGCGGGGAAATATTTAGCACAGATGTAATAAATCATATCCTGGGGACTACACACACAACCAGGAGCAAGAGAATTAAACCATGTTTTAGCATCACCCTTTAATGAGAACAAAAATAACTTGAGGATAAAGTAGTAACAAATTTTTTCGTCATGAGTGAATAGGGTGGCTATATCATTCAATTTAGTAAGATGTGCCACCAGAGTTTCAGATTCATAGCCATAAAAAGGATCAGATTGAACCAAAGTAATTAACTCATGATCGACAGAGAAATCATAATCCTTATCAGAAATACAGATAAGTAAAGTAGCAAAAGGAGGGTCATATTTCATTCTAGCATTCAAAGACTTTTCTTTCAGCTTAGCTAACAGTTTCTTAAGATGATATCTATCCTTGCAAGCAAAAAGGTCTCTAGCAGTTTCTTCATCCATAATATAACCCTCGGGCACATCAGGCAATTAATATCTAGGGGGAGAACCTTCATCATCACTTTCATCAATATTATCTGTTTCAATAATTTCATTCTCTCTAACACTAGCAAGTTGTTCATCAAGAAATTCGCGTAATGGCACAATATTATCAAGCATAGAAGTAGTTTCATCATAAGAATCATGCATAGCAGAAGTGGCATCATCAATAACATGTGACATATCAGAATCAATAACAGGTGTAGGTGTCGCAAATTTACTAATAACAGAAGGTGAATCAAGTACAGAGCTAGATGGCAGTTCTTTACCTCCCCTCGTAGTTGAGGGAAAAATCTTGGTTCTTTCGTCTTTCAAGTTCTCCATAGTGGTCAACCGATAAATCCCAAGTGACTCAAAGAATAGAGCTATGCTCCCCGACAACGGCGCCAGAAAATTGTCTTGATAACTCACAAGTATAGGGGATCACAACAATTTTCGAGGGTAGAGTATTCAACCCAAATTTATTGATTCGACACAAGGGGAGCCAAAGAATATTCTCAAGTATTAGCAGTTGAGTTGTCAATTCAACCACACCTGAAAGACTTAATATCTGCAGCAAAGTATTTAGTAGCAAAGTAGTATGGGAGTAATAGTAACAGTGGCAAAAGTAACAGTAGTAGTTTTTGTAGCAATCATAACAGTGGCAACGGAAAAGTAACTAAGCAAAGATCAATATGTGAAAAGCTCATAGGCACTGGATTAATGATGGATAATTATGTCGGATGTGATTCCTCATGCAATAGTTATAACATAGGGTGACACAAAACTAGCTCCAATTCATCAATGTAATGTAGGCATGTATTCTGGAAATAGTCATATGTGCTTATGGAAAAGAACTTGCATGACATCTTTTGTCCTACCCTCCCGTGGCAGCGGGGTCCTATTGGAAACTAAGGGATATTAAGGCGTCCTTTTAATAGAGTACCGGACCAAAGCATTAACACTTAGTGAATACATGAACTCTTCAAACTACGGTCCTCACCGGGAGTGGTCCCGATTATTGTCACTTCGGGGTTGCCGGATCATAACACATAGTAGGTGACTATTGACTTCAAGATAGGATCAAGAACTCACATATATTCATGAAAACATTATAGGTTCAGATCTGAAATCATGGCACTCGGGCCCTAGTGACAAGCATTAAGCATAGCAAAGTCATAGCAACGTTAATCTTAGAACATACTGGATACTAGGGATCAAACCCTAACAAAACTAACTCGATTACATGGTAAATCATCTCATCCAACCCATCACCGTCCAGCAAGCCTACGATGGGATTACTCACGCACGGCGGTGAGCATCATGAAATTGGTGATGGAGGATGGTTGATGATGACGATGGCGACGAATTCCCTTCTCCGGAGCCCCGAACGGACTCCAGATTAGCCCTCCCGGAGAAGATTAGGGCTAGGCGACGGCTCCATATCGTAAAACATGATGAATCCCTCTCTCTGATTTTTTTGTCCCAAAAAGTGCATATATAGAGTTGGGGTTGAGGTCGATGGAGTCCTAGGGGGCCCACGAGGCAGGGGGCGCGCCCGAGGGGGGTGCCCTACACCCTCGTGGACAGGGTGTGGCCCCCCTGATGCTGATTCTTTCGCCAGTATTTTTTTATTTCCAAAATGTAACTCTGTGGATTTTCAGGTCATTCCGAGAACTTTTATTTCTGCACAAAAATAACACCATGGCAATTCTGCTGAAAACAGCGTCAGTCCGGGTTAGTTCCATTCAAATCATGCAAGTTAGAGTCCAAAACAAGGGCAAAAGTGTTTGGAAAAGTAGATACGTTGGAGACGTATCAGGGATAACTTATTTTAGAACTAATATTTTGAAAGACAGGGTTGCTTGCTAATATGTTTGAGTATTTAAATCTCATGTCAAAACTAGACTATTGCTTTGGACCATATAAAAGTCGAAATGTCCATGCTATAAAGAAAAGAATATGATATGACATGATAAGCAGCATTGAACATCAAAAATTCTGTTTTTATCATTTACCTACTCGAGAACGAGCAGGAATTAAGCTTGGGGATTCTGACACGTCTTCAACGTATTAATAATTTTTATTGTTCCGTGCTATTATATTATCATTCTTGGATGTTTTACAATCATTTTATAGTCATTTCATATCATTTGCGGTACTAACCTATTGACATAGTGCCAAGTGCCAGTTCCTGTTTTCTGCATGTTTTTTTACATCGCAGGAAATCAATATCAAACAGGGTCCAAACACCGCGAAACTTTTTGGGGAATTTTGATGGGCCATAAGACACCCAATGGGCCGAAGCTACATCTGGGTGGTGCCCCGAGGGGGGCGCGCCCGCCCCCCTGGCGCGCCCAGGTGGGTTGTGCCCACCTTGGTGGCCTCCCACACAACCTCTTCACTTTATAAATACCCGAGTATTCTAGAAACCCTATGACTGTCGATGAAATTCTATTCCATCCGCCGCAAAGTCCAGAATCACCAGATCCAATCTAGACACCATCACGGAGGGGTTCGCCACCTCCATTGGTGCCTCTCCGGTGATGTGTGAGTAGTTCCTTGTAGACCTACGGGTCCGTAGTTAGTAGCTAGATGGCTTCCTCTCCCTCTTTTGATTATCAATACAATGGTCTCTTGGAGATCCATATGATGTAACTCTTTTGCAGTGTGTTTGTTGGGATCCGATGAACTTTGAGTTTATGATCAGATATATCTTTTTATATCCATGAAAGTTATTTGAGTCTTCTTTGATCTCTTATATGCATGATTTCTTATAGCCTCGTGTTTCTTCTCTGATATTTGGGTTTTGTTTGGCCAACTTGATCTATTTATCTTCCAATGGGAAGAGGTGCTTTGTAGTGGGTTCGATCTTACGGTGCTTGATCCTAGTGACAGAAAGGGAACCGACATGTATGTATCGTTGCTACTAAGGATAAAACGATGGGGTCTATTTCTACATAAATAGATTTTGTCTACGTCATGTCATCGTTCTTACTGCATTAATCTGTTTCCCCATGAACTTAATACACTAGATGCATGCTGGATAGTGGTCGATGTGTGGAGTAATAGTAGTAGATGCAGGCAGGAGTCGGTCTACTAATCATGGACGTGATGCCTATATAATGATCATTGCCTGGATATCGTCATGATTATTTGAAGTTCTATCAATTGCCCAGCAGTAATTGTTTTCCCTCCGTTTGCTATTTTCTTGAGAGAAGCCACTAGTGAAATCTACGGCCCCCGGGTCTCTTCCAATATTTTTTGCCTTTGCGATATATTTTCCTTTGCCTTTTATTTTCATATCTACTAAACTAAAAACCCAAAAATACCTTGCTGCAATTTATCTTAATTATCGTCGATCTATCAATATTTACAACTCTATCACGTATGTTACCCGAAAGGGATTGACAACCCCTTTTACACGTCGTGTTGCATGTATTTGTTATTTGTGTGCAGGTGGTGTTTACGTTGTGTTGCTTGGTTCTCCTACTGGTTCGATAACCTTGGTCTCATCACTAAGGGAAATACCTACCATTGCTATACTGCATCATCCCTTCCTCTTTGGGAAAATACCGATGTAGTTCTAGCAGACATCACTGGCTAGCGATGGAGTAGGGTGGGGTGGTGCGGCATGCACGCCAGCACAGTCGCCCATGGGAGGAGGGAGCAGGCAGTCTCACCGGCGCTGGTTTCGGTGGCTGGAGCAGGAAGAGCAGAGATTGAAAAAGCACGGTGGTCGTTGGATGGACATCCAATAGTCACTGCTCTCGTGTGTTGACTAAGTTGACACGGCCTTGTGTGCGCGTCAACCATTTTTTTATGAAAGCATACGCGTCAACCTATAGTAGGCGCACAAGTCTGCCTCAAATCCGTGGAAAACAGCATACAACCCATCTGCCATTATTTCTAATAATTTACAACACATTTGCTAATTCTTAAGGATTTTTTGGAGCCCATATTCTTTTTGTGAGCATTACAACCCATATTGTGGCTACGTTTAAAAAATTATACGAATTTTTTCATATTTACGTGTGGTCCGAACTATTTTTAATCTCGAAATTTCAAGTCACGTTCAAACTAATTTAAAAATAATAAATTTATATCAATTTAAAATCCAACATGATTTTGCTCGCAAAAAAACAATTAAATTCGAAATATTGAAATCTTAAAAAACGATATTTGAAACTAATTGCTGATTTGCTGTGTTTATAAATTTACATCCCATTTCTTACTAATTGTTTTTCTGGGCAAGCTAATACATCGCTCTTGTCGTGGATTTAACACGACAGATGTCCGGTTTAACGGACTTAGTGATGGAACCATCGCACAGGTTAGCTTGAAGGGGTTAAAAGCACACAAAGGACACAAAGGATTTATACTAGTTTGGCCCCTTCGATGAAGGTAAAAGCCTACGTCTAGTTTGGTTTGGTATTGCTTGGGCATCGATGAACAGGAAGCGGATCGCTTGCCTGTGTCTCGACGGGTTGTCTCTTGTCCTTGAACCGTTGCCGGGTCGTCCCTTTATATAGAGGCGACGCCCGGTCCGGTTTACAGAGTCCCGAGGCCGGCTCATACTTGTGTCCGCCTCGGTCTCTGCTCTTTCTTCCTTATCTCTCAAGTTACATGATCAGCAGGTTTACAAACCGTAACGATACACATGGGCCCTAAGCCCTCATGGGCCGTAACTCCTACTGGGTATTACAATTATTCAACTAAATTACCATAATCCGGTTTATACTAGCCAGTTTATACCTGCTAGTAATATCCCTGACATTAGGCCCCAGAATGATTTGAACTTGTTCACATCAATCTTCTCAGTCTTGCATGATCTTCTTTTCTTGTGTCTTCTCATTTTTGTAAACCGGCCATGACGTCATCCTTGAAAATCACTTAATTTATCCGTGACATCACTTCCGTATTTAATGCGCGCAGCTGTCTATCACCTTTGTTTAAAGGCTATCTCGAGAATCGAGGCGACAGGGAATCTTTATCCAATCTTCTGCCTCCTCAAATCTCGCGCCTGCCGTTTCGTTCTCTGCCCCTTTATAAATACTGCTACCTTTCTTCCTCATTTTCCTTCCGCTCGTCCTCTTCTTCCGTCACCTGAGCTCAAACCTCCGCTGTCGTCCGTCAAGCTCTCCTTCGCCGTCGTCCGTCAAGCTTTCCTTCGCCGGCCGCTGCATCAACCTGAGTGCAACCAGAAAAACTACGCCGCCGCTTCTTGCTGTTTCAGGTACTCCATCTTCCTTGCTGTACATCTATAGCTTTAGGGTTCTTCTCGCGCCTCCTCCATTAAACCTCGGAGAAAGCTTCATCTGTTCGTCCTAGGCACCAAGTTCGAAGTAGTTTCAGCCTTTAGATCTTGCCCTTAAACCTTGCCTTTGTTCCGCTGCCGTATGCTTAGATTTCGGCGTTTTAGATTCAATCTTTTAGATTTGTCCGCTCTGTATAGGATCCTTGCAGTTCTTCCTGTAATAGTCTTGCATTTGTTTGTCTTTTCCCTGGGTGCTCAGATCTGTTTTACTTTAGCTATTTGTAAAAACTTGTTTCTTCACCCTTGTAGATCTGTAAAATATTCTCCGGTTTAGTCAGTCAAATATCACTTCTGTAATGCATCGACAACGAACACGACGGTTTAGCTCCTCTCTTTTGTTATTTCTGAACCGGCAGTAATGCGTTCCCTGCTTACTTCCGGGTTAGCTATGCCATTAGTCCCTTGTCTAAACCGTCGGCATAACTTTGCATATGCGATCCGGTTTATATATCTGTCTTTGAATAATCCGGTTTTTATACTTTATCTTTTCAGCACTTTCATTCTGTTACTATGGCTACCAAACAGTTTGTTTCTTGCGACTGGGTTCCTTCCGTCATTACGGAAGAAGATTTAATCAATGCTGCTGCAATCGGCACTCTAGGCCCTCAATCCGTTTTAAAATGGCGGGCCCTAGGAAATGAATGTCCTCCTGCTCCCAGAGAGGGGGAGGTTATTGTCTTCTTTGACCACATTGCTCGAGGTTTCACTCCTCCCGGTTCAAAGTTCTTCCGGGACGTGCTTGCCACTTTTCAACTTCAGCCTCAGGACATAGGTCCCAACTCTATTTCAAACATCTGCGATTTTCAAGTTTTCTCAGAGGTGTATTTGCAAGAAGAGCCATCAGTCGACCTGTTCCGGGACTTCTTCCACTTGAACCGGCGAACTGAGTTTACCAGCGGAACTCATCAAGAACTGGGCGGGGTCAGCATTCAGAAGAGAAGAGACGCAGTCTTTCCTCATGCCGCTCTCCACACGCACCCCAAGGATTGGAATAAGTCTTGGTTTTATTGCGTTGACACTTCACCTGAAGGTGAAAACCCACTGTCGGGTTATCGCGAGCATCGTCTTCCGGAGGATCACCCTTTGCCGCAACGCCTCAGCTCCGCAGAACGGCCCCGGTTTGCTTCTCAACTTGCCAGGCTGAAAGCCTTTATGGCCAACGGTTTAACCGGAATTGATTTTATGCGCTGCTGGCTTTCTTGGAGTATCCTTCCTCTGAGTCCGCGCCCAAGTCTGATGTGCAAATACTCTGGTAAACCGGATGATCCTCAACGTTTTTCCAAGGACAAACTTTCTGAATCGGAAGTCATTGAGTCTGCTAAGAAGATGCTCAATGTCTCCTTAGAAGAATGTAGCAAAACCGGATTGGCTCCGTATTATAAGAAGAACAAGCTGCCTGCAGTAAGTCTTACTCTCTTTCATATTTTTGTAAGCCGTTCCTTTGATTCGTTCTTTCAATTATCTTTCACCTTTTGAACAGGCTGATGATCCTTTTTGGAAGAGGAAACCTCAGGAGAAGGCTGGAAAACAGTCACGCCGGAAAACTTATGCTATCAAAAAGAAAAAGGAGGCTACTGGCTCCGGTTCGCATGCTGAAGATGATGATCCGGACTCTGAGGTATGAGTTAATCCAGCTATGACTTGTTCACTTTTATCCAGATTTGTGTTAACGGTATCTTTTCACAGGATTTGGCAGAAGGAGATAAACCGGCAGAAATTGAGGTAACTATTCTTTCTTCAGATTCAGAACCACCTCCACCAAAAATTCGTCGGATAGTCCGGAAATACCAGTTTTCTCACCCTTATGCTCAACTGGACCCCAATTTTCTTTTGAAGAAACAACAACATGAAGCCCTTCGCCGGACTACCCGCCATAGCGGCCTTGCCGTTGAATCGTCTGGAATATCTCTTACTCCGGCTCGGAGGCGCCGCTCTGAGGTTATACTTTCTCCAACTCTTCTTCATCCCAAGGCCGGGGTTATACGCAAACCATTTAAACCGTCTGACCCTAATTATCAGGAGACTCCCTTATCTTCCTCTGGTGAATCTACTACCACGCAAGTTCCTCCTCTGAAAACTGTCCCTGGGTAAGTCATTTATCTTATCCGGTTTATCTTTGTATTTGCCTTACCGTTCTGACTTCTTTTTCCAATTTCTTTCAGCAAGCTTAAACCCAGCAAAAGGGCAAAGGCCAACAAACCAACTGCTGAAACTGCCACTGATGATCCGGCGGTTGACCCGGATACAACCGTCCCTCCGGAAGGCGAGCCCCTAATTCCGCTTGAAGACCCTACTCCTATGGACCATACTACTGTACCTGAAAATCCCAACACTGAGAACGTCCATGAACCGGCGAGTCCTGCCCGGGCCGATTCTCCTCAAACTAGCCCTGCTCGCGCTAGTCCGGTTCACACCGCTACTCCACCACCAGCAATTGCCCCTTCTCCGGATGTCCAGATAACTGGTACTGCTTATACCGCTCCTGCTGAACCCACTGTTTTGGCCAAGCATATAGCTAAAGCAGAGAAACTTCATCAAGAAAAGGGCGAATGGAGCACTGATTTGTCTAGTTTTGCCGAGCTGAGTGCCCATGAGCTCTATTCCGGGTATTTGAACCGGCTTCACACCGGCCGGGACTATGAAGCAGGCTTAATCAGCATGATGAAAGAAAAATACGAGGTAACTCCCTTGTCTTTGTTTTACTTTTGTTGTGTTTCTGTCCACACCATGGTAGCCCCCAAGTTCCGGTTTAGCTGCATTTAGAAGGTGAACCGGTACTTCCTGTTTGAGCAAATGATCTTACATTAGCCCCCAAGTGCCAGGGGCATAATTCGGTTTATGTGCCTGGGACTTGTCTGAATTCTTTGATGTTTCAACTATGCATTAGCCCCCAAGTGTCAAGTAGACAACTTGTTTGTGTGCTTGAGACTTGTTTTGAATTGTAACTCCTTGATAATTCAATCATCCATTAGCCCCCAAGTGTCAAGTGGATAACGTGGTTATGTGCTTGAGACTTGCCTGATTTTATTCCACTTGATTTTTCTTGCAGGCTGATTTGAACCGGCGGGCTGAAGAAATTACTGAACTTCGGAACAGACTTGCCGAGACTGAATCTGCTGCTGCTAAGGCCAAGAAAGATTTAGCGGTGAGTTTAACTACCGCTGAACAGCTGAAGAAGTCTTTTGAAGAAGAGCGGACAGCCTTTGAAGTACAAAAGAAGGATCTGGAAAAAAGGGCAAAGGATGCTGAAGAAGCCCTTAATCCGGTGACTGAAGAGTTAACCGGTTTAACACGGCAAATATAACTAATGACTTCTGCTGTCTTCGGTAAGTACTTAATTTTGTACTCCTGCTTTCATCCTTGCAATCTTTAATCCGTTCCGGTTTAACTGTGATAATCATATGTAGGGCGCCGTGTCACCCATCTTGGGGATGATTTATGGAAAAAACTCAAGGCGTGTTATACTCTGGTCGAGCAGCTATATTCCGGCGCTCAAAGGATCATAAGCGCAACATCTTTCAATAAACCGCCCCCCACCACTATCCAAGGCACATTAGAGAAACTGTCTGTCTTGCCAGTGCGCTTGGAAGAAGTGAAGAAATCTGCTGCTCGAGCTGGTTCTCTCATGGCGCTTACCAGAGCTAAAGCGTGGGTTCCGGACTTTGATCCGGAAGAAGCCTTGAATGGGTATCCCAACACTAAAGAAGACGGATCAGCTTTTACTGCCAAAGATCTCCACGCCTTGACGAAGGAGATGCGTCCTCTCGCTAGCAAGCTTGCTGCCGAATCAGACTTGTCCAGGTATCATCCGGGGTATGATTTACAGAACGAGCGGGTGGATCGGCCGGTTTATGATACCGTCAATCTAATCCCACCAGTGCGCCCTCATACTTTCGTCCCAGATATTGATCCGTCTGAACTTATCACAGAAGAGATGTACTTTCGTGCTTTAACGAAAATCGACTGGTGCGTCCCTGACTTCCAGCTGCTTCAAGAAGAGGAAGAAACTCCGGAACAAGTTGATCCTCAGCCGTCGCAGTAGGAGGAAGCGTAGGCCATATATTTATCTTTGTAGTTGCAGTCTCCTTTTGCTGGAAAAACTTTAATCCGCTCAGGCCCTTTGTGCCTTGTAATAGGATAGACTGAAATATTGTCCGCCTTGATCCGGATGTTCCAACTTTGCTTTGCCAATTTAAATCTGGCCTGATGTGATTGATCTTGCATTTTATCTGTTTCTGTATAGATAACACTTAAAGACGTCCTAGCGGTTTACCGCTGGACCAATTAAATTGCTCACAAAATTCATCAAACAAGTGCTTGTTTGTACCAGAAGTAACTTTATACCTGAAATCAAGCATGCTTGATACTCTTAATCCGGCGAAATTTGCAATTTTCTAAGGGAGCCTTTGATAGACCCAATACTAATCCCGGGTTTTATAGAAGCTACCGGTTTAGATCATGCTGGAACTCTTGTCCAGAATTTTAAAGATATGTGGTCAACTCTGGAATTGTCCCACTCCGGATTAAAGAACCATAAAACATAAATACCAAAAATGCAAGTTTGCAAATAAAACCATGTAGTCGAGGCTTTTTATGAGCTGCCAGGCTCAAAGCAAGGTTCAGCCAATCAATGGATGTGGGTACCATCCAGAGGGCCTTATGGTTCGGATACGACCATAGGAACCGGATACAACCAACAGGGGTTAAGCTAGGATTCGGGTACAATCCTGCCCCCTGCTGGCCATATAAAACTTAGCCAATCAATGGATTCGGATACGATCCATTGGGATTATGCCATGTCCTCTTTGGTTCGGATACGACCTATGTTTGAACAGAATGGCATTATTAAGTTTGGGTATGTTCTCTTTGGTTCGAATACGACCTATGTTTGAACAGGAATCCCTTCAGTAAGTTTGGCTATGTTCTCTTTGGTTCGAATACGACCTATGTTTGAACAGGAAGCCCTTCAGTGGGTTTGGCTATGTTCTCTTTGGTTCGAATACGACCTATGTTTGAACAGGAAGCCCTTCAGTGGGTTTGGCTATGTTCTCTTTGGTTCGAATACGACCTATGTTTGAACCGGAAGCCCTTCAGTGAGTTACTGCTCTAGAGTGCATATGCCCTGCATAACCAGTTAGACCGATCAAAGTATTTGAAATATGACATATAATAAGAAATATATGGTTATCACCATAAGACACTTGTATTGGAAAAAATGCTGAGCCCCCGGTTTACCGAGGGTGCCGGTTTATTCATTAATCATAATATATACATAGGATACAGTAGAGCTCATGGCTCAGGTATAGTAGGGCCGCAAAAGGGCGATGTTCCACGGCCTCTTTGTCTCTTCTTCCGACGTCCGTGAGTCCTTGTGTTCTCGAACGTCCACCAGGTAATATGAACCGTTGTGCAGATTCTTGCTGACCACAAAGGGCCCTTCCCAAGGCAAGGATAACTTGTGCATATCTGTTTGATCTTGGATGAGCCGGAGTACCAAATCTCCCTCCTGGAACGTCCTGGTCTTGATCCGGCGGCTGTGATATCTGCGCAAGTCTTGTTGATAAATTGCAGACCATGCTGCTGCTATATCACGCTCTTCATCCAGCCGGTCCAAATTGTCTTGTCTCGCCTACTCATTGGCCGCTTCAACATAGGCTGTCACCCGTGGCGAATCATGACGGATATCACTTGGAAGGACTGCTTCAGCACCATACACCATAAAGAAATGTGTATACCCTGTGGACCAGTTTGGCGTAGTATTGATGCTCCAGAGAACAGAAGGTAACTCTTCAACCCAGCACCCTGGTGTTCTTTGCAGGGGAGCCATAAGCCGGGGTTTGATACCTCGCAAAATCTCCTGATTCGCTCTTTCAGCTTGACCATTGGATTGACGGTGGGCTACAGAAGACACGTCTAGGCGAATATGCTCCCGTTGACAAAATTCTTCCATCTCTCCTTTAGATAAATTGGTGCCGTTATCTGTGATGATGCTGTGTGGAAAGCCAAACCGGAAAATTACCTTTTTGATAAATTTAACCGCTGTTGCCGCATCACACTTGCTCATAGGCTCTGCCTCAATCCACTTCGTAAATTTATCCACAACCACCAGTAGATGAGTTTTCTGATCTTGGGATCGTTTGAAGGGCCCAACCATATCAAGCCCCCAAGTCACAAACGGCCAGGTTATTGGTATCATCCGGAGCTCCTGTGCCGGAACAAGAGCACGTCGTGAAAACTTCTGACAAGCATCACACTTCCGGACTAGATCGGCCGCATCAGCATGGGCTGTCAACCAATAGAACCCATGTCGAAAAGCTTTAGCCACCAAGGATTTTGAACCGGCATGATGGCCACAATCCCCTTCATGGATCTCACGAAGAATATCACAACCTTCCTCAACTGACACACACCGCTGAAACGCTCCCGAAACACTGCGATGATGAAGCTCTCCGTTTGCAACTGTCATGGACTTAGAGCGCCGGATTATCCGTCTTGATTCGATCTCGTCATCCGGCAGCTCTCCTCGGCTCAGATACGCCAAATAGGGCAACGTCCAATCCGGAATAACATGAAGTGCCCCAACTAGTTGTGCCTCCGGATCAGGAACAGCCAGGTCTTCCTCCGATGGTACTTGAACCGATGGACTGTGCAACTCATCCAAAAAAGTATTCGGCGGTACCGGTTTACGTTGAGAACCCAACCGGCTCAGAGCATCGGCCACTTCATTCCTTCGCCGGTCTATGTGATCCACCTGATACCCTTTGAAAAATCCTGCAACTGCTTCAACTTCTTGTATGTAAGCTTCCATGAGAGGATCTCTTGAGTCCCACTTACCGGATACTTGCTGTGCCACTAAATCTGAATCGCCGAAGCACTTGACCCGGCTCAAGTTCATCTCCTTGGCCATCCGCAAGCCATGAAGCAATGCTTCATACTCTGCTGCATTATTAGTACAAGGAAACAATAAACGGAGGACATAACAAAACTTGTCTCCTCACGGGGAAGATAAAACAACTCCAGCCCCCGAGCCTTCTAACTGCCTTGAACCGTCAAAGTGAATCATCCAGTATGTAAGATCCGGCTTCTCCTCTGGTGTTTGCAGTTCTGTCCAATCATTGATGAAATCCACCAATGCTTGAGATTTGATAGCGGTGCGTGGCACATATTTCAATTCGTGTGGGCTGAGCTCAATGGCCCACTTCGCCACTCTGCCCGTAGCTTCCCTGTTCTGGATTATATCCCCCAATGGTGTTGAACTAACAACAGTTATTGGGTGGCCTTGAAAATAATGCTTCAACTTCCGGTTTGCCATGAACACACCATATACCAGCTTTTGCCAATGTGGGTACCTTTGCTTGGACTCAATGAGAACTTCACTGACGTAATAGACCGGACGCTGAACCGGGTATTCCTTCCCTGCTTCCTTGCGTTCAACCACGATTGCTACGCTGACTGCCCGTGCATTGGCGGCGACGTATAACAGCAACGGCTCCTTATCAACAGGGGCAGCCAGGACCGGCGGCTTTGCCAGCTGCCGCTTCAAATCCTCAAACGCAGCGTTTGCCTCATCATTCCATGTAAATCGGTCTGTCTTCTTCAACATCTGATAAAGCGGAATCGCCTTCTCTCCCAAACGGCTGATGAACCGGCTCAATGCTGTGATCCGGCCAGCGATACGCTGAACATCATTGATGCAAACCGGTTTAGTCAAAGATGTGATTGCCTTGATCTTCTCCGGATTAGCTTCTATCCCTCTGTTTGACACCAAGAATCCAAGGAGCTTGCCTGCCGGAACACCAAAAGCACAATTCTCCGGATTAAGCATCATTTTATAGGCTCGAAGATTATCAAAAGTCTCCTTGAGGTCCTCTATCAGTGTCTCCTCCTTCCTTGATTTTACTACAATATCATCCACATAGGCATGAACATTCCTCCCTATCTGCCCCTTAAGACAATTCTGTACGCAACGTTGATAAGTTGCTTGGGCACTCTTGAGCCCAAAGGGCATAGAAACATAGCAAAAAGCACCAAAAGGCGTTATGAAGGACGTCTTCTCCTGGTCTTTAACTGCCATCTTGATTTGGTGATACCCTGAATATGCATCCAAAAAACTTAGCCGCTCACATCCTGCTGTAGCATCGATGATCTGATCAATGCGAGGGAGAGCAAAAGGATCCGTTGGACAAGCTTTGTTTAGATCCGTGTAATCCACACACATTCTCCACTTTCCATTCTTCTTTAGCACTAGCACCGGATTAGCCAACCACTCCGGGTGAAAAACTTCTACTATGAACCCTGCGGCCAAAAGCCTGGCCACTTCTTCACCTATAGCCTTGCGCCTTTCTTCATTGAAGCAGCGTAGATACTGCTTGACCGGTTTAAACTTCGGATCAATATTAAGACTGTGCTCAGCGAGTTCCCTCGGTATACCTAGCATGTTAGAAGGTTTCCATGCAAAGATATCCCGGTTCTCACTGATGAACTCGATGAGCGTGCTTTCCTATTTGGGATCAAGGTTAGCACTGATAGTGAACTGCTTGGATGAATCGCCTGGCACAAAGTGAACTTGCTTGGTCTCCTCTGCTGACTTAAACATTAACGCCGGATCATGCTCCATAGTTGGCTTCTTCAACGGGGACATATCCGCCGGATCAACATTGTCTTTGTAAAACTTCAACTCCTCTGTAGCACATACTGCCTCCGCGTAGGCAGCGTCTCCTTCCTCACACTCCAATGCAGTCTTGCGACTTCCATGAACCGTGATTGTTCCCTTGTGACCCGGCATCTTGAGCTGTAGATAAACATAACACGGTCTGGCCATAAATTTGGCATAAACCGTCCTCCCGAATAGAGCATGATAAGGGCTCCGGATCTTGACGACTTCAAAGGTTATCATCTCTGACCTGGAATCCTGTTCATATCCAAAGGTAACTTCCAGGTCAATTTTCCCAACTGGGTAAGCTGATTTACCTGGCACCACTCCATGAAACACCGTATTTGATTGTCTTAGCTTTTTATCCGTCAGTCCCATGCGATGGAAAGTCTCATAATATAAGATATTGATGCTACTGCCGCCGTCCATGAGGACTTTGTTGAACTTGTAGCCACCCACCTGTGGTGCTACTACCAAGGCCAAGTGGCCCGGATTATCAACTCGCAGCGGGTCATCCTCCCTGCTCTGACCAGCGCAGGAATTGCGGCGTCGCCGGTTCAACCGTGTGGACCGCCCGCCTTAAAACCTTTTGATCTCGTTTACACAAACTCATGGTGAACACATGATACTGCCCACTACTCAACTCCTTCGGATTACTCTGATATCCGGATTGCGGCTGCTGTTGCTGACGCTGCTGATTACCTTGGTTATTGTGATTACCCTGGCCCTGCTGTTGGTTGTTTTGGTTATTGTAACCACCTTGACCATGCTGCTGATTGCCTTGGTTATTATAGCCTCCTTGACCATATTGGTTACTGCCTCGGTTATTATAACCACTGTTGTTGCCACGATATCCTGATCCGGAACCGTTCCCCTGGTGACCCGGACCATAAAATCCCGGGCCTAAACCGCCGCCTGGAGGCCTGTTGTTGGAGCTGAACCGGCTCATTACGGCTTCCATCATGTTCTTGCATTCTCCTATAGTGTGTTTTGCTGGACGTTCCCTTGAGCCGTGTTTCGGACAAGGCTCATTTAACTCTTGCTCCCAGCTAACGGTCCTTCCGCCGGTTTGCAGAGGTGGCTTACCCTTATTGCGCTGAAAACCCCCCCTGAACTTGGGTATTGGCCACGAAATCAGAGCCACCCTCTGCCTTTCGCTTGCCTAAGAAGCTAGTACCAGCCGGATTAACATGCGCCTGTTTACCAGGCTTATTGACTTTTCCAGCTTTGTCTCCCTCCGCTTCTGGATACTTAGTGTTGTCGGAGTCCCCGTACTTCACCAGAGCGCTCATGAGAGTTCCCATGTCATTACAATCCCGTTTAAGCCGTCCCAGTTTTAACTTTAGAGACTCAAATCGGCAATTGTTTTCCAGTGTCACTATCGCCGTACTGGGATTGATACCATTCGAGGAGTGCAAGATTTCTGATACTCGCCGCACCCAGGCACTTGTAGACTCCTGTTCTCCTTGTACACAGGCTGCTAGATCTACTATTGACATCGGCTGCTTGCATGTATCCTTGAAGATTTTTATAAACTGGCGACGTAACTCTCCCCATGATCCGACAGAATTAGGGGGTAAACCCTTTAGCCAGGTCCGGGCTATACCTTCAAGCATCATGGTGAAGTATTTCGCACAAGCCGCTTCATCCACGTCCAACATCTCCATGGCCATCTCGTAACTCTCAACCCAAGCTTCTGGAGCCAAATTTGCCGTGTAATTAGGCACTTTACGTGGACCTTTAAAATCCTTGGGCAGCTTCATGCTCCGTAAAGCGGGGATAAGACATTGCACCCCAAAGGAGCTCGTTGTGACTCATGTCTCTGCTGTGGTTGTGTGAACCGGCGTCGTTTGACGGACCTCCTCACAGGCCACAGATCTAACCCGGTTTGCATCCTGAGCTTGTGCATCTGCGCCTGTCGGATTATTTTGTCTGTGACGGTGTCGCCTGCGTTCACTACTAGACACTTCTGGTTCCTCCCAATGCCTAGTGTAACTCCGCCTGTGGCGTGATGTTGAATGGAGCCTCTCCCTGCTCTAAGAATACGCTTGCTATTGTGTTAATGCCGTATTAAGCAGATCCTTGACCCTGCATGCCTCCAATGCCACGGGGGATGTCCCTTCAATGGGTAAAGCGGCCAGGCGTGAAGCGGCATCAACAATGTTGTCCAGAGGGTTTGAGTAATGACCCGGAGGGGTCGGGATATGAGGCGCGGGCATGACCCGCCGATCTTGCTCTGCAGTGAGCTGTTGAACCGGCTCATCCCTAGCCGGGGCCGCCCTCCGGTTTGTCGCTGGATCATTGCTGGTTCCCGCTCCTGGCGTCCTGAAAAGACCCGTCGCCTCGTAAACCGGCGGTAGACGAGACTGGTACTTCCGACTCCTTACTCCCTGTATAGAGGCCTGTTCCATCCTTAGCTGAAAAGCCTGATCATCCAGCTCTGCCTATCTCATTGCTATCATAGCCTTTTCTGCCTTCAGATTTTCTTTCGTTTGATCGATCCGTCCCTTTAGCTGAAGGAGCTCTGCATCGTGTTGCGCCTTGTCTGCTGGAGCTACCTCTGCCATGGCTCGGGCTGTGAACTCCTCGATCAAGGTGGATAGAGCGTCAGAGGGCGAGAGGGCCTGGCCGCTCCCCCCTACACCAGCTTCTGCTGTCCTCGCCCCGTTGACCGTGGACTGTGGCGTAGGTTGTGAACCGGCCATAAAGACAGCCACTCGGTTTGGCGGATCAAAGGGGTCCGGAATACTGTCTCCGTCGGACACACCCTCAGACCGGCCGTCCGGCAACTGATACAAAGACTCAGTCTCTCCGGATGAAGATTCATCGTCGGAATAGATAACTGTCTTGCCACCGGAATCCGATCCGTCCTCGGCTTGAACCCCGTGAACTGCTCCAACGAAAACGCGCTTTATGGCGGCCTGAATCCGGGCTGATCTCGCACACTGAGCCGGCTCGACGATGTTGGGGTAGACGTCCGGCTCAGGTCCCGGTTCGCCGATCTTGCCGATGAAGACGTGGATGTCGCCGAAGGGAACCCGGTACCCGTATTCAATTGAATCGGCCTCCGGTCCCCAGCCTGCGTTGTCGATGTAGATCCGGCCGCGGCGAATCTTGGTCATCCGGCCAACTGCGTAACCCTTGAGCCCTTCAAAGCTGCCCTTTAAGAACTCGAAACCATCGTGCAGAGGCCCCACGGTGGGCGCCAACTTTCGTGGATTTAACACGGCAGATGTCCGGTTTAACGGACTTAGTGATGGAACCATCGCACGGGTTAGCTTGAAGGGGTTAAAAGCACACAAAGGACACAAATGATTTATACTAGTTCGGCCCCTTCGATGAAGGTAAAAGCTTACGTCTAGTTTGGTTTGGTATTGCTTGGGCGTCGATGAACAGGGAGCGGATCGCTTGCATGTGTCTCGACGGGTTGTCTCTTGTCCTTGAACCATTGCCGGGTCGTCCCTTTATATAGAGGCGACGCCCGGTCCGGTTTACAGAGTCCCGAGGCCGGCTCATACTTGTGTCCGCCTCGGTCTCTGCTCTTTCTTCCTTATCTCTCAAGTTACATGATCAGTCGGTTTACAAACCGTAACGATACACATGAGCCCTAAGCCCTCATGGGCCGTAACTCCTACTGGGTATTACAATTATTCAACTAAATTACCATAATCCGGTTTATACTAGCCGGTTTATACCTGCTAGTAATATCCCTGACAGCTCTCGTCTTGAAAGATTTGCAGCCCAGCAGGGCTGAGAAAGCAAGTAGGCCTCCGTTGGCTATTTCTTTAAAAAAAAGTAGAACTGGGCTAGCCATTTTCAAAAAGAAAAAAACACAACCGGGCTCATCATGTGGTAAACATAAAATAAAACCCTGGCTAGACGGGCCACAGCCCACGCACAACCCCTTATCCTGATCCGTCTCTACAACAGTATGAACTAGCAAGATGCTCGTGCGTTGCACGGAACATCAAGATGCATTTATATGAGTAGTTTATATATCCTATGGGAGATAAGGATGAATGAGGGAAGGCCTTATTTGCAAATATGGAGAGGAGTGCGGGTATTTTTTTTGCAAAATTTTCATAGTTTCCTTCCTATCCGTTAGATATAGATCGGATGGCCTATATTGCAGGATGGCAGGCACACCATCATCACCAACTCTGTTTTTATAAGAGTAGAGATAACAATTTCTTGCTCCTAAAAAAAGTAAATAACAACTGCACGACCAGCTAGGTCCCTCGTGTCAGGCACTCGTTGTGTAATTCTCTCGTTAATGACTATGTTGACAATGGTGTGGGCCCCAGATGTCCAACCATTAGGAGGAACCATTTTTTGGGCTTGTAATAACAAGGTACTTGCTTGCGTACTGCCATGACCCTGGTGGGTCCCTACTATCATTCTCTCCCCGTACAGTCATCTCCTTGTTCCACTCGGTTGTTGACGACGTTGACAATGCCAGACGGTAGCGCACCGCGCACGGCAAGCGAACCAAGCCGGAGGATGAAGGTGAGGCCTCGGATAGAATGAACAGGAGCCGTGGAAGATGCGCCAGTCTAGTCGCAGGTGGGGGGGGGGGTACGAGGGTTGACTAGTAATTAAGTCGACACCATCTTGGCTAGGCTTTTCCCTCGTGGGTCCTGATACGTCCAAAATGTATCTATAATTTCTGCTTGCTCCATGCCACTTTTGGGTGATATTGCTATGATATTTATACACTTCCATACACTTTTGATCATATTTGGACTAACCTACTAATCAAGTGGACCCCAGTGCCAGTTTCTGTTTTCGGCTGTTTTTGTATTTCAGGTTTTCACATTACGAGAACTGTCAGGAAAAATCCAGAAAAATTATATAAAAAATCAGCGTTCCAGAACCTACCTTGCGCCCGAAGTACAGCCGCGGGGGGGG
>LR738711.1:204059828-204125845 GCA_902687465.1 Secale cereale
CCCCCCCCCCCCCCCCCCCGCTGAGCTGCCCAAGGTGATTTTCTTCTTTGCTGATCTTGATTGTGTTTTTTCATCTAAGTATGTGGTGATAAATAATGCAAAATTTTATTAGCTTCGATGCCATCCTACCTTCCCTGTCATGCATACTTTTGACTCTACATGGTAGTTTAATAACTTGTGTTTCTTATATTGGAAAGTAATTCAGAATTTGTTTCTATTTCAATTAGAGCCCTGATGCAGACAAGGATCGTGTGGTTGTACATGTCACTCGCTATGAGGCGGATGACCTGAATATACGTACTGAAAAACAAAGTTCTTAGGCTATTGGATCCTGGAAGCCATTTGCACTTATACCAAAGTCGAGATGTATTCCAGCCTCACTGTTGTCAGGTGTGTTGTCCAGGGTGTACTGAAGCACAAGAAGTTCAAAGCTACTTCTTTATTAAGCTGTTGCCGGACGTCCTAGATGATGTTCAGGGCAAGGTTCGTCTTGTGTCCATCCCAAATTAGATTGAGGCATGAAATAGTTGCCCCATCTAGTGTTTAAATGTAGTTTGGATTGTGTCTAATTATCCAAACTGTCAGGACCCCGATCCTAAGTCACACCGATCTAGCTGTAACACGTCATATCACTTTGCGGCCTCACGCACGGTAACCCCACGGGTGCCACCTTACCTGGCCCGGGACCGTTTGCGCATTTTGGCACACGTATATGACAGTGTCGCTAGCATCCATATGACAGAGAACCCGGGCCGACATGGCTAGTTATAAACCAAAAGTGGCACTAGATTACAGAGACAGGCATCCATGACCCAGCAACGAACGTGTCGGTCATCAACGTATGAACCCAAGTCGTAGCAAGCTACATGGACTTAAAGGAACAATGTGTGACATTTCCCCTAAGGGACAGACACAGGAACGAAGAAGGACACATGCCGGCCAGCCTACGTGTTCCGAGCAGTAGCAAGCTACCAAGGCTCATTGGAATCACTAGGAGGCATTTCCCTGTAAGGTAGGCTACCAAAGGAAAACAACTAGGTGTCGGATCCCACACATACCAAGCATTTCAACCATACACACAATATGCTCAATATGTGCAAATACAACATTGCATCACAACAGAACTCTATGACTCAAAGTACTTTATTTAAAAGGCTCCAAGAGCCATACATAACATATCCATACAGATAGGGGTCACATGACCCAACACTCAAGTCATACAGTCATACAAGCACAAGCGGAAGCTACATGTCTGAGTACAGACAACTTAGAAAATAAAACAGGCTTGGTGTAGCCTGACTATCTACAAGGCCCTTCACAAGCTCCAGATCTCCGTCTGGGTGTCAAGCTACTCGTCGACGTCAACGTCTATGTAGAACCCGTCAGCAGGGGCAGGGTTCTCCTCTGCAACAGTTATTAAGCAAACATGAGTACAAATGTACTCAGCAAGTCTTACCACAGAACCTATCATACATGCAACATTATCAAAGTGGGTAGTGGAGTTCATAGCAGAAAGCCAGCTTGGACTCTTGGCTAACCTATACTACAACTCTCAACAGATTGCAAGATGTTATTACGAACACGAGTCCTCTAATCACCACAACAATACACTACCGAGGATCCTCTTCCGTCATCCTACGGAAGGGCCATCCACGGTACTCACACTTATCTTGAGGCTTTTAGTAGAATCCATCAACTTGTCTATGAACTGTAAGAGTAACCAAGTAGTCCGTACCGCGAACAACGGCTATTCGAATAGATTGTTAACCCTGCAGGGGTGTACCTCTTCACACACGCTTCCACCACTTATCGCCGTTTACTCGACATGTACTCGGCAACCTTCAAGCGGAAGCCCAGCGAGGGTGTCGGCCACGACCTGACTAACTACTCAAGTCTCTCGTCCAGGTTTATCGCTTATTTGGGTTCCATCCGTGGGGAGATCCGGCCGGGGTGTCGCTCACGGCCCCAAACGATGTGTACAGGGTTCCCGAGTCACCAAACGGGCAACTGGTACACCGTGCCACGTACCTGTCGCATCACAACCCACCCCGAGGGTCAGCGCTGTGCACGACCTCCAGTAAGCTATAAACACCAGAAACTAGTTGCAACTCCTGGACAGAGATCGAGGGTAATTAATAAGCCGAGAGGGTCCATTGGTTTCGGGCCCAATGCATGGTAGTAACTGGAACTTGAACCACACATACAGATCTCGGGTCCTATGTACGGTTCCAATGAAACAACCCACCATGTACTCCTACATGGCCTTTCATCGATACCTTTACCAAGCGTATTCCACACTTCCTTCTCTCTATCGGTATGATCGTTTCACTCTGATCCATCACCCAGATGAACCAGACCAGACCCAACTCTAAGCATAGCAGGCAACATAAACAAATAGCATGGTGGATCACACATCACATGGCTCAGTCAACTCCTACACATGCTAGTGGGTTTCAACTATTTACTGTGGCAATGACAGGTCATGCAAGGGAATAGGGTTCAACTACCGCAACAAGTAGCAGTTCACACGCTGTTGCCTTCATGCAATAAAAGAGAGCAGGAGCGAGAAGATTGGGTTTGTATCGGAATGATCAATGATTGCTTGCCTGACAAAGTGGTTGTAGGGTACTGCTCTTCAACTGGATACGCAGCAGTATCCTCGGGAGCAGGACCTAACACAGAGAATACCGACGATACAATCATTAAACAAACAAATGCAACAATATGATGCATGCTCATGACATGGCAAGATGCAGGTGTGTTGGCTAATGCAACTAAAACCAGAAGGGTTTGAGCCTATTTGAATCAAAGATTCAAATTGGCATTTTAACTATTATTTAAATAAGTGCATTATCATGTTTTAATGTATACAACAAGGTTAACTTGCTCAAACATGCATGAAACCAGTGCCATTGGAAAAATTGGATTTTTCAGATCATTTTTCATATATATATATATTTTCCATCTGAGCTACTGTTGAATTTATATGATTTTTTGAAGTTTAGGCATTTTTCTGGAATTTCCTGAATTATTTTTAAATCTAAAAATCCCAGAAAATCCTTTACTGTGTCAGCATGACATCATGCTGACGTCAGTCAGTCAACAGGAGCTAGTCCAAGTCAAACCTGACATGTGGGACCCACTGGTCAGTGTCAAAGTTAACTAATTAATTAATTAGAATTAATTTAAAACCTAAACTAGATTTGACTTGCAGGCAGGGCCCACACGTCAGTGACCCAGGGGGGTCAAACCCGTGGTCAAACAGGTCAAACTCACCGGCTAAGTGACGCCGGCGAGGCCAGACACGGCGGCGTGCTTCGGAAAACGTCCACAGGGCACGATTCGAGCTGTGGTTGGGCGCGTTGGAAAGCCCTTGCTGTTGCGCGTAGGATGGTGGTGGTCGCCGGACCTGTGGTGGCTGGAGACGACGGCAACAAGCTCAACGGCGGCCACCGGCGTCGGGTGTGTGTGGGGACGTAGCTACGGTGGCCTAGGCGATGCGTGTGTGGTACCTAGCTTGTCTACGTGCTGCGGCGAGCGAGATGGACATGTGCCAGTGACCAAATGGTCACCGGAGCATCGCCAGCGGTGAGCACGGCGGCGGTGAGTTTCGTTGATCAACGAAGCGGCATCTACACGGCGCAAACGAAGCAAAAGAAGGGGGGAAACAGCGTAGGAGCTCACTGCGGTGCTAACGAGCTCGACGGAGAGGTCGGGGACGCGCTGCAGCTTCTCAATCGACGGCGAGGTGCTCCGGCGATCCGAGGAAGGGGACGACGGCGTGAAGGCGTTGCAGGGCTCCCGGTGATCCGTGGCTCAGCGAGGAGGAAGAGGACGTCACGGTGAACCTTCTAGACACGCTCACGGGGCGAGGGGGAGGGTCTAGGTGCGGCAACGGCGAGCGGCGGCGACGAGCGGTTCGGTGGTGTGAGGGAAGAGAGCCAGGGGAGGCGACGGAGACGAGGGGAAAGTGCGAGAGGGGTCGGGGCAGCTGCGTGGCGTCGCGGGGAGTCTTCCAGGCGTCGAGGATGCAGGCAGGCAGCCTGGAGGTGGCCGGGCGCGTGCCGGCGCGCGGCGGCCACGCGCGCTACCTTCTGGCGCGAGGAGGAAGGCGACAGAACGGGCTGGTGGGCTGGGCCGGCTTGCAAACAGTGCTGGGCTCAGGTGAGTGCTTTCTCTCTCTTTCTTCTTTTCTATTTTTCTTTTCTGTTTCATTTGTTTTGCAACTTTGTTTAATTAATAAAAATGCCAGAACATTTTTATAACTCATGAAACTTGTCATGCCCACTGTATATAATATGAACAGTAGGGAACATTATAGTTTATGATTATTTGAGCATTTAAATTATTTTATAGCACTTAAATGCCCAAATTCAAATAACATATGATTTAATCCAGAGACCTTGGATGTCCTAGAAAATTGTGCACCATTTTTAGCAAAGGTTTGAGACCAAGGCAGAAATGATGAACATTTTTGAAGGGCATTTTGGGTACATTGGAAAATATTTTATCAAACCCTAGTTGTTAGAAGAGGGGTGCTGGGGTTTCTGTCATTCCCATTTCAAGTTTCCTTAATAAGTAAACATGATGCACACTCTAGCTAGCCCTAATGCAAAAGCTAAACTAGGGATGTGACACAAACCTTGCTTATTGTCGAGCCCTCTGGGGCTAGTACTCTGTTTGAATCCGTCTATGGGAACTATTGCTACTTTTGTGTGCACGTGAATCAAGAGAGAACCATCCTAATTGTTGCCAAAATAGATGCGTCCTCACTAGTTTTTTCATGTAATATGGCATGGTAAGACATAAGTTGTCATGGTTTATCGGTTTATCATATGAGCAGTGTTTTTTTGATGAAATGGAGTACTTGTCCGAGAACTGTGTTGTCTGACATATAAGCAACTACGATATCTTGTTGCAGTGGTTCAAGAAGTTAACTGAGGCCACAGTGTAAATTCGAAACATTCACATGCTAGTCCAGCGTTCATGTGGAACATTCACATTAAACTCGGCTTCATAAAATACTTGAAAAGCATAAGTTAAGAAATTTTATACATCTCAATGATTCATAGAACATAACAAATATTTACTAGTTTACAGCAAAAGACAAAGTTGTGAGAAGGTTTACAAATCAGGAAAAATCAAGCAAGGCTTCTCTGAGCAAAGGGCCTCCCTAGGTAGGCTTTAATTTCCTGGAGTTCACTCTGGTTTTTCTTGTTGCCACCATCCATGGTTAGGTTCTCTCATTCCAGAATAACCAATTATAATTGTGTTCTCAGCTGGAATGTTGAACTGAACCATGTAGTGTACTGACCATCTGAACTTCTTGTGTAGTTCCACTAAATTTAAGCAACACTATTTGTCGAAATGGGCAGACCACAATGCCTCTTGTCTACGCACCTGTCCCAAACACCTCCACGCAGCCGTGCCAGCTAGTCCTCTGTCCATCCTTGATCTGGGAGAAAGTGCATTCCCGACTAGGATGCGGTTGTTTTCGCTCGTCCCTGCACTGCAATCAGGAAGTAAACGTATGAATCAGCTTCGTTTAGATAGTGTTGGTTATTCTACCTAGTTATTACCATTGTAGGAATACCTCAAAGAAGGGAGGTTAGAGGACGGCAGCAAGGAATAGCCATCTCATTTTGTGCAGTTCTACTAAAACCGAGGTGTGTACTTTTGATTGCACAAATAGAAACGATATGGTGATAGACATCCCTGTTTGCGCAAATATGAAATACGGTTATTTAAGCAGTGACAGTTATTTGCCATGGCATATGATTAACAGCAGCATCTATTGTGTTATACTATTAGCACTATATTGACAGTATGAAAAGTGTCATTAAGTGGTGAGGCAGATGTGGTTGCCGAGAGCGGGAAACATTAAGGCATGTCTGCATTTGTCCCATTTTTTATCTCCTCGGCGACATTTTCCTATGTGAGCACATGAAATCTATACCTGCTCGTTCTCATTTGTGTTTTGCCCCCAACACCCCTCACTTTCTTTCCTTTTTCAACCAAGAGACAAGTCCACTTCCCCCCACCCTTCGCCCTCCACCCCGCTTTCTTCGCCTTTTCAACCAAGAGACCAGTTGGGTATCTACTACTTCCCCACCCCCCCCCCATTTCCTCTTAGAACCAAGTTCTAGATTCAAGCTACAGCTTTCCCACTATCTTCCTTGTTTGAACCAACTCTTAGATTCGACTATGCGAACTAGCTTTAACTCTAATAATAGTAAAAGTCAAGGTGGCTTTGGAACAGATGACGAAAGTAGAAAATGATCCACACGCAGCCACGTGGGGAGCTGGGCCAGTAGAGCAAGGCTGGTTTCGAACGAAGATATACCTTAGGGTCATTGGGATGTGGCAAAGATGCCGTCGGGAGAGAGAGAAAAAAGCGTACATCACACATACCACACTTACTGAATCAAGCAATTTTATGTTCAAAAAAAAGAATCGAGCAATTTTAGTAATTAAACAGAGCCAGTTGACCTAAACATTGCTCTAACAAAAGACCAGCATTAAAAACAAAGCATAAGTACGCATAACTTTAACAAAGCCGGCGACGCGCCGTCCTATGCATCACCGGTGTGAGATGAGATGTCGATGACTTGTCCTGGCGACATGCCGCCGTTGGTGGACTCCGCGTCCCCATGCTGAAGTCGACCGCATCCTCGTCCTCGTCCTCGGAGCCACCCTCGAGGTTATAGTACTCGTAGTTCAGGGTGTGCAAAACCTAACCGGAAACCAAAAACCGAACCGATAAAACCAAACCGAACCCAAAATTCGATTTTTCCAGGTTTTGGTTTTGGTTTTAGTTTCCAATTTAGTAAACCCTTTGGTATTCGGTTTTTTTAGTTAAAACTGAACGGTTTTCGGTTAAACAAAATTAACCAGTAGAAGTTTCACACAACGAACATATTAGTTGAACCCTCACCCGCCCCTCGTTTTATAGCCTTCCACCCCACCGCGTTGCACCTCGACGCGCGAGGTGGGACTAAAGGTTGCAGCTTCAGGCGACGACATGTGCAACTGGCGCATATTAGGTCTCAAATTATCCAGCCCATAGGGCCACTTTGACTCGAGCGATCGCTTTATCCCCACCCGAGTGACCAGCCCTTTGTGGCTTTCTCCCAGTCCATGCGTCCGATCACTTGCCTCATAATAAAAAGCAATAGCGTACTGGACTAGGATCGGCTTGGAAAGTGGCTCTTTCCTTTTTATGCTTGCTCCTTCACGTAATCATAAATCTGCCTAATGACTAAGATTTGCTGTCATTTGATGCATATAGGACCAGATCATGTCCGCCATACTGCCATAAATGCCTAGGACCAAATCTAATAATGATCCAGTATACGTAGGTAGTTGTCATAAGAAAAATATAACCTACATACACTAGCTGAATCATGTGCCCAAAAAATAATTGTTATCTTTTCAAAAATTCGCGTCAACTTTGGTTATTTTGGTTATTACCGAAACCGAACCGAAATTAAATGGTTATTACCGAAACTGAACCGTATCTAAGTATAAAACCGTATAAACCAAAGTATAAAAATCGTATAAACCATAAACCATATAAACCGAACCGATTCAAACCGAAAAAACCGAATGCACATCCTCACTTGTAGTAGTGGGTGTGCCAGATCTCGCGTTGGTACTCCACCGCCGATTTCTCCACTAACAGACTCTTCTCTACCTCGACCTCGGCCACGGGCAACTCCGCCTCCTCAATCTCTGCCGCATCCTGCATCTCCTCCTCAATCTCCGGCACGGGCAGGTGCTCCATGGCCACCGCCGCCTTTTCGGACGTGGGTTGCATGCTGGATTCCGAGGTGGCCTGGAATAACTTGGCATGGACGGCCTCGACCCGGGCCAGGGCGACATCGGCGGCACGGAAGGCTCGAGCACTATCAGTGTGCCGCAGTCTCGGCTGTCGTAACTACACTGTCGGCGTAGGACTTCACGAAGCGTTTCCACGGTGACATCTTTGCAAGAAGGGTTTGCGGGAATGGGGATTGGGATTCGTGGATTCGGGGGTTGCCGGCACTGGAGCAGACGAGCCGGCGAACTTAAGGAGGAAGACTTCAATAGACCCAGGAATTTTCATCGCAAACGGTTCCTATAAAAAACTGTGTGTGATGTTGTTTATATTTTTTATTAGCTGTGAAAGACGAATTTGGAGTAAAGTGGCAATGGATTGCGTTTTAAATGTACGAGAAAATTTGTAGTACTAATAAAACTTTAATGTCAAATTTTGGAAAATTTCAAGGGTCATTTGACCTTTGAAGACATTTAAGTGATTTTCTAGCTATTTAACGGTCGTAATTCATATTTGAACTACATGTACATACAACAGCTAACCATAACCCGAGTCATAGCCCAAGAGAGAGAAGGGAGGTCACAATACCGCATCTTGGCCACAATACCGCGGGGAGGAAGAAGGGGTCGGAGGCCCTCCCGAGCCGGCTCTGTCTCAAAGAGAACGGCACGGCCGCCGATCGGGACGCGCGGGCAGCTGTTGGTCTCCTCCCTTGCCGCAGATGACCGCATGAACGATGCACCTACACCCATGCCCCGGCCGAGGTGGTCCGGCCGGATTTTTGACCAGCGGTGGGAAGAGAGAGAGTGTGGCCACCTATGTCTTGCTTAGATCTGGAGAGCATGAGAGAGTGAAAGAGAGGAACCCTAGTAAAGCAAGCGTTGATGCTCCTGCTTATATGTATAGTGGAGTGATTTTGGTGTAGAAACTGTTATTAAATTGAATATGCGTGAAGCATTGTTTTCATTTAAAGTTCATGTAAAGAAACTCGATCAATAACGTGCCACCGCTTCCAGGTCGCACTATCAAATCACCGCGTCCAGGACACACTATGTATTGTACTATCATTCACGTGCGGTCCCCGACCCTCCATCAAGTTGAAAACTAGACTAGTCCAAATGAGGATACCTCTTTGTAAACAAATGCGCCCCTAGCTTAAAAAAATACGCTCCTACGTGTACTTGCGAGTGGGTGTGAGAGAACTAGTGCGTGCGTGCACTGCTTCTCTTCATGAGAGTACAATATACTATGCCCAAAGAACGTCCGCCACAAGAGTAAAAGTATAAGTGTGTGACGAGTGAGTTAAAAAAAGGTGCGCGACGTCTTTTATTTTTTAGAAGTTCTCAGGGTAGGGTGTGAAGAGTACATATGTGTGTGACGTCTACCTACAGATAGACGGTCGGTGCGACACAACTCGGGAGAGTCGTGACTCGTGAGGTTGCATGTGTGCATGAGAGAGGTGGGCACCTATCAATGCAATGCATGTGTCCGTAAATCATAAGTGACAAACGTTCGCCACTATCCGTTTCCTGACGAACACCGTAAGAACGATTAGATGGGCATCCGACAGTGTCAGTTTTGCCATGGCATTTAACAGAACAGACACTCAGACACACAAATCTTCCACGTGAGTGTTAGCAACTGTCGTATGCTCCTCCCTCCGTTCCAAAATGTAGTGCATGTAGCTTTATTAAAAATTCAAACCTCGCAAACTGTTACCAAGTTTTCGTATACCAACATGCACATATAGAATACCCTGTATATATCATTTCATTCATCTGTGAGAGGTAACTATAGAGATGGGGGAGGAGTGTACAAAGAAAGACCATCGTATCACCTGCAGCAATTTCAACCATCCTTTGGTGTGGAGGAATATCATAGGAACTCTATACGATATGATTTTATAGGAGTTTTTCCTTTAGAGCCAATTGGTTCATAGGAATAGATTCATATACTCCACATTTTAAAGGAAAATAAAAATTAGCCTAGATTCAATAGAAAAGTTCTTATGAAGTGAACCAAATGACATCTCTTTTCCAATCCCTCCTCATAGGAATTGAGATACATGTCATCTCTAGATTCAATAGAAAAGTTCATATGATGTGAACCAAATGACATCTCTTTTCCAATCCATACTAATTAATAGGAATTGAGATACAGAGTAGAACATGTCATCTTGATGTTCCTGGCAACACACGGGCATCTTGCTAGTACGAGTAGAGATATCTCCATTGCCCCCCGAACCCAAAATTCTCCCATTTTCCGTAAAACCGAGCGGCCCACCCGTATTATAGCGTCGACTCGAATTCAATCCCTCTCCCGTTTATTACAGTCTGGCCCCGCACGCTGTAGTACTCCTACAAACCCTATCCGCCGAACGCATGATTGGTTTTCTTCACGAGCACGGGGGAGAAGCGGATTTCTAGCGGAGGCTCCTACCCTAGGGCTCCCTAGGTAGCTGCCGCATGCATCATTTCTCTTGCGACCTAGAGTGAAATGATGGTTGCTTCGTCCATCCAGCTTAATGCGGGAAAGGTGGGGCTTTGTGATTTGACCCCTCATCGCTCATTTACTACTACTGCGGCGCTACGACCAGGGTGCCTCCAAGTCCAACCGCTGCTTTGAACTATAATTTGGTGCATCGCACGTGGAACAAGATAGTGGATGAGCCACATGTTGGCCAAAGGGGTCCTGTAAGTGTGTCGCCATTTCGTGTGCGGACTGACCCTGCTGAGTTGCTACGCCAACGCGGCAGGACAACCCACCACTTGGTTTTGCTCCTTGGTGAATCCCGACTAATATTGATCTAAAAAGATAGTATCTAGATCTCTACTTTTATACTCTTATAGAAAACCAAGTTGGTGATGATGGTGCGCTTGACATCCTGCAATATAGACCGTTCGATCTATATTTGACGGATAGAAAGCAAACTATGACAATTTTGCAAAAAGATACCCGCACCCCTCCCCACATTTGCAGATAATCCCTTCTCTCATTCTTCTTTGTCTCCCATAACATAAACAACTCATATAAATGCATCTTGATGTTCCGTGCAATGCATGGGCCTCTAGCTAGTTAGTAGTAAAAATGAGGTGATTTTACCGAGCGGTGGGCGGGGGAGCATGGCCTGTCATGCGGTCCCACGTGTCATGATGTACCAAGGTGATGCGCGTCCCTCTTGAGGCTGAACAATGGCAGGAGCAATACGTGGTTTTATTGAAGGTGATGATGGAGAAGTGGATTCAGCGAAGTGTGAAATAATGGTTGCTTCGTCCGTCTGGGGGGAAGGTGCGGCTTTGTGATTTGACATCTCATTGCTCATTACTACTACTACTGGGGCGCTACGACTGGGGTGCGTCCCCCTGCTGTTCTGCACTGTTATTTGGTGCATGAAACGTCTACCCGGTTGCTATATGTCCCACATGTCGGCGAGAGGAAGTACAACATTCATGAAAGCCAACGCCTAGTACGACGGAGGACTACACGACACAACTTGGTTTTTGCTTCTTCGCGCGATCCATCGATACAAACCCTGACTAAAAATGGCGAGTGCGGGCACGGCAGGGGAGTTTGTCATCGTCTGTTCGAGGCAATAAGGCATGAAGGGAAACAAGCAAATGAAGGTCGAGCAACTTAGTTTTGGGAAAAATCTTACTTTACGGAATACGTACTCACCATTGAGGTAGTACTACTACTTACTACTCCCTCCTTTCCGGTATAGGGCTCATCTAAAAAATTCGTTTTTCCGTTTGATAAGTCTCAATTGTACTAGGTGAATAAGTCATCTTAGAGCATGGTTAATAGTATTGCCAGCAGCTGGCTATAAGCTAGTGCCATGTCATTTACAGCCCATCTTATAGCCAACATGTACAATAGTAGATCAAAAGAGTGTACTACTTCTTTATTATGTGGCCCACCTTTCATTCTCACAAAGTGCCTAGGAGCATGTGCTATAGCTGGCTCTTGACAAAGAGCCCGCTTACCTTCTCTCTCCTCTTCTCTTTCCTCCAACTAAGCAGAAATATACTAGTATATTCCTTATAGCCCGCTGACTCAGCTCTATTGTACTTGCTCTTAGGTTGTGCACCGCGACCAAGGTGGGGAGGAAAACGAGAGAACTTAATGTTTATTTGCTAATTAATACCATTGCATGGAATGAACTGACCACTGCATGTCATGTTTGGTAGTCTCAAGTCATTAAAATCATACACGCCCCACATCTCTTATTGGCTGATTCCTTTCTTTATGTCAAAAACCAAAAAACAACGTGAGAGTTAATGCACCATGCCTATGTGTTTTGAGACTATTTGATTTTCGTAAGATGACTTATACACCTAGACGAAGGGAGTAGTACTTACTACCATCACATGTTTGGATTTCGAGGTGCATTAAATCATTTGATGCAAGCAGTATCAAGAGAAAACTCACCAATGCATGTAGAAGTTCATTAAAATTCAGTGGTCATGCATGCATTCGTTGTAATTAATGCATCGGTAAACTTAACTTTTTGAAAAAACGTGTGTAGTAATTAAGTACTTGTGCAAACTACGAAATTAATTCCACCACTCACAGTCTACCTTCGTTGGAAAGGAGGGTGTAGTAGCATAGCCTAGGGTAGCTTACTATAGCACGAACTCCAAGGAAATTGTTGTAGTACTCCTACCACTGTACTACTCCTAGTACTACTCTACACTACAAGTACTATGAGGCCATCCAACAGTGTCCCGGCAGAAGACCGTCGACACCGATTATTTGTTTATATTTAAATTTGTTTTCACACAACAAAATATCCATGGAAATGTCCATGAAAACAACACATGGCCTTGTTTAAATAGGAGATTTAATAGACGGCGGATGGGAGGAGCTCGGTCGGCGTTGCGTTTAATGTCGGCCCGGTTATGAACGGACGTGTGGCCGGAGTGAGTTTCTCGGCTTCCACATGGGTATCACGGAGGCGTTTGAATGCGGCAAGGAGCTGTGTTTAGCTGGGCATGCGGCGAGCGACGCCCTCGACTCTGACGTACGACAATGCGCTGCTCTTCCACTGACGTGTGGGCCTGTTGGGTACTTGACCTGCATGTTAGTGACCCAACGCAGGCAACGCACGGCAGACGAGCCGGCTCCGCATGACAAGATTGATTCATAAAGACTGCTGCAAACATCAATGTTCTGCTTATCACAGATAAGATTGCTTAATACTCATAACAATCCATGTCCTTAACAAAGGGTGCATGCACATACAGATTGAGCGTGTGTCTTGCGTCACGTGTTGGGTGCATGCAGGCGTGCGAGTGTTGCGTGCATGCATGTGTACGTATCAGTGTTGCATGCGTGCATGTGTTCGTGCGAGTGTTGCGTGCGTGCATGTATATGTGTGAGTATTGCATTCATGCATGCGGGCATAGAGGGCGTGTTTGTGCGCATGTGTGATGTGTTTGTATTGACCACAGTGGATCGTGCGTGCGTGTAATTAAAACGGTCGGCTCAGCATATCATCACAAGGCGAACCTGTCCGCTGTGGTTAGGGCTGCCAACCAGAGGTCTCAGGACTTTGAATCCCCAGCGACCACTAATTTATTACAATTTTTGTCTTTCATATACGCGCTAACAGGTGGGTCCCATGGTAATGTGCGCTAATGAACGTCGACCGTTTGATTGGTCAATTGATTATGTTATCAACAAATCACGGAGCTGTATGGTGAGCCAGTGACCGTATGATAACCACAAAATGTATTTTATTAACACAGCACAGACGCAAGCTACCATTTCTTTCTTTCATATACGCGCTGACAGGTGGGCCGCACAATTATGTGCGCTGATGGTGCAGCACTAGTTGCGCCACATGGAATGTTTTACTGGTCAATTGATCGTGGCATCAACAAATTACGAAGTTGTACGGTGATCCAGTGACCGTATAATCACGACATGTCTTCTTTTAACACGTTACATACACATGCGCTCATATATATACTCGCAAACACTCAACGCTATAAGCACACACACGCACACCCTACCCCTATGAGCACCTTCGAGAGAGTGAGCCAGCATATCATCTTGAGATTTTACGGTGACCATATATAGGCACCTCGTAGTCGAGGGGAGCGTCTCCTCCCATTGAACGGACATCGCCGGAAATACTGAAATTAATCCAGGATATATGCAAGCATCAGGATTTTCACCCTCGTAGGCTGGGGATACCACTGTCCTCCTAACCATCCAACCACAGGTTAGTTAGCACCACAAAATGTATATGGTGACCGTAAAGAGCTTATTATGAAGTCCAGTGACCGTATGATGATTTTTCTTCAAATAGAATGACTGTAAGTGTCACCAACAAAATACGAAGCACGCATAAAATACAATGACCGTCGGTATCATCAACAAAATATAGAGACGTAAGTGAGCTAGGTATTGTATGATCACCACAAGAATATATACGGTGACCGTAATGAGCATATTCTGAAGTCCAATGACCGTATAGTGCTTTCGCTTGAAATACAGTGACCGTCATGCGTGAATGTGTCAGGGGCATACTTTTAGAGGACTGAGAGATAGTTTGTGTGTGTACGTGAAAGTGGTGTAGAGAGAGGGGGTGCGGTGGTGACAAAGAGAGACATGCCCTTTGTTTCTCTTTCCCGTGACTAATTTTTGATGAGAAGATATAAACATTCACAATGCGGAACAAATATTCTTGGATGCACCATGCAATTAAATTTCATTTATAACTTTGTTCTATTTTATATGCTTATTTTCTTAGTGCCCGATTGTGTGTGGGGTGTGGTGGGCACATCACTTCTAGTTGTGGTGGGTCGACGTGAGGACTCATGAGTCGGTTTCCATCCTACGCCACATAGGTTGGACCGAGACGTGTTATACGAAGCCCATGAAGGACTTGACGTACAAGACGAAGCTACCAGAGTCGTGGAGGACTCTATCCCAACTGACGATAAGCCGACTATATATGATTTGTAACCCTAGCTAGGCCTCGAGTATGTTATATAAGCCCAGGGGCTAGTTCGTCGATAGTATACACACAATGTGTGGTATTCACATGCACTTTATACACACCCCTATCACAAATATACAGTACCAGGAGTAGGCTTTTTCCTCACTACAAGGGCCCATACTTGGGTAAAACTTTGCCTCTTATTACCATCTAGCCTGATAGTTAGGGATATCTTACCGAATGATCTGATGGAATCATATCCGCCAACTAGTAAGACAGAGGGGGAAATGTGTGTGAGAGAGGCCTAAAGATAATGTGTGTGCGGGAGACACGTAGGCACATGTATGTGCATATAGAAGGCCAATAGAGACCGTACGTGTGTATATATGCATGTGAGAGAAATATTGTTTTCCAACTGAGATTAGTGAAAGGAGTGGTACGTAGTAGTAAGAGAGAGATAGAGGGAGATATATAGAGAGAGTGTGTGTAAGGCACCCCGGGAGAGAGTGTGAGCATGTGTGAGAGAGAAATGGCGATGTATATAAAGTGTTTCCCTTATGCGTAAGATAGAGAGATATATAGCGCGTGTGTGAAGACAGGCAGAGGCATAGTGCATCTACACGTAAAAGAATACGCATTATATTAAAATATAAATTGCATTTTTTTGGATGAGATCATGAATTTTGCAATTTGCATATGAACGAACATTGTTCTATCAGACACCCATACTCTATTGAATTCGAGCATGTGTATGGGTTATATATCATATTATCAATCCATAGAGAGAGAGAGTGGTTTGAAATCCAGACAATGCATGGCTTTTGCAATTCATATACAAACCTTAATTAGTGCACTCCGTGTTGTTAGTGTCAGACACTTTATACATTTCTCACATACAAGGATACGTTCAAAATTGCTAGCTACGATAGAATACATGTTCAATTCAACATAAAGGTGTGGTTTTGAAGATTCGAATTCATAGGAAGTGCATTCACCTATTTGAATTCAAGATAATGGCATTTCTAAGTCAAATCTAAAAGCGGGCATCAATCTTTGTCGTGCGTTTGAACATGCTATGTCTAACTAATTTTTTGCAACCAAGGAGATTATATCTTGAACCGTGCATGAATTGAGCTAAGCTGCATATTTTTTAATATATACTTGGGTACAATGTATATTCAAATATACCCCTTCCATTCCAAAATAATCGCAGTTTTAGGATTTTCAGGAGTCAAGATTTTTGAAGTTTGACAAATCCTAAAAGCTCCATTCAAGATAATTATAAACGTTAATGCTTCTGCTCCCAAATATAGAACGAAGTGACAAATAAGCCTCTCGTCGCCCGAAACCGCACGAGACTAATGTTTGGTGCTAGGAAATTACTGTCCTGACTCTGACCTGATGTCCAAAGGTCTAAACAGGGGTAGGTTTGTGACTTCACCAAGACGCTAGTCTCAACCCCCTCCGAGAAGCATTCATACACCGTGGGCACGTAAACACCTCTATGTGCTCGGCCGAAATCTATCCCGCCCACTATTTGGGACACCTGAGATTACTGTCCTACCCCGACCCGCAATATGTCCAAAATTTTAGATGGGGGGCAAAGTTCGTAACTTGCCCCAAATTTCAAACAAGCGCGTCCCAAACCGAAACATTGTTCCCCCTTAGTTCCCCCTCCCTCTGTTTCCCCATTCATACTCAGTGGGCGCCAAAACGCCCTCTCCACCAGCCGCGAAACCCCAGCCTCCTCCGTCATCCACCCCATCGCACCCAATCCACCGCCGCCCTCCTCCATCACGCCAGAGCCGGTACCCCGACGTTGTCGTCCAACACAACCGCAACCGTAATGCCCTCAAGGACTTAGCAGCTGAAGCCGAGGCAGAGCTGCCTCCATGACGCCGAGGCCGACGTGCGCCGTACCAGAACCACTTCGACCATGCCCTCCTGTGCCTCGCCGCTGCCGCTCCACTGTCGCAACCGTCTACCGCACCGGAGCTGTTCCCGCTACGCCGTCATTCACCGCCTCAGATTTGGTTCCCCTCCGCCGATAGATGACCACTGCACCACACTCAATAGCTTGGCCATGGGTTCTTCCAAGGCTCCACCGTCCTCCACAACTTCTCGTTTCCAGCAAACCACAAGAGATCGTTGGAAAAATAGAAGGAGGACACATCACTGCAAGTAGAAAGAGGTATGCATCTTCCCTTATTCGTGCAAATCTTACGTCTCTGCTCACACATCGTATTCATCCCACGAAAGAAACTAGTTGAGAGCTTCTTACTGCACCTTCTTTGTGATACTAAATGCACAAGGTTTCCTCCCATTTACTATTTCACCTTAGCTAGACGTCACTCGCCCGCCTGGATTTCAATTCAGGGTCACTTGATTTCTAATTAAAAGAAGCAACACCTACTTAAGCGCGCGGACCACCTAGTCCGTCTATTCGCCGGGGAACAGGCGCATCGGTGTCTATCATAGGGGTGTGGGGGTGCAGGAGCTGCTTGCGCCCGATCTGGAGGTCGGCGTGGATTGAAGGGATGGCCGGGGGGCGGTGCCAAGCACGGCGGTGCGGTGAGGTTGAGGGGAGGGCGGAGGCAGGGGACACGACCGGTGGTCGCTGGCGTTTCGAGGAAGATCGTCAACACTGACTGGCTGGAGGTAGATGAAGGCCATATGCCCGTTCTTTGTACATTGGACGGTGCAGAAAAACTGGACTGACCTATTTGTTTTCAGTTGACTATTATTTACATAGGACCACATCTTGTGGTGTGCTGGAGGAGTACCTGCCCTGTGCTCATATTTTAAAATCCTATAATATAATTTTGTGCGCCATACATGTTATAGAGCTATAATATGTCACCCGTCATTTATTTCTCACACACTTGCTATCTGCTACTTTAAAGTGTACTACTTGTGCACACACTTCAGCCATACTCACACTATTATTTTTTGTGCATTGGTATTTCCGACTCTGACGCTCTATTGATAAATACACAAAAGAAAAGACAGAAGTCACAGCAGTCTAACTTGAGGATAAGCAATAAGCGTTTCAGCGTTCTAAAGGGTGTAGTGTCAGCAGATGTAGACAGTAAATGTAGCTCTACAGATGATGATCTCGTTCACCATGAACCAACAACCCAGGTGCTTGCTTTAACTTTGCGCTGTCATATGTGGTTGAATGTTGCATATGATGTCTAGCTTGTATTGCTTCCAATTTGGTTATATTGCATCTGCTTAGTTTACAGAGTATACCTTTGATAATGACATGCCTTCCTGTTTTCGATACATACTACATATGTCTAGTAACCATGTTCTTACATCAACCTAATGCTCTTGTGTATCCCTCATCAATCACTTTGACGAGACAGTCAGGCCATTGGGTTACTATGAGACGTGCTACTCCTTTAAAGAGTGCAGTGTCATCCTCCCCACATGATTCTCAAGAAACAACAAGGCTAGATGAAGATAGTCAACATAGCTCTATAGTTGTTGACCGCATTTACCCTACACCATCATCACAGGTGCTTGCTCTTACTTGGCAGTGTGATATGTGGTTGCATGTTGCATATGGTGTCTACCTTGTATTGCTTCTAATTAGTGTAAACTGCATCTGCTTAGTTAACACATTATACATGTGAATATCTGATGTCTGCTAGAACTGCGTCGGTATTTCCCCAAAGAGGAAGGGATGATGTAGTATAGCAGCGGTAGGTATTTCCCTCAGTGATGAGACCAAGGTTATCGAACCAGTAGGAGAACCAATCAACATAACGTAAACAGCACCCGCACACAAATACAAATACTCGCAACCCGACGTGTAAAAGGGGTTGTCAATCCCTTTCGGGTAACAGATGTGATAGAGTTGTAAATATTGATAGATTGGATGGTAAATAAGATAAATTGCAGCAAGGTATTTTTGGGTTTTTGGTTTAGTAGATCTGAAAATAAAAGCAAAGGCAAATAGATCGCAATGGCAAATAATATGAGAAAGAGACCCGAGGCCCTAGATTTCACTAGTGGCTTCTCTCGAGAAAAATAACAAACAGTGGGTGAAAAATTTACTGTTGGGAAATTGATAGAACTTCAAATAATTATGACGATATCCAAGCAATGATCATTATATAGGCTTCACGTCCAAGATTAGTAGACCAACTCCTGCCTGCATCTACTACTATTACTCCACACATCGACCGCTATCCAGCATGCATCTAGTGTATTAAGTTCAAACGGAGTAATGCATTAAGAATGATGACAAGTTGTAGACAAGATCCATTTATCTATGTCGTTAGATATGGATCTCGTCATTTTATCCTTAGTAGCAATGATACATACGTGTCGGTTCCCTTTCTGTCACTGGGATCAAGCACCGTAAGATCGAACCCACTACAAAGCACCTCTTCCCATTGCAAGATAAATAGATCAAGTGGGCCAGACAAAACCCAAATATCAGAGAAGAAATACGAGGTTATAAGCAATCATGCATAAAAGAGATCAAAGAAACTCAAATACTTTTATGGATATAAAAAGATAGATCTGATCATAATCTCAAAGTTCATCGGATCCCAACAAACACACCGCAAAAAGAGTTACATCATATAGATCTCCAAGAGACCATTGTATTGATAAGCAAGAGAGAGAGAGAGAGAGAGAGAGAGAGAGAGAGAGAGAGAGAAAGAGGAAGCCATCTAGCTACTAACTACGGACCCGTAGGTCTACAAAGAACTATTCACGCATCATCGGAGAGGCACCAATGGAGGTGGTGAACCCCATCCGAGATGGTGTCTAGATTGAATCTGGTGGTTCCAGACTCTGCGGCGGCTGGATGAATATTTTGTCGACTCCCCTAGGGTTTCTGGAATATCTGAGTATTTATAGAGCAAAGAGGCGGTGCGGGAGGCCACCGAGGTGGGCACAACCCACCTGGGTGTGCCAGGGGGCCTGGCGCGCCCTGGTGGGTTGTGCCTGTCGTGGTACTAGGCCTGACAGTGAGAGTAGGGGGTACGTAGGAGGAGTCAAGGTTCTAGCTACGGCGAGGTTGTACACACGAGTTTTACGAGTTCAGTCCCCTCTATAAGGAGGTAAAAGCCCTACGTCTTGGTGTCCGGAGGCTGTCGACTGGAATATGGGTAAGTGTGTTACAGGGGGTGCGAAGCCTTGTACCAGAGGAGGGGTGGCTTATATAGAGTGCGCCAGGACCCTAGCCGCCCCACGTTATAGAGGGTTCAATGTACATAAAGACAGAACATTACTGATAATGCCTGTAATAAAGAGCTTTAATGGCCATTAAGTCTACGGAGTGAATGGCCGACCATTGCTAGTCTTACATGACTTTAGACCTTCTGCGCGTCGAGTGATTTCTTGTACGGTCGAGTGACTTCGTTCCTGTTGAATGGAATTGGGATATCCAAGTGGATCATATGGTCGAGTGGATTGCGCTCTTTGGTCACTTCAGTCGGTACCTTTGGTCATCCTTGGAATGTCTCTGATCTTAGGGTAGTGACCTTGGGTAGGGCGTCTAGGTCATGCCTATGACCCTGCCCTAGGTCTATCGTATCGTCAGTAGCACCCGAATGGATTGAGGTCCGAGTGAAAAGAGAGTTGAAGTTGATTATGTTCTGAGTCTTGTACCCCGGAGGCATCCTCTTTCAACTTGGGAATCAAACTTTTCTTCAACCTTATTTTAGTCGCCCTGATCGATTCAGAATTTGTTGAGTGAACTTTTGCGAGTAACTCTCGATTGCTGACAAGGCACGAGGTTTTCGGCGCGATTGTATGCTCTATGGTTCCCGGATTTTGCATGATTCGAATTTCGGGGAAGCGCGGGGACGGAACGAGCCGCAGTAATCGGACCAGATATACACAGACGCCTCGATTCCTATGCCGCCTTTTTCGCCACGTGTCGGGCGTGTGATTGTTGCGGGATTTGACAGGATTTCACGGGCCCACAAGTCAGTCACTCGACAGCTGGTCCATAAGAGGGTGTCGCGGACGATGCGTAGGCACTGTGCGCTTCATACTTCTTCTTCCTCCTCTGCTTCTCCACCGCACCTCTGCTCCTCGCCCACTGCTGCTCCGTCCGTGTGCAGCACGCCACCATTGGCAAAGACAAGACGGTGGCCCTGGAGCGCGCAAAGAAGGCGCCGGCGATGGGGAAGGGCAAGAAGGTGATACAGGGGTCGACGTCGAGAACTGGGCTGCCACCCGGCTGGATCCGGTCTTCGATGCAGCAGGAGGACATGGAGGAGCTGGTTGACGGGGGCCTGATTGCCCATGAATCTTGGAGGTTACCGAGGGACGAGCTCGAGCCACAGCCGCAGGAGGGCGAGTGTGTCCTCCTCGCGACCCACATCGACCGAGGTTTCTCCTTGCCTCCACATCCTTTTTTCCGGGGTTTTCTAAACTTCTACAGCGCCCAGCTGCACCACTTTTCCCCCAACACTATCACATATCTTGCTGCCTTCATCTCTCTGTGTGAGAATTTCTTGGGGGGGTCTACCGCAATAGGGTCTGTTCAAACATATTTTGACTTGTTGCTCCCAATCTGTCAAGAAGGCGAACCCGACTGACGAGAAGACGCACGTGATCCAGATGTGCGGCAGCTTAGGCATCCAGACAAGGGGTAGGAGCACCTTTCCCTCCATGACTCTTCCTGAGTCGGTTAGAGGGTGGCAGTCGACCTGGTTCTAGTGCAAGCATATTCCGACCCCGGGTCAGTCGACCGGTCTTCTTCCTTTCACCTTAGATTGAGTCAGTCAGCCTCCTTCATTGGTTGTGAGTTGGGCTGAGAAAGTAGAAGTGGATATGTTGGTCGAGCAAGTGGTCCAGCTAGTCCGCGACAGTGTGACTGGGATGGACCTATTGGAGGTATTCCTCAGTCGATGGATTCAGCCTCTCGAAGCCCGTGATCATCCGATGTGGATGTACTCGGGTACCAATGACACCGCTCGGGTCCACCCGGAGGAGGTCACCGAGAAGATGGTGGAGTAGTGGTTGCGGAGCATCACCGGGAACAAGGACAACCCCAGGGGGACCAGGAGAGTCCATCCATTCGACGCAAACCACGAGCCGGACAAGGTTTGACTATTGTTTCCAAGTGAATTTTCTGTTTCGATTTGTAGCTATCTCTGAATCCGATTGACGTTTGATCAACTCTTTGTCCTGCAGATTTATACTGAGATGTATTCGGTGCCCAATGGAGAGAAAGTCCAAGAGGGGTGGAGGGCGTTGGCGAGGCCACCGACTGGAGGTCTGATGATGAGAACGACGAGGAAAGTGAGGACTCAAGAAGTGGTGATGAGGTCGAATCGCCGCCTCGCATCGAGAGGTGCTCCAAGCTGACCCATGATCCAGAAAGTGTGCGCACCAAGGCAGCTCCCTCCGGTGCTCAGGTACAGAAACGCACTCATACGACTTCACTTGATCCGACTGAGAAGGCCCCGAAGCAGCCTAAGGTTGCAGCTTCAAAGCCTCGGAAGGCCCTGCCTAAGATCAAGGTGGACATTCCAATTGCTTCCACGTGAGTGTCATTCTTCCCTTTTCTTCTCTTGTTCAAGAAATCTTACGTATCTTGTCGATTCATCTTGTCTATTTGACCGAGTGAGTTCTGAAACTTTTAGTGTTGTTGCTTCTGGGACCTCTATGGAGATTGACAAGGGCCACAATGATGAGGAGACTATGGACGCGGCGACTTCCAGTGTCGGTATAGTTCTTCGGCCATGTCTTCATTTTGTTGATAACTCTATCAGTCGACTGAGTATTCTTCTTGGTCAAATGTTTTGCAGCAGCACCCAATGTTATCGACCTGCGGATGATGATGACGAGTATGTAAAAGTGCCTTAGAGGAACATAGGGAGGAGGGGCAGGAAGGCGCCTGCTGCTTCAGACGCTCAGCAAAAGGGCGACCCGGTTCGGGCAGCAGTTTCTACCACCGTTCCTGTGTCGACTGATCGTCCTTTGGTGTCGACTGTCCAAGTTGTTGCCTCGATCGTGCAACCCCAAGCTTCGGATCCTCTGGCTATCCGAACTAATCCATCGTCTTCGCTCTTTGCTACCCACCATGTCCCGGAGGACCCAGTGAACACAGCAAAGGAAGCTATACGGCAAGCAGGTCTGATGATGGAATAGACGAGGGCAACGTACGAGGCTAGCATGGCTGCGCATAATGCCAGTTCAGCTCTTCGGATCAACGTCCAGGTGAGTTCTTTCCCGACTGAGTTCCCTTCCGACTGGTAGTTGTTTTGTTAAGATATTTGATAACCCACAAGTGTAGGGGATCAGTTGTAGCCTCTTTCGATAAGTAAGAGTGTCAAACGCAACGAGGAGCTAAAGCCAGAACAAATATTCCCTCAAGTTCTATCGACCACCGATACAACTCTACGTACGCCTGACTTTTACTTTACCTAGAACAAGTGTGAAACTAGAAGTACTTTGTAGTTTTTGTGGGATAGCTTTGCAAGAATATAAAGAACACGTAAATAAAACTAGGGGCTGTTAAGATAAAGAAGCAATAAAGTTAATATAGCGAGTGTGGAAAAGTGGTGGTAGGAGTTCTGAAATTGCCCCTAAGCAATCGACTATGTTACTAGACCGATAGCAAGTTTTATGTGGGAGAGGCCACTGCTAGCATGTCAACCCTTACTTGGACTAATATGCACTTATGATTGGAACTATTAGCAAGCATCCGCAACTACTAACGTACATTAAGGTAAAACCCAACCATAGCATTGAGATATATTGGTCCCCTTCAATCCCATATGCATCAATTTCTATGCTAGGTTGAAGCTTCTGTCACTCTTGCCCTCCAATACGTAGTCCTATCAACATACAACTAACCCTATGGTGTGATACACGTACGCGCTCATATGATGGGCACCAAAGGACAGCAACATAACCACAAGCAAATTAAATCAATCATAGCAATTAACCAATCACCGATAGGGCAACGTAAATATATTCAGACATCATAGGATGGCAACACAATATTGGATAATAATATGAAGCATAAAGCACCATGTTCAAGTAGAGGGTACAGCAGGTTGCGGGAGAGTGGACTGATGTAGATAGATGGGGGAAGGTGATGGAGATGTTGGTGAAGATGACGGAGGTGTTGGTGTAGATCGTCGTCACACTATGATGGCCCCGGTGGCACTCTGATGCCACTGGAAGCGAGGGGGAGAGAGCCCCCTCCTTCTTCTTCTTCCTTGACCTTCTCCCTAGGTGGGAGAAGGGTTTACCCTCTGGTCCATGGCCTCCATGGCAGCGGAGGGGCAAGAACCCCTCCGAGATTGGATATGTCTCTCTGTCTCTCTTTGTTTCTTTGTTCCCAGATTCTAGCCTTTCACCGTTTCTTATATTCCCGGAGATCCGTAACTCCGATTGGGCTGATTTTTTGACACGATTTTTATCCGGATATTAGCTTTCTTGCGGAGAAAGAAGGGAATCAACCACCTTACGGTGTGGCGATGAGGGCCCAGGGCGCGCCTCCCTGGTGGGCGCGCCCCCTGCCTCATGGCCCACTCGGGCATCGTCTCATGTTGGTTCCGCTTCCCAAAATTCACATATATTCCAAAAAAATCGCCGTCCATTTCTATTCCGTTTGGACTCCGTTTGATATGGATATTCTGCAAAACAAAAAACATGCAACAAATAGGAACTAGCACTGGGCACTGGATCAATATGTTAGTCCCAAAAAATACTATAAAAAGTTGCCAAAAGTATATGAAAGTTGTAGAATATTGGCATGGAACAATCAAAAATTATAGATATGACGGAGACGTATTAGCATCCCCAAGCTTAATTGATGCTCGTCCTCGAGTAGGTAAATGATTAAAAAGATAATTTTTGATGTGGAATGCTACCTAGCATAATCTAGATCATGTAATCTAATCATGGCACGACTATTAAGACATGAGTGATTCGAAGTAATAGTCTATCATTTGACATAAAAGAATTTAATACTCAGGCATCCCAACAAACAATCAAGTCTTTCAAAATATCAATGCTAAAGAACATTATCCATACAAAATCATATAGTCTTTTATGCTCCCTTTTCTTAACACAAGGTACCCCTCCTGCCTATCCCGGTGTCATCCAAGCAATTGTTTTTATACTTTACTTTTTCGAACCTTTTCAACTCTTTACGCAATACATGGGCGTGAGCCATGGACATAGCGCTATGGGTGGAATAGAAGATGGTAATAGACAAACGTAGGGAGAAAGTCTCACATCGACTAGGCGTATCAATGGGCTATGGAGATGCCCATCAATAGATATCAATGTGAGTGAGTAGGGATTGCCATGTAACGGATGCACTAGAGCTATAAGTGTATGAAAGCTCAAAAGAAAACTAGTGGGTGTGCATCAACTTGCTTGCTCATGAAGACCTAGGGCATTTGAGGAAGCCCATCGTTTCAATATACAAGCCAAGTTCTATAACAAAAAATTCCCACTAGAATATGGAAGTGACAAAACAAGAGACTCTCTATTATGAAGATAATGGTGCTACTTTGAATCACAAGTGTGGAAAAGGATAGTAGCATTGTCCCTTCTCCCTTTTCTCTCATTTTTTTGGAGGGGCTTTCCCCTTTTTTTTATTATCCCCTCTCTATTTTTTAGGCCATCTTTTTTTTGGCCTTCCCTCATATGGGACAATGCTCTAATAATGAAGATCATCACACTTTTATTTACTTACAACTCAAAGATTACAACTCGAAGCTAGAACAAAATATGACTATGTGAATGCCTTGGGCAGTGTACCGGGATGTGCAATGATCTAGCGTAGCAATGACATCAAAAAATGGACAAGCCATGGAAACATCATGCTAGCTATCTTACGATCATACAAGGCAATATGACAATGATGGTGCGTGTCATAATAAACGGAACGGTGGAGTTACATGGCAATATATCTCGGAATGGCTATGGAAATGCCATAATAGGTAGGTATGGTGGCTGTTTTGAGGAAGGTATATGGTGGGTGTATGGTACCGGTGAAAGTGGCGCGGTACAAGAGAGGCTAGCAATGGTGGAAGGGTGAGATATAATCCATGGACTCAACATTAGTCATAAAGAACTCACATACTTATTGCGAAAAATCTATTAGCCCTCGAAGCCAAAATACTATGACGCATGCTCCTAGGGGGGAGGTTCGTAGGACTTAACCATCGCGCGCCCCCGACCTTCACGCAAAGATAAACAATCAAAATACAATGCGCACCAATTTGGTTACATAGTTAGGAGACCATACGTGCATGCTTCGGGAATCACAAACCTTAACACCAATATTTTTACTAAACCATAATCATTTACTAGTTCCTCCCACATATTAGCATCTCTATATCGCAAAACTATTGCAAGGAATCAAACATATCATATTCAGCGATCTACAAGTTTATGTAAGATTTTATGACTAACCATGTGAATGACCAGTTCCTGTCAACTCTCTAAATAGATATAAATGAAGCAAGAGAGTTTTTAATTCTCTCTACAAAAGTTATTCCCATGCTCTAACAATTATAAGTGAATCAAAAGAGCATTCTACAAGTGGCGGTTTTCTATGTGAAGAGAAACACGCAATCCAAACTTCAAATGATATAAGTGAAGCACAAGAAGCATTTTATAAAGCCATACTCAAAAGATATAAGTGAAGTGCAAAGAGCATTCTATAAATCAACCAAGGACTATCTCATACCCGCATGGTGCATTTATTAAAAGGAAAAATAAAAAGCACACGACGCTCCAAGAGTTTACGCATATCATGTGAATGAAACAAATCCGAAAACATACCGATACTTGTTGAAGAAAGATGGGATGCCTTCTGGGGCATCCCCAAGCTTAGACGCTTGAGTCTCCTTGAATATTTACTTGGGGTGCCTTGGGCATCCCCAAGCTTGAGCTCTTGCCTCTCCTCCTTCTTCTCACATCGAGACATCCTCGGTCTTCGAACACTTCATCCACACAAAACTTAACCGAACTTTTAGTGGCGGGGTTAGTGCATATGATCAATGAAATCCCATCATGTACTGCTCTAACATTATTGTATAATTATAAACAAACATTACCCACTATATGCTATCATAATTCTATGGCCCCAAGTCAAGGAAGCATCAACAAGAATTCAAACATGTGCAAATAATGAAACTATAACAACAATATGTGAACACAGGACAGTCTGTAGTAATCTGAACATTAACCATACTTCTGTAACTCTAAAAATTCTGGAAAAATTAGGAAAAATCAAAAATTTGTATAGAAAGACTTTGCAAAAAGTGTCAGATTCTTTTGACGTTCCAGTAAAAAATGTAAAATTGCACACTACAGCCAAAGTTTATGTTTTTGCACTGCACAAACCAACAAGCATTTTAATCATCCTAAAGGAAACTCTTGGCACATTATTTTTATAATACAATGGAATTGTACAAGGGGATAATTATTTTTATTGAAAAGTTTCTGTAATTCAAGATTTGCAAAGTTTCCATGGGCATGAAGAAAGTTCAAGGATCTCCCCCATTTCAACGGTGCTCGTCCTTCTTACTTTCACTTTTCTTTTTGAAAAAGTTTTAGGTTCCCCTCCTTATTTTTATGTTTTTAAACCTTATAAAAGCACACAACAGAAATAAATGACTCTCTAAAACTTCCGGGTTGTCTCCCTGGCAGCACTTTCTTTAAAGCCATTAAGCTAGGCATAAAGTGCTCAAGTAATGGATCCACCCGGATCCCAAGTATATCAAAGCCAATTTTAGTTTGCAATGATTTAGCATTTAGTAGTGAGCACAAAGTGATATGTGTCATGCAAAAACGAAGTCTAACTCTCTTCCTATGCATAGGCATGTCATACAAGAACAATTCATGCACATCAAGTAAAGGCCAATGCATAGTATAAGCAGTTTCTTGCAATCTTATCATGTTGGAAACATAGAGAGGCGGAGATGTAGTTCCTCCCTCATAATAATTGCAAGTAGGAGCAGCAAGCACATGCATATTATATTCATCAAAATCATCGTGTAATGGAAAAAGGCAACCCATCAATATAATCTTTAATAAGTGCAAACTTCTCCAATATAGTGTAGTTTGGAGAATTCAAAAAGATAATAGGACTATCATGTGTGGGTGAAGTAGCAACTATCTCATGTTTAACATAAGGAACTATAGCAAGTTCTTCTTCATAAGCATAATTCATATTGGCATCTTGGCCACAAGCATAGCAAGCATCATCAAAAAGGGATATTTCAAAAGTATCAATGGGATCATAGCAATCATCCTTCGGTAAGCATGAAGGGAAATTAAACAATGTATGAGTTGAAGAGTTACTCTCATTAGAAGGTGGGCATGGGTAGCTAATCCGCTCTTCCTCCTTTTGTTCTTCGCTCGCCTCCTCATTTTTTTCATCCAATGAGCTCACAATGTCATTGATTTATTCTTCCATAGACTCCTGCAAAATATTAGTCTCTTCTTGGACAGCGGATACCTTCTCCATAAACGCATTAATATCGGAGTTATATTCATAATTCAAATAGCAATATTTCAATATAGCAAGATTTTCAGGCCTAGAAACATCATCATCAAAAACATAATTCTTTTTAAACAGAGGTTCAATTTCATAAGCACCCTTAAAAGCAACGAATTCTTCTATTTGTTCCACATCATAATAATCATATATACCATTAGCATAAGAAGCTAAGGTTTCATTATCATTATATTTGCATGAAAAGGGAAGGTGTGGAGCCTTCATCCTAGAGCAACAAGTATAATCATATCTCAAGCATAGTTGCTGAGCATACCAATGCAACAAATGAATTTCATCCCATAATAGTTTCCCTTTTTGTGTCAAGCGATAATTCCTTAAGTATTCACGTTGATCCAACGTTACTCCCATTACACAGTTGAATGGGGTTTTCTCAGGATTATCAAAGTAGTACATAATATCTTTCACATAATGAGCATCGAGGGTTTTAGGAGGTTCCCCATCTCCATGAGTAGCAGGTATACCTAAGTTTTTTGGTATTTCGTGTTCGATATCCATAACTGAAGATAGGGAATAACTTAGAACAACAAATAAAATCTACTTAGTGATAAAGCAAACAAGCACACACGAGAATATTCACCCCACGCTATTGCTCCCCGGCAACGGTGCCAGAAAAAGGTCTTGATAACCCACAAGTGTAGGGGGTCAGTTGTAGCCTCTTTCGATAAGTAAGAGTGTCGAACCCAACAAGGAGCTAAAGGCAGAACAAATATTCCCTCAAGTTCTATCGACCACCGATACAACTCTACGCACGCTTGACGTTTACTTTACCTAGAACAAGTATGAAACAAGAAGTACTTTGTAGTTTTTGTGGGATAGCTTTGCAAGAATATAAAGAACACGTAAATAAAACTAGGGGCTGTTAAGATAAAGAAGCAATAAAGTGTTGGGGAACGTAGTATTTTAAAATTTTCCTACGATCACGCAAGATCTATCTACCAGATGCATAGCAACGAGAGGGAAGAGTGTGTCTACGTACCCTCGTAGACCGGGAGCGGAAGCGTCAAGTGACGTGGTTGATGTTGTCGAACTTCTTCGCGATCCAACCGATCAATCACCAAACGTACGGCACCTCCGCGTTCAGCACACGTTCAGCTTGATGACGTCCCACGAGCTCTTGATCCAGTTGAGCTTCAAGGGAGAGTTTCGTCAGCACGACGGCGTGGTGACGGATATGATGTGTTCACCGGCGCAGGGCTTCGCCTAAGCTCTGCGACGATATGACCGAGGTGTGATTCTGTGGAGGGGGGCACCGCACACGGCTAAAACAATTCAACTTGTGTGTCTTTGGGTGCCCCCCTGCCCCCGTATATAAAGGAGCAAGGGAGGGAGGCCGGCCGGCCCTTCCTGGTGCGGCTAGGGAGTGGACTCCTACTAGGAATAGGATTGCAATCCTATTCCTAGTAGGATTCACCAAAAGAAGGAAGAGGGAAAGGAATAGGAGAGGTGGCGCCCCCCCCCCCAATCCTAGTCCAACTAGGGACCCTAGGTGGGGGCGCCGGCCAGCCCTATGGGCTGCCTCTCTCTTTCCCTTTAGGCCCACTATGGACCATCCCCTCTCGTAGGGGGTTCCGGTAACCCCTTCCGGCATTCCCGATAAATCCGAAACTTTTCCGGAACACTTCCGGTGTCCGAATATAGTCGTCCAATATATCAATCTTTATGTCTCGGGCATTCCGAGACTCCTCGTCATGTCTGTGATCTCATCCGGGACTCCGAACTACCTTCGGTACATCAATACTCATAAACTCATAATACCGATCGTTATCAAACGTTAAGCGTGCGGACCCTACGGGTTCGAGAACTATGTAGACATGACCGAGACTCATCTCCGGTCAATAACCAATAGCGGAACCTGGATGTTCATATTGGCTCCTACATATTCTACGAAGATCTTTTATCGGTCAGAACCGCATAACAACATACGTTGTTCCTTTTGTCAATGGTATGTTACTTACCCGAGATTCGATCGTCGGTATCTCTATACCTAGTTCAATATCGTTACCGGCAAGTCTCTTTACTCGTTCCGTAGCACATCATCTCGTGACTAACTCATTAGTCTTTTGCTTGCAAGGCTTATTGTGATGTGTGTTACCGAGAGGGCCCAGAGATACCTCTCCGACACTCGGAGTGACAAATCCTAATCTTGATCTATGCCAACACCACGAATACTTTCGGAGACACCTGTAGAGCATCTTTATGATCACCCAGTTACGTTGTGACGTTTGATAGCACACAAGGTGTTCCTACGGTATTCGGGAGTTGCATAATCTCATAGTCATAGGAACATGTATAAGTCATGAAGAAAGCAATAGCAGTAAAACTAAACGATCATAGTGCTATGCTAACGGATGGGTCTTGTCCATCACACCATTCTCCTAATGATGTGATCCCGTTGATCAAATGACAACTCATGTCTATGGCTAGGAAACATAACCATCTTTGATCAATGAGCTAGTCTAGTAGAGGCATACTAGGGACACTCTGTTTTGTCTATGTACTCACACATGTACTAAGTTTCCGGTTAATACAATTCTAGCATGAATAAAATACATTTATCATGATATAAGGAAATATAAATAACATCTTTATTATTGCCTCTAGGGCATATTTCCTTCAGTCTCCCACTTGCACTAGAGTCAATAATCTAGCTCACATCGCCATGTGATTTAATACCGATAGTTCATATCGTTATGTGAATAACACCCATAGTTCACATCACCATGTGACCAACACCCAAAGGGTTTACTAGAGTCAATAATCTAGTTCACATCGCTATGTGATTAATACCCAAGAGTAATAAGGTGTGATCATGTTTTGCTTGTGAGAGAAGTTTAGTCAACGGGTCTGTCACATTCAGATCCGTATGTATTTCGCAAATTTCTATGTCTACAATGCTCTGCATGGAGCTACTCTAGCTAATTGCTCCCACTTTGAATATGCATCCAGATTGATACTTAGAGTCATCTGGATTTAGTGTCAAAGCTTGCATCGGCGTAACCCTTTACGACGAACTCTTTATCACCTCCATAATCGAGAAACATTTCCTTAGTCATCCAATTACTAAGGATAATTTTGACCGCTGTACAGTGATCTACTCCTGGATCACTATTGTACCTCCCTGTCAAACTCATGGCAAGGTACACAACGTGTTTTGTACACAGCATGGCATACTTTATAGTACCTATGGCTGAGGCATAGGGAATGACTTTCATTCTCTCTATATTTTTCTGCCGTGGTCTGGCTTTGAGTCTTACTCAATTTTACACCTTACAAGTCAGGCAAGAACTTCTTCTTTGACTGATCCATTTTGAACTAACTCAAAATCTTATCAAGGTATGTACTTATCGAAAGTCTTATCAAGCGTCTTGATCTATCTCTATAGATCTTGATGCCCAATATGTAAGCAGCTTCACCAAGGTCTTTCTTTGAAAAACTCCTTTCAAATACTCCTTTATGCTTTCCAGAAATTTCTACATCATTTCCGATCAACAATATGTCATTCACATATACTTATCAGAAAGGTTGTAGTGCTCCCACTCACTTCTTGCAAATACAGGCTTCACAGCAAGTCTGTATAAATCTATATGCTTTGATCAACTTATCAAAGCGTATATTCCAATTCCGAGATGCTTGCACCAGTCCATAGAAGGATCGCTGGAGCTTGCACATTTTGTTAGCACCTTTAGGATTGACAAAACCTTCTGGTTGCATCATATACAAGTCTTCTTTAATAAATCCATTAAAGAATGCAGTTTTGTTATCCATTTGCCAGATTTCATAAAATGTGGCAATTGCTAACATGATTCGGATAGACTTAAGCATCGCTACGGGTGAGAAAGTCTCATCGTAGTCAACTCCTTGAACTTGTCAAAAACCTTTCGCAACAAGTCGAGCTTTGTAAACAGTAATATTACCGTCTGCGTCGGTCTTCCTCTTGAAGATCCATTTATTTTCGATGGCTTGCCGATCATCGGGCAAGTCAACCAAAGTCCACACTTTGTTCTCATACATGGATCCCATCTCAGATTTCATGGCTTCAAGCCATTTTGCGGAATCTGGGCTCATCATCGCTTCCTCATAGTTCGTAGGTTCATCATGGTCTAGTAACATGATTTCCAGAACTGGGTTGCCGTACCACTCTGGTGCGGAACGTACTCTGGTTGATCTACGACGTTCAGCAGAAACTTGATCCGAAGTTTCATGATCATTATCATTAACTTCCTCACTAATTGGTGTAGGAATCACTGGAACAATTTCCTGTGATGTACTACTTTCCAATCCGGGAGAAGGTACAATTACCTCATCAAGTTCTACTTTCCTCCCACTCACTTCTTTCGAGAGAAACTCTTTCTCTAGAAAGGATCCATTCTTAGCAACGAATATCTTGCCTTCGGATCTGTGATAGAAGGTGTACCCAACAGTCTCTTTTGGGTATCCTATGAAGACACATTTCTCCGACTTGGGTTTGAGCTTATCAGGTTGAAGCTTTTTCACATAAGCATCGCAGCCCCAAACTTTAAGAAACGACAACTTTGGTTTCTTGCCAAACCATAGTTCATAAGGTGTCGTATCAACGGATTTAGATGGTGCCCTATTTAACGTGAATGCAGTTGTCTCTAATGCATGACCCAAAACGATAGTGGTAAATCGGTAAGAGACATCATAGATCGCACCATATCCAATAAAGTACGGTTATGACGTTCGGACACACCATTACACCGTGGTGTTCCAGGTGGCGTGAGTAGTGAAACTATTTCACATTGTATTTTATTGAAGGCCAAACTCGCTAACTCAAATATTTTACCTCTACGATCATATCGTAGAAACTCTTATTTTCTTGTTACGATGATTCTCCACTTCACTCTGAAATTCTTTGAACTTTTCAAATGTTTCAGACTTGTGTTTCATTAAGTAGATATACCCATATCTGCTCAAATCATCAGTGAAGGTCAGAAAATAACGATACCCGCCGCGAGCTTCAACACTCATTGGACCACATACATCAGTATGTATGATTTCCAACAAATCTGTTGCTCGCTCCATAGTTCCGGAGAACGAAGTTTTAGTCATCTTGCCCATGAGGCATGGTTCGCAAGCACCAAGTGATTGATAATCAAGTGATTCCAAAAGTCCATCATTATGGAGTTTCTTCATGCGTTTTACACCAATATGACCTAAACGGCAGTGCCACAAATAAGTTGCACTATCATTATTAACCTTGCATATTTTGGTTTCAATATTATGAATATGTGTATCACACGATCGAGATCCAACAAACCATTTTCATTGGGTGTATGACCATAAAAGGTTTTATTCATGTAAAGAGAACAACAATTATTCTATAACTTACATGAATAACCGTATTGCAATAAACATGATCAAATCATATTCATGCTCAACACCAAATAACACTTATTTAGGTTCAACACTAATCCCGAAAGTATAGGGAGTGTGCGATGATGATCATATCAATCTTGGAACTACTTCCAATACACATCGTCACTTCATCCTTTAACTAGTTTATGTTCATTATGCAACTCCCATTTTGAGTTACTACTCTTTAGCAACTGAACCAATATCAAATACCGAGGGGTTGCTATGAACACTAGTAAAATACACATTAATAATCTGTATATCAAATATACCTTTGTTCACTTTGCCATCCTTCTTATCCGCCAAATATCTAGGGCAGTTCCACTTCTAGTGACCATTTCCTTTCCAGTAGAAGCACTTGTTTCAGGCTTGAGTTTAGCTTTGGGTTTCTTCACGGGAGTGACAACTTGCTTGTCATTCTTCTTGAAGTTCCCCTTCTATCCCTTTGCCCTTTACTTGAAACAAGTGGTCTGGTTAACCATCAACACTTGATGCTCTTTCTTGATTTCTACCTTCGCTGATTTCAGCATCGTGAAGAGCTCGGGAATTACTTTCGTCATCCCTTGCATATTATAGTTCATCACGAAGTTCTACTAACTTGGTGATAGTGACTAGAGAACTTTGTCAATTACTATCTTATCTGGAAGATTAACTCCCACTTGATTAAAGTAATTGTAGTACCCAGACAATCTGAGCACATGCTCACTGGTTGAGCTATTCTCCTCCATCTTGTAGGCAAAGTACTGTCAGAAGTCTTATACCTCTCGACACGGGCATGAGTATGAAATATTAATTTCAACTCTTGGAACATCTTATATGCTCCGTGGCGTTCAAAACGTTTTTGAAGTCCCGGTTATAAGCCGTAAAGCATGGTGCACTAAACTATCAAGTAGTCATCATACCGAGCTTTTGTCAAAAACGTTCATAACACCTACATCTGCTCCTGCAATAGGTCTGTCACCTAGCGGTGCATCAAGGACATATTTCTTCTGTGCAGCAATGAGGATAATCCTCAGATCACAGAACAATTCCGCATCATTGCTACTAACATCTTTCAACTTGGTTTTCTCTAGGAACATATAAAAAAAATAAACGGGGAGCAACATCGCGAGCTATTGATCTACAACATAGATATGCTAATACTACCAGGACTAAGTTCATGATAAATTAAAGTTCAATTAATCATATTACTTAAGAACTCCCACTTAGATAGACATCCCTCCGGTCATCTAAATGATCACATGATCCAAATCAACTAAACCATGTCCGATCATCACGTGAGATGGAGTAGTTTCAATGGTGAACATCTTATGTTGATCATATCTACTATATGATTCACGCTCGACCTTTCGGTCTCCAGTGTTCCGAGGCCATATCTGTATATGCTAGGCTCGTCAAGTTTAACCCGAGTATTCTGCGTGTGCAAAACTGGCTTACACCCGTTGTATTTGAACGTAGAGCTTATCACACCCGATCATCACGTGGTGTCTCGGCACGACGAACTTTCGCAACGGTGCATACTCAGGGAAAACACTTATACCTTGAAATTTAGTAAGGGATCATCTTATAATGCTACCGTCGTTCTAAGCAAAATAAGAAGCATAATAAGATAAACATCACATGCAATCAAAATATGTGACATGATATGGCCATCATCATCTTGTGCTTTTGATCTCTATCTCCAAAGCACCGTTATGATCACCTTCGTCACCGGCGCGACACCTTGATCTCCATCGTAGCATCGTTGTCGTCTCGCCAACTATTGCTTCCTCAACTATCGCTACCGCTTAGTGATAAAGTAAAGCAATTACATGGCGATTGCATTTCATACAATAAAGCGACAACCATATGGCTCCTGCCAGTTGCCGATAACTTTACAAAACATGATCATCTCATACAAAATCGTATAACTCATCATGTCTTGACCATATTGTTGGGGAACGTTGCATGGGAAACAAAAATTTTCCTACCGTTCACCAAGATCAATCTAGTAGAAGCAACTACGAGAGGGGAGTGTGATCTACGTACCCTTGTAGATCGCTAAGCGGAAGCGTTATGAACGCGGATGATGGAGTCGTACTCGTCGCGATTCAGATCGCCGAAGACCTAGCACCGAAGCAACGGTGCCTCCGCGTTCTTCACACGTACGGCTCGGGGACGTCTCCTCCTTCTTGATCCAGCAAGGGGTGGAGGAGAGGTTGATGGAGAACCGGCAGCACGACGGCGTGGTGGTGATGGTGGAGAAGAACTCCAGCAGGGCTTCGCCTAAGCACCGCGGGAGAAGAAGATATGACGGGAGAGGGAGGGCAGCACCGAGGCACAAACTGTGTTGGCTGCCCTCCCTTTGCCCCACTATATATAGGGGGGGTGGAGAGGCTAGGGCGCCCTAGGGTTTCCCCCTAGGGGCCGGCGGCCAGGGCAAGGGGAGGGGGGCGGCGGCCAGGGCAGGGGGGCGGCCAGGCCCTAGGGTTTCCCCCCCTAGGTGCCTTGCCCCCCAAGGCCAAGGGGTGCGGCCAGCCCTAGGGGGTCCCACCCCCTTAGCCGCATGGGGAGAGGGCCCAGGGGGGGCGCACAGCCCCCTGAGGGCTGTGGTGTCCCCCTTTGTGGCCCAATAGGCCCAGAACAACTTCCGGACCCCCCGAAAACCCTTCCGGTATTCCGCCGATTTCCCGATGCTCCCCGGAACACTTCCGGTACTCCGAAACCTTTCATCCTATATATCAATCTTCGTCTCCGGACCATTCCGGAGACCCTCGTCATGTCCGGGATCTCATCCGGGACTCCGAACAACCTTCGGTAACCATGCACTCTTCTCACTAACAACCCTAGCATCACCGAACGTTAAGTGTGTAGACCCTGCGGGTTCGGAAACCATGTAGACATGACCGAGACACTCTCAGGTCAATAACCAATAGCGGGATCTGGATACCCATATTGGTTCCTACATGTTTCTCGATGATCTCATCGGATGAACCACGATGTCAAGGATTCAGGCAATCCCGTATACAGTTCCCTTTGTCTCGTCGGTATGTTACTTGCCCGAGATTCGATCGTCGGTATCTCTATACCTAGTTCAATCTCGTTACCGGCAAGTCTCTTTACTCGTTACCGTAATACATAATCCCGTGACCAACTACTTAGTCACTTTTGAGCTCATTGAGATGACGTATTACCGAGTGGGCCCGGAGATACCTCTCCGTCACACGGAGTGACAAATCCCAGTCTTGATCCATGTCAACTCAACAGACACCCTCGGAGATACCTGTAGAGTACCTTTATAGTCACCCAGTTACGTTGCGACGTTTGGCACACACAAAGCACTCCTACGGTGTCAGTTAGTTACATGATCTCATGGTCATAGGAACTTATACTTGACATGCAGAAAACTATAGCGATAACTGACACGATCAAAAGCTATGTTAACGTTTGGGTCTCGTCCATCACATCATTCTCCTAATGATGTGATCCCGTTATCAAATGACAACTCATGTCTATGACCTGGAAACCGCGGTCATCTTTGATCAACGAGCTAGTCCTGTAGAGGCTCACTAGGGACACAAAGTCTGTCTATTCATCCACACGTGTATTTGAGTTTCCAATCAATACAGTTATAGCATGGATAATAAACGATTATCATGAACAAGGAAATATAATAATAACTCTTTTATTATTGCCTCTAGGGCATATTTCCAACAGGAACATCTTATATGCTCCATGGCGTTCAAAACGTTTTTGAAGTCCCGGTTCTAAGCCATAAAGCATGGTGCACTTAAACTATCAAGTAGTCATCATACCGAGCTTTTGTCAAAACGTTCATAACGTCTACATCTGCTCCTGCAATAGGTATGTCACCTAGCGGTGCATCAAGGACATAATTCTCTGTGCAGCAATGAGGATAATCATCAGATCACGGAACAATTCCGCATCATTGCTACTAACATCTTTCAACTTAGTTTTCTCTAGGAACATATAAAAAATAAACGGGGAGCAACATCGCGAGCTATTGATCTACAACATAGATATGCTAATACTACGAGGACTAAGTTCATGATAAATTAAAGTTCAATTTAATCATATTACTTAAGAACTCCCACTTAGATAGACATCCCTCCGGTCATCTAAATGATCACGTGATCCAAATCAACTAAACCATGTCCGATCATCACGTGAGATGGAGTAGTTTCAATGGTGAACATCTTATGTTGATCATATCTACTATACGATTCACGCTCGACCTTTCGGTCTCCAGTGTTCCGAGGCCATATCTGCATATGCTAGGCTCATCAAGTTTAACCCGAGTATTCTGCGTGTGCAAAACTGGCTTACACCCGTTGTATTTGAACGTAGAGCTTATCACACCCGATCATCACGTGGTGTCTCGGCACGACGAACTTTCGCAACGGTGCATACTCAGGGAGAACACTTATACCTTGAAATTTAGTAAGGGATCATCTTATAATGCTACCGTCGTTCTAAGCAAAATAAGAAGCATAATAAGATAAACATCACATGCAATCAAAATATGTGACATGATATGGCCATCATCATCTTGTGCTTTTGATCTCCATCTCCAAAGCACCTTCATGATCACCTTCGTCATCGGCGCGACACCTTGATCTCCATCGTAGCATCGTTGTCGTCTCGCCAACTATTGCTTCTACGACTATCGCTACCGCTTAGTGATAAAGTAAAGCAATTACATGGCGATTGCATTTCATACAATAAAGCGACAACCATATGGCTCCTGCCAGTTGCCGATAACTTTACAAAACATGATCATCTCATACAAAACCGTATAACTCATCATGTCTTGACCATATCACATCACAACATGCCCTGCAAAAACAAGTTAGACGTCCTCTACTTTGTTGTTGCAAGTTTTACGTGGCTGCTACGGGCTTTAGCAAGAACCGTTCTTACCTACGCATACAAAACCACAACGATGTTTCGTCAAGTATGTGCTGTTTTAACCTTCACAAGGACCGGGCGTAGCCACAGTTGATTCAGCTAAAGTGAGAGAGACAGACACCCGCCAGTCACCTTTAAGCAACGAGTGCTCGTAACGGTGAAACCAGTCTCGCGTAAGCGTACGCGTAATGTCGGTCTGGGCCGCTTCATCTCACAATACCGCTGAAGCAAAGTATGACATGCTGGTAAGCAGTATGACTAGTATCGCCCACAACTCATTGTGTTCTACTCGTGCATATCATCTACGCATAGACCTGGCTCATGATGCCACTGTTGAGGAACGTAGTATTTTAAAATTTTCCTACGATCACGCAAGATCTATCTACCAGATGCATAGCAACGAGAGGGAAGAGTGTGTCTACGTACCCTCGTAGACCGGGAGCGGAAGCGTCAAGTGACGCGGTTGATGTTGTCGAACTTCTTCGCGATCCAACCGATCAAGCACCGAACGTACGGCACCTCCGCGTTCAGCACACGTTCAGCTTGATGACGTCCCACGAGCTCTTGATCCAGTTGAGCTTCACGGGAGAGTTTCGTCAGCACGACGGCGTGGTGACGGATATGATGTGTTCACCGGCGCAGGGCTTCGCCTAAGCTCTGCGACGATATGACCGAGGTGTGATTCTGTGGAGGGGGGCACCGCACACGGCTAAAACAATTCAACTTGTGTGTCTTTGGGTGCCCCCCTGCCCCCGTATATAAAGGAGCAAGGGAGGGAGGCCGGCCGGCCCTTCCTGGTGCGGCTAGGGAGTGGACTCCTACTAGGAATAGGATTGCAATCCTATTCCTAGTAGGATTCACCAAAAGAAGGAAGAGGGAAAGGAATAGGAGAGGTGGCGCCCCCCCCCAATCCTAGTCCAACTAGGGACCCTAGGTGGGGGCGCCGGCCAGCCCTATGGGCTGCCTCTCTCTTTCCCTTTAGGCCCACTATGGACCATCCCCTCTCGTAGGGGGTTCCGGTAACCCCTTCCGGCATTCCCGATAAATCCGAAACTTTTCCGGAACACTTCCGGTGTCCGAATATAGTCGTCCAATATATCAATCTTTATGTCTCGGACATTCCGAGACTCCTCGTCATGTCCGTGATCTCATCCGGGACTCCGAACTACCTTCGGTACATCAATACTCATAAACTCATAATACCGATCGTCATCAAACGTTAAGCATGCGGACCCTACGGGTTCGAGAACTATGTAGACATGACCGAGACTCATCTCCGGTCAATAACCAATAGCGGAACCTGGATGTTCATATTGGCTCCTACATATTCTACGAAGATCTTTTATCGGTCAGAACCGCATAACAACATACGTTGTTCCTTTTGTCAACGGTATGTTACTTGCCCGAGATTCGATCGTCGGTATCTCTATACCTAGTTCAATCTCGTTACCGGCAAGTCCCTTTACTCGTTCCGTAGCACATCATCTCGTGACTAACTCATTAGTCTTTTGCTTGCAAGGCTTATTGTGATGTGTGTTACCGAGAGGGCCCAGAGATACCTCTCCGACACTCGGAGTGACAAATCCTAATCTTGATCTATGCCAACACCACGAATACTTTCGGAGACACCTGTAGAGCATCTTTATGATCACCCAGTTACGTTGTGACGTTTGATAGCACACAAGGTGTTCCTACGGTATTCGGGAGTTGCATAATCTCATAGTCATAGGAACATGTATAAGTCATGAAGAAAGCAATAGTAGTAAAACTAAACGATCATAGTGCTATGCTAACGGATGGGTCTTGTCCATCACACCATTCTCCTAATGATGTGATCCCGTTGATCAAATGACAACTCATGTCTATGGATAGGAAACATAACCATCTTTGATCAATGAGCTAGTCTAGTAGAGGCATACTAGGGACACTCTGTTTTGTCTATGTACTCACACATGTACTAAGTTTCCGGTTAATACAATTCTAGCATGAATAAAAGACATTTATCATGATATAAGGAAATATAAATAACATCTTTATTATTGCCTCTAGGGCATATTTCCTTCATAAAGTTAATATAGCGAGTGTGGAAAAGTGGTGGTAGGAGTTGCGAAATTGCCCCTAAGCAATCGACTACGTTACTAGACCGATAGCAAGTTTTATGTGTGAAAGGCCACTTCTAGCATGTCATCCCTTACTTGGAATTCTATGCACTTATGATTGGAACTATTAGCAAGCATACACAACTACTAACGTTCATTAAGGTAAAACCCAACCATAGCATTAAGATATATTGGTTCCCCTTCAATCACGTATGCATCAATTTCTATGCTAGGTTGAAGCTTTTGTCACTCTTGCCCTCCATACGTAGTCCTCAACATACAACTAACCCTATGGTGTGATCCACGCGCGCGCTCATATGACGGGCACCAAAGGACATCAACATAACCACTAGCAAATTAAATCAATCATAGCAATTCACCAATCATCGATAGGACAACGTAAATCTACTCAAACATCATAGGTTGGCAACACATTATTGGATAATAATATGAAGCATAAAGCACCATGTTCAAGTAGAGGGTACATCGGGTTGCGAGAGAGTGGACCGTTGTAGATAGATGGGGGAAGGTGATGGAGATGTCGGTGAAGATGACGGAGGCGTTGGTGTAGATCGCTGTCACACGATGATGGCCCCGGTGGCACTCCGACGCCATTGGAAGCGAGGGAGAGAGAGCCCCCCTCCTTCTTCTTATTCCTTGACCTTCTCCCTAGGTGGGAGAAGGGTTTCCCCTCTGGTCCATGGCCTCCATGGCAGCGAAGGGGCGAGAGCCCCTCCGAGATTGGATCTGTCTCTCTGTATCTCTCTGTTTTTGTGTTCCCAGATTCTGGCCTTTCACCGTTTCTTATATTCTCGGAGATCCTTATCTCCAAATGGACTGATTTTTTGACACAATTTTTATTGGGATATTAGCTTTCTTGCGGAGAAAGAAGGTCATCAATCTCCTTACGGTGTGGCCATGAGGGCCCAGGGCGCGCCTCCTTGGTGGGCGCGCCCCCTGCCTCCTAGCCCACTCGGGCATCGTCTCATGTTGGTTCCGCTTCCCAAAATTCACGTATATTCCAAAAAATATCTCCGTCCGTTTTTATTCCGTTTGGACTCCGTTTAATATGGATATTCTGCGAAACAAATAACATGCAACAAACAGAAACTGGCACTGGGCACTGGATCAATATGTTAGTCCCATAAAATACTATAAAAAGTTGCCAAAAGTAGATGAAAGTTGTAGAATATTGGCATGGAACAATCAAAAATTATAGATACGACGGAGACATATCAATATTCTACCTGAAAACCGATGCTTTGTTCGTATGATGAGGTCCGTGGATGAGCGTTTGAAATCTTCATTGAACGTCTAGTTTGAGACTGTCTTTACTTCATTCACCCACTGGGTGTTCCGGCTTCTGTTGTATAGTTCATGTACTTCAGTCGGCCAGGTCGTGTTGATTGAACCAATGGGGGCTTATACGTCTCCAACGTATCTACTTGTCCAAACACTTTTGCCCTTGTTTTGGACTCTAACTTGCATGATTTGAATGGAACTAACCCGGACGGACGATGTTTTCAGCTGAATTGTCATGGTGTTGTTTTTGTGCATAAATAAAAAGTTCTTGGAATGACCTGAAAATACACGGAGAATTGTTTTGTAAAATATAAAAAATATCTGCGGAAAGATCCACGTCAGGGGGCCCACACCCTGTCCACGACGGTGGGGGGCACGCCCCTGATGCTCCACCGACGTACCCCCGGATTCCATATATTCACTTTCGGGGAGAAAAAAATCAAAGAGAAAGAATTACCGCGTTTTACGATACGGAGCCGCCGCCAAGCCCTAATCTCTCTCGGGAGGGCCGATCTGGAGTCCGCTCGGGGCTCCGGAGAGTGGAGATCGTCGCCATCATCATCATCAACCTTCCTCCATCACCAATTCCATGATACTCATCGACGTGCGTGAGTAATTCCATCGTAGGCTTGCTGGACGGTGATGGGTTGGATGAGATTTACCAGGTAATCGAGTTAGTTTTGCTAGGGTTTGATCCCCTAGTATCCACTATGTTCTAAGATTGATGTTGCTATGACTTTTCTATGATTAATGCTAGTCACTAGGGCCCGAGTGCCATGATTTCAGATCTGAACCTATTATGTTTTCATGAATATATGTGTGTTCTTGATCCTATCTTGCAAGTCTATAGTCACCTACTATGTGTTATGATCCGGCAGCCCCGAAGTGACAATAATCGGACCACTCCCGGTGATGACCGTAGTTTGAGGAGTTCATGTATTCACTATGTGTTTATGCTTTGGTCCGGTACTCTATTAAAAGGAGGCCTTAATATCCCTTAGTTTCCACTAGGACCCCGCTGCCACGGGAGGGTAGGACAAAAGATGTCATGCAAGTTCTTTTCCATAAGCATGTATGACTATATTCGGAATACATGCCTACATTACATTGATGAACTGGTGTCACCCTAGGTTATAAATTTTACATGATGAATCGCATCCGACATAATTCCCCATCACTGATCCAATGCCTATGAGATTTTCACATATTGCTTGTTGCTTATTTACTTTTCCGCTGCTACTGTCACAAAAACTACAAAAACACTATAGTTACTTTTATTGCTGTTACCACTATTATCGTACTACTTTGCTACTAAACTACCTTGCTGCAGATACTAAGTATCCAGGTGTGGTTGAATTGACAACTCAGCTGCTAATACTTAAGAGTATTCTTTGGCTCCCCATGTGTCGAATCAATAAATTTGGGTTGAATACTTTACCCTCGAAAACTGTTGCGATCCCCTAGACTTGTGGGTTATCAAGACTATTTTCTGGCGCCATTGCTGGGGAGCATAGCTCTATTCTTTAAGTCACTTGGGATTTATATCTGTTGATCACTATGAAGAATTTGAAACACTCAAAAACCAAGATTTATCCCTCAACTACGAGGGGAGGTAAGGAACTGCCATATAGCTCTGCACTTGATTCACCCTTTGTTATGAGTAAATTTGCGCCACCTACTCCTGCTATTGAATCTGATATGTCGTATGTTCTTGATGATGCCACTTCTGCTATGTATGATGAAATTACTTCTATACTTGATAATAATGTGCCACTAGGTGAATTTCTAGATGAACAAATTGCTAAGGTTAGGGAGAATGCAAATATTGAAACTGATAATGTTTATGAAAGTGATGATGAAGCTTCTCCCCCTAGGTATGAATTGCCATTTGTTCCTGAGGGTTATGTTATCGATGAAGAAACTGCTAGAAACTTTCTTGCTTGCAATGATAGATATGATCTTAAGAAATTACTAGCTAAGTTGAAAGAAAAGTCCTTGAATGCTAGAATGAAACATGACCCTGCTTTTGCTACTTCACCTATCTTTGTTACTGATAAGGATTATGATTTCTCTATTGATCCCGATTTAATTACTTTGGTTGAAGCTGATCATTTCCATGGCTATGAGTCTGAAAATGTTGTGGCACATCTTACTAAGTTGAATGATATAGCCACCCTATTTACCAATGATGAAAAGATTCATTGTTAATATATCCTTAAGTTATTTCCGTTCTCGTTAAAGGGTCATGCTAAGACTTGGTTTAATTCTCTTGATCCTGGTTGTGTGCGAAGTCCCCAGGATATGATGCATTATTTTTCTGCTAAATATTTTCCCGCTCATAAGAAACAAGCTGCCTTACGGGAAATATGTAACTTTGTGCAAATTGAAGAAGAGAGTCTCCCACAAGCTTGGGGGAGGCTTCTCTAATTACTTAATGCTTTGCCTGATCATCCTCTTTAGAGGACCGATATACTTGATGTCTTTTATAATGGACTAACCGATGCTTCTAGAGACCACCTGGATAGTTGTGCTGGTTGTGTTTTCAGGGAATAAATAGTTGATCAAGCTGAATTACTATTGAATAATATGCTGGCCAATGAAAATAATTGGACACTTCCTGAACCAGCCCCTAAGCCAACTCCAAAGAAAAGGGGTGTTCTATTTCTCAGTCCTGAAGATATGCAAGATGCAAATAAATCTATGAAAGAAAAGAGTATTAAAGCTGAAGATGTTAAGAATTTACCGCCTATTGAAGAAATACATGGTCTTGATAACCCAACACAGGTAGTAAAGGTAAATATCTTTATAGATTTGATTAAGGTGATATTCCTCGTTATAAGTCTGCTAGCCAATGCTTAGATGAGTTTGACAATTTTATTGTGAAACAAGAAAACTTCAATGCTTATGTTGGTAGACAATTGCAACGTAATGTTTATATGATTGAACACTTGAGTGATTATATGTCTAGAGTTAAAGGTGAATTGAAACTCATTAGCAAACATGCTTCTATGGTTACCACTCAAGTAGAACAAGTACTTAAGGCTCAGAATGATTTGCTCAATGAAATAAATAGTAAGAATAATGAGTATGATGTTAGAGTTTCTACTAGAGGTGGTAAAATGACTCAGGAACCTTTGTATCCTGAGGGCCACCCTAAAAGAATTGAGCAAGATTCTCAGAGAGCCAATTTAGATGCACCTAGTTCTTCTAAGAAGAAGAAAAAGAAAAATGATAGAACTTTGCATGCTTCTAGTGAACCTGTAGCTGACAAACCTGAGAATCCCAACGATATATCTGTTTCTAATGCTGAGACACAATCTGGTAATGAACATGAACCTAGTGATAGTGTTAATGATGATGTTCATGATGATGCTCAACCTAGCAATGATAATGATGTAGAGATTGAACCTGTTGTTGATCTTGATAACCCACCATCAAAGAATCAATGGTATGATAAGAGAGACTTTGTTGCTAGGAAACACGGTAGGGAAAGAGAACCATGGGTTCAAAAACCCATGCCTTTTCCTCCGAAACCATCCAAGAAAAAGGATGATGAGGATTTTGAGCGCTTTGTTGAAATGATTAGACATATCTTTTTGCGTATGCGTTTGACTGATATGCTCAAAACAAATCCTTATGCTAAATATATGAAGGATATTATTACCAATAAAAGAAAGATACCTGAAGTAGAAATTTTCACCATGCTTGCCAATTACACTTTCAAAAGTGGAATACCTAAGAAACTAGGAGATCTAGGAGTACCTACTATACATTGATCCATCAAAGGGACCTATGTTAAAACTAATTTATGTGATCTTGGAGCCGGTGTTAGTGTTATGCCTCTCTCTTTATATTGTAGACTTGACTTGAGTAAGTTGACACCTACTGAATATCTTTGCAAATGTCCGATAAATCAACTGCTATACCTGTTGGTATTTGTGAGGATGTGCCTGATGTGGTTGCAAATGTTACTATTCTAACGGACTTTGTTATACTTGATATTGCCGAGGACCATAGTATGTCTATTATCCTTGGTAGACCCTTTTTGAATACTGCAGGGGCTGTTATTGATTGCAACAAAGGCAATGTCACTTTTCATGTCAACGGTAATGATCATGTGGTACACTTTCCGAGGAAACAACCTCAGGTCCATAGTATCAATTATATTGGAAAATTTTCAACTATTACTATTGGAGGTTTAATTTCCTCTTCGTGCTGTCAAGAAGACATATGATATTCTTATTTTTGGGGACATACATATCCCCATTGAGGTAACCTAGTGTTATTCGAAAATTCTCCGGTTTCATGTTATTCAGAAAGAGTTTATTAACAAGACCTAATCAACCTTTTTAATGGATTCCTTTTGATGAGCATGAGATGGGTGAATCTGGATAGCACAACCTTCTGTACCCTCCTTTTACTTTCTATTAATTAGGATAAATAAAGAAAAAATTAGTATTTTTTGTCTGTTTCCAGACTTATTCGTGCAATAAAAATACCCCGAAAATAAAAGTTCTCCAAATGCCCTGAAAATGAAATATGATTTGTTCTAGAATATTTGAGAATATTTGCCACAGAAAACACAACGAGGGGAGCCAGCACCTGGCCACGAGGGTCCAGGGCGCGCCCACCCTCACAAGGCGCGCCCCCCTGCCTCGTGGGCCCCATGTGGCCCCCCTCCACTTATTCCTGCATCCATACCCTTCTTCTTCCTCCCAAAAAAATCACCAACCAGCTCAAGCACGAGTTCTAACTCACCTTGCTGCCATTTTCGATCTCCTTGCTCAAAGCTCCATTCACAAAACTGTTTGCGGAGATTGTTCCTTGGTATGTGACTCCTCCATTGGTCCAATTAGTTTTTGTTCTAGTGCTTTATTTATTGCAAATTTTTGCTGCTGTGGTGACCTTGTTCTTGAGCTTGCATGTCAAATTTACTTGGTCCCAAGTAGTTCTAATGCATGATATAGTCTATAGGCACTTGTAGGAGTTGTTGCTTTCAATCTTGTTGAGTTTGGTTAACTTCTATTTTGAGTTACTAAAAATTTCAGAAAATTTCAGAAAATGCATAGGAAAATCTTCCAAGGTGGTTCTTCACGGAAGCAAGAACCAAGGCTCGCGATTCGAGAGCCGAGTGATGAACTACCGAGGGAAGCTGGAGTGCGGCCTTGTGAATGGCCGTCGGAGGAATTTATGGTTCGGGTTGGCATTAAGGAGGAATTTGACGCATATGTGCGTAACGCTGACCTCGACGGCTTCATGCAAGATAAGTGCCCTCAATACCGTTACTTAACTGATACCTTTGTGAGAAGGTTTAAATTTTCATCTTCACGTAATTCTCACACTGTCCTGTTTGACCTTTATGATAAATCGTACACCATGGACTTAGTGGATTTTAATGATGCTTGTAAGCTCCCACAGTAGGGCAGTATGGGTGACCCTCACAAATCTGAATATAGAGACTTCCTTGCTAGTATCACTATGGGGGAATCTAGAGAAATCACACAAGCTACCATAGGGAGCATTCATTTTCCTGCTATTCATTACTTTGCTCTCTTTATTGGTAGATGCATAAACGGTAAAGGTGAGGCTTGTCACATGTGTGTCCCAGATCTTAGTGTTCTCAAGAGTGTTGTATTAGGTGATAGCCAATATAACTTGGGAGCCATTATTGCACGTAGGCTACATCATAATGGTTTGTATGGAGATTTATTTGTTCGGATTTTATGCCTCTCGCATAGCCCGCCGTCTTGGTGTGCATGTACATGAAAATGATGAACCTTTACCGCATGCTTATTTGGATTACAATGCTATGGTTAGTCACCGATTTATAGAGAGGGATGAAAAATCCCTCAAATATCAACTAATCTTTAACAGGCGTCACACCGTCCATATTACTCTTCCCGCCCCTACCTTGTTTGACTTTCAGGTAAAAGGGAGATATACTATAACCAGGGAGGAGGCAAATGAGTATCGTGATATGATGGAAGCAGCCCGTCTTCAAGCTGCAGCTCAATACAATCCCACCTATAACTTTGGATATCCGTCAGGCCAATACTGGCCATATACCAACTTAGGCCAAAAGCCTAAGTTTGGGGGATACGTGTTTTTCACCGACTTTACATTTATGATCACACTTATTCTAGTTGTCGGTGCTCACACTCTTTCATTGTACCATCCATGCTTAGTTTCAATTCTTTTTCTTTGTCTTTTTATTATGTGTTAGAAAAACCTTAAGAAAAACAAAAACAAAAATATTAGTTGTAACTTTTAGCTAGTTTACTTTCCTTGCTTGTAGTGTAGTAATTAAAAGAAAACCCAAAAAAATTTCTCGTTCTTCTTTTGCTTTTTGGGAGCTTTCCCATGTAAATAGTTTCTTTTCTTTTCTTTGGGGGTCAAGAGGAGAAGACCATGATTGAAAATGCTTAGTGGCTCTCATATGCTTTATTGTTGATTTAACCTTGAGCCATATTACCTTGTCTTCTCTCTTGTATTAAAAGCTTGCAGATTCCAGCTTAGTCCAATGCACGTGAACTATTATTATTATCCATACCGTTCGGTCGTGCGAGTGAAAGGCAATAAGGATGATATATGATGAATTGATTGAGATGAGAAAAGCTGGTATGAACTCGACCTCTTTTGTTTTTGTAAATATGATAGTTCATCGTTCCTGATTCAACTTGTTATGAATGAAACATGCTTGCAATCACAATTAGAGATCATAGCTGCTTATGCCATGCTTAATTAGCTAGGAGTTTATAATGGTCTATCTTGCGTGCCAACATGATGTTAAAATGGTTATGATGTGGTATGATAGGGTGGTATCCTCCTTTGAACGATTCAAGTGGTCTGACTTGGCACATTTTCACGCATGTAGTTGAAACAAATTAACATAGCCTCCACGATATTTATGTTCATGGTGATTTATATACTACTCATGCTTGCATTGACTGTTGATTAATTTTAATGCATGTTCATGATTGTTATCACTCTCTAGCTGGTCGCTTCCCAGTCTCTTTCTACCCTTCACCTGTACTAAGCGGGAATACTGCTTGTGCATCCACTTCCATAAACCCCAAAGTTATTCCAATGAGTCCACCATACCTTCCTATATGCGGTATTTACCTGTCGTTCCAAGTAAATTTGTATGTGCCAAACTCTAAACCTTCAAATGAAATTCTGTTTTGTATGCTCAAACAGCTCATGTATCAACTAGGGTTGTCTATATCTTCCATGCTAGGTGGGTTATTCTCACGATGAGTGGACTCCGCTCATCATTCATGAGAAAATGGCTGGTAACCGGAATGCCCAGTCCCATGCTCAAAATCATAATAATTAAACAAAACTCCCCCCGGGCTGTTGCTGGTTTGGACGGTACCCGTTGTTTCGGGCTAGCCGTGGAGTGTGCTTGTTGGTGGTTGGGGGAGTATAAACTTTACCATTCTGTTTGGGAACCGCCTATAATGTGCGTAGCATGGAAGATATCGAGATTCTTGGTTGTTATGTTGACAATGAGAGTATACCGCTCAAAATGTTATTCATCTCTATTTAAAAATTGAGCTCTGGCACCTCTACAAATCCCTGCTTCCCTCTGCGAAGGGCCTATCTATTTACTTTTATGCTGAGTCATCATCCTCTTATAAAAAGCACCAGTTGGAGAGCACCTCTGTCATTTGCATGCATTACTATTAATTTGCATTGAGTATGATCATGACGGGATCTCTTTTACCATGAATTACAATGTCTAGTCAGCCCTTGATCTTTAAAGATGCTCTGCATTTACGTTTTGCGGTCTCAGAAAGGGCTAGCGAGATACCATCTTGTTATATCATATCATGATTGTTTTGAGAAAGTGTTGTCATCCGAGGTTTATTATTATTGCTCGCTAGTTGATTATGCCATTGATATGAGTAGACATGGGACCTGAAAGTTATTGTGAATGTGGTTAGTTCATGATCCTTGCTGAAAACTTGAATGTTGGCCTTACATATTTACAACAACAAGAGCAAACAGAGTTTGTCAAAGTTTTTCTTTATCACTTTCAGTTTATCAACTGAATTGCTTGAGGACAAGCAAAGGTTTAAGCTTGGGGGAGTTGATACGTCTCCAACGTATCTACTTTTCCAAACACTTTTGCACTTGTTTTGGACTCTAACTTGCATGATTTGAATGGAATTAACCCGGACTGATGTTGTTTTCAGCAGAATTGCTATGGTGTTGTTTTTGTGCAGAAATAAGAAGTTCTCGGAATGACCTGAAAATCCACGGAGAATTGTTTTGGAAAATATAAAAAATATATGTGGAAAGATCCATGTTAGGGGGCCCACACCCTTTCCACGAGGGTGGGGGGCGCGCCCCTCCCCCTGGGCACGCCCCCCTGCCTCGTGGGCCCCCTGATGCTCCACCGACGTACCCCCGGACTCCATATATTCACTTTCGGGGAGAAAAAAATCAGAGAGAAATAATTATCGCATTCTACGATATGGAGCCGCCGCCAAGCCCTAATCTCTCTCGGGAGGGCTAATCTGGAGTCCGCTCGGGGCTCTGGAGAGTGGAGATTGTCGCCATCGTCATCATCAACCTTCCTCCAACACCAATTCCATGATTCTCACCGTCGTGCGTGAGTAATTCCATCATAGGCTTGTTGGACGGTGATGGGTTGGATGAGATTTACCATGTAATCATTTTTGTTAGGGTTTGATCCCTAGTTTCCACTATCTTCTAAGATTGATGTTGCTATGATTTTGCTATGCTTAATGCTTGTCACTAGGGCCGGAGTGCCATGATTTTAGATCTGAACCTATTATGTTTTCATGAATATATGTGGTTTCTTGATCCTATCTTGCAAGTCTATAGTCACCTACTATGTGTTATGATCCGGCAACCCCGAAGTGACAATAATCGGGACCACTCCCGGTGATGACCGTATAGTTTGAGGAGTTCATGTATTCACTATGTGTTAATGCTTTGGTCCGGTACTCTATTAAAAGGTGGCCTTAATATCCCTTAGTTTCCACTAGGACCCCGCTACCACGGGAGGGTAGGACAAAAGATGTCATGCAAGTTCTTTCCCATAAGCATGTATGACTATATTCGGAATACATACCTACATTACATTTATAATGCCCAGGATGGGACTATACCTCCTACGTGTCGAGGCACGACTTAAAGGTATAAGCCCATCCTAGAATGATCTCAAGTTTGGTATCTTTGCACGACTCATGTAAAAGAGGGATTAAAATGCAAAAGGAGATAGTTGGCTTACACTCGCCACTTCACACAATACATTACATAAGCAATACATCATTCAAAACATCACAACCCGACTACGGGCGAAGATCCAAAGAAAGATACCAAAACAACATAAAGCCACAGGCCTAGGTCGAATCCTAGTAGAAGAACCACTACTGATCGTCGAAACGTCACAAGCATACGGCCAAACTCTTCATCGAGCTCCCAGTGAAGAACTGATCCAACTCCTGCATCATTGTCGGCTGAACCTACATCTGGTGTGGTGAAGTAACTGTGAGCCACAGAGGACTCAGCAATCCCGTTCCCGGGTAACACGACTATTTAAGCCTTGGGTGAGGACAAGGCTGAAGAAAGAACAAGAGGTGAAGGAACAACAAGAGTCTGCAGCAGCAACTAGCACTAGCTTACGTGAAAGAGAGCGAGAAGAGAAGGTGCCTCGATCGAGAGATGATCACGAAGTGATCCTAACTAAAGCCGGTCAAACATAACCCCACCGTGTTCAACTCCCGAATCCCTATTCGGAAATTGACAGTCACGGTACACACGCTGGTAGTGTATTAGAACAATGTGTCAAGTTTTCTACAACCGGATATTAACAAGCTCCCATCTGCCACATAACCGCGGGCACAGCTTTCGAAAGTTCATAACCCTGCAGGGGTGTTCCAACTTGACCCATTACAAGCCCACGATCCGCGGAGTCGCAACTCCATATGTGGGAAGACCCGAGTATTCTCGGAATCCCGTGCTCAAGTTAAACCGAACTAAGGTAAGGCTAATCCAGCAAATCCTCCCGGCGTGTCGACACCCTGATAGTAGCCGCGCGTATCTAAGTCTCAGGACACGACCGGATGAGTCATCCTACAGGTGTATGCCAGATACCTCAGGTTGCCCCGAGGCGGCCCCGCAGTCTGCTCGTTTCGGACCAACACTCATGTGGAGCACTGGCCCGGGGGGTTGAATTAAAATAAAAGGGATAGCTAGTCCACATGCAAGTTTTATTAGTTATTAGGCGAATAGTACCAATGTTGGGACTTGCTGGAAAAGACTTAGCACTTAGCGGTTTATCAAGGGGGTCCCATACACCCCAACCGTGTTAGGAACGCATAATCAAGGAACATAACACCGGTTTATACGGTTCCTAACAGCATGAGTGGAACAAATCACCAAGCAAAAGGCTTAGCCTTCCACCCTTGCCAATATATAGATGATTTCATTTTTAAGCATATATATAGTGTGATATAACCCAACCAAACTTCAACATGAAGCAAGCATCTTCAATCTTCACCTGCAACTAGCAATGCTATAAGAAGGGTTGAGCGAAGCGTACTTAGCCAAACAACGGTTTGCATAGGAAGGGTGGTTAAACAGGTTCATGGTTACAATAGGAGGCTGATAGGAAAACATGGGCATCGAGGCAAAACTATAGAGCGGAACTACTAGCAATAGGCAAAGATAGTAATGGTATTCGGGTTCGGTCATCTTGCCTGGAATTCCACAAGGGAGAAGAACGGATCCAAGAAGTAGACGGAGCAATAGTCGAGCGAATCCTCACAACTCCGGAACGAAACCGAAGCTATCAAGAGAAGCAAACCGGAAAGAAACAAACAACACGGTAAACACACAAGCATAAACATGGCATACGATGCACAAACAAGTATGATGCATGTCCGGTTTAAATATGCAAGGCATGGCAAAGTGCACAAACAAATACTACAAGTTAAGTGGAGATCAATATGCAACGAGTTGCATATTGACGAAACACCACATTTAATTATTTAGTTGACTCTCAATATTTACAAGACAAGATTAAATATTTGTTAACATGGCAAGAGGTGAAGCATAAAGGAACTACACTATTTAGGCATTTTAAATGAGGCCGGAAAATAACAACAACATATCCGGAAATTCCCCATGAGCATGTTTAGTAATTATAAGCAAACAACAATTTAACATATCAATGTTGTTAACATGATGCGGATGACATGATCAAGTTTATGCAATTATGTTAAAAGTTGACAAGAGAGATAAGAAGCATTTGTCACCATGGTGGAAGGAAAGGGTGCCGCGGCAACGATCCGAAAATGATGCAACGGCATCATATCGGTTCCGGTAACTCGTTGAGAGTCCGGAGCAAAAGGAAGATGGCGTGAGCAAGTCAACGAGATGAAAGGTGGGGCGATCCCGTTACCGGGTTCCCACGAGTCGGTGACGAGGCAACCGAGGAACATGACAAAAGATGAAACGGCACAACGGGCACGGAGCACACGAGGGAGACATTTCATACAACACAAGCAAGCATCACACGGGTCATCGTCTCGGGTTATACCTTCGAAACACTCGTTTCGGGACGGTTTGAGATCGTAGAGGAAGAAGGTGTTCACGTTGTAGAGGAAGTAATGGTTCACGTGGCGGTAGTTGTACTCGGGCGACGGTAGCGGAAGTAGACGTTCTCGTAGATGTACTCGTCATCGTAGCCGTTCGGTCGTCGTGGTACTTGTGCGTGGAGTACTTGTCGCGTCGCCGGATGTGTAGTCGTACACGGTCTTGCCGGCCTCGGACTCGGTCGTAGTCGTTCGGGTATCCGTAGAGGTACACGTGTAGTCGAACTTGGCGGTTCATCGGCGACTCGAAGGGGTACTCGGCGGTCTCGATCCGTAGATGTACGGGTCCAAAAATAGATTAGCTTGCTGTTACATGGTTACTTGAGATAACAATAACAGCAACAAAAAAACAAAAAAAAGGAAAAAAGGCTGCGGTCGGCGACGAAGCAGAGGCCTGGCTGGAGAGGCACATCTCCTGGCCGAAGGAGATGCGGCGGGGGCGTTGCTTCGGGCCAGGCGGGCTGCACGCGGAAGCTGCGGCCTGGCTGCTCCCGCGCTGAAGGCCACGGCGGTAGCGCTGGAGAGGAGGGGATCCACGGCTTGGCGAGGAGGACGGGGCCGCCGTCTCCGCGCGCTGGATGGACGAGGCAGGGGCTAGGGAGGCGCGGCGCTCGCGGCGGTGCTGGAGCGAGGAGGCCGCACGGGGAAGGAGGGACGCCGGCGCTCGGCACTGGAGGACGAAGCAGCAAGGAGCTGCTCGGGCCAGGCGAGCTCCTTGCCGCGGCGGAGGAAAGAGGCCCGGGGCGGCGAGCACCTGGCGAGGCGGGGCGCTCTGGCAGCGGGCTCGGATGCGTCGGCCTGCTAGGGGCGGCCAGCTCGGCGGGGTACTTGGAGGAGGGCGCGGGGGCGCTCGGCGCGGGGTCCGACCCGGCTGGCTGGCGAGGAAGGAGGCCACGGAGGCGGCGCTGAGGGCCGGTGACGCGAGGGAAACGCTGGCTCGGGGCCATGGCGATGCGGTGAAGGCGGAGGGGCTCGGGCGTCGCGGGCTGAGGGAGGGAATCGAAGGAAGGAGCGGGGTCGAGATCGAGGGGGTCGAGCGGTCGGGCGACGAGAGAAACGAACGAGGGAACGGGGTGGCGGCGCACTGAGGGAATAGGGAGAGAGAGGCTGGAGAGCTAGGGTTAGGTGGAGATGGGCCAATGGGCCGGAAGGACTGCGGGGAGGAGGAGAAGCCCACTGCGGCTGCTGTGAGGCCCTGGAGGCTGATTGTCTGATGGGCCAAAAGGCTGGACTCCTTCCTTTTGTTTTCTCCAAAAAAATAGAAAAAGACAAAGAAGAAAAAGGAGGAGAAAGGAAGGGTTATGGGCAAAACTAGCACATGGAACTATTTTTTCTCGGGCATCACAAAAATGAGCACGACCGGAGAAAAATATAAAAGGCCAGATCGGAAAAATAATTCAAACATATTTGAATTTTAATTCAAATAGTTTTGAACTAAGACTTGAATATAGAAGTGTCCAAAAATGTTCGAATTTTCGGAGGAACCTCGATAAATAGGAAAAGAATTATAGGGAGGGTTTTTGTAGGAGAACTCGAAGTGGAAAAGACATGGGGAAATATTGCAAGTGTGTTTTGGGTAATTCTGAACAAATGGAATATTGATTAATATAGCTCCCTAATAATATTGAGAGGCTTTTATATGTTATAAAGAGAAGTCACCTTCCCTCGATTTAAATGGACCGAAGGTCCACACAATTTATTTAGGTTGAGAAGCAAAATAAAAATGACATGATGGCATGATGACATGATGCAATGCAAAAAATAAATAACACAAGCACAAATGAATCACACGGGCAACCCGGAACATCTGGAATCTTCTGGGACGTCGGTCTTCGGGCGTCACAACTCTCCCACACTAACAGAGGATCTCGACCCGAGATCCTAGAGATATCACCGGGTAAAAACGGAAGAGGAAAAGGTAAAACAAAGTTGCTTCTTTGACAGACGAGTGAAACCACGAACCTTGAGAGGTTGAACAATCTTGAAAGAAAGAATGCAACGGAGATGAACGAAGATGAAAACTCCGTTTGAAAAGAGGAACAAGGAGCATTATGAGAACCTTGTAGGTTGAAAGACATGAAACAAGATCTTACGAACCAAAAGAATGTGAAACTGCAATGGTATGGCCAAGGAATAAGAATGACAGAATTTGGACAGCACTCCGTCTGGAAATGGAAGGAATTAAACATGAACTTGAGAAGATGGGATGATACTTGATGAAAACAACAACATATTGCCTCTGAAACAATTAAAAGAATGGCCCAAAGGGGTAAGAAAGAATTCAGACAGCACTCCGGTTAAAAGACAGGCAAAACTTGATAGATGACGGAACTTGAATGAAGAATACAACACTCCGGTTAAATGATAAAAGCGAAAGAACATGATCTCGATAAAAAAACGATATGATGGTTAAAGAGAGCAACATAACAATGCCTCCGGAATGAAAGAATAGAGTACAAATCAACAAAAGAAATGAATGGAGAAGAAAATGACAACTTCTCTCAAAATGAATTTGAAAGAGCATCCTTACGAAGAAGGGTTGAGCGGAGTTGATGGAAAAATCAACAACGAAACGAATAAGCTTGATGTGGGCTTATGGAAAACATCTCAAAATTATGAGGTGACAACCAACCACTAACTTCAACAATTGATTGGATTGAGATCAACAAGGAGATGAAAAACTTATTTCACCGGAATGATAAGTGAAGAACTTGGGTCATTTATGAGCACCATAATAGCAACAATTCTCATGGAAAGCTTTTAGGTGAATACAACCCAAGATAACTCCAACGAATAATTGAAGGGTTGAAAAGATCTCCTGAACAATGAAAAATGATGGGTTTAAATATCTCATTCTTGATAACTCGTGAATCATGAAACATGAAGGAATTGTCAAGAATGACATAACACCATCTGAAAAGATAAGGTAGAAAGAATTGCAATTGGAAGCATGATGAAGAATGCTTGAGCTCCAACAAGAATCTTGATGAAGACTTCGAGGATGAATTAAATAATGATGAACCACCATGAAAACTCCGGTAATGAAAGCATGAGAAGTGAAAGATGAAAAGAATAAGACTCAAGGCCAACGATGAATTAGATTGAGCTTTGAAATGATGATTGAAATAACTTGGAGCTCCGGAAAACAAGATGAACAACTTAGGACCGAGAATATGATATGATGAACAAGCTCCAGACAAAAGAAATAAATCACCTTGAAGGAATAAGAATAAGAATTATGTTATGCATCTCCTTCACCAATTTAAATTGATGACAACCAAAGGATTTGGCATACTACTTATTCTCGTTGCAAGGAATTAAAGAGAGATCTAGCACAAGCATGGGTAAATCTTCAACTAACCACCGGTAGGATTGTGAAAAGAACAAGTGAATTAAAATGATAACAACGGAAGAGTAACTGAATGAACCACCGTAATAATATGGAGACGAACGAAGAGGCAACAATGAAGAATATTTGGAGGACGAAGTTGAAAACTGAGAACGAAGAAATATTCTGAAATGATGGCCTTCGGAGGAACACAAAGAAAAGAATTCATGAAAAGCTTCGGATGGGTAAAAAGAATTCCTCACAATCTGAACAATAAAGAGGATGGCATTAAGCTAGAACCACAAATCTTCAAGAAGACGGGCCAAGATTTAAGAGAAACACTTCTCCGGTCTGCAAACGCTGAGAATGAAGACGAGAAATGCCATAAGAATTGTTGAGCACTCCGGAATGAAAGAATTAAAAAGGTTGAACCAATGATGAAAAGAATTTGAAAGCGATCTTGGAGAAGGACTGTGACTGATGGAAATCATTCTTACGTCACACTTTGAAAAGAATTTGAGTGTAACGTCGGAAAATTAGAAGAGTCAGGTAAGATCCTGGGAAAAGACCTGTGGGTTAGGGCCCACTCAAAAGAAATCACTGTTGAAAAAGATTGCTTAAGAGATATTGCACCGGTTGAATTAAATGACTTGAATAAGATGATAATCCTCAAAAATAGCTTGAACGGATTAAGAATGGAATTATGAATCTTGAGCACTCCGGATATGAATAGCAAGAGGAGAATGATTAATTGGTGCACCGGAATAAGAAAGCATTATGAAATGAGGAAAAGGATAAGATCAACACCGAAATCTTGAATTACATCCACCGTAGAATTATGAGAACAAAAGAATGATGAACTTGAAGCTCTTGAGCATCTTCATGATAAAGCACCGGATAAGAACATTGAAGGAAAAGAATGAAGAATAGCACATGAATAAAATGGATACTTCATTTGAGAATTCTTGCTCTGAGAAGAAGAAGGGTGGGAGGGTGGGGAAAACAAAGACAACTTGGGATGAATGAAACAGACAATCGTCAGATTTCTCAACGACGTCCGTATTGAATAACTTGAAGAGAAGGCACACCGGTTGAAAGGATTAACATGACAATGTTGATGATCAAGAAGGACTTGCACTCCCATAGAAATATGAGAACACCGATTAAGAAAGGTATGGAATCAACATTTGACATTGAAGCAACTCGAATACCAGAATCAAAACAAGAACAAGGATAGATATGCAACATGATCTTCACAATATCATCCGAACAGAGAATTGAACGAATGAATTCCGCAGGTATATCAACTGGTCGAGAAGCCACTTGGAGAACAAAAGATAAATAAAAAGAAACAAGGAACAGATAGAACAAATACAAGATAGAAGCTTCGTTCGACAAATTCGTGCTGAAAGCTCATGGAACGTGTTACAAAAGGGTTTTGCAATCCCCGGATCAGCATAGCCAAGGACCCTTTAAGATGCAACTCCCGATCAGAACAAGTCCATAAAACCACTTCACTCAATGTAGAACCCCGAACTTCATATCGTGCATCCGTTGGAAGAATGCCTAGAACTACTAGATGAACCCACCTATAGATTTCCGAAAGTTCCCAGTTATGCAATCAGGTGTTGGGGATACACGGGAAGCACCGCGCAATCAACTCTAAACCTACATCCAGGTGTATCCACCCTTCAACACATAACCAGTCTTTCTCGGAAACTGTGTACCTCGGACCTTCGAAACGCATCCACTATAACAAGCTATGGCAATACTCTCGAGCTACCTCCCCAGTACTGGGTGATGTCGGGGTTATCTTGCCACTAACCGCATAGGAGAGTTTTCGATGTCGGCCGTCTTAAGTATTCTAGTACTGCCGCGATGGATTTGTGACGACAACACCTCGGAGCTCAACTCCCCGGGACACTGCCACAACCCCTAATGACAGGAGGCATCGAGAACAATGTTCTCGTCACAAAGACATCGAAACAATCCAAACAATACTCGCGAGAACCTAAAAAAAATTGGTGCAATTTTTGAAAGTAGAAGAGGCAAGAGTAATCGTCAGGAGTCCTCACCAGAATGAAAAGAGATGAGAAGCAAAAGAAATCCTACTCTCCGATATATATATAGGACTCAAAACATTTTTAGTGTGTGCCTAGACTCAACCGTCAACGATTCGATCAATCAGTGGGGGCTTCTAGGTCGGAGAAGGCTCTGAATACCAACTTATAATGCCCAGGATGGGACTATACCTCCTACGTGTCGAGGTACGACTTAAAGGTATAAGCCCATCCTAGAATGATCTCAAGTTTGGTATCTTTGCACGACTCATGTAAAAGAGGGATTAAAATGCAAATGGAGATAGTTGGCTTACACTCGCCACTTCACACAATACATTACATAAGCAATACATCATTCAAAACATCACAACCCGACTACGGGCGAAGATCCAAAGAAAGATACCAAAACAACATAAAGCCACAGGCCTAGGTCGAATCCTAGTAGAAGAACCACTACTGATCGTCGAAACGTCACAAGCATACGGCCAAACTCTTCATCGAGCTCCCAGTGAAGAATTGATCCAACTCCTGCATCATTGTCGGCTGAACCTGCATCTGGTGTGGTGAAGTAACTGTGAGCCACAGAGGACTCAGCAATCCCGTTCCTGGGTAACACGACTATTTAAGCCTTGGGTGAGGACAAGGCTGAAGAAAGAACAAGAGGTGAAGGAACAACAAGAGTCTGCAGCAGCAACTAGCACTAGCTTACGTGAAAGAGAGCGAGAAGAGAAGGTGCCTCGATCGAGAGATGATCACGAAGTGATCCTAACTAAAGCCGGTCAAACATAACCCCACCGTGTTCAACTCCCGAATCCCTATTCGGAAATTGACAGTCACGGTACACACGCTGTTAGTGTATTAGAACAATGTGTCAAGTTTTCTACAACCGGATATTAACAAGCTCCCATCTGCCACATAACCGCGGGCACGGCTTTCGAAAGTTCATAACCCTGCAGGGGTGTTCCAACTTGACCCATTACAAGCCCACGATCCGCGGAGTCGCAACTCCATAGGTGGGAAGACCCGAGTATTCTCGGAATCCCGTGCTCAAGTTAAACCGAACTAAGGTAAGGCTAATCCAGCAAATCCTCCCGGCGTGTCGACACCCTGATAGTAGCCGCGCGTATCTAAGTCTCAGGACACGACCGGATGAGTCATCCTACAGGTGTATGCCAGATACCTCAGGTTGCCCCGAGGCGGCCCCGCAGTCTACTTGTTTCGGACCAACACTCATGTGGAGCACTGGCCCGGGGGGTTGAATTAAAATAAAAGGGATAGCTAGTCCACATGCAAGTTTTATTAGTTATTAGGCGAATAGTACCAATGTTGGGACTTGCTGGAAAAGACTTAGCACTTAGTGGTTTATCAAGGGGGTCCCATACAACCCAACCGTGTTAGGAACGCATAATCAAGGAACATAACACCGGTTTATACGGTTCCTAACGGCATGAGTGGAACAAATCACCAAGCAAAAGGCTTAGCCTTCCACCCTTGCCAATATATAGATGATTTCATTTTTAAGCATATATATAGTGTGATATAACCCAACCAAACTTCAACATGAAGCAAGCATCTTCAATCTTCACCTGCAACTAGCAATGCTATAAGAAGGGTTGAGCGAAGCGTACTTAGCCAAACAACGGTTTGCATAGGAAGGGTGGTTAAACAGGTTCATGGTTACAATAGGAGGCTGACAGGAAAACATGGGCATCGAGGCAAAACTATAGAGCGGAACTACTAGCAATAGGCAAAGATAGTAATGGTATCCGGGTTCGGTCATCTTTCCTGGAATTCCACAAGGGAGAAGAACGGATCCAAGAAGTAGACGGAGCAACAGTCGAGCGAATCCTCACAACTCCGGAACGAAACCGAAGCTATCAAGAGAAGCAAACCGGAAAGAAACAAACAACACGGTAAACACACAAGCATAAACATGGCATACGATGCACAAACAAGTATGATGCATGTCCGGTTTAAATATGCAAGGCATGGCAAAGTGCACAAACAAATACTACAAGTTAAATGGAGATCAATATGCAACGAGTTGCATATTGACGAAACACCACATTTAATTATTTAGTTGACTCTCATTATTTACAAGACAAGTTTAAATGTTTGTTAACATGGCAAGAGGTGAAGCATAAAGGAACTACACTATTTAGGCATTTTAAATGAGGCCGGAAAATAACAACAACATATCCGGAAATTCCCCATGAGCATGTTTAGTAATTATAAGCAAACAACAATTTAACATATCAATGTTGTTAACATGATGCGGATGACATGATCAAGTTTATGCAATTATGTTAAAAGTTGACAAGAGAGATAAGAAGCATTTGTCACCGTGGTGGAAGGAAAGGGTGCCACGGCAACGATCCGAAAATGATGCAACGGCATCATATCGGTTCCGGTAACTCGTTGAGAGTCCGGAGCAAAAGGAAGATGGCGTGAGCAAGTTAACGAGATGAAAGGTGGGGCGATCCCGTTACCGGGTTCCCACGAGTCGGTGACGAGGCAACCGAGGAACATGACAAAAGATGAAATGGCACAACGGGCACGGAGCACACGAGGGAGACATTTCATACAACACAAGCAAGCATCACACGGGTCATCGTCTTGGGTTATACCTTCGAAACACTCGTTTCGGGACGGTTCGAGATCGTAGTGGAAGAAGGTGTTCACGTCGTAGAGGAAGTAGTGGTTCACGTGGCGGTAGTTGTACTCGGGCGACGGTAGCGGAAGTAGACGTTCTCGTAGATGTACTCGTCATCGTAGCCATTCGGTCGTCGTGGTACTTGTGCGTGGAGTACTTGTCGCGTTGCCGGATGTGTAGTCGTACACGGTCTTGCCGGTCTCGGACTCGGTCGTAGTCGTTCGGGTATCCGTAGAGGTACACGTGTAGTCGAACTTGGCGGTTCATCGGCGACTCGAAGGGGTACTCGGCGGTCTCGATCCATAGATGTACGGGTCCAAAAATAGATTAGCTTGCTGTTACATGGTTACTTGAGATAACAATAACAGCAACAAAAAAACAAAAAAAAAGGAAAAAAAAAAGGCTGCGGTCGGCGACGAAGCAGAGGCCTAGCTGGAGAGGCACATCTCCTGGCCGAAGGAGATGCGGCGGGGGCGTTGCTTCGGGCCAGGCGGGCTGCACGCGGAAGCTGCGGCCTGGCTGCTCCCGCGCTGAAGGCCACGGCGGTAGCGCTGGAGAGGAGGGGAGCCACGGCTTGGCGAGGAGGACGGGGCCGCCATCTCCGCGCGCTGGAGGGACGAGGCAGGGGCCAGGGAGGCGCGGCGCTCGCGGCGGCGCTGGAGCGAGGAGGCCGCACGGGGAAGGAGGGACGCCGGCGCTCGGCACTGGAGGACGAAGCAGCAAGGAGCTGCTCGGGCCAGGCAAGCTCCTTGCCGCGGCGGAGGAAAGAGGCCCGGGGCGGCGAGCACCTGGCGAGGCGGGGCGCTCTGGCCGCGGGCTCGGATGCGTCGGCCTGCTAGGGTCGGCCAGCTCGGCGGGGTACTTGGAGGAGGGCGCGGGGGCGCTCGGAGCGGGGTCCGACCCGGCTGGGTGGCGAGGAAGGAGGCCAGGGAGGCGGCGCTGAGGGCCGGTGACGCGAGGGAGACGCTGGCTCGGGGCCATGGCAATGCGGTGAAGGCGGAGGGGCTCGGGCGTCGCGGGCAGAGGGAGGGAATCGAAGGAAGGAGCGGGGTCGAGATCGAGGGGGGTCGAGCGGTCGGGCGACGAGAGAAACGAACGAGGGAACGGGGTGGCGGCGCACTGAGGGAATAGGGAGAGAGAGGCTGGAGAGCTAGGGTTAGGTGGAGATGGGCCAATGGGCCGGAAGGACTGCGGGGAGGAGGAGAAGCCCACTGCGGCTGCTGTGAGGCCCTGGAGGCTGATTGTCTGATGGGCCAAAAGGCTGGACTCCTTCCTTTTGTTTTCTCCAAAAAATAGAAAAAGACAAAGAAGAAAAAGGAGGAGAAAGGAAGGGTTATGGGCAAAACTAGCACATGGAACTATTTTTTCTCGGGCATCATAAAAATGAGCACGACCGGAGAAAAATATAAAAGGCCAGATCGGAAAAATAATTCAAACATATTTGAATTTTAATTCAAATAGTTTTGAACTAAGACTTGAATATAGAAGTGTCCAAAAATGTTCGAATTTTCGGAGGAACCTCGATAAATAGGAAAAGAATTATAGGGAGGGTTTTTGTAGGAGAACTCGAAGTGGAAAAGACATGGGGAAATATTGCAAGTGTGTTGCGGGTAATTCCGAACAAATGGAATATTGATTAATATAGCTCCCTAATAATATTGAGAGGCTTTTATATGTTATAAAGAGAAGTCACCTTCCCTCGATTTAAATGGACCGAAGGTCCACACAATTTATTTAGGTTGAGAAGCAAAATAAAAATGACATGATGGCATGATGACATGATGCAATGCAAAAAATAAATAACACAAGCACAAATGAAAACACGGGCAACCCGGAACATCTGGAATCTTCTGGAATCTTCTGGGACGTCGGTCTTCGGGCGTCACAACATTGATGAACTGGAGCTAGTTCTGTGCCACCCTAGGTTATAACTTTTACATGATGAATCACATCCGGCATAATTCCCCATCACCGATCCAATGCCTACGAGCTTTTCACATATTGCTTGTTGCTTATTTACTTTTCCGCTGCTACTGTCACAAAAACTACAAAAACACTATCGTTACTTTTATTGTTGTTACCACTATTATCATACTACTTTGCTACTAAACTACCTTTCTGCAGATACTAAGTTTCCAGGTGTGGTTGAATTGACAACTCGGCTGCTAATACTTAAGAGTATTCTTTGGCTCCCCTTGTGTTGAATCAATAAATTTGGGTTGAATACTTTACCCTCGAAAACTGTTGCGATCCCCTACACTTGTGGGTTATGAGGGGCACACAGAGTGCACCCACTTGGTGTAGTCCCCGAGACCATGGTCGACTGCGGGCAGTCAGCTATGGTCCAAGAACGAATGTTGTTGTCGTTTATTGTAGTTTTTCCACTCGAGTGGGGGCACGCCAAGTGCACCCATTGGGTGTAGTCCCCGAGACCATGGTCGACTGCGGGCAGTCGGCCGTGGTCTAAGAAGAAATGTCCCTTTTTTACTCCTTCCACTCGTACTGGACGGATCGAGTCGAGTGGGAACCAGTGGGGGCACGCAAGTGCACCCATTGGGTGTAGTCCCCGAGGCTATTGTTCAGTGTTTGACTCGGCAGTAGTCTTAGAACTCCTTTGGTGTAGTAATTCGCTCTCTGCACTTCATCAAGTGGAAAGAACTGTCTTTATCCTTGTCGTCTGACTTGTGTTTTTTGTTGACTGTAGAAATCTTGTGAGTTCGGGACTCAGTTTGCGGATCTTGTGAAGAAGCATATCCAACTCAATCTTGATCTGGGATTGGCCAAGTAGAACTTGCAAAAAGTTAGAGATGAAGCATCTGGTATGAAAGGTACAGAGCCTAACGACTGTATTTGAATAAACGTGTCTAGTGAAAGACTAATCACTTCAAGCTCATCTGACGAGTGTTATCTCTTATATATAAAATGAAGAAAGCCTTGGAGCAGAAGGATCTCGACTTGGCGGCAGCGCAGCAGAAGGCATAGGAGAAGACCGAACTTGTCGACCAGAAGCTGGCTTCAGTCGGCAAGCTGGAAGAAGAGAATGCTACTCTGAAGACTGCCCTTGACGAGGCTAATAGAGAAGTGATGCGACTGAAGAAGGATAAGCTGGCTCTGGATGACAAAGTTGGAGACCTCACCCAGAAGAGGGATGAGCTGGAGACTTATCTGGGAGGCCTTGCCAAAAAGATGTTCCTCATGCTTGAAGGTATCTTCCTTTGTCAGACTGAATCATAAATGTCGACTCACCATATCTCTGTATGTGCTGAACTCTGCCAAAACTTCGAGGAAGAGACTGGATGGATCGAGACGGGTCTGGATCCTGTCAATTCTCTTGTCAAGGATGAGGTTGCGATGAACATCCTGCGGCTGGAATCTCGTCTTGCCAGCGCCACTAGTTATCTTGCGCGGCTAAAGGCGGTGATGTCGCGGATCGACACGGTGCTCTGGCGGGGAATGGCACTCGAAAATGACCTCGAGTCTATGATGACTCGGCTGAATGAGATCCCCGGTCGAGTGCAGGAATGGAAGAAGTCATCTGCTCGGTGCGGCGCTGACGTGGCTCTGTCTCTGGTCCGTGTCCATTGTAAGGAGGTCAAGGAAGAGAGGTTGGCGGCTCTCAAGGTCGCCAGCGCCAAGAAGCATCAATTCCAGTCATTCATGGAGACTTTCCTCGACGCCGCCACCCGCATTGTTGACGGAATCGACCTGGACGAATTTGTCGAGCCTGCAAGCCCTCCTCCTCTCGAGGAGTGAACAAACTTTATGCCTTGATTCAATTTGCCTCGGAATGTCGAGTGGTTTTTGTAACCGTTAAACTCTTTCGGGCCTGATGCCCGAGTACTTTTGCCCGAACCTTGCAGGATTTATCTGAACTTGGTTTTCTTTGGAATATGCTTGCTTTGTTTTCGCTGCTTTCAGACCTTTTGATTCCGAATGGACAATGTACATATGGCGCAGCTCGGAGAGCCAAGGTACATTGTACTTATGGCGCAGCTCGGAGAGCCAAGGTACACTGTACTTATGGCGCAGCTCAGAGTGCTACCTAGTCCCCGAGTGAGAGGGTTGCTCTTCACTCGGAGTGTTTTGTGAAACTTAGGCGGGAATGGGGTCGGAGCTAAGCCCCCGAGTGAGAGGATTGCTCTTCACTCGGAGTGTTTTGTAAAAAACTTAGGCAAGCACGGGGTCGCGGATAAGCCCGCAAGTGAGAGGATTGCTCTCCACTCTGAGTGTTTTTGTACAAAACTTAGGCGAGCACGGGGTCGTAGCTAAGCCCCCGATTGAGAGGATCGCTCTCCACTCGGAGTGTTTTTGTAAAACTTAGGCGAGCACAGGGTCGCAGCTAAGCCCCCGAGTGAGAGTATTGCTCTCCACTCGGAG
>LR738711.1:204126380-204251740 GCA_902687465.1 Secale cereale
TTTGTAAAACTTAGGCGAGCACGGGGTCGCAGCTAAGCCCCCAAGGGAGAGGGTTGCTCTTCACTCGGAGTGTTTTGTAACACTTAAGCGAGTACGGGGTCGCAGCTAAGCCCCCGAGGGAGATGGTTGCTCTTCACTCGAAGTGTATTGTAAATCTTAGGCGAGTACGGGGTCGCAGCTAAGCCCCCCGAGTGAGAGGTTTGCTCTTCACTCGGAGTGTTTTTGATACTTAGGCGAATCGGATTCGCGGCTATGCCACCCACTAGGGGATTTGAACATGTGTGCCTTTGGAACAACAATCATTATGATACTACCAAAAACTTGACTTTGAAAAGCAAAATGAAGGATTCTTAATACAACTCGTCTGTTCGAGTGTTTTAAGTGTAAAAGCGGCGGAGCAGATCCGCATTCCATGAGCGTGGCTCATCTATTTTCTTGGCCACGTTGTAGAGGTGATACTCCCCATTGTGGAGCACTTTGGTGATGATGAAGGGCCCCTCCCAGGCCGGAGCGAGTCAGGTAGTTTCTGACGTACTCGGAGTACAAGATCTCTTTCCTGGAATGCTCGGCCTTAGACATTGCGGGCGTGGAATCAACGCAGGTCTTGTTGATATGTGGTCGACCGGATCAGAGCCATCTCGCGCTCTTCCTCCAGGAGGTCGACTGCATCTTGGCATGCATGTTCTTCTTTAGCCTCTGAGAAGAGTTCCACCCGGGGAGCATTGTGCAGCAAGTCACTTGGAAGTACGGCCTCAGCTCCATATACCATGAAGAAAGGGGTCCGATCAGTCGACCGGTTCGGAGTTGTTCTCAGTCCCCACAAAACAGATGGCAACTCAATCACCCAAGCTCCAGCAGCATGCTTGAGATCATGCATTAGCTGTGGTTTTAGCCCTTGAAGGATCAAGCCATTTGCCCTTTCTGCCTGCCCATTCGATTGCGGATGCGCAACGGATGCATAGTCGACTCGAGTGCCCTGGGAAGTGTAGTATGCTCTGAAATCATTCGAATCAAAGTTGGAGCCATTATCTGTGATGATGTTGTGAGGGACTCCATATCTGAATATCAGTTCTTTGATGAAGCTGACACTGGTGCTTGCACCGAGGTTCTTGATAGGCTTGGCTTCGATCCATTTGGTGAACTTGTCGACTGCCACAAGCAAATGAGTGAAACCGCTTCTACCAGTCCAGAAGGGTCCAACCATGTCCAATCCCCAAACAGCAAACGGCCAGACCAATGGGATAGTCTTCAAGGCAGACGCAGACTTGTGGGACATGTTCGAGTAGAACTGACAGCCTTCACATTTGTCGACTATATCTTTCACCATCTCATTCGCATGCGGCCGGTAGAATCCGGCTCGGTATGCTTTGGCAACAATGGTCCTAGAGGACGCATGGTGACCATAGATCCCCGAGTGGATCTCATTCAAAATCATTCGACCTTCCTCCAGGGTAATGCAACGCTGGGCGACTCCCGTGACGCTCTCTCTGTAAAGCTAGCCTTGTATCACCGTGAAGGCTTTGGATCGACGGACAATTTGGAGAGCCTTGTCCTCATCCTCTGGGAGTTCTTGCCTAAGTAGGTACGCGATATACGGCACTTTCCAGTCGGGAGTGATCACTAAAACCTCCATGATCAAGTCGACTACAGCCGGGACTTCAATCTCAGTCGGGTTGGTTGCACTTATCAGTTGTGGGGGCTCTTCCGTGAAGGGGTCTTCCTTGACTGATGGGTGTGGAGATGTTCCAAGCACACATTCCTGGGGATGGGTTTCTGAGTGGAACCTATCTTCGCCAGATCGTCAGCAAGCTGGTTCTTGATTCTAGGCACATGGTGGAGCTCCAACCCTTCAAACTTCTTCTCCAACTTTCTCACTGCTTTAGCATAATCGGTCATCGCTGGGCTCCTGACATCCCACTCCTTCATCACTTGATTGACCACTAAGTCTGAATCGTCGTATACCATCAGGCGACAAACGTTGAGTGAGATGGCCATACGCAACCCATACAAAAGTGCCTCATACTCAGCTTCATTGTTCGAAGAATCAAAGTGAATTTAGAGGACATAGCTGATCTTGTCACCTCTGGGGGACACCAAAACCACACCTGCACCGGATCCACTCAGCATCTTGCATCCATCAAAAAACATAGTCCAATGATCTGACTGAACTTGAGTCGACTGTTCTTGTTCGATCCACTAGGCAACGAAGTCTACTATTGCCTGAGACTTGATTGATTTGTTTGCTTCAAACTTGATATCTAACGGAAGGAGTTCAATCGCCCATTTAACCACTCGACCGGTTGCGTCTCGATTGTTCAGAATTTCAGATAACGTAGCGTCGCTGACGACTGAAATTGAAAAATCTGAGAAGTAATGCTCAACTTTCTTGGCGGTCAAGTAGATTTCATACACAAGCTTCTGATAATGCGGATATCTCTGCTTAGATGGAGTCAAGACTTCAGAAATGTAGTAGACTGGGCGTTGAACCTTGTAGGCCTTGCCTTCTTCCCGCTCGACCGTGAGCACTGTGCTGACAACTTGTCCAGTGGCTGCGATATATAACAACAGAGGCTCTTTGCTGACTAGGGCAGCAAGCACCAGCTGGGTGGAAAGCATGGCTTTGAGTTCCTCAAACGCCGCTTCAGCTTCAGGATTCCACTCGAACTTGTCAGACTTCTTCATCAACCGGTAAAGAGGTAATACCTTTTCACCGAGATGTGAGATGAATCGACTCAATGCAGCCAAGCAACCGGTAAGCTTCTGAACGTTGTGCACACGCATAGGACATTTCATTCAGAGGATTGCACCAACCTTTTCTGGGTTAGTGTCGATTCCTCGTTCGGAAACGAGAAAACTGAGTAACTTTCCGCCTGGGACTCCGAATGTGCACTTCGACAGGTTGATCTTAATATCATAACTTCTCAAGTTCGCAAATGTTTCAGTGAGGTCAGTCGGTAGGTCGGAACCTTTACGTGACTTGACCACAATGGCATCCATGTATGCTTCCACATTCCGACTGATTTTCTTCAGCAGACACTTCTGAATCATGCGCATGAATGTCGCGCCAGCATTCTTGAGGCCAAAAGGCATGATAACGTAACAAAAACACCCGAAAGGGGTGATGAAGGCCGTTTTTATTTCGTCGGGCCCAAACAATCGGATCTAATGGTATCCAGAATATGCGTCCAGGAAGGACAAACGCTCACACCTCGTAGTCGAGTCGACAATTTGATCGATGCGGGGGAGAGGGAAATGGTCTTTCGGGTAGGCCCGATTGATATGTTTGAAATCGATGCACATGCGGAGTGCTCGTCCTTCTTGGGGACCATAACAACATTGGCGAGCCACTCGGAGTGGTGTATCTCACGGATGAACTCAGCTACCAGAAGCCGAGCCACCTCTTCACCAATTGCTTTTCTCTTCTCTGCGGCGGACCGACGGAGATGCTCTTTGATAGGTTTTGCTTTAGGGTCGACTCGCAAACGGTGCTCAGCCAGTCCCCTGGGTACACCCGGCATGTCGGATGGTTTCCATGCAAAGATGTCCCAGTTCTCACGGAGGAACTGGATGAGCGCTTCTTCCTATTTGTTGTCAAGTGTTATTGAGATGTGAGTCGGAGCAGCATTGGGGTCAGTTGGATGAATGTGCACAGGCTTCGTTTCTCTGGCCGACTGAAATGCTGACTCGGAAGCAGGTTTCTTGGCTCGCAGCTAATCAGTCGGAATTGCGTTCTTCTGGTACTCTTCCATTTCCACTACTGCTATATGTTCATCAGTAATTTGTGAGCCCTTCTGGAAGCACTCTTCTGCTTTCTGCTGGTCTCCAGTGACTGTGATCACGCCCTTGGGGCCTGGCATCTTTAGCTTGAGGTACACATAGCACGGTCGATCCATGAAACGGGCATACGTAGGCCTGCCAGGATAGCATGGTAAGCACTATGGAAATCCACTACCTCGAACGTCAATTTTTCCTTGCGGTAATTGGTCGAATCACTGAAAACCACGTCAAGAGTGATCTGACCGAGTGAGTCGGCTTTCTTCCCGGGGATGACTCCGTGGAACATCATGTTGCTCCCACTCAGCTTGGACATCGGAATGTCCATCCCACGGAGGGTTTCAGCATACAAGATATTCAGACCACTGCCGCCATCCATCGGAACCTTGGTCAAACGCGTGCCGTTAACAACTGGGTCGACCACCAACGCTTGCCGCCCGGGGGTCGCAATGTGCGCCGGATGGTCGGACTGGTCGAATGTAATGGGAGTCTTTCACCACTTTAAGTATGTCATCGTTGCCGGAGCAACCATGTTGACATCTCTGTTGATGACTTTTAGTCGACTCTTGCACTCGATGTCAGCAAAAATCATTAAGGTCGAGTTGATATGGGGGTAACCTCCATCTCCTTCTTTGTCCTCACTCTCCTCAGATTCCTTCTCCTTCTCATTGGGCTGGTCCTTTTGGAAGTTCTGAATCAGGACTCGACACTGTCGAGTGGTATGCTTGGGGTAAATGAAATTCCCCTCTTCATCTTTCTTTCTGTGTATAGGACACGGCAAATCTAGAACATCATTTCCTTCTTGATCCTTCACTTTCTTGGGGATCTAGGGGCCTTTAGGTTTCCCTTTGTTTTTCCCCTGGTTCACGACTTCAGCATCTCCTGGAGCCGCGGGTTCTGCTTTGCGCTTTGGTTTCCGGTTGGAATCTCCATCATCTTGGGTGACTGGTTTCTTCCCGCTACGGAGCCGATCCGTTTCTTCACTATTAGCGTACCGACTGGCTATCTGCATCATCCGAGTCAGGGACATATCTTCTGTCCGACCGAATTTCAGGTTTATCTCCATGTATCGTAGACCCTCTTTAAAGGCGCAAACTAACTGATGGTCTGACACATTCTCCACTGTATGATGTAGAGTGGTCCACCTCTGGATGTAATCTCTCAAATTTTCATTCGGCTTCTGGACGCAATGCTGCAATTCTGCCACTCCGGCAGGCCGTTTGCACGTGCCCTCAAAGGTCCTGACAAACACTCGAGCCAATTATTCCCAGCTGAATATGCTACCAGGGCCAACTGATTCAGCCAAGCTCTGGCCGAGCCTCCCAGCATCAGGGGGAGGTGCTTCATGGCCACATCATCGTTGCCGCCACCAATCTGCACGGCCACTCGGTAATCCTCCAGCCAAGTATCTGGCTTCGACTCGCCAGTGAACTTGCTCACCCCTGCTGCCAACCTGAAGTTGGGGGGAATCTCTGCGGCCCTGATGGCGCTGCTGAAACACTTAGGCCCAGAGATGTACGCTCTGTTGCCACTCGGACGGTCTCTGTCCTGCCCTTCTCTGTGCACCCGGTTCCTGTCGACCAGACCTTGCACCAGAATCGATCTCGCATCAAAGCCAGGTCTTCAGGGATCCACCGGGATCCTTCGCTCATCACCATGTGGGCGCCTGCCATCATATCGCCGGGGCGAGTACGATCCGCTCCCCAGAGGTGGTGTATGCACTCGATGGCGGTCAATGTGACTGAGTCGATGGTCATACTGATCATAATTTCGACCCAGATGTTGCTCTTGGCGGGGCCCACGACCTTCATGCCATGGGGCGATCTTGGGCTGTGGGCCGACCAGAATGTGTCCGCTGCCACGGACCTACTGTGAATTTTGTTGCCCGACTGGGAAACGACTGCATTTTGCTCACCAGCCGTTCGAAGCAGCACTCGAATCTGTTGCAGACCTCTTCCAGCTTCTGATTGGGACGGCTGGATCGACTATGCAATACGGGCCGCAGCTGTGAGGTTCTGAATTGGAGTACGGAATACCTGGGGCTCGGGAGGAAACAACTGTCGCTGCTGTCGACTAGATTCGGGAATCAGTCGACGGGCTCGATCGTCGAGTGAACGCTGAAGGTTCTCTAGACGCGCGCGCTCGGCCACGGTGGCCAGACGTGTGGCTTCTAGGGCCCGAGCCTCGGGAGTCTCTCCCAAGATGGGGGTATACAGTACTTCGTCGTTACGGCGGTGCAGCTCTTCTTTCTGCTCTGCAGCTAGGGGCTCAGGCACGTACCCATCATGATCGTACGATTGACCATCGTCACTGTCGTCGCCATCTCCACGAGGGTACCCAGGCGGACTACATTGAGAGCCGACCATGAGGACCTCCGCCGCAGGGTCGCTGCCCCCGCACTCGGAAAGTGCATCCCCAGAGCCAGTCGACCGGCCCGTAGAGGTACTCGTCGGGCTCGATTGCCGCGACCTGGGGGGTGACCGACTGGTGAGCCACCGCGTGCTTCACCCACCGTTGGAGCCACGACCAACCGGATCGCTTGCGACGCCATGCAGTGGGGAGAGCAAATGATGAGGGAGCCGATCGATACTGGGTCGATGGCTGTCGGAGAAGGACGCCACAAGCACTTGCGCGAAAGTGCGCCGCCCCGCGGATGGCAAGTGCCTCGACATAGAGGGGGGCCTCTTGGAGCCAGGCAGAGTCGTCGACGATGAAGCTGAGCACGCCGAGTCGGATCTCGCGGCTCGTAGCCCGACCACCACCGGAAACCATGTTGAAGAAGATCGGAGAAAACTTGCAACCTCACCGGAAGTCGCTAAGACACCTGCCCCACGCTGGGCGCCAACTGTCGTGGTACTAGGCCTGACAGTGAGAGTAGGGGGTACGTAGGAGGAGGCAAGGTACTAGCTACGGCGAGGTTGTACACACGAGCTTTACGAGTTCAGGGCCCTCTCGCAGGAGGTAAAAGCCCTACGTCTCGGTGCCCGGAGGCTGTCGACTTGAATATGGGTATGTGTGTTACAAGGGGTGTGAACCCTTGTACCGGAGGAGGTGCCTTATATAGAGTGCGCCAGGACCCCATCCGCCCCACGTTATAGAGGGTTTAATGTACATACAAACAGGACGTTACTGATAACGCCTGTAATATAGAGCTTTAATGGCCTTTAAGCCTACGGAGTGAATGCCCGACCGTAGCTAGTCTTACATGACTTTAGACCTTCTACACGTAGAGTGTCTTCTTGTACGGTCGAGTGACTTCATTCCTGTCGAATGGAATTGGGATATCCGAGTGGATCATATGGTCGAGTGGATTGCGCTCTTTGGTCACTTCAGTTGGTACCTTTGGTCATCCTTGGAATGTCTCTGATCTTAGGGTAGTGACCTTGGGTAGGGCGTCTAGGTCAGGCCTATGACCCTACCCTAGGTCTATGGTATCGTCAGTGCCCCCCTCGGGGCACCCCGCAGGTGTAGCTCTGGCCCATCAGGTGTCTTCTGGCCCATAAAAATTTTCCGAAAAGTTTCATGGTGTTTGGGCTCCATTTGATATTGATTTCCTGCGATGTAAAAAACATGCAGAAAACAGCAACTGGCACTTGGCACTATGTCAATAGGTTAGTACCAAAAAATGGTATAAAATGACTGTAAAACATCCAAGAATGATAATATAATAGCATGGAACAATCAAAAATTATAGATACGTTGGAGACGTATCAGCATCCCCAAGCTTAACTCCTGCTCGTCCTCGAGTAGGTAAGTGATAAAAACAGAATTTTTGATGTGGAATGCTTCCTATCATGTCATATCATATTATTTTCTTTATAGCATGGACATTTGGACTTTTATATGGTTCAACGCAATAGTCTAGTTTTGACATAATAATTTTGATACTCAAGCATATCAATAAGCAATCATGTCTTTCAAAATATCAATGCTAAAAAAGCTATCCCTACAAAATAATATAGTCTTGTCATGCTCTGTCTTCCCCGCTCAAAGTATAAATCATGTACTACCCTGGTGTCAGCCAAGCAATTGGTTCATACTTTTTAACGCGCTTTAGCATTTTCAACTCTCACGCAACATGAGCGCAAGCCATGGATATAGCAATATAGGTGGAATAGAATGCGATGGTAGTAAACAAAAAGAAGGGAAGAAAGTCTCACATCAACTAGGCAAACTAATGGACTATAGAGATGTCCATCAATCGATGTCCATGTGAGGAGTAGGGATTGTGTGGGGACCCCGACTCGTAAGTCGTGATCACCGAATGCACGTGTACAGTGATCCCAGAGATCAATGCTCACTGAATACATAGAAGCTGAATAACAAGAGTCTTACATCCATACATACCGTGTTACACAAATAGGACCATAATGGTCAAGTCTTGAGTATATCATCGCAGCGGAAAAAATCTTCAAGACAACTGGGACCCATGCCATCTGCCTTAACCCTACAGGCATTCTGACTGGGAAGCGTCCTAGCTCGCATGCTCGTCACCAAGAAATCTTCATCATAACCTGCTCTCATGCCTGGCCAATAAAATAACCAGTGGCAAGCCAATGAGTACATTGAATGTACTCGCAAGCAACCCAAGTGTGATAACAGAATATTTTATGCAAGGCTCTACTGCTACATTGGTAGTTTTGCGGAAAGCTAGTTTTTCATATGCAAGTTATGATCAACAAGTAACAAGGGCATGCAAGTGTCTGTAACAAGTATCAGGAGGTCACAGACGTCAATATCGAGAAAGAGTTGTAATCAACTCATGTTCAAGCTCATAGTAACTTTCTCACAATCACATCAACAATATCTCTGAATCGTGTTGTTTCCCAGAAACTTATGGACATAGTCTAAGTAGCACCACCCAACTGTCCTTGACCGCGGACACGGCTATTCGAATAGTTTGACACTCTGCAGAGGTTGCACACTTTACCCACAAGATCCGGGGAACTTCCGTGTCATCCACGACCCGCGGTACCTCAAGTACCCAGGGTAAGCACCCGATCACTACCTTTCCCTAGACGACACTAACATAGAGTCCACTCGATTGGTAGCAGCCCCGTGCCAAACATTTCACATCTCAAGGTTTGTGGAGACTCGCTCCGTATTCATCACATATCACAAGCACGGGGTACCAACGGTGTGTCCGGTGCCCTGTGAAAACAGTCATGGCCGCCTATCCAAGCACGACCCCGTCCCGAGAGTGACCTCATGTCACCCCCGTCACTAGTAATGCGGGCACCATGCTAGTATCGACCTAGGTAATCAATAATGCCCTTTCCCATGTAAGGGTAGAGTGGTTGCGCATGTTTGGTTGGGACGGTAGTCACACATAAATCTAATCCATCTCTGTAAACAACACTCTCAACAAGCCTCGGCACACTACTTCTTCATCAAGTAGTGCCCTAGCTCCTCATCAACTCCCAGGGGCATTAGTGGCACCCACTGGGTCATTTGCAAGTATGTCAGACCACACTTGTTTCACTCAATGCCTTGTTTCACTCAATGTTTGGTTGGGACGGTAGTCACACATAAATCTAATCCATCTCTGTAAACAACACTCTCAACAAGCCTCGGCACACTACTTCTTCATCAAGTAGTGCCCTAGCTCCTCATCAACTCCCAGGGGCATTAGTGGCACCCACTGGGTCATTTGCAAGTATGTCAGACCACACTTGTTTCACTCAATGCATAACCCCGACCCCATTTTGTGTAGCCAACTACTATAGCATACATCTATCTACTCCCACCCACATAACCCTCATAGGAAGGTAGGGTCATGTTGATGCAAGTTTCAACAGTAAAGTAACAAAGGTAGAAACCAAAGTGGTTTCCACCTCAACACGATTCCGATGCATTGAATAATGAGGTGTTATGAGACATGCATAAAAAGGTCTCTTGAACATGGTCAAAGGGCTGCTTGCCTTATTCTTCTGAGTCTTCAAATCTTTTGGTCCATCTCCGAATACTCCGTTTATCACGTCAACTAACGATGGAAACAATCATAATAAGCAACACAATCGAAGCAACAATAAAAGTGCTCTAAAAATGGGAGTTGGACTTTCCTAGAATACCTCTGGTCATATTAGAAATGACCAAGGTGGTTTCATAGGTATTGGATCAATGGGTGATTTGGAACATTCCAATATGATGGAACCAAAGGGTTTATGGATTTGGAAGAAGTATACAGAAATATTTCCTTGAATGATGAGCAAAGGTACCCATCATCAAGTCATGATTTTAGAAGCATTTAGGAGTTGGTTTTACTGGATTTGGATTTGAAATGAATTTCCTAGGATTTTGCAAAGCTGATAAATATAAAGAAATGGCTCAATATTTGGTGGGGTACAGAAACTATTATTAAAAATGTTCCAAAACTAAGTTTGGACATGACAAGCATCTAGGAATTTGAATCACTGTATTTGAATCAAAAATGAGCTCTCTGTGATTTTCTAAAGTTAATCACAGAAAATGGAATATGGGCATTTGATAAATATTTGTGAAAGAAATGTATCTGGAATAATGTGCATGTTGCACCATGTGATAGAGCATGATTTATGGAGTCATGGGAATTTTGAATCATGCAATTTGGAGTTTATTTGAATTATCTAGGCATTTTTGAAATTGACAGAATAAAGAAAAAGAAAAAGGGAAGGGGCTTTATACCTATACTGCGTTTTGGGCGCAGTATAGCGCCGCAGTGCTCTGGGCCGGCCCAACTGCACAGCAGCGTGCAGGGAACCTGGCCACGTCGAAGGCGGCTTCCTGGAAGTGCGTTTTTACGCGGGGGAGACGGGCTGTGCTGTAGCCGTCTCCACTTAAACCGGTGGGGCCTGCCTCCGGGGTCGCTGACCTGTGGGCCCCCGTGGCAGGTCCTTCTTCCTCCCGCGCGGACAGAGGCGAGGCGGAGGAGGCGCGGCCGAGCGCTCGCCGGCGTGGCCCCCCGTCGACTCAGGCCGTCTCCGGCGACGCTCCGGCCACCGGAACGACCAGCGCGGAGAGGTGCATCCGGTCGTGGGTGACACGCCTGCCGGGGAGGACTAGATCGAGCAGGGGCCCAACCGTGGCGGAGGAAAGCTCCGATCACTTTGGGCTTCGAGCGCACGGCGGCCTGGGGTGGATTGGCGGAGCACGGGGAGGCTCAAGGGGGTGCGTGAGGGGGCTCTGGTGGTGGCTAGGTGGAGAGGGAGAGGCAGGGGTGCCCGGATTCGAGCAGGGTCCCGCGGCGGCAATGGCGATAGAGGAGGAGGAAGGAGGGCTCGGGAGGGAGCATGCTTGCTCAGGGAGGCTTGCTGGTGGGTGAGGAAGAGGATGGAGTACAGAGAGGGGCTCGGGGAGGCCTTTTATAGGCTAGCCCGAGGTTCACCGCGGGACTGTGCGCCGGCGAGGTCGTGGCCGTTGCTGTAGGCCATCCGGGCTCTCCTGAGCATGTCTAGGGCGCTCGTGGACGAGGTCCAGTCCAAGGGAAAAGCAGAGGAGGAGCGGGGAGGTTCCAGAGAGGCCGCGCGTGCGAGGTCACTCACTGGTGCACAGGGTCGGCCGGTGCGCGTGCGGGCAGAGGTGAGGGAGGAGGAGAGAGGAGGGTGCCGACCGCCCGGCGTGTCCCGGACGCCGAGGCAGCCTCGGGGGACACGAGGGGGAGGCCCTAGGTGGTCGGGGCTGGCGATTGGAGGGCGGCTGCAGTGCTCCAGAGCACTATAGCGCGCTCCAGAGCGGGCTTTTGGCCGGCATGGCCGTGCCTTTAGCTCCTTGGCCGTGCCCTCTTGTGCCCAACAGGTGGAGGGGGTAGTAAACTATTGAGGGGTGGTATTGGATGCTCTGGGAGCCACTGGAGTGAGGAGAGAGGTGGTGGAGAAGGTAAAAACTGTTGTCCACTAGTAGGAATTGGAGTTCTACCCCCCTCAATCATGGAGCTGAGGTGCTGGGGAAGTTACTGGGGGTAGCCAGTAACTGAATGAACATGTGGTAAGAAGTTGAGGTCATGGAGAAAAGCAAAAGTGACCAAGTGTGACGCCCGAGACCGACGTCCCAGAAGATTCCAGAAGGTTCCAGAAGATTCCAGATGTTCCGGGTTGCCCGTTTGTTTCTTTTTGCTTGTGTTATTTATTTTTGCATTGCATCATGTCATCATGCCATCATGTCATTTTAATTTTTTGCATCATAACCTAAAAAAATCGTGTGGACCTTCGGTCCATTTAAATCGAGGGAAGAATGTCTTCTCTTTATAACATATAAAAGCCTCTCAATATTTAGGGAGCTATATTTATTAATTATTCCATTGCTTCGGAATCACCATAACACACTTGCATAATTTCCCCATGTCTTTTCACTTCGAGTTTCACCTTCAAAAATCTTGCCAATAATTCTTTTCCGTTGTTTCGAGGCTCCTCCAAAATTCCGGACATTTTTGGACACTTCAATAATCTCGTCTTAGTTCAAACCTATTTGAATTATATTCAAATATGTTTGAATTATTTTTCCGTTCATGCCTTTTATATTTTTCTCGGACCGTGCTCATTTTATGATGGCCGAGAAAAATAACCTCTTGTGATAACTTTTGCCCTAACTCCTCCTTCCTTTTCTTTCTCCTTGCCGTTTTTCTGTTTTTTTTAGAAAACAGCAGAACCCCTTCTTTTTTTATTTTATTTCTCAGCCCACCGGCCTCCTGGCCATCTGGGCTTCAACCTCCTTTTTTCCTCCCTCCGGCCCATCTCCCTGGCCCATCCCGCGCCGAACCCTAGCGCTCAGTTCCCCGAGCGATCCCCTCCCCTCGTTTTCCTCCCTGTGCGCCGCCGCCAACCCCATCGAACCCGCTCGTCCCTCTCGCCCGGTGCGCCCCGACCCCATTTTCCCTCAGCCACTATCTCCCTCTGTCGCCGACCCATCTCCCTCGATCTCCTCTCTCTACTCCCTCCTCCCGAGCGCCGAACCCTGTGCTTCGATCCCCTTCGCGCGCCCGCGGCCGCCCGTCCTCCAACTCCTTCCCCAGCGCCAAGTACCTCCAGTCCTCCTCGCCTCCTCGCCCGCATCGACGGGGCCGGCCAGGAGCACCGGCTGCGCCGGCGACCGCCACCTCCCCTCGAGCAGTTCCCCTGCCCCGCGCCCGTTCCATGCGGCCCCAGCCGTCGACAGCGCCTAGGGCGCCCGGAGCTGCGAGTCCAGCGCTCCCTCCGTCCTCAGTGCGCCGAGCAGAGGCCCTCGCCCCGGGCGTCCGCCTTCGTCGCCGCCCCAGCGGTCTCCATCCCGCGCCAGAGGCACGACCCTCCTGCCTCCTTCATCCGCGCCGTGGCTCCCTCCTGACTCCTTCATCCGAGCCGTGGCTCGCCTCTGCCAGCGCCTCCAGCAGGCCGCGCCATGGTGTCGTCTGCCAGCGGCCAAGTACCGCGACCCGCACCTCCACCTCCTTCCCTCCAGCACCGCAGCGGATGTGCCAAGTCCCGCATCCTTCTTTTTTGTTTTTGTTTTTTTTGTGTGTGTTGCTATCTGTTCATCTCAAGTAACCAGGGAGCAGTAGGTTTATCTACTTTTGGACCCTTGTTCAACTACGACGCGAGATCGAGAACCCTCAAGTACCTCTACACGTGACGTTGAACGGCTACGAGCTCGAGAACGACTACATGAACGAGTTCAACTACACGATGAAACGACAAGTACCCCTCCGATGCAAGTGCGTCTACGAACCGGAACGACTACGCAAGATGACACGCCAAGTACCACGACGACCCGAACGACTACCGTCGCCGTGTACCACTACCGTCGCCGAGACCCTCAAGTACCTCTACGAACGGAACGACTACTCGTTGGCGACCTCGTGTACAACTACTTCCTCTCCGATGAACGAGAACAACTACTTCCCTCTACGGCGTGTACCACTACCGTCGCCCCGTGTACCACGACTCGTGTACCACTACTTCCACTACGACCTCGAACCCTCCGAGAACGATGGTTCCGAAGGTATAACCCCGTCGATGACCCGTGTGATGCATGCTTGCTTGTGTTGTTTGAAATGTTGTCTCCCGTGTGTGCTCCGTGCCCGTTTCAATCTTTTGTCATGTTCCTCGGTTGCCTCGCCACCGACTCGTGGGAACCCGGCAACGGGATCACCCCATCATCTTGTTCAACTCGTTCACTCCACCTTTTGTTTTGCACCGGTTCCTCAACGAGTTACCGGTACCGATATGATGCCGTTGCATCATTTTCGGATCGTTGCCGTGGCACCCTTTCATTCCACCACGGTGACAATACTTCATATCTTGTTAATTGTCAACCTTTTAATAACTTGCATAAAACTTGTTCATGTCATCCGCATCATGTTAACAACACTAAATGCTTAATTGTTGTTGCTTTATAATTATTAAACATGCTCATGAGGATTTTCCGGATATGTTGTTGTTATTTTTTCTGGCCCCATTTAAAATGCCTAAATAGTATAGTTTCTTTATGCTACACCTCTTGCCATGTTAAAACATTTAATCTTGTCTTGTAAATAAGGAGAGTCAACTAAATAATTAGATGTGGTGTTTCGTCAATATGCAACCCGTTGCATATTGATCTCCACTTAACTTGTAGATTTGTTTGTGCACTTTGCCATGCCATGCATATTTAAACCGGACATGCATCATACTTGTTTGCGCATCGTATGCCATGTTGATGATATGTGTGTTTACCGTGTTATTTCTTTTCTTTCCGGTTGCTTCTCTTGTTAGCTTCGGTTTCGTTCCGGAGTTGTGAGGATCCGCTCGACTGTTGCTCCGTCTTCTTCGTGGATCCGTTCTTCTCCCTTGTGGAATTCCAGGCAAGATGACCGAACCCGGATACCATTACTATTTTTGCCTATTGCTAGAAGTCTCGATCTATAGTTTTGCCTCGATGCCCATGTTCTTTTTGTCAGCCTCCTACTTGTAACCATTGCCATGTTTAACCAACCTACCTATGCAAACCGTTGCTTGGCTAAGTACGCTTCGCTCAGCCCCTCTTATAGCTTGTTAGTTGCAGGTGAAGATTGAAGATGCTTGCTTCATGTTGAAGTTTGGTTGGGTTATATCACACTATATAAATGCTTAAAATGAAATCATCTATATACTGGCAGGGTGGAAGGCTAAGCCTTTTGCTTGGTGTTTTGTTCCACTCATGCCGTTAGGAACCGTATAAACCGGTGTTATGTTCCTTGATTTTGCGTTCCTAACACGGTTGGGGTGTATGGGACCCCCTTGATAAACCGCTAAGTGCTAAGTCTTTTCCAGCAAGTCCCAACATTGGTACTATTTGCCTAATAACAAACTAATAAAACTTGCATAAGGGCCTTGCAAACCCTCTTTTGTTTTAATTCCACCCCCCGGGCCAGTGCTCCTCATGAGTGTTGGTCCGAAACGAGCGGACTGCGGGGCCACCTCAAGGAAACTTGAGGTCTGGTAAAAACCCGTAGGATGTCTCATCCGGTCGTGTCCTGAGACTAGATACGCGCGGCTACCTATCAGGGTGTCGACACGCCGGGAGGATTTGCTGGATTAGCCTTACCTTAGTTCGGTTTAACTCGAGCACGGGATTCCGAGAATACTCGGGTCTTCCCAACTATGGAGTTGCGACTCCGCGGATCGTGGGCTTGTGATGGGCCAAGTTGGAACACCCCTGCAGGGTTTGAACTTTCGAAAGCCGTGCCCGCGGTTATGTGGCAGATGGGAGCTTGTTAATTCCGGTTGTAGATAACTTGACACAATGTTTCAATACACTACCAGCGTGTGTACCGTGACTGTCAATTTCCGAATAGGGATTCGGGAGTTGAACACGGTGGGGTTATGTTTGACCGGCTTTAGTTAGGATCACTTCGTGATCATCTTTCGACCGATGCTCTTCTCTTCTCGCTCTCTTTTACGTAAGTTAGTGCTAGTTGCTGCTGCAGACTCTTGTTTTGTTTCCTTCACCTCTCGTTCTTTCTTCAGCCTTATCCTCACCCAAGGCTTAAATAGTCGTGTTACCCGGGAACGGGATTGCTGAGTCCTCTGTGGCTCACAGTTACTTCACCACACCAGATGCAGGTTCAGCCGAGTTTGATGCAGGAGTTGGATCTGTGCTTCCAGGAGCTCGATGAAGCTTGTGGCCGTTTGCTTGTGACGTTTCAATGTTCAGTAGTGGTTTCTACTAGGATTCGATCCTGACCTGTGGCTTTATGTTGTTTTGGTATCTTTCTTTTGGATCTTACCCGTAGTCGGGTTGTGATGTTCTGAATGATGATTGCTTATGTAATGTATTGTGTGAAGTGGCGAGTGTAAGCCAACTATCTCCTTTTGCATTTTAATCCCTCTTTTTACATGAGTCGTGCAAAGATACCAAACTTGAGATCATTCTAGGATGGGCTTATACCTTTAAGTCGTGCCTCGACACGTAGGAGGTATAGTCCCATCCTGGGCATTATAAGTTGGTATCAGAGCCGACCCTCGCGGTTACACGGATGTTTGCGGACAGTTTGCAGTCATGTTGTGCATGACGTTTGTAACCCGTCGTGGCACACGGCATGGCACATGTGCTGTCCTGGAAGCACAGACGGTTGTGCCAAGAGGGAACGTTCCTGTGGCCCGACGAGGACGTCGGTTCCTCTGAGTGAGGGTGTATGTGATGGCCTGGCTTATTAGGGATGATAGACTACTCATATCAATAAGGAATTCCTTCTTTTCTGGGAGCCCATTCGGATAGAACTCCAAAGTTAAGCGTGCTCAGCTTGGAGTAGTTTCAGGATGGGTGACCGACCGGGAAGTAGCTCCCGGGTGCGCACGAGTGAGGACAAAGTGCGCAGAAAAGACTAGTATTGATATGTGAGGCCAGTCTAGATCCCGCCAGGAGTAACGACCACCGGCGGGTGTGTCCAGGGCAAATCGTTGTTGCTTTATAGTTATTAAACATGTTGCATAAGAGCCTTCTCCGACCTAGAAGCCCCCACTGATTGATCGAATCGTTGACGGTTGAGTCTAGGCACACACTGAAAACTTTTTGAGTCCTATATTATATCGGAGAGTAGGATTTCTGTTTGCTCCTCATCCCTTTCATTCTGGTGAGGACTCCTGACGTCTACTCTTATCTCTTCTACTTTCAAAAATTGCACCAAATTTTTTTTTAGGATCCCGCGAGTATTCTGGGATTGTTTCGATGTTCTTGTGATAAGGATATTGTTCTCGATGCCTCCTGTTACCGAGGAGTTGAGCTTCGGGGTATCATTCACACAAGTATATCGCGGCAGTACTAAATACTTAAGACGGCCGACATCGAAAATCTCTCCTATACGGCCAGTGGCAAGATAACCCCGACATCACCCAGTACTGGGGAGGTAGTTCGAGAGTATTGCCATAGCTTGTTATAGTGGATGCTTTTCGAAGGTCCGAGGTAAACAGTTTCCGAGAAAGACTGGTTATGTGTTGAAGGATGGATACACCTGGATGTAGGTTTAGAGTTGATTGCGCGGTGCTTCCCGTGTATCCCCAACACCTGATTACATAACTGGAAACTTTCGGAAATCTATAGGTGGGTTCATCTAGTAGTTCTAGGCATTCTTCCAACGGATGCTCGATATGAAGTTTGGGGTTCTACATTGAGTGAAGTGGTTTTATGGACTTGTTCTGATCGGGAGTTGCATCTTAAAGGGTCCTTGGCTATGCTGATCCGGGGATTGCAAAACCCTTTTGTAACATGTTTCATGAGCTTTCAGCACGAAGATGTCGAACGAAACTTCTATCTTGTATTTGTTCTATCTGATCCTTGTTCCTTTTTTATTTACTTTTGTTCTCCAAGTGGCTTCTCGACCAGTCGATGTACCTGCGGAATTCATTCGTTCAATTCTCTGTTCGGATGATATTGTGAAGATCATGTTGCATATCTATCCTTTGTTTTTGTTTTGATTCTGGTATTCGAGTTGCTTCATTGTCAAATGTTGATTCCATACCTTTACTAATCGGTATTCTCATATTTCTATGGGAATGCAGGTCCTTCTTGATCATCAAGATGGTCATATTAAATTCTTTTCAACCAGTGTCCATTTTGTTCATCCCAAGTTGTCTTTGTTTTCCCCGCCCTCCCACCCTTCTTCTTCTTGGAGCCAGAAATTCTCAGATGAAGTATCCATTTATTCATGTGATATTTTTTCATTCTTTTCCTTCAATGTTCTTATCCGGTGATTCTCAGGAAGATGCTCAAGAGCATCAAGTTCATCATTCTTTTGTTCTCTAATTCTTCCGGTGGATGTAATTCAAGATTTCGGTGTTGATCTTATCCTTTTCCTCATTTCATAATGCTTTCTTATTCCGGTGCACCAATTAGTCATTCTCCTCTTGCTATTCATATCCGGAGTGCTGAAGATTCATAATTCCATTCTTAATCCATTCAAGCTATTTTGAGGATTGTCTTCTTATTCAAGCCTTTTTAATTCAACCGGTGCAATATCTCAAGCAATCTTTTCTAACGGTGATTTCTTTGAGTGGGCCCTAACCCACAGGTCTTTTCCCAGGATCTTAACTGACTCTTCTTTTTCCGGAGTTATTCTCAAATTCTTTCAAAGTGTGACGTAAGAATGATTCCCATCAGTCACATGCCTTCTTCAAGATCGCTTTCAAATTCTTTTCATCATTGGTTCAACCTTTTAATTCTTCATTCCGGAGTGCTCAACAATTCTTCATGGCATTTCTTGTCTTCACTTTCAACATTTGAAGACCGGAGAAGTGTTTCTCTTAAATCTTGGTCTCTTCTCTCAAGAGTTGTGGTTCTACCTTCTTGTCATCCTCATTATCGTTTGATTGTGATGAATTCTTTTATGCCATCCGAAGCATTTCATGGATTCTTTTCTTTGTGATCCTCCGAAGGCCATCATTTTCAGAATATCTCTTCGTTCTCAGTTTTCAACTTCGTCCTCCAAATATTCTTCATTGATGTCTCTTCGTTTGTCTTCATATTCTTACGGTGGTTCATTCAAGTTACTCTTCCGTTGTTATCATTTTAATTCATTTGTTCTTTTCTCAATCCTACCGGTGGTTCGTTGAATCCGAGCTTGTGCTAGATCTCTCTTTAATTCTTTGCAACGAGAATAAGTAGTATGCCAAATCCTTTGGTTGTCATCAATTTAAATTGGTGAAGGAGATGCATTACATAATTCTTATTCTTATTCCTTCAAGGTGTTTTAATCTCTGTTTTCCGGAGCTTGTTCATCATATCATATTCTCAGTTCCAAGTGTTCATCTTGTTTTCCGGAGCTTCAAGTTTTCAATTTTTATCATTTCAAAGCTCCATCTAATTCATCGCAGGCCTTGAATCTTATTCTTTTCATCTTTCACTTCTAATGCTTTCATTACCGGAGTTTTCATGGTGGTTCATCATCATTTAATTCATCCTCGAAGTCTTCATCAAGATTTTTGTTGGAGCTCAAGCATTCTTCTTCATGCTTTCCAATTGCAATTCTTTCTACCTTATCTTTTCAGATGGTGTTATGTCATTCTTGACTAATTCCTTCATGTTTCATGATTCACAAGTTGTCAGGAATGAGATATTTAAAACCATCATTTCTTTCTCTTTAGGAGATCTTTTCAACCCCTCCTTTTATCTCTTGGAGTTATCTTGGGTTGTATTTCACCTAAAGCTTTCCCTAAGGATTGTTGCAATTATGGTGCTTATAAATGACCCAAGTTCTTCATTTATCCTTCCGGTGAATTAAGTTTATCGTCTCCTTGTTGATCTCAATCAATTCAATTGTATAAGTTAGTGGCTGGTTGTCACCTCATAACTTTGAGATGTTTTCCATAAGCCCACATCGAGCTTATTCTTTTCGTTGTTGATTTTTCCAACAACTCCGTTCAACCCTTCTTCGTAAGGTTGCTCTCTCAAATTCAATTTTGAGAGAAGTTGTCATTTTTCTTATCCGTTCATTTCTTTCATTGAACTATATTCTATTCTTTCGTTCCGGAGGCCTTGTGATGTTGCTCTCTCCAAACCATCATCTCGTTTTTATCAAGAATCATGTTCTTTTCCCTTGCTTATCATTTAACCGGAGTGTTGTATTCTTCATTCAGCTTCGTCTTTTATCAAGTTTTGCCTATCTTTTAACCAGAGTGCTGTCTGAATCTTTCTTACCCCTTGTGCCATTCTTTCAATTGTTTCGGAGGCAATATGTTGTTGTTTTCTTCAAGTGTCATTCCATCTTCTCAAGTTCTTGTTCAATTCCTTCCATTTTCAGACGGAGTGCTGTCCGAATTCTGTCATTCTTATTCCTTGGCTATACCGTTCTGGTTTCATATTCTTTTGGTTCGTAAGCTCTTGTTCATGTCTTTCAACCTTCAAGGTTCTCATAATGTTCCTTGTTCCTCCTTTTACCGGAGTGCTCCTAACTTCGTTCATCTCCGTTGCTTTCTTCTTTCAACTTGTTCAACCTCTCAAGGGTCGTGGTTTCACTCATCTGTCAAAGAAGCAACTTTGTTTTACCTCTTCCTCTTCCGTTTTACCCGGTGATATCTCTAGGATCTCGGGTCGAGATCCTCTGTTAGTGTGGGAGAGTTGTGACGCCCGAGACCGACGTCCCAGAAGATTCCAGAAGGTTCCAGAAGATTCCAGATGTTCCGGGTTGCCCGTTTGTTTCTTTTTGCTTGTGTTATTTATTTTTGCATTGCATCATGTCATCATGCCATCATGTCATTTTAATTTTTTGCATCTTAACCTAAAAAAATCGTGTGGACCTTCGGTCCATTTAAATCGAGGGAAGAATGTCTTCTCTTTATAACATATAAAAGCCTCTCAATATTTAGGGAGCTATATTTATTAATTATTCCATTGCTTCGGAATCACCATAACACACTTGCATAATTTCCCCATGTCTTTTCACTTCGAGTTTCACCTTCAAAAATCTTGCCAATAATTCTTTTCCGTTGTTTCGAGGCTCCTCCAAAATTCCGGACATTTTTGGACACTTCAATAATCTCGTCTTAGTTCAAACCTATTTGAATTATATTCAAATATGTTTGAATTATTTTTCCGTTCATGCCTTTTATATTTTTCTCGGACCGTGCTCATTTTATGATGGCCGAGAAAAATAACCTCTTGTGATAACTTTTGCCCTAACTCCTCCTTCCTTTTCTTTCTCCTTGCCGTTTTTCTGTTTTTTTTTTAGAAAACAGCAGAACCCCTTCTTTTTTTATTTTATTTCTCAGCCCACCGGCCTCCTGGCCATCTGGGCTTCAACCTCCTTTTTTCCTCCCTCCGGCCCATCTCCCTGGCCCATCCCGCGCCGAACCCTAGCGCTCAGTTCCCCGAGCGATCCCCTCCCCTCGTTTTCCTCCCTGTGCGCCGCCGCCAACCCCATCGAACCCGCTCGTCCCTCTCGCCCGGTGCGCCCCGACCCCATTTTCCCTCAGCCTCGATCTCCCTCTGTCGCCGACCCATCTCCCTCGATCTCCTCTCTCTACTCCCTCCTCCCGAGCGCCGAACCCTGTGCTTCGATCCCCTTCGCGCGCCCGCGGCCGCCCGTCCTCCAACTCCTTCCCCAGCGCCAAGTACCTCCAGTCCTCCTCGCCTCCTCGCCCGCATCGACGGGGCCGGCCAGGAGCACCGGCTGCGCCGGCGACCGCCACCTCCCCTCGAGCAGTTCCCCTGCCCCGCGCCCGTTCCATGCGGCCCCAGCCGTCGACAGCGCCTAGGGCGCCCGGAGCTGCGAGTCCAGCGCTCCCTCCGTCCTCAGTGCGCCGAGCAGAGGCCCTCGCCCCGGGCGTCCGCCTTCGTCGCCGCCCCAGCGGTCTCCATCCCGCGCCAGAGGCACGACCCTCCTGCCTCCTTCATCCGCGCCATGGCTCCCTCCTGACTCCTTCATCCGAGCCGTGGCTCGCCTCTGCCAGCGCCTCCAGCAGGCCGCGCCATGGTGTCGTCTGCCAGCGGCCAAGTACCGTGACCCGCACCTCCACCTCGTTCCCTCCAGCACCGCAGCGGATGTGCCAAGTCCCGCATCCTTCTTTTTTGTTTTTGTTTTTTTTTTGTGTGCTGCTATCTGTTCATCTCAAGTAACCAGGGAGCAGTAGGTTTATCTACTTTTGGACCCTTGTTCAACTACGACGCGAGATCGAGAACCCTCAAGTACCTCTACACGTGACGTTGAACGGCTACGAGCTCGAGAACGACTACATGAACGAGTTCAACTACACGATGAAACGACAAGTACCCCTCCGATGCAAGTGCGTCTACGAACCGGAACGACTACGCAAGATGACACGCCAAGTACCACGACGACCCGAACGACTACCGTCGCCATGTACCACTACCGTCGCCGAGACCCTCAAGTACCTCTACGAACGGAACGACTACTCGTTGGCGACCTCGTGTACAACTACTTCCTCTCCGATGAACGAGAACAACTACTTCCCTCTACGGCGTGTACCACTACCGTCGCCCCGTGTACCACGACTCGTGTACCACTACTTCCACTACGACCTCGAACCCTCCGAGAACGATGGTTCCGAAGGTATAACCCCGTCGATGACCCGTGTGATGCATGCTTGCTTGTGTTGTTTGAAATGTTGTCTCCCGTGTGTGCTCCGTGCCCGTTTCAATCTTTTGTCATGTTCCTCGGTTGCCTCGCCACCGACTCGTGGGAACCCGGCAACGGGATCACCCCATCATCTTGTTCAACTCGTTCACTCCACCTTTTGTTTTGCACCAGTTCCTCAACGAGTTACCGGTACTGATATGATGCCGTTGCATCATTTTCGGATCGTTGCCGTGGCACCCTTTCATTCCACCACGGTGACAATACTTCATATCTTGTTAATTGTCAACCTTTTAATAACTTGCATAAAACTTGTTCATGTCATCCGCATCATGTTAACAACACTAAATGCTTAATTGTTGTTGCTTTATAATTATTAAACATGCTCATGAGGATTTTCCGGATATGTTGTTGTTATTTTTTCCGGCCCCATTTAAAATGCCTAAATAGTATAGTTTCTTTATGCTACACCTCTTGCCATGTTAAAACATTTAATCTTGTCTTGTAAATAAGGAGAGTCAACTAAATAATTAGATGTGGTGTTTCGTCAATATGCAACCCGTTGCATATTGATCTCCACTTAACTTGTAGATTTGTTTGTGCACTTTGCCATGCCATGCATATTTAAACCGGACATGCATCATACTTGTTTGCGCATCGTATGCCATGTTGATGATATGTGTGTTTACCGTGTTATTTCTTTTCTTTCCGGTTGCTTCTCTTGTTAGCTTCGGTTTCGTTCCGGAGTTGTGAGGATCCGCTCGACTGTTGCTCCGTCTTCTTCGTGGATCCGTTCTTCTCCCTTGTGGAATTCCAGGCAAGATGACCGAACCCGGATACCATTACTATTTTTGCCTATTGCTAGAAGTCTCGATCTATAGTTTTGCCTCGATGCCCATGTTCTTTTTGTCAGCCTCCTACTTGTAACCATTGCCATGTTTAACCAACCTACCTATGCAAACCGTTGCTTGGCTAAGTACGCTTCGCTCAGCCCCTCTTATAGCTTGTTAGTTGCAGGTGAAGATTGAAGATGCTTGCTTCATGTTGAAGTTTGGTTGGGTTATATCACACTATATAAATGCTTAAAATGAAATCATCTATATACTGGCAGGGTGGAAGGCTAAGCCTTTTGCTTGGTGTTTTGTTCCACTCATGCCGTTAGGAACCGTATAAACCGGTGTTATGTTCCTTGATTTTGCGTTCCTAACACGGTTGGGGTGTATGGGACCCCCTTGATAAACCGCTAAGTGCTAAGTCTTTTCCAGCAAGTCCCAACATTGGTACTATTTGCCTAATAACAAACTAATAAAACTTGCATAAGGGCCTTGCAAACCCTCTTTTGTTTTAATTCCACCCCCCGGGCCAGTGCTCCTCATGAGTGTTGGTCCGAAACGAGCGGACTGCGGGGCCACCTCAAGGAAACTTGAGGTCTGGTAAAAACCCGTAGGATGTCTCATCCGGTCGTGTCCTGAGACTAGATACGCGCGGCTACCTATCAGGGTGTCGACACGCCGGGAGGATTTGCTGGATTAGCCTTACCTTAGTTCGGTTTAACTCGAGCACGGGATTCCGAGAATACTCGGGTCTTCCCAACTATGGAGTTGCGACTCCGCGGGTCGTGGGCTTGTGATGGGCCAAGTTGGAACACCCCTGCAGGGTTTGAACTTTCGAAAGCCGTGCCCGCGGTTATGTGGCAGATGGGAGCTTGTTAATTCCGGTTGTAGATAACTTGACACAATGTTTCAATACACTACCAGCGTGTGTACCGTGACTGTCAATTTCCGAATAGGGATTCGGGAGTTGAACACGGTGGGGTTATGTTTGACCGGCTTTAGTTAGGATCACTTCGTGATCATCTTTCGACCGATGCACTTCTCTTCTCGCTCTCTTTTACGTAAGTTAGTGCTAGTTGCTGCTGCAGACTCTTGTTTTGTTTCCTTCACCTCTCGTTCTTTCTTCAGCCTTATCCTCACCCAAGGCTTCAATAGTCGTGTTACCCGGGAACGGGATTGCTGAGTCCTCTGTGGCTCACAGTTACTTCACCACACCAGATGCAGGTTCAGCCGAGTTTGATGCAGGAGTTGGATCAGTGCTTCCAGGAGCTCGATGAAGCTTGTGGCCGTTTGCTTGTGACGTTTCGATGTTCAGTAGTGGTTTCTACTAGGATTCGATCCTGACCTGTGGCTTTATGTTGTTTTGGTATCTTTCTTTTGGATCTTACCCGTAGTCGGGTTGTGATGTTCTGAATGATGATTGCTTATGTAATGTATTGTGTGAAGTGGCGAGTGTAAGCCAACTATCTCCTTTTGCATTTTAATCCCTCTTTTTACATGAGTCGTGCAAAGATACCAAACTTGAGATCATTCTAGGATGGGCTTATACCTTTAAGTCGTGCCTCGACACGTAGGAGGTATAGTCCCATCCTGGGCATTATACCAAGATGAAGGTTTTAGTAAAAAGCCAGAAGGTGTTTGATCAGTGCTTGGTCAAGCAAATGACATCCACTTGGCATGGGACTTAACAGGATCAAATGTCACATATAATTAGGCCCCTACACCAAATTTGAGCTCATTTGGGCAAAGTGGCCAATGTAACTTTGGTGAACCCTAGAAATGAACAGAAATGGTTTCACCATGTTGGAGTTAAGCAAATCATCTCACCTTGATGCACCACTTGGTGTAGCATCATCATTTGGGGTTATGAACATGCCCACAAAGTTTGAGGCTCCAGATAAAAAGTTGACAATGTAAAGTTGTTCAAATTTGAATTTGAACAGAAGGGGTTTTGGGGTGATCTGATCAAGTTGCTCTATTCCAAATCTTGTGCCATTTGGTCTAGATGCCTTATTAGGCCATTCTAGCATGTGCACCAAGTTTGAGAGCATTTGAACAAGTTTGGCAATGTAGAGTTGCTCAAACTTCAAATATGGACAGAATGGTTTTGAAGGGGTTTGAGGATGTTTCCCTGATCTTCAAGGCATGAGGCTTTGCAAGATCATCAAATATGTCATATATGACATGATAGAATTTCCCTGGAATATTTGGAGAATATTTCCTTTGTAAATATTTCAAAAGCTTGAAATATCCAGAAAGGGTTTTGGAAGGATTTGTCCAATATTTTGAACATGACGATGTGCTGAAACTCTTATATATGGACAATATATGTCCTATGAGTCTCCCTGAATTTTGGCAAATATTTTTGAAATGCTTAAATAATTTTTCCCTATTAAAGACCATTTCTGGCCTTAAGAAAAAGCTTTTAAATAAAATATAAAAATAAATTTTAAAATTATACTTTTGTGGTTTCTGGGAGTCCTATATCTAATAGGATTCAAATAAACTTTTTGAAATATTTTTCACACCATAAATAAGGTACTTGCAGTGCAAACCTCACTTCAGGGGTTTTTGGAAAACTAATTTTAGAAAATACCATTTGGCCAAAATATTTTTATAAGAAAATTCTATACTGGTCTATACACATGGCATGATCATTGGGAAAAGGTTTTGGGTCAAGGAGATGAAGTATATGAGTTGGAGAATTTATTTGATTTTTAGAGCACTAGCAAACAGCAGACAAAAGTCAAATCAAGCAAAGTCAAAAACACTCAAAAGTTTTTGCAAATCCACATTTTTAACATGAGAATAAGCTTAAGCAATGTGTCATGAAAATCAGGGTGTGACAGACCTACCCCCCTTACAAGAATCTCGTCCTCGAGATTCCCAGACTAGGCGTGGAAAGAAAGGCGGAGTCTTGGATACGGGGTAGTCTTCACTTCTTCTTGTTGGTTCTGCTTCCGAGCGGTGCTCCTTGGAATCTTGAAGTGCTTGATGGTATGGCTTCTTGCTTGATGTCGTCCTTGATGGAGGTTGTTGAGGGGTCTCTTGCATAGGTTAGGTTGGGTTAGCTGACAAAGGCTCGGTGATCGATGTCCTTGCGGGCATCGGGCTAGCTAGGAGGTAGGAAGTACTTCCAGAGTGGGGGCTCGTGGAAGATTTGGTGCACGGAGGATATCTCAGATGGTAGATCTAGCTGGGAAGCCATCTACTACATGACTTGCAGTGATCTCAAAGGGTCCAATGAACCTTAGTGTGAGCTTTCCCTTGACGTGGAAACGCTTGTTTCCCTTCAGAGGGGTTACTCGCAGGTACACGTGGTCCCCGACATGGAAACTTATGTTCTGACGGTGAGGGTCAGCATAGCTCTTTTGCCTTGACCTTGCTGCCTTCAAACGTTCTCTGACTAGTTTGACTTGCTCTTCCGCTGCGCGGAGAATATCCGGTCCAAGGACTAGTCCTTCTCCAGTCTCTGACCAGTTGAGGGGTGTGCGACATCTGCGTCCGTACAACACCTCAAATGGTGCCATCAGAAGGCTCGACTGGTAACTGTTGTTATAGGAGAACTCGGCAAAAAGGAGACAATCCTCCCACTTGGCTCCATATGCCAAGACACAGGCTCGGAGTCATGACTTCGAGAATCTGATTGACTCGATCCGTCTGTCCTCCGGTCTGGGGGTGGAAAGCCGTGCTGAAAGATAACTTGGTTCCCAAGGCTTCTTGGAACTTCTTCCAGAACCTTAAGGTGAACTGGGTTCCTCGATCTGGCACAATCTCCTTGGAATACCATGAAGACTTACGACCTGGTCGATGTAGAGAGCTGCCAGCCGGTTGCCATCATAAGTGGTCTTGACAGGAATGAAATAGACCACCTTGGTCAGATGATCGACCATGACCCAGATAGAGCCATGTCCTCTTATCCGACCTTGGTAATCCAGTGACGAAGTCCATTCCGACTTTATCCCACTTCCACTCAGGAACCTTGAGTGGTTGAAGCAATCCAGCGGGTCACTGATATACAGCCTTGACCCTTTGGCACACATCACACCTTGCAACATAGGTTGCAAAATCTCTCTTTTCATCATGTGCCACCAGAATCATGCCTTCAAGTCTTGATACAACTTGGTGTGAGCGTTCCTTCGACAAGGAATTGCTCGGTTCCTCCGGGAGGAGTGGTTTGCAGATACGCCCGGTCTTCAACGCGGAAGTTTCTTCTTGATGACGGTGGTCGGTGTAGATCTTCCTTCTTGACAGGGTGGTCTTCAAATGTCTTCCATCCAGCTGTCCGTCTCTTCTTTGTCTTCGGGCAGTCAAGTAGGCCATCAAATAATGATGTTACCTAACTTGTCCACTTACTCCCTGAGGTCTAAGGGGTACGCAAGGTAAGCTGGGGTGTTGGTGGTGGTCTCGGTTGAGTATTTGCAGAGGCCTTCCTGACTCTAAGTCAAGGCCCGTGGTCAGAATCTGACCAGGTTGTGGCTCGGTGGGGCTTAAGGGTTTCAAGGATTCTAGTAAGTGAATGAACTTATATCATCTTATCCTTAAGCACAGTTTCTGAGATGTCAATAGCTCTATCTAGTACTCCAAACGAAAAAAGCATCTTCTCGTAGAGACCAACTTCAATTACCACTCATGCCATGCATATCCTCATGACTCTCAAGAGATGGTCTAACAAAACTATAGTGCATAAGATCCCCAATTCTATATGTATGTCTACCTCTAAAATCCAAAGGTAGATCATACATGCTGCTGAGCTTGAATTAAACTTCCACAATCCAAGCACTCAACCTAGTCTTGCAAGGCTCAAGATATTGCATCTCTAATCTAAGGAAACACGTCATATGCCACTCCAAGATTTGTTTCCTTCCTATAGATCAACTCCAATAGCCCGGTAATTACCATCAATCACCACATAATCCAACAATCCTACAAATCCGATGTCTACGGTGATCCACAAGATCTCAAGTCCCTATAATCCCCAAATACTTGGAAAGACTATGCATCACGATAGTATGTCCACCAAATTCCCATCATCCGGGTCAAGTAAACTCCAAGATCACGACTATATAGATCCCTAAATCAACTCCGACAAATAATCCAATCTCCTAGGTTATTGTCCACCGAGAAGCATGATATCATAATCAGGATCATAGGCCTAAATCCAATCTTACTCCGAATCATGCAGACATATCCAGCATCTATACCAACCAGAATCACCTACATAAATCCAAATCTCATGCCCAACGGGCACTCCTACATACTTCCCCAAAGTCATGATCTCACCAATATGAAAACCTCACAATCCATCAAGGTCTCAGATAATTCCTCGAAGTCACTGATATAAACCACCAAGTCATCTGTCCAATATCCTTGAACTGGTCTATCTATGGCATCGTCAGACCTTGTGCTATATCAGGATGAAAAATGTGCTCACTCATCGTGTTCACTAGTTCCTTTACGAACCCAGTGTTGTGCAAGATTACAAAGGCTTAACAGGTTCTCTCGCCTTACCATGAGTTAGGCACATGGTTAAGGATTCGTGCTGGAGTGTCTCGTGAAGTCTCAAAGGGTCTAGGAAGAGGGTTACTGGTCTGGAGGGTTAAACATAACTCTACGGGTTGCAATTGATCGTGGAGGTTGTAGCAGAAGTCTTTAGTGCCAGTTGGCTGCCGAGGTACAATCCTTGGTGCATCTTGTCTTGCGGTCTTCAATTAGGGGGAGAGAGAGAATAGAGGGAAGAAACAGCGTAGAGGAGGGAAATGCCTAAAAGGGGGGGTTTATAGTGAAAGAACAAACAACCACGTGCCGTAAAGGCCACACACATTTGTTAAGATAAGATAGGTGATATAGTCGCGTACATGCTGCCCAAGGCAAAAGTGCGACTTATATCGAAAACACAAACAGATAAGGACAAACAACACATGACATGGTTTCATATGAACCGCTACATAGACCCGACTTCGCATAAGGGGGGTACATGACTCATCCTACCCTAGGGGTTCTCGGATTGACAGTCGTGAGGAGGAAGGCCTTCAGTCTTCAGCTCCGTGGGTCTTCCTGTGGTTTGACAAACGGCTGCTTGCTGGGGCACATCCTTCTGATATGCCCGAGCTCACCACACTCGTAACATGTGATGGAGGCAAAGAGGTTGTTATCCCGTCTTGGGTCTTGTTTCTGGTGGCCTGACGTTGATCCTTCATGACGTTGATACGGTAGTCTAGCCCGATGCCTTCTTCGCGAGGTCCGATGGCGAGCTCCTTGAAGTTCTTCGATCTGTTGCTTCTGATTAGCAATGTAGACTTGTAGGGCAGTAGTTTGTTGTTCCCGCTCGATCACCTTCTTCTTCTCGAGGCAGTGGAGTTGTAGAAGTGAAGGGAAATCCTCGCGGGACTTGAGGAATTCTTCCGTGAGATTGCGCAGAAGATAGTCGGCTGTGTGGGCGAAGCGGGTCTGCAGCTTGAGGGTGGGGTCTTCATCTCCAGGGGGAAACATAGCCTGCGAGGTGGTTCCTGTTCCGCTCTTGCTGGGCAGGTAACAAGTAGCCCGACCTTCCTTCATTTCTGGGAGGAGATCTCGAAGGCGAAGAAGGGCCTCGTAGGCCACTTGTTGTATGGCCAGGTCCTTAGTGGGCATAGGTGGTCCGATAAAGAACCAGCCTTGAGGTGAGGTCTTGGCAGGTACAATCACTTTGGCATAGAATTCCGTCTTGAATTCACCATTGTCTAGTTCGTGCAGGGTGTACATCGGCTCCAAAGGATAGTGGCATTGTTGGAGGCAGTCCCTTAGGAGTGGTGGAAATCCGATCATGAGGAGTCTCGTGGGGGCGACGGCCATCTACAAGGAGGTTAGAGAAGAGTCAATATGACAAGAGTTGCTATGACAAGCGCAAAAATGTTGTCTCTGCTGAATAGTTCAGAAGGAGAGAGAGAAGTGGAATAAGTCTCGCAAGTGATTTGGAGGTCTCGGGGTCTAGCCCTTGTAGCTGGCGTTGACTTGGTCTTTTATTGTCTCTTTAATCATGACGATCCCTTGTGCCTTCTGGGGCGTCGATGGTACCAGGTAGGCAATCCATGTGTAATGACAATAACAAGGCATAATAGAGGTCCAACATGCCGATTTCGTTGATGATAACATCGACACCAAGAGCGGGGGATGAAGAGAACCGTTTTCCTGCTCACTATAGTGAGGCGGACCAAATGGCGAGGTTCTCATCCACCGGTGGTTGTCGATACAACAACGGTAGTGATAGGATTACTCTATTAGCGATGCATATCATGACTTTTGCATAACCTATACCCTGGTCATTTATAGGCCAAAGTTGCACCATCTTGGGACGTTGTCAAGGGTGTCCCCCATCTTCTGGGTCTTCATATCCTTATCCATCGAGGATGTAACTTCCGTTGGTATCGTCTTGTCGTGGTGTCACCAATCTTGTGTGCAAAAGTGGTGGGTGAGTGTTCGACAAGGTGCACTCCACGAGGATTACAGAAAATCCAGTGGTCAGGGGCATAAGGGTTCTAGCGACCAAGGCTTTGAAGGGGAAGAGATCAAGTATAGCCTAGTTTTCGAAAAACTGAGAAGGGAAGAGAAGTATAGATAGTTCTGAAAACTACTAATAGTTTTGGAAATAGTTTTACCCTAACTAACGACCATTCTAACTAAGGCTTCCTACAGTCAGGATGGCTCTGATACCAGCTCTGTGGGGACCCCGACTCGTAAGTCGTGATCACCGAATGCACGTGTACAGTGATCCCAGAGATCAATGCTCACTGAACACACAGAAGCTGAATAACAAGAGTCTTACATCCATACATACCGTGTTACACAAATAGGACCATAATGGTCAAGTCTTGAGTATATCATCGCAGCGGAAAAAATCTTCAAGACAACTGGGACCCATGCCATCTGCCTTAACCCTACAGGCATTCTGACTGGGAAGCGTCCTAGCTCGCATGCTCGTCACCAAGAAATCTTCATCATAACCTGCTCTCATGCCTGGCCAATAAAATAACCAGTGGCAAGCCAATGAGTACATTGAATGTACTCGCAAGCAACCCAAGTGTGATAACAGAATATTTTATGCAAGGCTCTACTGCTACATTGGTAGTTTTGCGGAAAGCTAGTTTTTCATATGCAAGTTATGATCAACAAGTAACAAGGGCATGCAAGTGTCTGTAACAAGTATCAGGAGGTCACAGACGTCAATATCGAGAAAGAGTTGTAATCAACTCATGTTCAAGCTCATAGTAACTTTCTCACAATCACATCAACAATATCTCTGAATCGTGTTGTTTCCCAGAAACTTATGGACATAGTCTAAGTAGCACCACCCAACTATCCTTGACCGCGGACACGGCTATTCGAATAGTTTGACACTCTGCAGAGGTTGCACACTTTACCCACAAGATCCGGGGAACTTCCGTGTCATCCACGACCCGCGGTACCTCAAGTACCCGGGGTAAGCACCCGATCACTACCTTTCCCTAGACGACACTAACATAGAGTCCACTCGATTGGTAGCAGCCCCGTGCCAAACATTTCACATCTCAAGGTTTGTGGAGACTCGCTCCGTATTCATCACATATCACAAGCACGGGGTACCAACGGTGTGTCCGGTGCCCTGTGAAAACAGTCATGGCCGCCTATCCAAGCACGACCCCGTCCCGAGAGTGACCTCATGTCACCCCCGTCACTAGTAATGCGGGCACCATGCTAGTATCGACCTAGGTAATCAATAATGCCCTTTCCCATGTAAGGGTGGAGTGGTTGCGCATGTTTGGTTGGGACGGTAGTCACACATAAATCTAATCCATCTCTGTAAACAACACTCTCAACAAGCCTCGACACACTACTTCTTCATCAAGTAGTGCCCTAGCTCCTCATCAACTCCCAGGGGCATTAGTGGCACCCACTGGGTCATTTGCAAGTATGTCAGACCACACTTGTTTCACTCAATGCATAACCCCGACCCCATTTTGCGTAGCCAACTACTATAGCATACATCTATCTACTCCCACCCACATAACCCTCATAGGAAGGTAGGGTCATGTTGATGCAAGTTTCAACAGTAAAGTAACAAAGGTAGAAACCAAAGTGGTTTCCACCTCAACATGATTCCGATGAGGTGTTATGAGACATGCATAAAAAGGTCTCTTGAACATGGTCAAAGGGCTGCTTGCCTTATTCTTCTGAGTCTTCAAATCTTCTGGTCCATCTCCGAATACTCCGTTTATCACGTCAACTAACGATGGAAACAATCATAATAAGCAACACAATCGAAGCAACAATAAAAGTGCTCTAAAAATGGGAGTTGGACTTTCCTAGGATACCTCTGGTCATATTAGAAATGACCAAGGTGGTTTCATAGGTATTGGATCAATGGGTGATTTGGAACATTCCAATATGATGGAACCAAAGGGTTTATGGATTTGGAAGAAGTATACAGAAATATTTCCTTGAATGATGAGCAAAGGTACCCATCATCAAGTCATGATTTTAGAAGCATTTAGGAGTTGGTTTTACTGGATTTGGATTTGAAATGAATTTCCTAGGATTTTGCAAAGCTGATAAATATAAAGAAATGGCTCAATATTTGGTGGGGTACAGAAACTATTATTAAAAATGCTCCAAAACTAAGTTTGGACATGACAAGCATCTAGGAATTTGAATCACTGTATTTGAATCAAAAATGAGCTCTCTGTGATTTTCTAAAGTTAATCACAGAAAATGGAATATGGGCATTTGATAAATATTTGTGAAAGAAATGTATCTGGAATAATGTGCATGTTGCACCATGTGATAGAGCATGATTTATGGAGTCATGGGAATTTTGAATCATGCAATTTGGAGTTTATTTGAATTATCTAGGCATTTTTGAAATTGACAGAATAAAGAAAAATAAAAAGGGAAGGGGCTTTATACCTATACTGTGTTTTGGGCGCAGTATAGCGCCGCAGTGCTCTGGGCCGGCCCAACTGCACAGCAGCGTGCAGGGAACCTGGCCACGTCGAAGGCGGCTTCCTGGAAGTGCGTTTTTACGCGGGGGAGACGGGCTGTGCTGTAGCCGTCTCCACTTAAACCGGTGGGGCCTGCCTCCGGGGTCGCTGACCTGTGGGCCCCCGTGGCAGGTCCTTCTTCCTCCCGCGCGGACAGAGGCGAGGCGGAGGAGGCGCGGCCGAGCGCTCGCCGGCGTGGCCCCCCGTTGACTCAGGCGGTGTCCGGCGATGCTCCGGCCACCGGAACGACCAGCGCGGAGAGGCGCATCCGATCGTGGGTGACACGCTTGCCGGGGAGGACTAGATCGAGCAGGGGCCCAACCGTGGCGGAGGAAAGCTCCGGTCACTTTGGGCTTCGAGCGCACGGCGGCCTGGGGTGGATTGGCGGAGCACGGGGAGGCTCAAGGGGGTGCGTGAGGGGGCTCTGGTGGTGGCTAGGTGGAGAGGGAGAGGCAGGGGTGCCCGGATTCGAGCAGGGTCCCGCGGCGGCAATGGCGACAGAGGAGGAGGAAGGAGGGCTCGGGAGGGAGCGTGCTTGCTCAGGGAGGCTTGCTGGTGGGTGAGGAAGAGGATGGAGTACAGAGAGGGGCCCGGGGAGGCCTTTTATAGGCTAGCCCGAGGTTCACCGCGGGGCTGTGCACCGGCGAGGTCGTGGCCGTTGCTGTAGGCCATCCGGGCTCTCCTGAGCATGTCTAGGGCGCTCGTGGACGAGGTCCAGTCCAAGGGAAAAGCAGAGGAGGAGCGGGGAGGTGCCAGAGAGGTCGCGCGTGCGAGGTCACTCACTGGTGCACAGGGTCGGCCGGTGCGCGTGCGGGCAGAGGTGAGGGAGGAGGAGAGAGGAGGGGGCCGACCGCCCGGCGTGTCCCGGACGCCGAGGCAGCCTCGGGGGACACGAGGGGGAGGCCCTATGTGGTCGGGGCTGGCGATTGGAGGGCGGCTGCAGTGCTCCAGAGCACTGTAGCGCGCTCCAGAGCGGGCTTTTGGCCGGCATGGCCGTGCCTTATCTCCTTGGTCGTGCCCTCTTGTGCCCAACAGGTGGAGGGGGTAGTAAACTATTGAGGGGTGGTCTTGGATGCTCTGGGAGCCACTGGAGTGGGGAGAGAGGTGGTGGAGAAGGTAAAAACTGCTGTCCAGTAGTAGGAATTGGAGTTCTACCCCCCTCAATCATGGAGCTGAGGTGCTGGGGAAGTTACTGGGGGTAGCCAGTAACTGAATGAACATGTGGTAAGAAGTTGAGGTCATGGAGAAAAGCAAAAGTGACCAAGATGAAGGTTTTAGTAAAAAGCCAGAAGGTGTTTGATCAGTGCTTGGTCAAGCAAATGACATCCACTTGGCATGGGACTTAACAGGATCAAATGTCACATATAATTAGGCCCCTACACCAAATTTGAGCTCATTTGGGTAAAGTGGCCAATGTAACTTTGGTGAACCCTAGAAATGAACAGAAATGGTTTCACCATGTTGGAGTTAAGCAAATCATCTCCCCTTGATGCACCACTTGGTGTAGCATCATCATTTGGGGTTATGAACATGCCCACAAAGTTTGAGGCTCCAGATAAAAAGTTGACAATGTAAAGTTGTTCAAATTTGAATTTGAACAGAAGGGGTTTTGGGGTGATTTGATCAAGTTGCTCTATTCCAAATCTTGTGCCATTTGGTCTAGATGCCTTATTAGGCCATTCTAGCATGTGCACCAAGTTTGAGAGCATTTGGACAAGTTTGGCAATGTAGAGTTGCTCAAACTTCAAATATGGACAGAATGGTTTTGAAGGGGTTTGAGGATGTTTCCTTGATCTTCAAGGCATGAGGCTTTGCAAGATCATCAAATATGTCATATATGACATGATAGAATTTCCCTGGAATATTTGGAGAATATTTCCTTTGTAAATATTTCAAAAGCTTGAAATATCTAGAAAGGGTTTTGGAAGGATTTGTCCAATATTTTAAACATGACCATGTGCTGAAACTCTTATATTTGGACAATATATGTCCTATGAGTCTCCCTGAATTTTGGCAAATAATTTTGAAATGCTTAAATAATTTTTCCCTATTAAAGACCATTTCTGGCCTTAAGAAAAAGCTTTTAAATAAAATATAAAAATAACTTTTAAAATTATACTTTTGTGGTTTCTGGGAGTCCTATATCTAATAGGATTCAAATAAACTTTTTGAAAGATTTTTCACACCCTAAATAAGGTACTTGTAGTGCAAACCTCACTTCAGGGGTTTTTGGAAAACTAATTTTAGAAAATACCATTTGGCCAAAATATTTTTATAAGAAAATTCTATACTAGTCTATACACATGGCATGATCATTGGGAAAAGGTTTTGGGTCAAGGAGATGAAGTATATGAGTTGGAGAATTTATTTGATTTTTAGAGCACTAGCAAACAGCAGACAAAAGTCAAATCAAGCAAAGTCAAAAACACTCAAAAGTTTTTGCAAATCCACATTTTTAACATGAGAATAAGCTTAAGCAATGTGTCATGAATATCAGGGTGTGATAGATTGCCATGCAACGGATGCACTAAGAGCTATAAGCGTATGAAAGCTCAGTATGAAACTAAGTGGGTATGCATCAAACTCTACTATAGAAAATTCCCACTAGTATATGAAAGTGACAACATAGGAGACTCTCTATATGAAAAACATGGTGCTACTTTGAAGCACAAGTGTGGTATTTGCATGCCCCTTTTCTTTCTATTTTCTTTTTCGTTCATTCAATTTTTTTCTTTTTCTTTTATTTTATTTCTCCCCCTTTTTTTATTTTTCTTTCTTTTTTTCTTTTTAGTCCGGAGTCTCATCCCGACTTGTGGGGGAATCATGGTCTCCATCATTCTATCATTATTGGGGCATGCTCTAATAATGGATAATTATGATCATCACACTTCTATTTACTTATAACTCAAAAGAAATAAAAATTACAACTCGATACCTATGACATAGCATGACTCTATATGATGAAAATGAATGCTCAAGTCAACTATATGATGGAAGTGCATGGCAATATATCTCGGAATGTCTATGGATATGCCATAATAGGTAGGTAAGGTGGCTGTTTTGAGGAAGGTTTAATAAAGTTTTTGCACCAGCGAAAGTTGCGCAGCACGAGAGAGGCTAGGAATTATGAAAGGGTGAGATTGCGTATAATCCATGGACTCACATTAGTCATAAGGAACTCACATACTTATTGAAAAAGTTTATTTACCCTCGAAGCAAAGTAATACTATGCATGCTCCTAGGGGGGGGGGGGTTGGTAGGAGTTAACCATCGTGCGCCCCGACCTTCACACAAAGATAGGACAATCAAGGATAAATTTTGCTCCAACTTCCCGGCATAACGAGAGACCATACATGCATGTTTTGGGAATCACAAACCTTAACATTAATATTCTTACTAAAGCATAATTAATCATTAACATGACTCACATATCATACCATCATGTCTCAAAACTGTTACAAGGGATCAAGTTTATTTTGTCAAATGATCTTCATGAAAGTTTTTATTATATCCTTCTTGGATATATATCACTTTGGGACTAATTTTCATGTGTTGCTTTTGATAAGCTCGAACAAATATAAGTGAAGATCATGAGCATAATTTTTCTTCATTCTCTCAAAATAATATAAGTGAAGCAAGAGAGAATTTCTTTAAAAGTTTATTAACTCTCAAATAAATCAAAGTGAAGCAAGAGAGTATTTCTCCAAAAATAATAAGCACACCATGCTCAAAAAGATATAAGTGAAGCACTAGAGGAAGTCCTTAGCTCATATAAATTTAAGTGAAGCATAGAGAGCTATTCTAACAAGTCATGGCATAATTTTGGCTCTCTCAAATAAGTGTGTACAGCAAGTATTCATGAATTAAAAATCAAAACAAAACAAGCAAAGACTCATATCATACAAGACGCTCCAAGCAAAACACATATCATGTGATGAATAAAAATATAGTTTCGAGTGAAATACTGATAGTTGTTGGAAGAAAGCGGGGATGCCACTAGGGGGCATCCCCAAGCTTAGTCGGTTGCTCTTTTTGGATAATAGCTTGGGATACAGGGGCATCACCAAGCTTAGGCTCTTCCATCCATCCTTCAACCATCGTAAGATAACCCAAAACTTCAAAACTTCAATCACACAAAACTCAACAAAACCTTCGTGAGATCTGTTAGTATGAGAAAGCAAATCACTACTATAAGTAATGTATCAAACCAATTCATATTTTGTTTTTGTATTATATCTATTGTATTCCAACTTTTCTATGGCAAAAACTCATCAAAGAAAACCACAGAGCCATCAAAATAAGCAGACAACACAAAGAAAATAGAACCTGTCAAAAACAGAACAGTCTGTAATAATCTAGAAGTTTCAAATACTTCTGGAACACTAAAAATCTTGAAAAAATAGGGTCACGTGGGAAATTTGTATATTAATATTCTGCAAAATGAATCAACTAAAAAGCACTTTTCTGTTAAAAAGGAGAATTTTCCTCATGAGCGCAAAAGTTTCTGTGTTTTCAGCAAGATCAAATCTACTAACACCCAACGTGTTCCTAAGGCTTTGCTTGGCACAAACCTTTATTCAAACCATAATAACACATCTCAACAGAGATATTAAAGGTTTTTTATTGAAAACAGCAAGGAAATAAAAAAGTAAAAAGATACAATTTGGGTTGCCTCCCAACAAGTTCTATCGTTTTACGCCCTTAGCTAGGCATAATGAAAGGATCTAAGTTTTGTCATCCTTGTCCAACTCTTCAATCAAGCACTTAGAATCCTTCAAAGATTTAGAATAAAGACTTTCAATAGAAATACTTCTAGGAGTGAATTTAAAGATTTCATTCATGCAAAAAGGATCTCTTATCACTTCAAAAAATCCGGATGAATATTAATCGTCTTAAGATATCCTTTATCGCTATTACTAGAAGTTGCATCCTTGTTCTTGTTGGCTCTTCTACTTTTTACAGGAGTTTTTTGATAGTACTAGCAGAAAAAGGTGTTCTTAGATTACTAAAGATTTCTTCCAATTTATCAATCTGAGACGGGCTTTCCTCTATTCTTTCATGGATTATAGTACCTTTCTCTTTTAACAACTTAAAAATATCTCCCGCTTTTGACCCAATATTAGTGGCAAAATTATGCATCTTTTAATCTATAATTTCCATATGATCTTGGGTGAGCATATTCTTTTCAAGAGCATCTAATATTTCCATAACATGCTCAAGAGTTAAAGTTGTTTCATTGATCATAAGAGGGGGTGAGCCCACTAAATTTTCCATGGCTTTAAAATCATCAAGAGAAGGACACATCAAGAAATTTCCACCGGTAATCGTATCAAGGGCGAATCTATACCAAGTGGTGATGCCAACATAAAAACAACAAAGAAGAACAATGGTAGATTGCTTACGGATATATCTATTATGAGCATTGCAAATCCTATACCAAGCATCCTTTAAATTTTCTCCTCCCCTTTGTTTAAAGTTGAGAACCTCGTTCTCGGGAGTACCAGCAATAGAAGTAGTACTATCCATGATGAAAACGGCAAACAAGATTGCACACAAAAACAGATTCGGCAAGAAAACAGTGAAAGAAAAAGAGAGGCGAATAAAACGGTGAATTTTTGTGAAGTGGAGGAGATGAAAATGAGAGGCAAATGGAAAATAATGTAATTGCTAGGGGATGAGATTTGTGATTAGGAACCTGGTATATGTTGAAGGTGCTCCCCAGCAACGGCGCCAGAAATTCCTTTTGATGTCTGCTAGAACTACATCGTTATTTCCCCCAAAGAGGAAGGCATGATGCAGTATAGCAGCGGTAGGCATTTCCCTCAGTGATGAGACTAAGGTTATCAAACTAATAGGAGAACCAAGCAACACAACATAAGCATCACCTGCACACAAATAAAAAATACCAGCAACCCGACGTGTAAAAGTGGTTGTCAATCCCTTTCGGGTAACGGGCGTGATAGAGTTGTAAATATTGATAGATTGGATGGTAAATAAGAGGAATTGCAGCAAGGTATATTTGGGTTTTTGGTTTAGTAGATCTGAAAATAAAAGCAAAGTAAAATAGATCGCAAAGGCAAATAATATGAGAAAGAGAACCGGGGGCCGTAGATTTCAATAGTGGCTTCTCTCAAGAAAAATAGCAAACAGTGGGTCACCAAATTACTGTTGGGCAATTGATAGAACTTCAAATAATTATGACGATATCCAGGCAATGATCATTATATAGGCATCACGTCCAAGATTAGTAGACCGAATCGTGCCTGCATCTACTACTATTACTCCACACATCGACCGATATCAAGCATGCATCTAGTGTATTAAGTTCATGGAAAAACAGCGTAATGCATTAAGAACGATGACATGATGTAGACAAGATTCGTTTATCTATGGCGTTAGATATGGATCTTGTCGTTTTATCCTTAGTAGCAACGATACATACGTGTCGGTTCCCTTTCTGTCACTCGGATCAAGCACCATAAGATCTAACGCACTACAAAGCACCTCTTCCCATTGCAAGATAAATAGATCAAGTTGGCCAGACAAAACCCAAATATCGAAGAAGAAATACGGGGCTATAAGCAATCATGCATAAAAGAGATCAAAGAAACTCAAATACTTTAATGGATATAAAAAAGATAGATCTGATCATAAACCCAAAGTTCATCGGATCCCAACAAACACACCGCAAAAAGAGTTACATCATATGGATCTCCAAGAGACCATTTTACTGATAATCAAGAGAGAGAGAAAGAGGAAGCCATCTAGCTACTAACTACGGACCCGTAGGTCTACAAGAACTACTCACCTATCATTGGAGAGGCGCTAATGGAGGTGGTGACCCCATCCGAGATGGTGTCTAGATTGGATCTGGTGGTTCTGGACTGTGCGGCGGCTAGATGAATATTTTGTCAACTCCCCTAGGGTTTCTGGAATATTTGAGTATTTATAGAGCAAAGAGGCGGTGCAAGAGGGCACCGAGGTGGGCACAACCCACTTGGGCGCGCCAGGGAGGCCGGTGCACCCTGGTGGGTTGTGCCCCCTTGGGGCACCCCCCAGATGCAGCTCTGGCCCATCAGGTGTCTTCTGGCCCATAAAAATTCTCTGAAAAGTTTCGTGGTGTTTGGGCTCCGTTTGATATTAATTTCCTGCGATGTAAAAAACATGAAGAAAATAGCAACTGGCACTTGGCAATATGTCAATAGGTTAGTACCAAAAAATGATATAAAATTACTATAAAATGATTGTAAAACATCCAAGAATGATAATATAACAACATGGAACAATCAAAAATATAGACACGTTGGAGACGTTGGAGATGTATCAATATGACATGCCTTCCTGTTTTTGGTACATACTACATCTTTCTATTAACCATGTTCTTACATCAAACTACTTTTCTTGTGTACCCCGCATCAATCACCTTCAAATTGATAGTGTGATATTAGTTGCATCTTGCATATCATTTCAAGCATATACTGCCTCTAATTAGTTCAAATGCCAGTTATGATGAGACACTTTTTACTTGGTACATTGATTTTGGTTGGATCTTTAATATGGTGTCTAGCTTGCATTGCTTCTAATTTGTTGAAACGCCTTCTCCTTAGAGTTTTTTGTACATATTCCATCCTCCTACAATGCGGTTGCCTTACATAAAAGTTTTGTTCATTAGTATCATGTATCAATGAATTTGGAAGAGAGAATTTCATTCCTTTTTCTTGTGGGTTTGACTTAACAAGGCAAAATATAAAAAGAAGAACGCACGGGATGATGGTGGTCCTCTGGAGCAACCAAAACAGATGATCTATGCAGATTCTCCTGCTACTCCTACTGCAGCGCGGGTTCTAAATCTCATCTCCCCTACTCCACAACCCCAGGTGCTTGCTCTAACATGGCAGTGTGATATCTGGTTGCATGTTGCATATGGTGCCTAGCTTGTATTGCTTCTAATTTGTTAAACTGCATCTCCTTAGCTTACACATTATACACGTGAATATGACACACCTTCCTGTTTTTGGTACATACTACATCTGCCTATCACACCATGTTCTTACATCAAACTATTGTTCTTGTGTGTTCTGCATCTATCACTTATGATGACACAATCACGCCCGTGGGTTAGTATGAGACGTGCTACTCTTATAAAGAGTGCACTTTCATCCTCCACACATGATTCTCAAGAAACAGCAAGTCTAAATGAAGATATTCAATGTAGCTCTCTAGTTGAAGACCCCATTTCCCCTACACCACCATCACAGGTGCTTGCTCTCACTTTGCAGTGTGATATGTGGTTGCATGTTACATATGGTGTCTAGCTTGTATTGCTTCTAATTAGGATAAATTGCATCTGCTTAGTTTACACATTATACCTGTGAATATGACATGCCTTACTGTTTTTGGTACATACTTACATCTATCCATTAACCATGTTGTTACATGAAACCACCGCTCTTGGTTATCCTGCATCAATCACTTATGATGAGACACCTTTATTTGTAGCATATTGCATATGATTTCTAGCCTGTTGCGGTGTTGACATGTAGTACTTATAATTTGTTGAAATACCCTTATGACGCCACCCTTTTAATTTGGCAGAGTGATATTGGTTTCATCTTTCATATGGTGTCTAGCTTGCATTGATTCTAATTTGTTCAAACACCTTCTGCTTAGTTTATACTTCCCACATCATGCATGTCAATATGTCATGATGTCCTATTTTTCATACTTATTCCATCCTCCTATCATGCGCTTGCATTACATCAAAGTAGTGTTTCTCATTATCATTCATCAATGAGTTCTGGAGAACAAATTTTATTCCTTTTTCTTGTGGGTTTGACTTGACAAGGGAAATCAAAAAAGAGGAAGGAAAAGAGTAAGGAAGGCAATGATGGTGGTCCTATGCAGCAATGTAAATGGAGCATCTGTACGGATTCTCCTCATTCTGCTAGTGCATCACAAGTTCCAAGTCGCCGCTCCCCTACTCCACCATCCCAAGTGCTTTCTCTAACTTGGAAGTTTGATATCTGGTTGCATGTTGCATGTTGCATATGGTGTCCAGCTTTTATTGCTTCTAATTAGTGAAAACTGCATCTGCTTAGCTTACACATTATATGTGTGAATATGACACACCTTCATATTTTTGGTACATACTATATTTGTCTATCACACCATGTTCTTACATGAAACTACTGTTCTTGTGTATCCTGCATCAGTTAATTATGATGAGACACCTTTAAGTTGGCAGTGTGATATTGGTTGCGTCTTGAATATGATTTCTAGCATGTATTGTTTCTAATTTGTTGAACGCCACCTATGACGAGATAGTTCTAACTTGTCAGAGTGGTACTGGTTGCACCTTCCATATGGTGTCTAGCTTGCAGTGCTTCTAATTAGTTAAAGTGCCTTCTACTTATTTTCCACATCATAGGTTTGAATATGTCATGCCGTCCAGTTTTTTGTACATATTCTATCCTCGTGTGATGAGTTTGCCTTTCATCATAGTAGTGTTTGTCAGTATCATGCATGAATGAGTTCCGAAGAGTGATTAACTTTGTTGTATTGCATCTGCTTACTTTAGACATTATACATGTGAATATGACACATGTTCTTGTTTATAGAACATACTATATCTGATCAGACCATGTTCTTACATCAGACTACTGTTCTTGCGTATCCCGCATCAGTTACTTATGATGAGACACCTTTAAGTGGCCACTTTGATATTGGTTACGTCTTGCATATGATTTCTAGCATGTACTGCTTGTAATTTGTTTAAACGCCAGACAGTTTTAACTTGGCAGACTGATATTGGTTGCATCTTTCATATGGCTGCATGCATCGATTGATGCAAAGGCCGAAGGTGAACCTCCTTTTCTAAAAAAAGGTCTAGCTTGCAGTGCTTATAATTTCTTGAAATGCCTTCTGCTTAGTTACCACATCATAGGTCTGAATATGTCACGTCATCCTATTTTTCATACATATTCCATCCTCATATCGTGTGTTTGTCTTTCATCCATGTAGTGTTTGTCAGTATCATGCTTGAATGAGTTATGAAGAGCGATTATTTTTCCTTTTTTATCGGTTTGACTTCGCACTGCATAATCAATACATCAGAAGGAAATTAGTAAGGCAGTGAATGATGGTGGTCCTTCGGAGCAACTCAAACAGAGGGTCTCTACACATTCTACTCGGCCATCCTCCCAGCAAGATTCACAAGACAACACAACGTTGGACAGTCAACGTAGCTATGTAGATGATGAGCACTTCTCCCCTACTCCACCATCACATGTGCTTGCTCTAACTTGGCACTATTATATGTGGTTGTGTTCCGTATGATGTCTAGTTTGTATTGCTCATAATTTTGTTGAATTTCATCTGCGTACCTTACAACGTATACATGTCAATATAACGTGTTCCCGTTTCTAGAACATAATAAATCTGTCTATCACACAATGTTCTTACATCAAAGTACTGTTGTGTATCCTGCAACAATCACTTACCCATAAGAGACATTTAACTTGGGAGTGTTGTATAGGTTGCATCTTGCATTGTCTTCTAGCTTCTACTGCTTCTAGTTTGTTGAAATGGCACTTATGATGAGACACTATTTACCTGGTAGAGTAATATTAGTTGCATTTTCATAAGGTGCCTAGCCTTCATTTCTTCTAATTTTGTTCAAATGCCTTTTCTTACTGTTTTTCATACATATTCCATCCTCCTATCATAGGTGTGAACATGGAATGATGTCATTTTCGTATATATTCCATCCTCCTATCATGCGCTTGCCTTGCATCAAAGAAGTGTTAGTTTGTATCATGCATCAACGAGTTACGCAGAGCTAATTTTATTTCCTTTCTTGTGGTTTTGACTTCACAAGGCAATATCAAAAAAGGGGATGGAAAAGAGCAAGTTAGGGGATGTTGGTGGCCCTCGAGAGCGACGCCAACGAAGGCTCTCTAGATTTTCCCTGCTACTGCTATTGTAGTTGAAGTCCCAAGTCTATATGATGAGTTCATCTCCCCTACTTCACCATCTCATGTGCTTGCTCTAAGTGACAGTCTGATAATTGGTTTCATGTTGTATAGGTGTCTAGCTTGTATTTCTTCTAATTTGATTAAGTTTCACCTGTTGAGTTTATACGTTATACATGTGCATATGACATGCCTTTCTGTGGTATAGGTTGCATCTTGCATTGTCTTCTAGCTTCTACTACCTCTAATTTGTTGAAATGGCACTTATGACGAGACATTGTTTACCTGGTACAGTGATATTGTCTGCATGTTCATATGGTGCCTAGCCTTCATTTCTTCTATTATTGTTCAAATGCCTTTTGTTACTGTTTTCATAGATATTTCATACTCCTATCATAGGTGTGAACATGCAATGTTGTCCTTTTCATATATATTCCATCTTCCTATCATGCGCTTGCCATGCATCAAAGAAGTGTTCGTCTGTATCATGCATCAACGAGTTATGCAGAGCTAATTTTATTTCATTTCTTGTGGTTTTGACTTCAGAAGGCAATACCAAAAAAGATGAAGGAAAAGAGTAAGTTAGGGGATGTTGGTGGTCCTCCAGAGCGACACAAACGGAGGCTCTCTAGATTTGCCCCTGCTAATGCTACTGCAGTTGAAGTCCCAAGTCCATATGATGAGTTCATCTCCCCTACTCCACCATCTCAGGTGCTTGCTCTAAGTGACATTCTGATAATTGGTTTCATGTTGCATATGTATTTCTTCTAATTTTATTAAATTGCACCTGCTTAGTTTATACGTTATACATGTGCATATGACATGCCTTTCTATTTCTAGAATACACTGCATCTATCTATCGTACCATGTTCTTACATCAAACTATTGTTGTTGTGTATGTCGCATCAATCACTTATGATTGGAGGCTTTTAACTTGGCAGTGTGATATTGGTTGCATGTTGCATTGATTTCTAGGTTGTACTGCTTCTAATTTTTTGAAATGCCACCTATGACAAGACACTTTTAACTTGGCAGAGTGATATTGGTTGCATCTTTCATATGGTGTCTAGCTTGCATTGCTTCTAATTTCTTGAAAATCCTTCTGCTTAGTTTACACATCATAGGTGTGAATATGTCAGGTTGTCCTGTTTTTCTTACATATTCCATCCTCCTCATACGATTGCCTTACATCAAATTATTGCTCGTATATATCATGCATTAATGAGTTCTGAAGAGCGAATTTTATTCTTTTGTGTTGTGGGTGCCTCTTGACATGGCAAAGTCGAAAAAGAGCAAGGAAAGGAATATAGTAGGGAATGGTGTTACTCGCGGGGTGCAACGGAAAAGGATCTGCCCTCAAGATTCTGCTGGTACTTATAGTGCAGTAGAATGTCCAAGTCCACTAGCTAAATCTACAAACATAGTATCCCCTGCTCCACAAGCTGCAGCACCTCCTTCAACTCTATCGACATCACAATGAGTTACTAGTTCGTTTGCTACGCAAGTGTCATGTTCCCAAGCTACCTTCACACTTAACACTGCTTCTGAAACACTGTTGACAGTACAGGACTTGGCAAGATCATATGAACCTCATGAGCATAAAAACCAAGATGGTACCTGGCCAAGTTAAGTTGCAGTTGCATGCTCCTGTATATGTACTCTCACAGTTTCATGTGCACTAACACTTTCCATCTTCGTTGTCGAACTAGCACCACGGCACAAGAGGAAACAGACATCATGGATAATGCTTGACATATTACCAAAATCTAAAGGAGGAAGAATGGTGTAGGATCAAAAGTATGTCTAGAGGGGGGTGATTAGACTACTTGACCAAATAAAAATCTATCATTTTCCCAATTTTAATTCTTGGTAGATTTTAGCAACTTAGCACAAGTCAAGCAATCAACCTACACATGCAATTCTAAGAGTATAGCAGCGGAAAGTAAAGAATTGCATATGAAGGTAAAGGGAGGAGTTTAGAGGGAGCAAACGCAAGTGAAGACAACGATGTTTTTTGTCTTGGTTCCGATAGGTGGTGCTATCGTACATCCAAGTTGATGGAAACTTTAACCCACGAAGGGTAACGGTTGCGCGAGTCCACGGAGGGCTCCACCCACAAAGGGTCCACGAAGAAGCAACCTTGTCTATCCCACCATGGCCATCGCCCACGAAGGACTTGCCTCACTAGCGGTAGATCTTCATGAAGTAGGCGATCTCCTTGCCCTTACAAACTCCTTGGTTCAACTCCACAATCTTGTCGGAGGCTCCCAAGTGACACCTAACCAATCTAGGAGACTGTGACGCCCCCGATTTGACCGTACACTAATCATGCACGAAAATGTGTACGACCAAGTTCAAGGACTCACTAGAAGATATCACAACACAACTCTAGACACAAATAAAATAATACAAGCTTCATATTACAAGCCAGGGGCCTCGAGGGCTCGAATACATAAGCTCGAACACGCAAGAGTCAGCGGAAGCAATAATATCTGAGTACAGACATAAGTTAAACAAGTTTGCCTTAAGAAGGCTAGCACAAAACATCAACAATCGAAAAGGCAAGACCTCCTGCCTGGGACCTCCTAACTACTCCTGGTCGTTAGCTATCTCCACGTAGTAGTAGGCTCCGCCGGGGTAGTAGCAGTCGTCAATGGTGGCATCTCGCTCCTGGACTCCACCATCTGGTTGCATCAACTAGAAAGAAGAAAGAAGGGGGAAAAGGGGGAGCAAAGCAACCGTGAGTACTCGTCCAAAGCACTCGCAAGCAAGGATCTACACTACATGTGCATCGGTATCAATGAAAAAGGATAGTATCTCTGGACTAAGCTGCAGAATGCCAGAATAAGAGGGGGAGAAGCTAGTCCTATCGAAGACTAGCATCTTCTGGAAACCATCGTCTTGCAGCAATAGAAGAGAGTACATAATACCATATTATAATTATCAAGCATGTTGTAGCAATAACACCCAGAGATCCTTCCTTGACTCCCTGCGAGGAAGCAATCCCGGAGCCACATATCCATTCATGTCTCAGAATCCAGTTCTAGTTGTATCGATCGGGATACAACTCCAAGTGTCCGATACCATAGGACAGGCTATCGATAGATGTTTTCTTCCCTGCAGGGGTGCACCAACTTACCCACCACACTTGCTTAACTCCGGCCGGACACACCATCAGGTCATGCCCGCCCTCAGCCAGACAATACGGCGCAACCCGACCTAGGCTTAATAGAGAGGTCATGCATGCCGGACTAAACCCTATGCCCCCAGGGGTCATGGGCCAATCGCCCCGGGAACTCCTGCATGTTGTGTGGGCGGCCGGTGAGCAGACATAGCTACCTCCTTAAAAGGGTAGGTGCATAACCAGTCCAACCCAGCGCGCGCCGCTCAGTCGCAATGACGTCAGTTAAGCTTCGGCTGCTGCATACGACGCAGAACGCCCATACTATGCCTACGTGATGGTTAGCGCTATCAGGCCAGAGGCCCCTTGGATCAAATATCCAAACCGTTTAGTGTCTTGGGAACGTGGTAACGAGCAGAGACTCACGAAAGATGTGACCCCGTCCCCCCGTCTCAAGGACTTGCAGCAAGGGCCAAGAATGCACGGCCGCGCCTCGTATTCAACTCTCGGGTACCCTCCAGGTCAACCCGTCTCCACATCACTCGCGGGTACCCCTCAGGGTCGACCCGCCTTTCCAAGTAACAGTTGTAAAGTCATAGTAACCATAGTAACTGTGTGTCTAACACCAAAGCGAAAACCTGAGGAAATCACCCTCGATGGAATTCCACCTGATGTTTATCGTCAAGGTGAACGAAAGAGGAGTCACCCTCGAGGTCCACTATTGAGGAGTTGCACAATAGTGTCATTATTGGGAGTGGAGAAAGAGGAATCACCCTCGATGACCATAACCGATGAACTAACCTACAAGGTTAACATCAGAAGTGCTGCTGAGGTGTCACCCCAGGCACTCGATAGTAACCCAGTATGGTCGAGCAACTAAGGGGAAAGTGATGTGCGGTGCCGGGGCCTGGTCTTCGATCCCGTTGATCGGGTCTTCTGATAATCCAGCGGGGCAGTCGGGACAATATGGGGGGGGTCACTGGTGGATCTCTAACCAGCCTATTCTAAGCAGTTTAGTATAAACATATAAGGTATGAAAACAGGTATCAACAACAGGCTATGCATCAGAATAGGATCATACAAAAAGCAGTAGCAGTTCTAATGCAAGCATAAGAGAGAAGAGAGTGGGCGATATCGGAATGATCAAGGGGATTGGCTTGCCTGGTTGCTCTGGCAAGAAGGAGGGGTCGTCGTCGATGCAGCCGATCACCAAGGTAGCATCAGTCTCGCGGTCTATCGGAGAGAAGAGGGGGAAGAAACAATAAATACAAAGCATACAGATGTACAGAGAAACACGACGTGTCAACACGCAGTGCTAGGGGGCTCTAACGCAGTGCTACACGATACCGGCGAAGGGGGATAACATCCGAGAAAGTCTCCTCGGTGTTTCGCATTCTCGGGCAGATGAATCAGAGGGGGGAAGTTGCAGGTTCGGTATGATAGAGATATGTGGCGGACGAACGAGCCGCGTATTCGGATTTGTCTCGCCGTTCTAAGCGATTTTCATATATAAAACATTTTCATCTGAGTTACAGATTATTTTATATGATTTTCTAAAGTTTTAAACATTATTCTGAAATTGTTATTAATTTAAAAGGACTTATTGCATCACCATGACGTCATGCTGAAGTCAGCAGGGTCAACAGTCAACTTTGACTGGTTGACTGGTCAAAGGGGAAGTGGGGCCCACTGTCTTAGACTAAAGCTAATTAAACTGGAATAATCAGACTAATTAGACAGGTTAATTATGTTAACCTATTTAATTATGTTAATTAATATTTTAATTAATTAATTAAACTTTTTAATTATTATTATTTATTAAAAAATGTAAAAAAACAAGGCCGTGGGGCCCCACTGTCATAGGGCCCGGGGGCTAACGGGTGGCGGTTTAACGGGCGTCGAGTTAACAGGGGGGGCGGACGCGCCCGCTCGGGGCCGTAGCAAGGGCGCCGGTGCGGCGCGGCCAGCGGCCGCGGCGGAGTGTGGCGGGGGGCGCGATAGGCGCTGGCTGGCCAACGGCGGCCAGCAGTGGCCAGCGGCGAGAGGGGCTCCGGCGGCGAGGTGCGGGGCCGTGGCGAGGCGGCGAGGCGGGGGAGCTGGACGGGGCGAGCGGTGCGGCGGTCGACGAGCAGGGCCGCGGTGGTGGGGCGGCCGCGGTGGTGGGGCGGCCGCGGTGGTGGAGCGGCAGCGGCCGGCTGGCGAGGCCGGCGGGCGCGGCCGGCGGGTGTGGCCGGCGGGCAGGGGCGCGACCCAGGCGGGGGCGGCGGCAAGCGATGCCGGTGCAGCAGCCGCGGGAGCGGGAGCGAGGCACAGGGTGAGTGGGCATCGGCGGCCGGGGATGGGCGTCGCGGGGCGATGCTCTGGCGCCGGCAGGGGCCGGTCGCAGCCGACGCGGGGCGGTCGCCTGGTGCAGGGAGCGGTGGCGAGCACCACCGGCGGGAACGCAAAGATGTGAGGCACGCGCGCGATGCGGTGGCACGCAGCAGCGGGAGAGGGCGCAGGCGGTGCGGCGCGCGAGATGCTCAGTAGGGCGGGGTCGGTGTGGCGCGTGGGGCACGACCGGAGCGCGCGTGGGAGCCAGGAGGACCGGGGAGGAGAGGAGGGGAGGGGAGGGGCTCACAGACGCATAGAGGAACGAGGGCGGCGAGGCGTGAGGTCGGCTGTTGGGGAGGGGGACGAGGACGGGGCAGCGACGGTGGCGGTGGCGAGGAGCGTCAGGCGGCGTCCTCGATGCAACGACGGCGAGGTAGGCAGCGGGGCGTCAGTGCCCGATCTAGATCGGGGGGACGAGGGACCGAGCGAGAGAGAGAGAAAGGGGGTCGGGGGAGGTTAGGGTTTGACCGGGGTGGGGGGAGTAGGCCATATAGGCCACGGGGTGGGCCGACTGGCCTGCTGGGCCTTGGCCTAGTTGGGCTAGGGTGAGGGGGTTTTCCCCTTTTTTCTTTTCAGCTTCTTTTTTTGGCATTTTCTTTTAATTTTTCTGTTTCAATTAGTTTAGGACACTTTAAACATTTGGCAAAAATGTTGGCCCATCGCCAATATTAACAAAACAATATTTGCCACATGATGAACATTTTAGTTTTCATGTTTGAGCAATTTTGAATTTCACTCCTATTTTGAAATTTGAGTTCAACTGGATGTTGCAAGAGATAAGAGACAAAGATGAACCAACACTTGTTTAGGAAAAGGATTAACTTAACCCCAAGGGTTACTGTAGCATCATTACACCGGGGTGTTACATCTCTCCGCCTCTAAAAGAAATTCTCGTCCCGAGAATTAAGAGGTAGAAGGGAAAAGGTTGGGATACTTTGCCCAAAGATTATCCTCGCGTTCCCAAGTGGCTTCATCTTCAGAATAATTTGACCACTGCACCTTGAGGAACTTGGTAACCTTCTAGCGGGTTCCACGTTCAGCTTCTTCAAGATACGGATCGGATGCTCTTTGTATGTGAGATCATCTTGCACTTCAATCAGTTCCGGATCCACTTCACGTTCTGGATCCTTGAAGCAACGACAAAGTTGCGACACATGGAAGACGTCGTGGACGTGAGAGAACTGAGGTGGAAACTCCAGTTGATAAGCCACCAGTCCACGACGGGCAAGAATGCGGAAGGGACCGATGTAGCGCGGAGCTAGCTTTCCCTTGACACCGAATCGATGGGTGCCTCTCAAAGGAGTGACACGCAGATAAGCTTGTTCACCGGGTTGATAAGTTGAACCCCAGTGTTTCCGGTCATAGTTACTCTTCTGGCGGGACTGTTCCGCCTTGAGATTACCCCGGAGAATGCCAACCTGTTCTTCAGCTTGTTGAATAATTTCTGGACCAATGAGCGTCCGTTCCCCAGTTTCTGACCAATTCAGAGGGGTTCGACACTTACGTCCATAAAGCACTTCGAAGGGTGCCATCTTCAAGCTGGCTTGATAATTGTTGTTATAAGAGAACTCCGCATAAGAGAGAGATTCTTCCTACTTCTTGCCGAAAGAAATAACACAAGCCCGAAGCATGTCTTCAAGAATTTGATTCACTCGCTCGACTTGGCCTTGGGACTGGGGATGATAAGCAGTGCTCCAGGTAATATGAGTTCCCATTGCCCCTTGGAAACTATCCCAGAACTTGGAAGTGAAAATACTACCACGGTCTGAACTGATCTCCTTCGTAATGTCGTGGAGTGACACAATTCTAGAGATATACAAGTTTGCTAATTGACTAGCAGTGATTGTCTCCTTGACTGGCAGAAAGTGAGCAACCTTCGATAATTGGTCGATGACGACAAAGATAGCATCATTACCTTTCTGAGACTTAGGAAGGCCAGTGACAAAGTCCATCTGAATCTTATCTCACTTCCATTCAGGAATCGAAAGTGGTTGTAGAAGTCCAGCTGGTTTTTGATGTTCAGCTTTGACGCGACGACAAACGTCACATTCTTCGATATACCGAGCAATGTCTTGCTTCCTGTTAGACCACCAGTACTTCTGACGGATGTCTAGATACATCTTAGTACTTCCCGGATGAATAGAGAGAGGGGTGTCATGTGCTTCTTTCATCACCTTCTCAGTCATAAGCTCGAAGCGGGGTACCACTATGCGATCTTTGAAGTACAAGGTACCATCTTCAGCAAGTGAGAAACCTCTGGATTTCTCTAAGGTAAGATCCTTTTTCATTAGATAAACGTGAGCATCTTTGGCTTGAGTAGACTTAATTGCCTTCAATAGAGTTGGTTCCAAGAAAAGGTTATTCAGGGAACCCTGTGGAACTAGTTGAAGGTTCAGCTTGCAAAGCTCTTCATAAAGGCGGGGTTGAGTTTTATGAACCATGTGGTTATTGCAATAAGACTTGTGAATCAGGGCATCGGCCATGACATTAGCCTTGCCTGGGGTATATGAAAACCCACATCATAATCTGCTATAGCCTCCATCCATCTTTGCTGAAGGAGGTCCAGGTCTGGCTGAGTAAACAGATACTTCGAACTCTGATGATCGGTGAAGATCTCGCAACGATTACCGAGAAGGTAATGTCGCCACAGCTTCAAGGAATAAATAATCGTTGCAAGCTCGAGGTCATGAACCGGGTAGTTTTCTTCGTGAGAACGCACTTGACGAGAGGCATAAGCAATAACCCTATGATCTTGCATTAGGACACAGCCTAACCCTTGACGTGAAGCATCGCAGTATATGACGAAATCCTTCCGAGAATCCAGAGGAGCAAGCACTCGGGCAGAAGTTAGCTTGTCCTTGAGAGCTTGGAAACTTTCCTGACATTTTTTTGTCCATTCAAACTTAATGCCCTTGTGTAGCATATTGGTCAGTGGCTTGGTGATCTTGGAGAAGTTCTCAACGAAACGACGGCAGTAGCTGGCGAGTCCGAGAAAGCTTCTAACTTGCTTGACATTCTTGGGAGGGGTCCAGTCAAGAATAGCCTGAACTCGCTCTGGGTTGACGGCAATACCATCCTTGGAGATCACAAGACCAAGGTAGGTTACTTCGGGTAGCTAGAATTCACACTTAGAATACTTGGCATATAGTTGATGCTCTCGAAGCTTTTCCAGAATAAGACGAAGATGTTCAGCATGTTCTTCTTTATTCTTCCAATATACCAGGATATCATCCAGGTAGACCACGATGAACTTGTCGAGGTAATCCATGAATATATAGTTCATCAGACGAGAGAATGTCGCTGGAGCATTGGTCAAACCGAAGGACATGACGGTGTACTCGTAAGAACCATAACGAGTGACGAATGCGGTCTTTGGAATATCCTCTTCACGAACACGGATCTGGTGGTAACCCAACCTCAAGTCGAGTTTAGAGAAAACTGATGAACCAGCCAGTTGATCATACAGATCGTTGATCCGAGGAAGCGAATATTTGTTCTGAATTGTAGCTTGGTTGATAGGACGGTAGTCTTGGACCAAACGGTTCGTGCCATCCTTCTTCTTCACAAAGAGATAAGGTGCTCCCCATGCAGAGGAACTTGGACGAATGAATCCACTGCGAAGAGACTTGCCGATTTCCTCCTTAAGTTCAAGGAGCTCATGAGGTGGCATCTTGTAGGGCCGCTTGGCAATAAGAACGGTGCCTGGTTTCAAGTCGATGACAAATTCAACAGCCTGTGTAGGAGGTATGCCTGGGATTTCTTCTGGAAAGACATCTTGGAAATCGCAAACGACTGGAATCTTCTCAATGCCCTCAAGAGGTGCTGCGTTCAACGCATTCAAGGCATAAAGTCATGCCTCGACATTTTGAACAATCTGAGCATGGTAGCTTACTATCTCATTCGATGGATGTAGGAGATGAACGACTTTGGTGGCACAAACGATAGAGGCAGTATGTGCTTTCAACCATTCCATTCCCAGAATGAGATCAATATTGGAAGACTCCAATATAATGGGGGAAACATGAAATTCCAACCCTTCAATTTCAATGGGGACGTCGTGACCAATCATGGTGGTTCGACACTGACCCGCAGGGGTGCGTACCATTATCGAAGTGTTCATGGGCTCGCATCGAATGTCGTGTGCGTATGCAAAATTTTCTAACATGAATGAATGTGATGCTCCTGAATAGAATAACATAGAAGTTGGTACTGAGTTAATGAGAAGAGTACCCATCACAGTAGCAGGCTGATCTTGAGCTTCATTTAGATCAACATGATTAGCCTGACCACGACCATAAGATCTGGTATCGTTGTTGTGGGGCTGATTGTTATGGCCAGCTGTAGGGAGGGCCAGCTGATTCTTGCTCTGACTGCAATCCCTAGCACGATGACCTGGATGGCCACATCTGAAGCACAAATCACCATTGGGATTGGGAGCAGGAGCTCGGGGTGGTGCAGTCCGGACAGGCTGCCTCGATGGTGGAGGGGGCAGACGCGGAGCGACATATGATGGTCTTGGAGCAGGAGCAGTTGGACGATACATGTTGTGGGGGATCCAAATCCGACGCTTCTGTGCGGATGGGCCCGAAGATGAGCCAGCATCACGGCTGCGCTTGATGGATCCCTGGTGTTCCTGAAGACCAGTCTCAACCTGAATAGCCTTGTTCACCAAGGTGGCAAAGTCGGCAAAGTCATGAGCAAGAAGTGCTAGCTTGATATCAGGGTGAAGTCCATCACGAAACTTTTCTTGCCTGCGAGCATCAGTAGTAATGTCTTCTTCAGCATAGCGGGACAAGTCCAAGAATTCCCGCTGATAAGCATCTATAGACTTGTTGCCTTGGATGAGGTTGCGGAACTCTCGCTTCTTCCTGTCCATGATTCCCTGAGGAATGAAGCGGGCACGAAAGGCGGCTTCGAAATCCGGCCAAGTGATGACCGTTCCAGCAGGTAGGGTACGCCTGTGGCTATCCCACCATTGAGCAGCGGGGCCCTTCAGATAGTATTCCGCGAAGGTGACATAGTTGGCAGGGGCTACATCAGCAGACTCTAGCTCGAAAGCGATGTCACGGAGCCAGTCATCAGCATCTAGTGGTTGAGTTGAGCTGCGGTAGACGATAGGGTTGAGTTGAGCTGCGGTAGACGACAGGGTTGAGTTGCGCAAAGTCTTGCAGAGTTACTGGGGATGGCTGCTGATTCATATTTGGGCGAGGAAACTGAGCCATCACTCCTTCCATGAACTGGCGATTCAGCTCAAACTGTTGCATCATTCCTGCAAAGAACTCAGGCGGTGGTGGATCATTGGCACCACGGCCACGACCACTTGGTATAACCATCCTGCTAACATATAACAGGGGGTAGTTCAGCATAGAGCATTTGCAAAGACAAAGAATTATTCGCTATCTAACATGTAGAATGAACGAGGTTCGACGGGTACCACATAGTAGTCGGCAAGACAGAGTGGGGTCCTTATTCAAAATACTAACCTAAGGAATAACTATGGCTTATCCAACTTTGGGGTGAATGTGGTCACGGGATCCTAATGTTAGAGTTAGTAAATTCGTTTAACCCGAATAGAAGAGAGTTCAGAGTCCCGGAGTAAGGATCGAGGAGTAAAAGATCCTAATACCACCCAATGGCGACGTGGGCCCGTAAGCCACACAGCCATGTTAGTAAAACATTTTTTCAAAGACTAGACTCATCTTCGGCCAAGGAGTTGGAAAGGGGGTTCCTACAGGCAGTCGGCTCTGATACCAACTTGTGATGCCCCCGATTTGATCGTACACTAATCATGCATGCAAATGTGTACGGCCAAGATCAAGGACTCACTGGAAGATATCACAACACAACTCTAGACACAAATAAAATAATACAAGCTTCATATTACAAGCCAGGGGCCTCGAGGGCTCGAATACATAAGCTCGAACACACAAGAGTCGGCGGAAGCAATAATATCTGAGTACAGACATAAGTTAAACAAGTTTGCCTTAAGAAGGCTAGCACAAAACATCAACGATCGAAAAGGCAAGGCCTCCTGCCTGGGACCTCCTAACAACTCCTGGTCGTCAGCTATCTCCACGTAGTAGTAGGATCCACCGGGGTAGTAGCAGTCGTCAATGGTGGCATCTGGCTCCTGGACTCCACCATATGGTTGCATCAACCAGAAAGAAGAAAGAAGGGGGAAAAGGGGGAGCAAAGCAACCGTGAGTACTCATCCAAAGTACTCGCAAGCAAGGATCTACACTACATGTGCATCGGTATCAATGAAAAAGGATAGTATATGTGGACTAAGCTGCAGAATGCCAGAATAAGAGGGGGAGAAGCTAGTCCTATCGAATACTAGCATCTTCTGGAAACCATCGTCTTGCAGCAATAGAAGAGAGTACAGAATACCATATTATAATTATCAAGCATGTTGTAGCAATAACGCCCAGAGATCCTTCCTCGACTCCCTGCGAGGAAGCAATCCCGGAGCCACATATCCATTCATGTCTTAGAATCCAGTTCTAGTTGTATCGATCGGGATACAACTCCAAGTGTCCGTTACCGTAGGACAGGCTATCGATAGATGTTTTCTTCCCTGTAGGGGTGCACCAACTTACCCACCACACTTGCTTAACTCCGGTCGGACACACCATCAGGTCATGCCCGCCCTCAGCCAGACAATACGCCGCAACCCGACCTAGGCTTAATAGAGAGGTCATGCACGCCGGACTAAACCCTATGCCCGCAGGGGTCATGGGCCAATCACCCCGGGAACTCCTGCATGTTGCGTGGGCGGCCGGTGAGCAGACATAGCTACCTCCTTAAAAGGGTAGGTGCATAACCAGTCCAACCCGGCACACGCTGCTCAGTCGCAATGACGTCAGTTAAGCTTCGGCTGATGCATACGACGCAGAACGCCCATACTATGCCTACATGATGGTTAGCGCTATCAGGCCAGAGGCCCCTTGGATCAAATATCCAAACTGTTTAGTGTCTTGGGAACGCGGTAACGAGCAGAGACTCACGAAAGATGTGACCCCGTCGCCACGTCTCAAGGACTTGCAGCAAGGGCCAAGAATGCACGGCCACGCCTCGTATTCAACTCTCGGGTACCCTCCAGGTCAACCCGTCTCCACATCACTCGTGGGTAACCCTCAGGGTCGACCCGCCTTTCCAAGTATCAGTCGTAAAGTCATAGTAACCATAGTAACTGTGTGTCTAACACCAAAGGGAAAACCTGAGGAAATCACCCTCGATGGAATTCCACCTGATGTTTATCGTCAAGGTGAACGAAAGAGGAGTCACCCTCGAGGTCCACTCTTGAGTAGTTGCACGACAGTGTCATTATCGGGAGTGGAGAAAGAGGAGTCACCCCCGATGACCATAACCGATGAACTAACCTACAAGGTTAACATCAGAAGTGCTGCTGAGGTGTCACCCTCGGCACTCGATAGTAACCCAGTATTGTCGAGCAACTAAGGGGAAGGTGATGTGCGGTGCCAGGGCCTGCTCTTTGATCCCGTTGATCGGGTCTTCTGATAATCCAGCGGGGCAGTCGGGACAATATGGGGGGGGGGGTCACTGGTGGATCTCTAACCAGCCTATTCTAAGCAGTTTAGTATAAACATGTAAGGTATGAAAGCAGGTATCAACAACAGGCTATGCATCAGAATAGGATCATACAAAAAGCAGTAGCAGTTCTAACGCAAGCATAAGAGAGACGAGAGTGGGCGATATCGGAATGATCAAGGGGGTTGGCTTGCCTGGTTGCTCTGGCAAGAAGGAGGGGTCGTCGTCGATGCAGCCGATCACCAAGGTAGCATCAGTCTCGCGGTCTATCGGAGAGAAGAGGGGGAAGAAACAATAAATACAAAGCATACAGATGTACAGAGAAACACGACGTGTAAACACGCGGTGCTAGGGGCTCTAACGCAGTGCTACACGATACCGGCGAAGGGGGATAACATCCAGGAAAGTCTCCTCGGTGTTTCGCATTCTCGAACAGATGAATCGGAGGGGGGAAGTTGTAGGTTCGATATGATAGAGATATGTGGCGGATGAACGGGCCGCGTATTCGGATTCGTCTCGCCGTTCTGAGCGATTTTCATATATAAAACATTTTCATCCGAGTTATAGATTATTTTATTTGATTTTCTAAAGTTTTAAACATTATTCTGAAATTGTTATTAATTTAAAAGGACTCATTGCATCAGCATGACGTCATGCTGACGTTAGCAAGGTCAACAGTCAACTTTGACTGGTTGACTGGTCAAAGGGGTAGTGGGGCCCACTGTCATAGACTAAAGCTAATTAAACTGGAATAATCAGACTAATTAGACAGGTTAATTAAGTTAACCTAATTTAATTATGTTAATTAATTAATTAAACTTTTTACTTATTATTATTTTTTTAAACATTTTTCTAAAAAAAAGACAGGGGCATGGAGCCCCACTATCATAGGGCCCGGGGGCTAACGGGTGGCGGTTTAATGGGCGTCGGGTTAACTGGGCGGCAGGCGCCCGCCCGGGGCCGTAGCCAGGGCGCCGGTGTGGCGCGGCCAGGGAGATGCGGCTAGCGGCCGCGGAGGGGTGGGGCGGGGGGCGATACAGGCGCTGGCTGGCCAGTGGCGGCCAGCAGTGGCCAGGGGCGGGAGGGGCCCCAGCGACGAGGTGCGGGGTCGTGGCGAGGTGGCGAGGCGGGGGAGCAGGACGGGGCGAGCTGTGTGGCAGTTGAGGAGCAGGGCCGCGGTGGTGGGGTGGCCGTGGCGGTGGAGCGGTGGCGGCCTGGTTCGGCCGGCGGGTGCGGCCGGCGGGCAGGGGCGCGGCCTAGGCAGGGACGGCGGCAAGCAATGCCGGGGCAGCAGCCGCGTGAGCGGGAGCGAGGCACGGGGCGAGCGGGCATCGGCGGCCGGGGATGGGCATCGCGGGGTGATGCTCTGGCACCGGCAGGGGCCGGTCGCAGCCGACGCGGGGCGGCCACCCGGTTTAGGGAGCGGTGGCGAGCGCCACCATGGGGAGCGCAGAGAGGTGAGGCGCGCGCGACGCGGTGGCACGCAGCAGCGGGAGAGGGCGCAGGCGGTGCGGCGGGCGACAGGCTCAGTAGGACGGGGTTGGTGTGGTGCGTGGGGCACGACCAGAGCGCACGTCGGAGCCAGGAGGACCGGGGAGGAGAGGAGGGGAGGGGAGGGGCTCACAGCCGCGTAGAGGAACGAGGGCGGTGAGGCGTGAGGTCAGCCATTGGGGAGGGGGGTGAGGACGGGGCGGCGACGGTGGCGGTGGCAAGGAGCGTCAGGCGGCGTCCTCGGTGCGATGATGGCGAGGTAGGCAGCGGGGCGTCAGTGCCCGATCCAGATCGGGGGGACAAGGGACCGAGCGAGAGAGAGAGAGAAAGGGGATCAGGGGAGGTTAGGGTTTGATCATGGTGGGGGGAGTAGGCCATATAGCCCAGGGGTGGGCCGACGGGCCTGCTGGGCCTTGGCCCAGTTGGGCCAGGGTCAGGGGGTTTTCCCCTTTTTCTTTTCAGCTTCTTTTGTTTTTTGGCATTTTCTTTTTATCTTCTATGTTTCAATTAGTTTAGGACACTTTAAACATTTTTCAAAAATGTTGGCCCATCACCAATATTAACAAAAGAATATTTGCCACATGATGAATATTTTAGTTTTCATGTTTGAGCAATTTTGAATTTCACTCTTATTTTGAAATTTGAGTTCAACTGGAATTTGCAAGAGATAAGAGACAAAGATGAAGCAACACTTGTTTAGCAAAAGGATTAACTTAACCCCAAGGGTTACTGTAGCATCATTACACCGGGGTGTTACAGAGACACCACTCTCCAAAAGGTAATAAACAGTGTGTTGATGATGAACTCCTTGCTCAAATACTTCAAGTGATAGTCTCCCCAACACTCAAACAGCTCTTCACAGATTTGGATATGGTGGAAGAAGGATTTGAGTGGAAAGCAACTTGGGGAAGGCTAGAGAACAAGATTCATATGGTAGAAGTGGAATATCTTGATCTCAACACTTGAGTAGGTGGTTCTCTCTCAGAACATGAATGATGGAAGTGTAGGTATGTTCTGATGGCTCTCTCCACGAGTGAAGAGTGGGTAGAGGGGTATATATAGCCTCCACACAAAATCTAACCATTACACACAATTTACCAAACTCGGTGGGACCGATTCAAAGAACTCGGTCAGACCGATTTAGTTCATAATGTGACCGTTAGTCTATTTCGGTGGGACCGATATGATCAACTCGGTGGGACCGATTTCATTAGGGTTGGGGCATAACGTAATCTCGATGGGACCGACTACACAAACTCGGTGAGACCAATTTTGGTAATAAGCACACACAGAGTTGGTCAGGCAAACTCGGTGGGACCAATTCGCTCATTTCGGTGAGACCGAAATGTTACGAAGAGGCAACAGAGAGTTTGCATTATAGACTCGGTGGGACCGATTACACATCTCGGTTAGACCAAAAATATTACAACAGGCAACAGAGAGTTTGCAATCCCATCTCGGTGAGACCGAGACCCCTTTCGGTGAGACCGAAATGATTAGGTTTTCTAGCAGTGGCTATGTCAAATGAACTTGGTGGCGACGGATAGATATTTTCGGTGGGGCCGAGTTTGAATTTTGGTTTGGGATATATGTGGATGTGAGAAAGTGGTTGAGGGTTTTGGAGCATATCACTAAGCATCATGAGCAAGCAAGCCATTAAGCAACACCTCATCCCCTTTTAATAGTATTGGCTTTCCTATGTACTCAATGTGATCTTGGATCACCGAAATAGAAAATGTAGAGTCTTTAGCTTTGAGCTTGAGCCAATCCTTTCATCTTTATTATTTTGAGGGGTCCACAATCCTAATCCATGCCATGCCAATCATTGAACTTTCCTGAAATATTATCTCGGGATAGCATTAGTTCAATGAGCTATATGTTGTTAGTAATTACCAAAACCACCTGGGGATAGTTGCACTTTCAATCTCCCCCTTTTTGGTAATTGATGACAACATATAGATCAAAGCTTCGACAAATGATAATAAGATTTAAATACATCATCGCTTTGAGAAGTATGTGATAAGCAAGAGCTCCCCCCTAAATTTGCGCATTATTTAGAATTTGTGTTTGAATGCAAATGCACAATCGATTAGGATCATGAGTTACTCTTCCATGTCACATACATCTTGGTGGAGCGCTCAAAATGATATACACTAAAGCATGCACTCATCACCAAGCAAAGTGAATGATCATGTGGAATATAGAGATAGTATCATCCAAGCCAACATTAAGGTAGCATATGATCAAACACATGATCACACAAGTATCTCACGGACAGAACATAGAGTATCAAGCAAACACACAAATGAAGTTGAACCAAAAGCAAGAGAGACCAAAGAGGCAAAACACTCTCTCTCGAAGCCTATGATCTATACATATTTCTCCCCCTTTGGCAACAAGTTACCAAAAAGTTCGAAAATGCATAGTGCTATGCGTCTCTCAGGCTTGGTCTTCGGGAGGCGGTGTAGAGAGAACTCCAAGGAGGAAGGCTTCAGACGAAGTAGCTGGAGATGGTGGAGTGGCTGCTGGAGGTGGCACTAAAGCTGTAGCTGCTGGTGTAGATGTAGTAGCTCTGGTGTCTGGAATGGCACTGCTGCAGATCTCTGACCTTGAGGCACTCGCTGAAATGCATCTGTGGTAGCCTGTCCTCCTCTCACCTCTGCTTCCTCCTGAATCTTCTCAACTGCAGATTGGATCTCTGTCACTTTCAGATCAAGATCATAGAACTTAGTCTCGATGATCCTCTCCAAGATCTCCTGATTTTGATTCGGGGTGGCTAAGCCCTTCTCAATCCTCATGGTAGCTTGAATCAGATATGCCATTTGATCTTGCTTGGATTTGAGAGTCATTTGAGATGCTGCTTCTGCACTTGGCATCTTGGCAACTTTCTCTGCTTTGGCCTTCTCTCTCCTTTCATGAGCTTGTACTGAAGATGGTTCATTCTCATCCATGACAACTGTGTTGTCCTCAAAGTCTGGCACCAAGGGTAGATATTCCTTGTCCAACAAGTAAGTGTCTGTGCCCATTTTAGAGTCGATAAGCATCTGGATGTGGGGAGCATACCCACATGATCTCATCTGATCTGCAGCAGTCCTCTTGATTGTCTCTACAATCAGGCTCATAACTTTGAATTTCTGTGGCACATCAAATATATGCAGCATGTTGATGGAATGTCATCTGATCATCTTTGCATCTCTAGACTTAGGCAGCAGTGTATGCCTCAAGATTATGTTGATGGTGGCTAGACCAGCCTGCAAATGATGTACGGATCCAAACTTGTGAGTTTCTAGATCATCATCAGGGATCACCTTGTAAATATTTGCCATGGAGTTCTGGTCTTGCTTCTTCTTGGCATAGACATCTAGATCATCCTCATGCTCTTGAGGGGCATTGATTAGCTTGTCCCACTCAGCAACAGTCGATTGGTACCTTGTACCTTCAAACATCCATACAATCCTTCCATCAGGATAGAAGTGGGTTGTGGAATAGAATTGCATGATGAGTTCATTCCACTTAGTCAACTTTTGAGCCACAAACTTGTCAACTCCACATGCTTTGAAGCTCTCATGGACATTTGGGAAATAGTCTGCATTATCATCAATGAAGTCCCAGTCTACTCTTCTCATATCACAAATAATGGGCTTCTTGTCAAGGAGGACTATTTCATAGAAGTCTTTTTGTTCCTTTGTGTGAAACATGTAGTCCACAACAGTCCTTCTCCGTATGGCATATGGATCAAACTTTCTCCACAACCTGAGACATGCATCCTTTCTCAGCTTCACGTCCTCAGCAACTAAATGAGCATCATTGTGATCAGGGATCTTGGGCTTCAGCTTTCTGAGCACTTGAGCCTCAGCTTCCTCAGCAACTTCAGGCACCGGGGCCTTGTTCTTTTCTGAAGCTGGAATATTCCTTGTGCTCCTGTTGGGTGCAGACTTGGTAGCTTGAGCAGTCTTGGGAGCAGTCTTGGGCTTAGAAGGAGCAGCCCCAGACTTGATAGGATCTCCCATAAGCTTCTGAGCTTTGGGTGCTGGTGCAGCAACCTCTTCCTCTTCTGCTGCAGCTTCATCATCATCCCTCATGGATGGCTTACCAATCACTCTAGCTGTTGTCTTCCTGGGTCTCTTCTTTGTACCTCCAGGTTTATCATCCCTGGATTCAAGTGTGAACACCATAGTCTCTTGAGTAGAGGCTCTGGTCTTAGAAATGTGAATCCTTTTGGCAGGGATCTTTCTTTTCTGCCCTGGCTTGAATGCCTCAGCTGTGCCATACTCTTTCATGAGCACTTTCTTCTTGGAAGTGGTCTCATCTTCCACAAAGTCCTCATCCTTAGTATCTGGAGTTTTTTTTTCTTTCTTGCCTTGGTAGAAGCCTTTGGGAGATCACTAGGTGTGCTCCTTCTACCCTCATCAAAGCTGCTAGAGGGACTAGTGCCCTCACTCAGGTGAACCTGCTCCTCAGACACATTCTGGCTGTCACTTTGATCTGACATCTTGGCACTGAAAGCAGACCCTATGAATAGATGTAGATGAGGTAGAGTGGATGAGCATCACAAAGCACAGAATTTTTTCAAAACAGATGATAAGAAAAACTTAGTTTTAGTTCTCGACAGAAAGCATTTCGGAGCTACCGATTGTTAAACTCGGTGACACCAAAGCAATTCTGGAGCCTTAACTAGTAAACTCGGTCAGACCGAGTCACCGTTTAGTGGCACTGATATCGCTAGGGTTTCACAGAGAATCGAACTCGGTCACACCGATTTGCAACTTTCGGTCAGACCGAAAATCACTTATGCAATGGCCTAAGCCAAATCGGTGGGACCGATTTCTACAACTCGGTCGGTCCAAGATGAGTTCGGCGGAGACCTAACCCTAAATTTTTCGAATCAAAACTACTTTCTACGGAGTTTTTGCTGGATAGGAAGATCTCATACGTGGAAGAAAATATGGCAATGCATTGTGCTACGAATCGGAGCTAAGGAATAGCACAAAGAGTCAAGTCCATACCCTAACTCGGTGGTGGACTTGCTACGGCGGCAACGGCGGTGAGGATTTCCATTGACGGCGGCGGAGTCTAGCGGCGGGAGGTCGCTGGCTGCGAGGAGATGATCCGGAGTTCCGAAGAGGCAGAGCAGGTCACGCGCGGGCTGAGGAGTTTGGAAAGTTTTTCGAAATTTGGCCCGTGAGAATATGTAACATGACACTGTCGGTGTGACCGAGTGGAACAACTCGGTGGCACCGAGATGCAAAACTGCTAGCAGTTGCTGCAACTCGATGGGACCGAAAAGTTCAAATCGGTTGCACCGAGATTGAAAACCTAGATCAACTTAGTGAACTCGGTGTGACCGAAGTGGATGACTCGGTCATACCAAAATGCACAAAGAGGTTTTGGATGTTTAAGCCTATGACGAATCAGGGACTCCGAGTGCTCCTCACACAGAGTGGTTCGAATCTGACTTGATCAAGCTTTGTGATGTAGCATGAATAGAGTTTGAGACGAGAAAAGCATAGATAGCTAGAGCGGGTACTTAGGCATTCTTGTCCATCCATTTGGCAAAAGAAAAGGAGCCAAATAATCAAAGCAACAAATGGATGTCCTCGAATGAGAAAAATATGCATTCAACATGCTCACACAATAAAATGTCAAATAAAACATGTGGCAAAGCATGCACAACCATTCTAGCATTTATCAAGCAATTGGTCATGACTAGGTCATCTATATATGAGTATATTGACTTAGGATTCAAATGAGAACATTTGATCATAGGTCATACTCATCATTTAAGCACAAGTGGGGTTACCACTTTTACATAAAGCATTGTTGTCTTCACAGCTTCACATCATTAGAGTTGCTTTAGCTCAATTGTTAGAGTAAAGCTCCCCCTAGATGTGATGTCCCCCTAAGAGGGATGAACTAACCTTGGGTTTTGTCGATGATGACTTCATGTAGATGTTGAGGATACTACTAGAAAAAGGGCTATATATAGATGGGATTGACACTAATGGCGCACCAGACATGCGGTGCGCCATTAGTATATACTAATGGCGCACCACCTTCTGGTACGCCATTAGAGTTGAATACACTAATGGCGCACCTGGCTCAGGGTGCGCCATTAGTATCATTTTTTTTTCCTTTTCCAAACATACTAATGGCGCATCCAGACACAGTGCGCCATTACTAGTTGTAACTAGTAGTGGCGCACCAGCCACAGAGTGTGCCACTACTGTTGTTTTTATTATTATATTTTTTATTCTTTTTTTTTGCAAAACTACTAATGGCGCACTGTTCCAGAGTGCGCCATTACTAGTTTAAACTAGGAATGGCGCACTTTGGCACAGTGCGCCATTAGTATGTTTTTTTTTGCAAAACTACTAGTGGCGCACCACCTGCTGGTGCGCCATTAGTAACCTGGGTTACTAATGGCGCATTTTGAGGCGGTGCGCCATTAGTAAGTGGGCACCAACAAGATATTTTGGACAGCCACTCCTACCCACTCACTTTCTCCCCACTTCATTCTCTCCACCTCCTCCTCCAAAGCTTGTCTCGGGTGCCTCCTCTTTGTCACCTCATTTCCACCATAGATTCATTCAAATTAAGTGGTTAAATTACCTTGTTTTGATAGGTAAGTAAGGGGGAAGCTATATTTATGTTGTTCTCCCTACAACAATGTGCACATGCACTTTTTATGGCCTAGCTAGATCTATGTATGTTCGTGGTGTTGCATATATTTGTGTTGTTGCATATGTGTTTGTGTTTGGAGGTGTACCGGTATTTGAAATGCGATAGTTGCCAATATTTTGCCGGAATGTTGATTCATTTCCGTTTCGGCGAGAATTTTGGCATTAAGCATTCTTTTTGGTCCTATTTTTAGGGAAATTCATGCCAAATTTTTTCTTGGTTCTAAAATATCGTTTTGCTCTACCCCGCAGGCGACCATGGTCCGCACGATGACCGAAGGCATCATGAATAGGTTTTCGAGCTCCGCGAAGGCCGAGATGCTTCAAAAGAACGAGGCGGAGATAAGATGTCCGTGTCGAAGATGCAAGCTGAAGAGCCTTATTGCGGACCCGGATTCCGGGCAGGTGCGGGACCACCTGCTCTTGCGTGGTTTCATGGATGGCTATCGGTGGCAAGGTGATGAAGATGACTACGAAGTCGTCCATGGGGGCCGGGCAAGAAATGAGGAAGGGCAGCAAGACAACCACCGCGGCTCGGGCGGGCGAGAAGACAAAGAATCCCCAGGAGATGATCACGACGGTGATGTTGTACACAGTCATCATGTAGAAGATGTAGGACATGATGATGAGGAAGATGCCGGAGCAGACGATGGGCATGATCATGAAGATGATGATGCCGACGGAGCAGACGACGCTGGACCATCGATGGGCTGGGTGCAGGACCCTCATATTCAAGAGCTTCTTCTCAAGCAGACGGATAACGCAAGAGCTGCCGCCCGAGAGAAAGCCAAGATGGATCAACTGTGGTAGATGTTGAAGATGTGGATGCTCAATGTTGATGTAGATCATTTGGATCAATCCATTGGTGTGAGTTGCACTTTCAATACCTACACGGGTTAGTCCCACAAGGAACAAACAAGGATATCCATAGACATAGAGTGAATTGCACACAAGATGATGTCCATGAAAGCATTAGGTTACCTTGTCCCTTGTCTTACCAACAAGAGGGTTTGTGACTCCTTGAACTAGTGCAAGATGTGAAAGTTGTTTGCACTTGTCCTTTGCCAATATGATATGAGTGAAGTGTGTTGGCGGAGTCACCCTCAAGAACTTCCTAGTTCTTCTTCTTCGTGATCCACACCAACTTGATGGGGATCCTTGGAGTTGTAGTCGTACTTGATGAGGTAGAACTTGATGTAGTCTTAGGGACCCACTTGACCAAGGCCTTAGGAGCTTCTTCAAATGCAGCAATCTCTTCTTGAAGCTTATCCTTGCGCTTTAGCTTGTGGTCTTGTCGTGGAAGATCATCTTGTGCTTGTGTCCCTTGAAAAGAAGTAGGATCATACTTCTCTCATTGAGGAACAAACTTCGTCTTGGGGTATTGATGTTCCTCCCATTCAATTCCATTGGCATTGAACTTTCATTCAAACCCAACACCTTGATTCTTCCAGTGTCTCCCTTGCTTGCGTACAATCTCCTCAAAATGCTTACTCCTGGCAAGACTCTTGTAAACACCTTTCTCTATAATTCCCTTCAATAAGCTATTTTCTTGCTCAAGTGTAACTTGGCTAAGAGAGTCATTAGTGGAATCAAGAGAACTACTAGAAGCAACATCATTGGATTTAGCATGATTATTGTTACTACTAGAGGAAGAATCTTTCTTGTTCTTGTTGCTACATTTTACTTGTGGCATGTAGGTAGACAAGAGTAAACGCATGGCAATGTAAGAAGAACTTTTCTTGCGAAGATCATCATTGATTGCCTTTAAGAACTCATGCTCATGCTCAAGGTTGAGCTTTTCAAAGCGTAACTTCTCATGAGTATTTAAAAGTTCTCGATGATCTTCCAAGGTAGTTTCATGAGCTAACTTAAGAGTGTTTAGTTCTTTAGTTAGACGCTCAATCTTCTCCTTATCATTGTCATTTGTTTTATCTTGATTAGCATGATTAATAGCAATTTCATCTTAGTTTTCATCAAAAGTTTCATCCCTATTGCTACCAACAAGTAAATCATCATCTCCTAGCAAGTCATCTTCATCACTATTGAAATCAAGATACTCGGGGTGTGATACCTTAGGGCCTTTAGCCATGAAGCATCTTCCAATTCCTTCATTTGGTGAGTCAAATATGTCATAGGAGTTGGTTGACACAAGAGCAATTTCGGCAACACCTTCATCTTGAGTACCTTCGGAGTTGGAGTAGAAGTTTCTCTCGGAGTGGTTATCGGAGTCGGAACCGGATGCCCATTCACCAACATGAGCTTGATGTCTTCGTGTTGTATAGATTCTTGATGATTTGTCCTTCCTTTCCGAATCTTTGCTTCTCCGAGAAGGTCTTCATTCATAACGATCATCTCTACTCCTTCTCTCTCTTGGTGGTGAATCTTCTCTTCTACTTCTCCTTTTAGGTGAGTATTCTCTTCTCTTGTGGGGAGCCCTACACTCGTTGGAGTAGTGTCCGGGTCTTCCACAATTGTAGCAATTCCGATCATGACTTGGAGATCTCTTATCATTGTAGGACCTTGACTTGGAACTTCCCTCTTTGCTTCTACTCTTGTAGAACTTGTTGAAGTTCTTCACCATTAAGCTCAATTCTTCATTGAAGTCTTGTTTCTCATTTGATGATGTAGGAGCTTCACATGAAGCTTTGTAAGCACTACTAGACTTGTTGTGAAGCTCTTATTTATCTTTGAGTGACATCTCATGAGCAACAATTCTTCCAATGACTTCCGTTGGCTTGAGATCTTTGTAATTTGGCATCATTTGGATCAATGTACACACGGTATCGTATTTTCCATCCAAGGCTCTTAGGATCTTCTTGATGATGAATCTGTCGGTCATCTCTTCACTTCCTAAGCCGGCAATCTCATTTGTGATGAGAGCAAGCCTAGAGTACATTTCAGCGACACCTTCACCATCCTTCATCTTGAACTTGTCAAGTTGACTTTGGAGCACATCCAACTTGGATCCTTGACGGAGTCAGTACCTTCGTGCATATCAACCAAAGTATCCCAAATTTCCTTTGCATTCTCAAGACGGCTGATTTTGTCGAATTCTTCAGGGCACCGTTGAAGAGGATATCGCAAGCTTGAGCATTGTATTGCAGCATCTTCAACTCTTCCGCGGTAGCTTCACGGTTCGGTTCCTTCCCATCGAAGAATTCACCTTGCAAACCAACACACACAATAGCCCAAACGCCGGGGTTATGTCCAAGAATATGCATTTTCATCTTATGCTTCCAACTAGCAAAATTAGTACCATCAAAATAAGGACCTCTACAGTGGTAACTTCCCTCGCTAGATGCCATACTCTCCTAGGTTGTGAAACCAAGGATGTGATCACCAATGCTATGGAAATCACGGCAAATGGAGACCAAAGCTCTAATACCACTTGTTGGATCGGAAATATGTCTAGAGGGGGGTGATTAGACACTTGACCAAATAAAAATCTATCCTTTTCCCAATTTTAATTCTTGGCAGATTTTAGCAACTTAGCACAAGTCAAGCAATCAACCTACACATGCAATTCTAAGAGTATAGCAGCGGAAAGTAAACAATTGCATATGAAGGTAGAGGGAGGAGTTTAGAGGGAGCAAACGCAAGTGAAGACAACGATGTTTTTTGTCTTGGTTCCAATAGGTGGTTCTATCATACATCCAAATTGATGGAGACTTCAACCCATGAAGGGTAACGGCTGCGCGAGTCCACGGAGGGCTCCACCCACGAAGGGTCCACGAAGAAGTAACCTTGTCTATCCCACCATAGACATCGCCCACGAAGGACTTGCCTCACTAGTGGTAGATCTTCACGAAGTAGGCGATCTCCTTGCCCTTACAAACTCCTTGGTTCAACTCCACAATCTTGTCGGAGGCTCCCAAGTGACACATAACCAATCTAGGAGACACCACTCTCCAAAAGGTAATAAACGGTGTGTTGATGATGAACTCCTTGCTCAAATGCTTCAAGTGATAGTCTCCCCAACACTCAAACAGCTCTTCACAGATTTGGATATGGTGGAAGAAGGATTTGAGTGGAAAGCAACTTGGGGAAGGCTAGAGAACAAGATTCATATGGTAGAAGTGGAATATCTTGATCTCAACACTTGAGTAGGTGGTTATCTCTCAGAACATGAATGATGGAAGTGTAGGTATGTTCTGATGGCTCTCTCCACGAGTGAAGAGTTGGTGGAGGGGTATATATAGGGTCCACACAAAATCTAACCGTTACACACAATTTACCAAACTCGGTGGGGCCGATTCAAAGAACTCGGTCAGACCGATTTAGTTCATAATATGACCGTTAGGTATTTTGGTGGGACCGATATGATCAACTCGGTGGGACCGATTTCATTAGGGTTAGGGCATAACGTAATCTCGGTGGGACTGATTACACAAACTCGGTGAGACTGATTTTGGTAATAAGCACACAGAGAGTTGGTCAGGCAAACTCGGTGGGACCGATTCGCTCATTTCGGTGAGATCGAAATGTTACAAAGAGGCAACAGAGAGTTTGCATTACAGACTCGGTGGGACCAGTTGCACATCTCGGTTAGACCAAAAATATTGCAACAGGCAACAGAGAGTTTGCAATCCCATCTCGGTGAGACCGAGATCCCTTTTGGTGAGACCGAAATGATTAGGTTTTCTGGCAGTGGCTATGTCAAATGAACTCGGTGGTGTCGGATAGATATTTTCGGTGGGGCCGAGTTTGACTTTTGGTTTGGGACATATGTGGATGTGAGAAAGTGGTTGAGGGTGGAGCATATCACTAAGCATCATGAGCAAGCAAGCCATTAAGCAACATCTCATCCCCTTTTAATAGTATTGGCTTTCCTATGGACTCAATGTGATCTTGGATCACTGAAATAGAAAATGTAGATTCCTTAGCTTTGAGCTTGAGCCAATCCTTTCATCTTTATTATTTTGAGGGGTCCACAATCCTAATCCATGCCATGCCAATCATTGAACTTTCCTGAAATATTGTCTTGAGATAGCATTAGTTCAATGATCTATATGTTGTTAGTAATTACCAAAACCACCCGGGGATAGTTGCACTTTCAAATGGAGATCCATTTTGAGGAAGGTTTAAAAAGGCCCCGTGATCCTCCCAACGTGGATCCAATACAGGAATGCGAAATACGATACCTAGTTTAACACATTCCTTGACTATTTATCTATACGTGATGTTATTCATCGCAATTTGTAATATAGTCTTGCTTTGTCTCATACTTTCTAGCTTCCTCCTAATGAGACTCCCATTCTTTTTTCAACAGATGAGGTTCAAGTTGGATCCGAAAGATGATGCAACTAAACAAGCATGCACTCATGTTTTTAAGTCTGCTCTTAGACAGTATCAGGATCACATTAGAAAAACTCACTTTGAAGGCAAGGCTAACAATGAAATTGCCCAAACATCTCTAATGGAATATATTACGGATGAAGACTGGACAGCCCTTGTTAAACACTAGTCCGATCCAAAGTATCAGGTAGGGTATATGTATGTGATGAGATCACATATTGAACTCGTATTTACGTAAGTGCCTTACAAGTCTATCTTCTTCTAGGATAACTGTTTGAAAAACTAGACTAACCGTTATAAAGTGAAATTCCAACACACAACATGATCTCGTAGCTATATTGCACACTACGAGGCTCTTGTAAATAGCTGTTTTTTCCTTATTTTTGTTGTGTCATATTATCGTATCTATATTGACTTGTTCCAAATACAGAGGAAAGCCCATGCGGACCAAAAAGAACCTTAACCGAATGTAGTGCAAATATTCAAGGATTGTCACACCAGCCAGACGAAGGGCATGAGCCCACCAATTCAAGCTGTTGTTGTAAGTCCTTACTCCTCATGCCTTTGAACTACTTGTTGTTGTGACGTGTTCATTTAACTGCTTGGTTTGCAACCAATGTCAGTTACTCTGTTCACTTTTATACATGAGGTCTTAACGTATCATTTCACCTTACACGGTTTAAAAGATAGGAAGGATATTCCTTTGGTCTTTATTAGTAATCTAGTTGTGATGTTCATGTGCCCACACAATGATACAATAGCTTGTTTATTTGATATGTGTTTGCCCGTGATATGAATGATGTCATACTATGTTCATCCTACTTTAAACATGACTCCTTTATCCTTAGATATCAATGAATGTGAGGAAATAGACAATAAAGTCGGCATGCTACATGGACATAGGTTCCGAAAGTGATTTTATCACTACGATACATGCTAATGTATTACAACAGCTCACCAAAATAAGTTATGTATAAACGTGAAACCTAGTTTGTTTCTCTTTTTCTCATTAGTAGCTTATCTGGTACACTAATCTACAAATTCAAACTTTCAGCAAGCTATGGAATAAATGATTAAATAGACACAACCACCTGAAGGTGACAACGCTACCACAAGCACAATGTCACCTCTTTCTGCAGTGCGTCAGTATCTCTCAGCTAACAGTGCAAAAAGCACCTTCCTGTGTAATTCTGGGTTGGTTGTCAAGGTAACCTTGTCCAGATCGCCCAATGAACAAAATCTTCCGGCTAGAAAAAGTGATATATCTGTGCTCTAGACACAAGTCGAATCCCTAGTGGATATCGTTTCTGAAACAAGAATAGTGGTTGACAAATGTCGTCAAGATATGAATGGTTTTGAAACCAGACTATCAGACATTTGCTTCGTTGTTCAAGAGCAATGGAGGAAAAATGGGAAAGGTCATGCTGCTCCATCAGATTCTACAGCCTGAAACATTAGCTATCGGGTCAAATGATCTTTGCTTCTATACATCTGATGGTGCAAGGATTGTAAACTTTTATGCCAACAGGCCCCTTGTTGTATGTCTGTAATTTATCTTGTTGTGATACAACATTTATCGTGCTGCCAAAGACCGTAGAAATTATGACGCTATTTTTGTGTAGTGTAAGTTTATCTTAATAATGTATTCGGCATCATCGATCTCCTTTCGGCCGAAATTCAAATTCAGCAAAAAATAATTTTGGGTCGTAATCGGCATGTAGCCAACTTAAAATACCTGGGCCTAAATCAGTATAAGATTTCTTACTTTTGATAGGCATGTGCCCGCAGTGGGCCGTTAACGGGCTTAACATAATTTGGGCTAACAACAGGCCCTTAATATGTGTAAATATCTCGCAGGCCTAATATGGCCCATAAATAAGAAGTGTCTTTAGTAGGCCAAAAGTCAGATTGGGCCGTAATTGGGCCAGATTATGCGCATGACTTTTAAGAGGCCGACAGATGATTGGGCCATATTAGGCCCATGCATCTCAACTCCTGCTGGCCCATTTGCAATTCGGATCGTTCACGGGCTGAAGCCAGACGGGCCGCAAATGCGCCGACCTACTAGACGGGCCTTTAACAGGCCGGAAGAGCAGTCGGGCTTCATTTGTATGAGAGAGTATATGGGCCTTTAGTAGGCCTGATGTGATGTTGGGCCTCATATGGCCCATGGGATTCATCGGACGTTAACAGGCCGAAAAGCATAACAGGCTGGAAGTGGGACAAATCAGCAATGGGTCGCTGACAGGCCAATGTCAGACCTGGCCGAATATGGCCCAATTTCATCCCAGTCTTTTATGGGCCGAAAGTTTCATGGGGCAATAAATGGGCCCAAATGTAACAAGACCTTTAATAGGCCGGAAACACACTAGGCAGTAATTCGGCCCAAGTACTTAGCGGACTCTTAACGGGCCAAAACACACCATGGGCTGCAATGATACGAAATCTAAAACGAGCCATGGACGGGCCGATTTGACACTATTCCTATGGGCCTTAACTGCGAATGGGCCTTCTGCAAGCAGGCCGTTAATGGGCCAGTCCAATAAATTTGACTGGGTCGGCCTTTTTAAAACTGAATGGGCCAATTTCGGGCCGTGCCACGTGTCGACGTATCATAAGCGCCTGTTGTCCATTGGTCGGTTGACATCTGTCCACGCGAGGAGGTGACACGTGGTCCCTTCGGCCAATGAAATTTTTACACGTGGAAAATCCCCATTAGTCCTAGCTGTTAACGGGTTATTAGATCCAAAACCGGACCCGATAGGGTTAACGGCGTGACGGCACAGTGGATGCCACGTGTCGGTTACCCTTGACGAAAGCACTTCCATGACGCACTATTTATCGTCATGGAAATGGACACTTCCGTGATGATAATTCTGGTATTGTCATGGAACACTTCTACGACAGCACATGTATGACTATCTTGATTCTGTCATAAAATCGTCATGGATGTACATGCATGACAGAAAACGTGACCTACTGTGACAAACACGTATTATCACGGAAGTGGCTTTTTTTGTAGTGAATCATGTGCATTTGATATTCGTTTGATATTTCAATGATGTGTATGTTATGATTCCCTTAGTGGTGTCGTGTGAACGTCGACTACATGACACTTCACCATATTTGGGCCTAAGGGAATGCATTGTGGAGTAGTTATTATATGACAGGTTGCTAGAGTGACAGAAGCTTAAAGTCTAGTTCATGCGCTACTTCGTAAGGGGCTGATTTGGATCCATACACTTAACGTTATGGTTAGATTTTATCTTAATTCTTCTTACGTAGTTGCGGATGCTTGCGAATGGGGTTAATCATAAGTTGGAGGCTTGCGAATGGGGTTAATCATAAGTTGAAGGCTTGTTCAAGTAAGAACATCACCCAAGCACCGATCCACCCACATATCAAATTATCAAAGTAGCAAAGGCAAATCAAACCAACATGATGAAAGATATTAGGAGAAATTTCCGTGTGTCCTCAAGAAGGCTTTGCTTATTATAAGAGACTGTCCCGGCCTGTCCTTTGCCACAAAAGGATTGGGCTACCTTGCTGCACCTATTGTTACTATTGCTACTTGTCACTTGTAACAAATTATCTTGGTATCAAACAACTTTTTGTCGAAATTTCAGTGTCTGTAGAAATTACCTTGCTAGAAACTGCTTGTCATTTCCTTCTGCTCCTCGTTGGGTTTGACACCCTTACTTATCAAAAAGACTACGATTGATTCCCTATACTTGTGGGTCATCAAAAAACAAGCTCAAGATTGGCCTCGAAAGGTCTAGCAGATGTCCAGTTTGTGGAATGGAGGAGGACAATTTCCATCCATTTGTGAGATGCCAGTTTGGACGAGATTTTTACTTAGCCATGATTGAGTTGTGGTGTTTACTACCACTTGAATCGATGGAACCCAATGGGAAGGAATGGCTACTGCAGGTCCTTGCACGTCTAACTGATATTCAGAGAAGTATGGTGTTGCTAATCTTTTGGAGAAGCTGGTACGTTCGGTACGAAATTACTCACTTCAAACCTGCCCCACTCATGGTTGTCTCGATGAGGTTCTTACAGGAATATATGGATATTTGTTTCTGCATCAAAAGAAACCCCGATATGGATCCGGCTAAAGGAAAGCACATCATTAATTTTGATTAGAGAGCCATATCACATGTGCATGCCCTTGTTCCTGAAACACCATGGAAACTACCCCAACAAGGTCGGGTTAAGCTTAATAAGGATGGGTCTTACTCGCCGGAGGGTGGTGCGGGAGCTGGGATGATATTGCGGAATGTTACCATTATCTTCTCAGCATGTAGAGTTTTGTTCTCGTGTAGAGATGCCTTAGAAGTTGAGTTGTGTGCTTGCATGGAAGGGTTGTCTTTTGCAATTCAACGATCTGATCTTCCCATTGAAATCGAGATGGATTCTAGTGTGGCGGTGGAGATGCAGTCAAGTGGATACATGGATCGTTCAATTTATGCTTCTTTGGTTGGTGAAATTAAATTTCTGTTAAGCCTTAAGCATTCTTGTATTACTCTTGTTCCTCGCTGTCAGAATAAAGTGAGTGATAGGCTAGCCAGCTTTGCTAGAATAGAAGGTCGAACCATGACATGGGTTGGTTCGGGACCTGAGGATGTTGTGAAGATTGTCCTAGAGGATTGTAAGGACTTGATAAATGAGTAATACAAGATTTTTTTTCCTGCAAAAGAAAGAAAGAAAAGATAGTTTTCATTATATAATTAGCAGGATGGTTAGGAATAACAACTTCCTTAGATAACTTATTTTGGCAACTTTAGATAGTCCGAGCTAATTGCGAAAGCCCATCAAACAATTCGATGAGGCTAACCCGTGCAGCGTTGTAAGAGTTTAAATGTACAAAATCATCATATTGAAGGACGAGTCTGCACAAAGAATGATTCTATGATTTTGCAAAAAGAACACGTCTATGTTTTTTTTTGCATAAGACGCAGATTGGCGGATTAGCGCATTATGAGCATGTTTAAGACATATGGGTCCCATTTTGTGTCCACATGGCGTAACGGTTCGCCAGAGACGAAGTTAGATCATGTTTCTTTTACAAAAAATCCTCCCACTCAAAGAAAAAAAACTCTAGTGAAAAAAATCCTTCATCCCTGTGCGCCGGCCATCCCCAGGCCTTCTTCCCCGACGCCTCCCTAGCCAGTAAAAATTTAAACAAAATTTGAAATTATGAACATTTTTTAAAATTTAAATAATTTTTGCAATTATGTTTTTTTTTGAATTTTTCTAAAAAAATGAATTCTTAACAATTATGAAAATTTAAACAAGTTTTGAAATTTTATTTTTCCAAAATTCTAAATATTTTTGAAATTTTAAATAAAATTTGAAATTATGAATATTTAAACATATCTAGACGTGGTCTGGTGGATGGGGACGAGTGTCGGGACGAGTATAGCTGCCTCCATGCTCTGGGATACATGAGATGGGCATGATTGAGGGTCTTTTTTGCATTAGATGAGCATAGTCCAGATGAGCCCATGCAACTTACCAAGCAAGAAAAAATGGGTCGAATTGGGAGCTTTTGCCCTGGTGCATCCTCCATCCCCCACCCAGGTGTCATTGTTTTGAAAAAGACAAATGCATATAGGGATCGGATAAGAGAGAGAGGGGGGAGTAGAATAATATGTGCAGTGTGTGGTGCTCAAAGGCAGCTCCGACGCAAGTCGCCGGCGTCAAGGTCCCCGGCCACGACGACGCGCCACCAGCTTCTTCAGGCCCTACGAACCTTGTAAGTTGCCTGGTGAACTGAACAGTGAGCGACAATCTGGTTTTCTCCTATCCACGCCAAAATCGCGTAGATGTGGTGAAGTTTTTGTACGGCTCTAGCAAATTTGTCCCATGCCACATCTACGCGTGGGCGGGGGTGGGGGTAGAACGTACAAGTGATTTACTCCCTTCGTCCCATAACATAAGTTTTTTACACTAATGTAGTGTCAAAAACGCTTTTATATTATGAGACTGAGGGAGTAACTTTCAAGCGAACAAAACAGGAGCAACAATGGCCAGACGACTTTGGGCATATTGTTCCCATGACTTACTATTTTGCCTTTTGTAATTTTCGTGGAATTACTGCACACACACTTGTTTTTTTAGAACTCAATACCCTAACTTGCGGCAAAATCCACCGAAATTCGATGTACGTGTGATTGTCCCAGTCAAGGATTCACCCAAATTTACATGCAAATATTTGTTAGGAGAGGGGCTTAGATTCAGTTAAGTAAAAGCCCTGCACCTCTCCTAGTGTAGATTCAGATTGTTCTTTTTTGAATGTCCTATAGATTTGCATGACAAAACCATTTCTATGTCCTTGAAAGAAAATCTGAAACTCGTGTTTTCAATCAACTTATTCTATGTAGTTCATACATAGAGTGTATTTTTTCTCCACTCTTTTCTGTAGCTACTTCCTCCGTCTCATAATATAAGATCGTTTTGCAAGCTTTCACTTCCTTCGTCCCACAATATAAGAACGTTTTGCAAGACGGAGGGAGTAGTTAGTGCGTGACAAAAACAAACACAGGGAAAAGTGGAGCGCACAGCCATACCTCAAAAAACATCAGACTAAGACAAACACAACCCGCAAGGCCTCAAATAAAGCCCAAAAGGCAAAAACACAATATTCGACAAGGGGGTCGGGCTAAAACCCACATGAATGATGTCAGTCTGAGTTTACTGAGTCCTAGCCAGACCTATATCTTTATGCCTTGTGGGCTATCCACAAGCTTTTTTGGACTTTGCTTTTTCTTATCTAATCTGGTGACCTATAACATCATAGCTCAACTTCAAACGTAAAGTTGCTTGCCACACATTTGTGGGGTGTCCTTGAGCTTAATGACTTGTGGTCATCTCCCATGGTGTATAAGGATTGTCCTTAATGGAGCGGATCGTCGGGGCATGGTTCCGCTAAGGCATTTCATTCTAAAAAAGAAGACATGGTTGAGTGTTGTACTCATGTATGATGTTTGAAATGACTTTGGTGTTCTTCTAGGCCAAAGAAACAAAATTGCAACTTAAAAAACTTGAGTAATAATTTTTATATAGAAGCAATTTTGTTTTCTCTCGCACATAAGGACGGAAAGTCTTTTTTTTTTGCGGGTGGGACGGAACTTTACAGGTGAGTATGACGCTAGACCATACCCATTACAAACAACTTACAATTGTTTAACTCTTTTTTTGCTATTTTTAAATATATTTTTAATGTGGGTGTGCATAGACCGACTTTCCATTGGATATTTTTGCTGCCCATAAGGGGTGCCACTCCGTTTCTAAATATAATTCTTTCTAGAAATTTCAACATGGACTACAAGACGTAATTTAGAACATAGATTCACTCATTTTGCTTCGTATGTCGTTCATACTGACTTATATTTAGAAACGGAGGGAGTACTTTATTGGTTATGGACAACCTATTTTGCAAACTGTGGATATACACTAACAAAGAACTTTCTGCAACTAAGACTGTTGGGATCCACAAGTTTGAGACACAGGCACTAAGCACTGCAAGAAATATTTGCCTACATTCTTTAAAGTTCAATAAGAAAAGTTATCATGCAATCTGTTCTAGACTATCTGTATTGAATTAAGTACTCCCTCCGTCCGGAAATACTTGTCATCAAAATGAATAAAAGAAGATGTATCTAGATGTATTTTAGTTCTAAATACATCCTCTTTTGTCCATTTTGATGACAAGTATTTTTGGACGGAGGGAGTAAAATATTCAAGCGTATAAGTGTCTGACAAACGAAAATAACACAGGATCTTTCAAATCTTGTGCAGGAGCAGAGAGACGATTCAGTTAACAGAAAAATAATATATGATGTAAGTTCTTAGTTCTTACAAACAAAAATTATATACATGAAGGGAATCAACAGTATAAAGTGATCAACGAAGAGGAAGCAGAACAAAATTAGAGTCTATAATAGTAATATTTTTGTACTTTAGTTTCTAATTCCGTTAACTCTTAGGCTACTTTTCCGAGTCTAGGAACAAGGAGCTCATTATTTCTATGATGGATGTAAATTCTTACAAACGAAAACTATATATATATATATATATATATATATATATATATATATATATATATATATATATATATATATATATATATATAAAGAGTGATGGACGCGAGGAAACCGAACAAAAACATAGCCTATACTAATATTCTGGCACTTCATTTTCTGACAATGGTTACTGGATCACTTGTAGAGATCGTCTTCATCCTCATCAGCTGCCGTGGTGGTGTGGACGGCAGCTTCTGCCGCCTGTGGCTGCGCCGGGAAGCGGAACTCGGTGCCGAACCCCCTAGACTGCTGCAGCGTCTGCGCGAAGGCCTGGTACTTTCTGATGTCGGCGTCGCTCACACTCCGCCTCGCGTACTTCATCGACTCCCCACGGATAAACATCAAGAGAACATCTTCGCACAAGTTCGGCATCGCGAAGGCCAAATAATCATCAAGAGAACATCGTTGCCCCACGGATTGCCCGGGGCTGGCACACCATCATCGCCGCGCATCAAACTGGCATCTACTGCGTCTTCAAGCCGACGTTTAACGTGCCGACCCGCTTCGACACATCGGTCGACATGGAGGCTACGACACCTCGACTGGGATGGGGGTTTCACCATCAATCTACTCTGGGGTCACCAACCGACCAACTTTGACACCTCAGCTGGACAGGGGGTTTCGCTTCGACATATCGGCAAAGCTATGATGTCACTTCATCAAGCCGGGCTCTTCGCTCGGGCACCTCAGGACCGGCTTGGGGGCTGGGACCTTGACCCGCCACAAGCTTAGACCACGTCATCAACACCGAGTGCATTAACCAGCTAAGTCGTTTTCATGCTCAAAAATTGTAAATGCTAAATTTTTGTTCAGTTCAACCAAGCATTATATTTGTATTAAACAAAATAGTTGTTTGTCAAAAACGATGTTTGTTAATAACACTGTTATCAAAAACAACTTATTTTCCCAAGTTAACTGGAGCTCTTAAATTTGTACAAACCGTTTCATAATAAGTGTTTTCTCGTTAGTTGTTGCAAAGTCTTTTTCTACTACTCCTTTTTCGAACGCGAGTGTGTGTTCAATAGCCAGGTAGACTGACTTCTTTCTAAAGCCGCTCGAGTTTAGTTCGCTAAACTGGCCTGAGAAACACTCCGCCTTCGAACATTTTTTCAAATTTTGAACAAAACTTTATAAGTGTGAGCATTTTAAAAAACGAAAAGAAATAGTGGTATAAGGACAAGTTCAACAATGGGCCGGCCCAACCGCGAACTGAAGCAGGAGAAAACAAAAAAGAAGTAAATATGCATGTGAATTAGGATGTCTTAGTTGGTTAGTGTGGTTCTTTTTAGACCAAGAGGTCTTGAGTTTGATTCATGGCTCCTGCACTCTTTTTTTCTTTAAAAAGAAAGTGAAAAAATATTGAGGGCTTCGCGAGAAAAAAAAAGGGCACTGCGTGTCGGCGCGGGTGGAAAGACCATCCTATCCGTCAATGTGTTTAGAGGGGTGTACCAAAGCAAAAGTGTTTTTAGAACTCCCAAGCGACAGAAAACACAAGTGTAGTTTGCAATAAAGAAAATTTTCAGTTGCAGAGGAGTGCACTGGTATTCAATCTATTCTGGGAGCCAAAAGATCTACTTGAGCTGGCAGCGGGAACTCCATAGCCATTTAATTTCAGGACAGTGACCACTCCAATCAGCAACTTATAAGTTTTTGAAACCTTAGAGAGGAATTTACCAAAGTAATTTAACTCTTTGAAACCGTAAAGTGGAACTTAAAGGAAAATAATTGCCTAATTAATGTACAATTAATTTCTCATTGAACTTGTAAGAACAGAAACACCTGTTGTCTGAAACTTGTGGCTCTCAACAGTCTTATTTGCTGAGAGTTCTTTGTCAGCCAGCAATGAGTTGATCTATACTACCCTTATCCTGAGGCTAATTGGTTGTACCCAACTGAATATCATTCAGCCCGGCCTTTCACAGTACTACCTCCGTCTAGGTGAATAAGTCATTCGCGTAGTTCTTGGTCGACGATTTAACTATCTAAATATATATTATATGCGACAAAAAATATATGTTTGGAAACTACATCCGTGTAAAAATCTAGTGATATACTTTTCATGACATATAACACATATTTAATTCCTCAAATCGGTGACCTAGAACTACGTGAGGTAGTATGATCTTCCTGTTGTGAGTTCTGGTTGACGAACATGCTAGTGTCCACCATCAACGGCCGCGCTGGGCCTACTGCTCAGTGCTCACGATCACATTCACCACAAATGCACTTATGGTTTGCAACAAGAGAAAGGAAGAAGGCAGTGGTCTTGTGAAGGAGCAGAGAGGGGTTGACAGAGAATATACACAAGGGAGCTTATTATTTCAGTTAACGCTTAGTTTCCAGAGTCTAGGAAAGCAGAACAAGGAGCTTATTATTTCATCAACTGTATTTCTATCATGTCAAAAAAAAATCAACTGTATTTCTATGATGTATATAAATCTTACAAACGAAAATTATATATGCAAGGAAAGAATCAACAAAAACAGAGTCTGTAATATTCTGCTACTTCAGTTTCCAATCCAACAATGGTTACTTGATCACTTATAGAGATCGTCTTCATCCTCATCAGCTGCCGCGGTGGTGTGGACGGCAGCTTCTGCTGCCTGTGGCTGCGCCTGGAAGCGGAACTCGCTGCCGAACCCCCTAGACTGCTGCAGCGTCTGCGCGAAGGCCTGGTACTTCCTGATGTCGGCGTCGCTCACGCTCCGCCTCGCGTACTTCATCGACTCCTCGAAGTGAGCCGCCTTTATCTCGGATACCTCGTCTTCCTGCCCGCCGTCCACCTCCATGGTGTCTTTCCCCATCCTCTGCTTCTCCATGTCCTTTTCAATGTCCTCCCTTATGGCGTACTTGCACGCCCTCTGGCAGATCTCCGTGATGTCGGCGCCGCTAAAGCCGGCGGTGAACCTTGCGAGAGCACCGAGGTCAACGTCCTTGGCCACGGGGGACTTCCTGAGGCAGGCCTTGAAGATCTGGTGCCGCGAGGCCTCGTCCGGCAAGGGGATGTAGATGAGTTGGTCCAGGCGGCCGGGACGGAGCAACGCCGAGTCAATGATGTCCGGCCTATTGGTGGCGCCGATGATGAAGACCGTCTTCTTGGCGTTCATGCCGTCCATCTCGGTGAGCAGCTGGTTCAGGACCCTGTCCGCCGCGCCGCCGGCGTCGCCCACCCTGCCGCCCCTCTGGGTGGCGATGGAGTCGAGCTCGTCGAAGAACAGCACGCACGGCGCAGACTGACGCGCCTTGTCGAAGATCTCGCGCACGTTGGCCTCGCTCTCGCCGAACCACATGGTGAGCAGCTCTGGCCCCTTGATGCTGATGAAGTTGGCCTGGCACTCGTTGGCGATCGCCTTGGCCAGCAAGGTCTTGCCGCATCCTGGTGGCCCGTAGAAGAGGACGCCCTTGGACGGTGACATGCCGAACTTCTCGAATTTCTCCGGGTGCTCGACCGGGTACTGGACGGTCTCTTGCAGCTCCCTCTTGACGCCGTCGAGGCCGCCGATATCGTTCCAGCTGACGTTGGGCACCTCGACGACTGTCTCACGTAGGGCAGACGGGTTGGTGCCGACGAGAGCCGTCTTAAGGTGGTCATTGGTGACGGCCATGGAGTTCAAGATCTCGGCGTCGATGGTGTCGTCCTCTAAGTCGATCAAGTCCATCTTCTCCCTGATGCACTGCAGCGCCGCCTCGGTGCAGAGCGCGGCCAAGTCGGCGCCGACGTAGCCGTGCGTATCCTTGGCAACCACCTCAAGGTTGACGTCCTCGTCCAGCTTCATGTTTTTGGTGTGGATGCGGAGCACTTCGAGACGCCCGACCTCGTCCGGCACGCCGATGTCGATCTCGCGATCAAACCTCCCGAATCGCCTCAAGGCAGGGTCGATGCTGTTGGGGCGGTTCGTGGCGCCCATGACGATGACGTGCGCGCGGGCCTTCATGCCGTCCATGAGCGTCAGCAGCTGCGAGACGATTCGCCTCTCGACCTCGCCGTGAGTCTTCTCTCTGTTGGGGGCAATGGAGTCAATCTCGTCGATGAAGATGATGGAGGGCGCGTTCTTCTCGGCCTCCTCGAACGCCTTCCTCAGGTTGCTCTCGCTCTCTCCGGCCATCTTGGACATTATCTCCGGGCCGTTGATAAGGAAGAAGAAGGCCCCGGTCTCGTTGGCGACCGCGCGGGCGATGAGCGTCTTGCCCGACCCGGGAGGGCCGTAGAGGAGGATGCCTTTGGGAGGCTTGACGCCAATGCTCTTGAAGATCTGCGGATGCCTGAGTGGCAGCTCGACGAGCTCCCTGATCAGAGTCAGCGGTTTCCCCATGCCACCCACGTCGTCGTAGCCGACGTCGTCCAGCCTCTCCTCGTCCTCCCGCTTGACCGGCTCACCCTCGCAGAATATCTCCGTGTCGGGCGCCACGACGCAGTAGTCCACCGCGGGGTCGATCTCCATGACCTTAAACTCCACGCTTCGCATGCCGCCGCGCACGAGGAAGAGGTCGCCCTTGTGGACCGGGCGGAAGGTGTCCCCGAAGTAGGGCTTGAGGTAGGCGTCGAAGAGGTTGCCCGTGATGCCCTCGACGGTGTCGTCCAGAGGGAGGATGTGCACGCGTCGGCCGTACTTGGCGTCGTGGCACAGGTGCACCGACACGACGTCGGCGATGCGCACGCGCAGGTTGGAGCGGGCCACCTTGTTGATCCTCAGCTTGTGTCCCTCGCAGGTGTCGTCGGCAAGTGCCATGCAGACCGTGTTGTGGCGGCGCTTGCCCTTGAGCAGCACGATGTCGCCCTGGAATATGGAGAGCTTCTCCATGGTGGCCGGGTGGAGGTTGCACACCGAGTTGTCGTCCTTGGTGCCGGCCTCCTCCACCACCAGCCGGTTCGCCGCCTTCTTCGACGTCGCCGCGCTCGCCATAGCCTTCAACTCTCGTTGGTCGATGTGCTGCGTCGTCTCTCGTGTATTACTACTCTCGTTGGATGTCTCGAGCGCTGATTTGCGTTGGTGTTGTGGTGAGGTGAAGACGCGGGGTTCGCACCCTTTTATTGAAGGCACGGCCGACTCCGGTTGGAAGGCCCGTTCGCGTCGTATTCGTACTCTTTGTACGCGGCCCGTGCCGTAATAGGACGCTAACTCTTTTCCTACTATTTTCCTACTACCTTGGCACGATCGGATCGAAAGAACCCTTCGAACTCGGAATAGTTGTACGTGGCTGCGCTAACAATGGCGTGTCCGTGCTGGAGGAGACTGCTGCCGTTCAGTCGCCGGCTGTGGGATGCCAACGAGGAGGCGGTCTCCGACGGCGAGGCACTCGGGGCAGCCAACAAGCGCGTGGCGTCCCTCCAGCGCGCCCTCGAATCGGCGGTGCGGCGGCGTAACGTGGCCGTGGCGCAGATGCTCGAGGCCGAGCGGCACGCGGAGGAGGCTGAGGCTGCCGTCGAGGCCGCTGCGAGGGCCGGCGAGCTCGCCGCGGCGGAAGTGCGGGCGAAGACGGAGCAGAGCGTGGCGACGGACGCCCGCATCAGAGAGCTCGAGAGGGAGATGCTAGTGCTACGTGATGGCGGACACTGGGCGCTGGAGACCGCGCTGGAGGCCGCCGCCGCGGAGAGGAGGGGCAGCCATGTATGGGAGGGGCGTGCACGTCAGGAAGCTCGAGGAGGAGATGCTAAGCTGATGAGCAATGGGTGGCAGACGTGATAGATTCATCCAGCTTGCCGTTGCGGCATCGACATGTTTCAATTTTTCTTGACATTGTCATGGAACACTAACATTCTTCGAAATAGTAGTTTTTTTTATCTTGAAATGTGTTTTTATCAAGGGCGTTTCTATTTTGCATTCCCAAATGATAACACCCACACATGTGACATCTTCACACTTCATCCACACGCCTTAATCTTCTTATGTTCTGGTTTGCGCAAATCTTGACGATTTCTGACGAAATTGAAGTGTCACATAGGCGTAGTGTGATGTGTGGGAGTTGGAGCGCTCGCCCATGGTTACCAGCTGCGCCGTGTGCGTGAACCAGTCCTCGTCCACACGGACACCATCTTGTCCACGACGTGTGGACGAACTGCCATTCGTCCACACGACGCTCGTACGGTGGTAGATGGCAACTGCAGTTGTGCATATGTGTCGGTGGTTGCATATACTATATAGGTGCTACAATATCACATGGTGCCGCTTCTTTTTTCTAGGTGGTGCGAGGGTGCGTAGGATCGATATATTTGTATAGTCTAGTTGATGCTGGTTGATTTGAAAAATCATTGACCCGATCAAAATTATAATTCAAATTCAAAATTGAATACCTCAATTGAATGAAAGAGCTTCAAAATTACGAAATATTGTGAATGAAAATAATTGAATTGGAGAGTTTGAGAAATTGTTGAACCGGTCAAAATCGGATGATCCAATTCTAAATTGAATACATCAATTAATTGTGAGGCCTTTAAAACTAGAAAACATAGTGTATGTTATGTAAAATTGAATGAGAGAGTCAAAATTGTTGGAAATATGCCCTATATAGGCAATAATAAAGTAGTTATTATTATATTTCCTAGTTCATGTTAATCATTTATTATCCATGCTATAATTGTATTGATTGGAAACTCAAATACATGTGCGGATACATAGACAACAACATGTCCCTAGTGAGCCTCTACAGGACTAGCTCATTGATCAAAGATGGCTATGGTTTCCTAGCCATATATATGAGTTGTCATTTGACAACGGGATCACATCATTAGGAGAATGATGTGGTGGACAAGACCCAAACTATAAATGTAACATATGATCGTGTCAAGTTTATTGCTATTGTTTTCTGCATGTCAACTATATGTTCCTATCACCATGAGATCATGCAACTCACTGACACCGGACTTCGAGGGTGTCTGTTGAGTTAGCATGGATCAAGACTGAGATTTGTCACTTCGTATGACGGAGATGTATCTCAGGGCCCACTCGGTAATACAACATCACAAGAAGCTTATAAGCATTGTGACTAATGGTTTAGCCATGGGATCTAGTATTATGGAACGAGTAAAGAGACTTGCCGGTAACGAGATTGAACTAGGTATGGAGATACCGACGATCGAATCCCGGGCAAGTAACATACCGATAGACAAAGGGAACTACATACGGGATTAGCTGAATCCTTGACATCGAGGTTCGACCGATAAGATCTTCGTAGAATATGTGGGAACCAATATGGGCATCCAGGTCCCGCTATTGGTTATTGACCGTAGAGGTGTCTCGGTCATGTCTGCATAGTTCTTGAACCCGCAGGGTCTACACACTTAATGTTTGGTGACGATATAAGTATAGTTGAGTCATTATGGTGGTTACCGAAGGTTGCTAGGAGTCCCGGATGAGATCCCGGACGTGACGAGGAACTTCGGAATGGCCCGGAGGTGAAGATTGATATATTAGACAAAGGGTATTGGAGTCTGGAATTGTACGGGGGTACCGGGTGATGATCAGTATGACCGAAAGGGTCTCAGGGGACCCCAACAAGTGTTGGGGGGCTCATGGGCCAAGGGGAGAGGGAAAACCAGCCCACTAAGGGGTTGTGTCCCCCCTCAACCTTTTCCACTAGCCAGGAGAGGTGGGGCGACACATCTAGGGTTCCCTCAACCTGTCTTGGGGGGCAAGCCACCCTAGGGTTTCCCTAGGGGGCGCCCCCATCTGCCTTGGCCGCCGCCCCCCTAGATGGGATCTAGGGCGCCCCCTCCTCCTCCCTCCCACCTATATATAGAGAGGTAGAGAGAGGCCAGCCGCACCCAAATACTGCCATGGCGCCACCCTTCTACTCCCTCGTAGCCCTCTTCCTTTCCGTAGTGCTTAGCGAAGCTCTGCTGAGATTCCACCACCACTGTCGCCATCACGTCGCCATGTTGCCGGAGGACTCAAGCTACTACTTCACCACCGCTTGCTGGACCAACGGAATTTAAGTGCGGAGTAGGAATGGGTCCTCCATAGTGGATAGGAGGAGCGGAGTGGGCAAAAATCCAACTCCCATTTTTAGTAACCAGGACTTGCTCACTACTAGCTTCTCCCTTGTCGGGAATAGCCTCCGACATGTTGGTAGCGGGACGAACCACTTCCAATGGTGTGGTGGATAATTTAAGTCCCTCAAGCAAATCTTTAAACATGCTTTTGACCTCGGTCGTTAGTGATTCTTTCAATGTGTCCATAGCCACATTGAACTCCTCACGAGAGACCGAGGCTCCCCCATCGGACGTAGGCAAGGACGGAGTTCCACCGGAATGTTCCTTCGTCTCGACTACGTTGTCAACCATACTCTTTGGACGGTAAAGTCCTTAAAAAGAGACGAGGCTCTGATACCAATTGAAAGGATCTATACGGTTGACTAGAGGGGGGTGAATAGGAAACTAACAATTTTTAGCTTTTCTTAACCAATTTAAATTAAGCAACAAAGTAAGTTGTCTAGATATGCTATTATGATGACAACTTATAGGAAGCAAAGATAACAACCTCACAAGCAAGCTATATAAGATAAACAAGGAAAGCTTGCACAAGTAAAGGAAAGAGTTAACCACAAGTGGAGCCGGTGAAGACGAGGATGTGTTACCGAAGTTCCTTCCCTTTGAGGGGAAGTACGTCTCCGTTGGAGCGGTGTGGAGGCACAATGCTCCCCAAGAAGCCACTAGGGCCTCTGTATTCTCCTCACGCCCTCACACAATGCAAGGTGCCGTGATTCCACTAGTGGTGCCCTTGAAGGCGGCAACCGAACCTTTACAAACAAGGTTGGGGCTATCTCCACAACCGAATTGGAGGCTCCCAACGACACCACGAAGCTTCACCACAATGGAATATGGCTCCGAGGTGACCTCAACCGTCTAGGGTGCTCAAACACCCAAGAGTAACAAGATCCGCAAGGGATTAGTGAGGGGAATCAAATATCTCTTGGTGGAAGTGTAGATCAATGCCTTCTCAAGCAATCCCGAGGAAATCAACAAGTTTGATTGGCTAGGTAGAGAGATCGGGCGGATATGGAGCTTTGAGCACCAATGGAGCTTTTGGGAGGAAGAGGTGAGTCTTCTTGGAGAAGAAGACTCCCTATATATAGTGGGAGAAAAAATCCAACCGCTATCCCACATTTCTGCCCGCAGAGCGCCGTACTACCGCACGTCAGTTACAGTACTACCGCTCGGCCAAGGGTACTACCGCTCTGGTTGTGGTACTATAGCTGGTGCAGTACTAGCCCAGACTTAACTCAGTTGCGTTGACACAACGGGCGGTAGTACTGCCTGAGCGGTACTACCGCACGTCCCTGCGGTACTACCGCAAGGCAGAGATAAGCAGACCAAGGACAAGTGCGGACGAAATAAAATACATCCGTAGCTACATCCGCAGAAATACGGTAGTAGCAAAAACACGACACGGTACTACCGCTTGACCCAAGCGGTACTACCACGTAGGATGCGGAAGTAAAAAATTACTTCTGCACCTACTACCGTACTAGTAACGACGCCGGACCAGCTACACGGTACTACCGTGCTCATGATACGGTACTACCGCTCTGTGCGGTACTACCGCTGTCCTGAGGCGGTACTACCGTGTGGCTGTGCGGTACTACCGCTCACTATGAGCAGTACTACCGCATGCCAGACAGTTGTATTAGTAGGAAGCCATGGTTTTGTACTGACCAGGAAAACATCCGGAGCTCCAGAGAAGCAAAGGAAAGGTGGTGCGAAAGTGTAGACGTGTACGTGTTGATTCCACCCAAACCTTTCCGAAGCGGACCCCCTCTTAATAGTACGGCTTTCCTATTACTCAAATCCACCAAAAAAGAAGCAAAAGGAAACACCGTCTTCCATAGGTTCCGAGGGGCACATAATCGTCTTGTGCCTAGGTGAGATATATCTGAAAGAGCTTAGAGCAAACGATTAGTCCGCAAATGCATTGTCATCAATCACCAAAATTAGTTAGGGAGAAATATGCCCTTGCAATCTCCCCCTTTTTGGTGGATTGATGACAATACGGGATTTGCACAAGGATATATAAGTAAGTAGGCAAACCTAGTAAAGCAATAGAATATAGGTAAGCTCCCCCTAGATGTGTGCATACAAGGGAGAGTGCTTTGGACTGCACAACACACATACTAGGATCAATGCTCCCCCTATATTCTACAAATAATATACTCCTTGCATACAAAGAATAAGAGTCTACGCACAATAGTAAGGAGGATAAGGTGAGCACATATAAAGGGTAAGTAAATCAACTGCTCACAACCTAATATAGCATAGACATAATAACGAGTTCAACAATAGAGGAGCATATGTCTTACACCATATGAAAGTCTCACGCACACGACACAAACACAAGCAAGCAAACAAAGTTCGACAAACGAAAAGCAAATAGACACGGCACAAGACGCAAATCCTAACACTCTCTCCCCCTTTGGCATCGAGACACCACAAAGGGAAAGAGGACCTAAGATAGGTGGTAGCTCTGGCAGAAGATCTCAGTCGTCATGCTCTCTATCAGATTCCTGCTGCTCCTCCTCACACTCAGACCACTTGTAGCCCTATTGGGCAATCTACTCTGCCTCTGGAGTGATGATCTCCTCTGACCCACTGGACACATGCTCACCGAAGATCCTCATGATCTTCTTGTCACGCTGGCGAGATTGCTTGTGAGTCACATGTGCCTTGTACTGTCCCTGAGCTTGCATACAGAATAGGGCCTTCATCTTCCTCTTCAGCTTCTTAGCCCAAGAGGGCTCAGACGAGGAGGAGCATATCCTCCAGAACTATCTGCATCTGGCTCCTCCTCCACAGGCTCCTCATCTGTACCCATCTGTGCTGCAGCAGCCTCTGCACGGGTAGTGGTATTAGCCCAACGACTCTTGATGCGAAGTCGGATAGGCTCATGACGAATCCAGTGAGGGGCCTTGAACTCCTCATTAGGGTAAAGCTTCTCCCAAGTCTTGGAGATAAGTAGAAACAGAAACGGACTGTAGATGGGCACTTTGCGAGTGTAGATCGCAAAGCGAAGCTCACACCACATGATATGGGAGATGTCAAGTGGTGGAGTCTGAGCATTGCGAGCCTCCTCACACATCAGCAGCATGTCAACGAGGTATGCATGTATCTTGTCCTTGTCCCCAACTCGAGGAAACAAGGTGTTGCGGAAGATCCTATGCATGATGTCCAGGAAGGGGTTCAACACCCATGTCTTATTGCCACTCGCAAGTGTCTTCTCCACATAAAAAGGTAACAGACGGTCTTTGTTGGCAGATTCTGCGTTGGCATGAGGCCGAGCTCCAATAGGGTTGTGGAGCCCCTCGTCAGCTCCCTGAATCAGATCCATGAAGTCCTTCCAAGTAGCAGTCATCTTGTGACCATTTGTCGTCCAAGTCATGGTGCGGTCTTCCTTGGTATGGAAGTGCACCGAAGCATAGAACTGAGCCACGATTTCTGGGTCAAAATCCATCTGAAAAGACATGATGTGCTCAATTCCAAATTGCTCCACCAGATCTAGAGCCTCGGCAAAGTAGGCCCGGTGATCATCCCTCCGCATGTGGGTCATGTCAATCCAATGAGCATCCACATACAGGTTGTGCTTGCTCTTGAGTACCTCTGTGTAGATACGATACTGCTGCTTGGTCCAGAATAGTTCATCTCCATGAAATTGAGCCCGGGGTTCTCCATAAGGATTGATCTTCCTCCTTGCCATGAACTCATTAGCTGGCATCTCCTCCATGGTCATAGTTGATTCCTTGTGCTTGTTGGCCGCGGTCTTGAATTTGCGTTGGGGATTGGAGCCCTCTGGCACATCACTTGGGGTGCGCAGACGCTTGGACCCGGTGTCACTGCTGGGATTGGTGCGACGAACATTGGAACCAGAGCCACCACCTAAGACACAAACACAAGAACACGATTGAAACACAAAGAGAATCAATGCAAAAGCCACAAAAAGGCATATGAAACATGTAGAAAGGATAATATGCATGCGCTACGAAGAAAATATGAACCAAGCGGTAGTACTGCTTGACGAAGGCTTATGTAAATTTTTAGTGCCGCTTAGGGAGCGGTAGTACCGCGCAGAACGCGGTACTAAAAATTTACATCCGCGTCGTCACGGTAGTACCGCTTAGTAGAGCGGTAGTACCATTATGCGACAAAGCGGTAGTACCGCGGTTAGCGAGCGGTAGTACCGCTCGGGTCAGATCTGAAAAACGGATCTAGACTAGAACACGTAGAACAACGAACGGTACTATGGCTGATCATAGTAACTTAGTAGCAGCATACTTACTAGCATTTCTATTGCATAACCACTCTCATACATCCTAATCTTCCATGGATAAGAACAAGAAAAATACTAGAACAACAAGCATCTCCCCAAAACCTAAAAACAACAACCGGGCAAAAAGAAGAGGGGATTTGGGGAGAAACCTTCATCCATGGCAAGAGGTCGAGGTGGGGAACGATCCCACCGGTCGGAATGCTAGGAGAGTGGCCGGGGGAGGAGATCCGGCGAGGTCCTCCGGCGGCGTTCTTAAGAGGGAGAGAGAGAGGCGACGTGGGGAATATGAGATGAATGGGTATTGGGGAGTTAGAACTCCCCCTGCCTGCTTATAACCCCCATCCGTTCGGATAAGTGCGGTAGTACCACGGTCATCGCGGTAGTACCGCCCGGGCAGAAGTACCGCACACGGAGCGGTAGTACCGCTCGACCAGCGGCAGTAAAAAATTACTACCGTGCTGGTTGCGGTAGTACCGTATTCGCTTTGCGGTAGTGCCATGATTATTCATGGTAGTACCGTCCCTCCAAGAGAATGCAAGTTTCTACAAGAGGCTTTTAGCAAAGTAAAAACGCACACGCAAGGCACACGGAAAGAGAGACAACACACACCAAAAACAGCACACAAGACACTCCTCCAAGGAGGAGGTCGGTGGCCGAAACCACCTATTTTTGAGTTATTTGGTATGGCACCGCAAAGAACTATCCTTGGGCCCATGACCAACACTCGTCTTGAAGCACTTATACCATCTAACATGGCAAATGACAAAGACTTGATCGATTTATGCATAATGGGGGGAGGAATAGTTCATTGAGAGAACAATACTCCCCCTATGTCCATGCCTACATCTAGACAAGATAACTATATTGAGTGGGGAAGTGTGTGTGCAAGGTCTCAAGCCTAATTGCTCAAATCGATGATATTTAGCTCATGTCTTAACTCGCGAAATCTTGCTTCATCCAACGGCTTCCTGAAGATATCTGCAAGGTTATCATGAGTGTTGACATAGTGAAGCTCGATCTCTCCTTGCCGTATATGATCCCGAATGAAGTGATACCGAATCTCTATATGCTTCGTCTTGAAGTGTTGCATAGGGTTGAGAGAAATCTTGATGGCACTTTCATTGTCACACCAAAGAGGCACTTTGTCACAAGTGACACCGTAATCCTTTAAAGTTTGCCTCATCCATAGGAGTTGAGCACAACAACTGCCAGCTGCCACATACTCAGCTTCGGTGGACGAGAGAGACACACAACTTTGCTTTTTGGAAGACCAACTTACCAGAGAGCAACCAAGGAATTGGCACCCTCCGGAAGTGGACTTACTATCCACTTTGTCTCCCGCCCAGTCCGAATCAGAGAAACCTACAAGGTTGAAGTTTCCTCCTCTTGGGTACCATAAGCCAAAGTTTGGGGTATGAGCCAAATATCGAAAGATTCGCTTGACTGCCACAAAGTGACTTTCCGTAGGTGAGGCTTGAAACCGTGCACAGATTCCCACACTCAACATCATATCCGGTCTAGATGCACAAAGGTAAAGCAAGGATCCAATCATAGAACGATATACCTTTTGATCCACCGCTTTACTATTGGGATCAATGTCAAATTGGCACTTGGTTGGCATTGGAGCAGTAGCCGGCTTGACATCACTTAGATTGAACCTCTTGAGCATGTCTTGAGTGTACTTGGCTTGTTTCATAAAGATTCCTTCTCTTCTTTGCTTAATCTCAAACCCAAGAAAGCCTCGTGTTCTTCTTGTTGCCCCAAAATTGCCGTGAAGCAAGAGCCATGTGCTCATGATAGGCATATTTGGTGTCCTCGGGGCAACTCTCATCATCATCCTCCTCCTCCTCTTTTTCCACACAAGCCTTGGCCTTCAAGGCAAGGTTAGGCTTCTTTGATCGTTGAGCTCTTAAAACCGCATTGTCGGCGGTCTTGTCCAAGATCCTCATAGCAACGAACTCATCCAATACTTCATTTGATGACAAGTGGTGGAAGTCCGGTCTTTGGCGCATGACGGAGGACATGGCCTTATGGTAGGGCATCATGGCCTTGAGAAACTTGCGCTTGATCCAATTGTCATCCGTGTCCTTACTCCCATGATCTCGAAGAGAGACCGCAAGAGTGGTTAATCTCCGATAAAGTTCACGAGGATCTTCTTCTTCGATCATAGCAAACTCATCGGCTTCATCTTGCACAACTTCATAGTTTGAGCGTTGAATGCTAGCTCTCCCCTTGTACATGGTGCCAACATGCTCCCAAGCTTCCTTGGCCAAAGTGAAGGGTCGAAGATGTGCAATGTCTTCGGGAGGGATAGCATCTTGAAGTATGCAAAGAACGGACTCGTTGAATTGATGATCCGCAGCTTCTCTCGGAGTTAAGTTGTCGGGATCACGTGGATTAAAACTTTTGCTCAATGATTCTCCAAAGATTAGTAGATCAATGATTTAAATGACGTTTGAAGCGAAACATCCAAATAGAAAAATCAGAATTTTTTATAAACTTAGGAGGAGGCCCAAGGAATTTAAATGAGGTGTGGGAACGGGTCCTCCATAGTGAGTAGGAGGAGCGGAGTGGGCAAAGATCCCATTCCCATTCTTAGTAACTAGGGCTTGTTCACTACTAGCTTCTCCCTTGTCGGGAGTAGCCTCCGACATGATGGTAGTGGGACGAACCACTTCCAACGGTGTGGTGGATAAATTAAGCCCCTCAAGCAAATCTTTAAACATGCATTTGACCTCGGTCGCTAGTGATTCTTTCAGTGTGGTCATAGCCACATTGAACTCCTCACGAGAGATCGAGGCTCCCCCATCGGACGTAGGCAAGGACGGAGTTCCACCGGAATGTTCCTCCGTCTCAACTACATTGTCACCCATACTCTTTGGACGGTAAAGTCCTTAAAAAGAGACGAGGCTCTGATACCAATTGAAAGGATCGATATGGTTGACTAGAGGGAGGGTGAATAGGCAACTAACAATTTTTAGCTTTTCTTAACCACTTTAAATTGAGCGACAAAGTAAGTTGTCTAGATATGCTACTATGAAGAAAACTTATAGGAAGCAAATACAACAACCTCACAAGCAAGCTATATAAGATAAATAAGTAAAGCTTGCACAAGTAAAGGAAAGAAATAACCTCAAGTGGAACCGGTGAAGACGAGGATGTGTTACCGAAGTTCCTTCCCTTCGAAGGGAAGTACATCTCCGTTGGAGCGGTGTGGAGGCACGATGCTCCCCAAGAAGCCACTAGGGACACCGTATTCTCCTCACGCCCTCACACAATGCAAGGTGTTGTGATTCCACTAGTGGTGCCCTTGAAGGCGGCAACCAAACCTTTACAAACAAGGTTGGGGCTATCTCCACAACCGAATTGGAGGCTCCCAACGACACCACGAAGCTTCACCTCAATGGAATATGGCTCCGAGGTGACCTCAACCGTCTAGGGTGCTCAAACACCCAAGAGTAACAAGATCCGCTAGGGATTAGTGGGGGTAATCAAATATCTCTTGGTGGAAGTGTAGATCGATGCCTTCTCAAGCAATCCCGAGCAAATCACCAAGTTTGATAGGCTAGGGAGAGAGATCGGGCGAAAATGGAGGTTGATGCAACAATGGAGTATTTGGGGGAAGAGGTAGGTCAACAATGAAGAAGAAGATGCCTTTATATAGTGGGGGGAACAATCCAACCGTTACCCCCTCACTTAGCCCCACAGAGAGCGGTACTACTGCTCGAGTGAGCGGTACTACCGCTTATCAAGCGGTACTACCGTTTTCCCTTAGCGGTACTGCCGCACAAGGGGGCTGGGACTCAAAGCGGTACTACCATGGATGCAGGGCGGTACTACCGCTGGGGAGCGATACTACCGCCACTACTACCGCTTCTAGTGCCGCAAAACCCGACACGAGAAAATGCGTTCTCGAGTCGAGGCGGTAGTAATACGGAGCTGCAGCGGTACTGCCGCAGAGTGCTACAAGCGGTACTACCGCTCAGTGGAGCGGTACTACCGCTTGAGGCACTTAGGCGGTACTGCCGCTGAGGCCCGCGGTACTACCACTGGGGCCAGGAAAAACAGAGAAGGGGGAAAGTAGAACTCCATTGAGGCAGGAAGGTATGGTGGGTGCGACAAGGAAGTGTACGTGTTGATTCCACCCTAACCTTACCAAAGTGGATCCCCTCTTGATAGTACGGTGACCCCTACGAAACTAGTCCACCAACAAAGAAACGAAAAGAGCTACACCGTCTTGAATCGAACACCAAGGGGATATAATCGTCTCGTGCCAAAGAATGAATCTCTGAAAAACTTAGTGAACACGATTAGTCCGCAAAAGCATTGTCATCAATAACCAAAACACCATCGGGCTAAATATGCCATTACATAAATTCTAGTTCCAAGTGCCTTAATCTTTTCTTTCCGGAGTTCAAGTTTACTCGGCTATCTCGTCGGAACCCCGTCTAAAATCATCACAATGCTTTAATCTTATTCTTTTCATCCGTCATTTCTATATCATCATCCTTTGGTTACCGGAGTTCCTCATGGTGGTTCTTCATGAGATAATTCATTCTTCAAGTGTTCTGCAAAATTCTTTTGGAGCAGCTCTAGTATTCTCCTTCTTGCGTCTTGAAGTGCAAATAATCCTCCATATTCTTTTGAAGTGTAGTTTTGCATTTCGTTCTTCATCTCATCTATTCAATATTTTGGTTGCGGCATAATTCACCTCAAGTCTTGAAATGTTTAAATAAGCCCACAACAAGCTTATTCTTTTGTTGTTGACCATCTCAACAACTCCGTTCAACTCTTTCTCTAATAAATTCTCCTTCATGTCACTCGTGCTCAAAGTTGTCATCTTCTTCTCCATTCTTTTAATTCCATTATTTCAATTCTTCCGGAGGCGTTGTGTTGTTCATCTCGTCAAGTATCGTTCCATATTCTTAAGTTCATGTTCTGTTCCTTCCATTTTCAGCCGGAGTGCTGCCCGGATTCCTTCGTTCGAATTCCTTGTCAAGGGATAAAGAGCCAGTTGTGGAGACCCAGGTGAGAAGAAGTGATAGAATTAAGAAAGATAACAATGGGTATAGGAGGAAATCTTGTGATACTAGCTCTTGCTTACCTTGTAATGCTATTCCACCACTTGTGCATAACAAAGTGGTCAAAATTTTTGCTAAAACTTTTTGCAAGGTATCTGAGGATGAGGCACATGACATGATTTCTAAGAGGCCCAAGAAGAAGGGCCAGGAGGATGTGGCCAAGGTCCCCAAGGTCACTGGAGATACAACATCTTAGAAGTGCCATGATAAACAGCCCAGCAATTAATAGTATCAAGAATATTTTGAGAAACGATAGCATGTTTGTGGAATGTATGATGTCTGGTTTGCCTGATGTAAGCAGAACATGTTCAATGTCTGTAATGAATATTTGGTGTCCTCTTTTGTCAACTACAATGATGATATCCTTATCTTTGTTCTGGAGTTGTGGTTACCATGAAGTCTTTGATATTATTGCCCCTCACAACAGGTCTGTGGTGTTTCATATATTACTAAGGATATCTGTCACCTCAATTATGCTGGATCTAATTCACTCAAAATCTATGTATTGCATATATATATGGCAACATACCAGGAGATGGGGCTTGGTATCATAATTTCCCCAAAGTTAGTTTACCATGAGTAGAAATAGATCCTGGAACATCTTAAACTGGAACATTAGGGGCTTAAATTCTTCTGATAAATGGCTGGCCATTAGGCAAAAAGTAGAGGAAAGTGCTGCTGGTATTTTGTGCATCCAAGAAACTAAGAGGCAAGTATTTGACCTGGCATATATCCATAACTTTTGTCCAGAGAGATTCAATAAATTTGAATTCCTGCCTTCTATTGGGGCATCTGGAGGGATTTTAACTGCTTGGAATGAGGCTCTTTTTAATGGACAATTGCTCTTTCAGAATAAGTTTTCACTCTCCATACAGTTTACTTGTACTTCAACCAACAAACCTTGGATCCTCACAAACATTTATGGGCCTTGTAATCTTGAAGACAAATTGGAATTTATTGATTGGTTTACAAATATTCAAATGCCAGATGATGCTGATTGGATAGTTATGGGGGACTTCAACTTCATCAGGTCACCTGAGGACAGAAATAGGTCTGGTGGTGATATTAATCAGATGCTACTTTTCAATGAGGCCATTAGCAACTTGGGTTTAATTGAGCTACCACTAAAAGGAAGACAGTTCAGTTGGAGCAATATGCAACAAAGTCCTCTTCTTGAAAAACTAGATTGGTTTTTTACATCTGCTGAATGGATGACCTCTTATCCTGACACAACTGCTCTGCCACTTGCAAAACCAATATCAGACCATTTGCCTTGTGTTATTAAAATTGGTACATCTATTCCTAAGTTAGGGGTTTTTAGATTTGAAAATTATTGGTTGAAGCATACCTCTTTCAAAGATATTGTTCAAACTGCATGGAACATACCTGTTGGCTATTCTGATCCAGCTAAGAAAATCAATGCTAAATTCAAGAACTTGAGAAGAGCACTAAAACTATGGGCAAAAAATCTGTCTTGTCTTCAAAAGCAGATTGAAGAGTTGAATGAATGTATATTCCTATGGGACTTCTTGGAGGAATTCAGAGACCTTTCTACTTATGAGCATAACTGCAGAGAGTGTTTGAAGCAAACTTTATTAACTGTCCTCAATAATCAGAAGATTTATTGGAAATAAAGAGGTAAAATCAAGGGGGTAAAATTTGGGGATGAAAATACCAAATTCTTCCATACAAAGGCTTCCATTAATCACATGCACAATAAAATTGCAATGCTCATGAATGAGGACCAAGTGGAAATCTCAGATCATGAAGGGAAGGCTGCAATTCTTTGGGAAGCTTTCAAGAAGAGAATGGGGCAATCAAATGGCCATACAATGCACTTCAGTTTACAGGACCTGTATGACAACAGAGTGGACCCACAAATATCCCAAGACCTTGAGATACCTTTCTCTCAGGAAGAAATTGAAGAGGTAGTTAAAAACCTACCCACAGACAAATCTCCAGGCCCTAATGGTTTTAACAATGAATTCCTCAAAGCTTGCTGGGACATTATCAAACAGGATGTTACTGAGCTTATCTTGGCCTTTCATGCTGGTAATGTGAATTTGGAAAGCATTAACTCTTCATATATCACACTCATTCCAAAAAAGGAGGTACCTATATCTCCTAATGACTTTAGACCAATCTCACTGCTGAATGGGGTGCTCAAAATCATTACTAAACTGCTGGCCAACAGATTACAAAAAGTTATTCTCAAGCTTGTCATATTAACCAGTATGGATTCTTAAAGAACAGAGTAATTCAAGACTGTTTGGGATGGGCATATGAATATATACATCAATGCCATAAGTCAAAAGAAGAGCTGCTTGTTATCAAACTGGATTTTGACACTATTGAGCATCAGGCTATTATTGATATATTAAGGGCCAAGGGATTTGGTGAGAGATGGATAACCTGGATAAACATGTTACTAAATTCTGCATCCTCTGTTGTAATGCTAAATGGGGTGCCAGGGAAAAAGTTCTACTGTAAAAGAGGAGTAAGGCAAGGAGATCCACTTTCACCTCTTTTATTCATATTGGCTGCTGATCTACTTCAATCTATTTTAAATAAAGCCATAACTAGGGATCTAATAACACCTCCACTACAAGTGACATCATGCCCAGACTTCCCTATTATACAATATGCAGATGATACCCTTGTCATTTTACAAGCAAATGCTAAACAACTTGTCTGCCTCAATGCCCTCCTAAACACATTTGCAGATGCCACATGCCTTAGAGTTAACTATGGGAAATCAATCATGGTGCCACTAAACATTGCAGAAGACAGGGTAGAGATTTTCACTAACACTCTAAACTGTACCAGAGGACATTTTCCATTCACATACCTAGGGGTACCTATGGGCATTTATAAGCCAACTATTGAGCAGTGTTTGCCAATAGTGAACAGAATTGCTAAGAGAATTACTGGAATTTCCACTTTCATGACTCAGGCAGGGAAGATTTTGTTGGTCAAATCTGTACTGGCTTCTTTAGCTGTTTACTTCATGTGCTGCCTGGACATTCCCATTACTATCAAACACCAGATCATCAAGTACCTAAGGCACTGTCTATGGAGGAGTCCTGATTTGGAAGATAGGAGACCAGCCATGGTGGCTTGGCACACAGTTTGCAGACCCAAAAATCAGGGTGGCTTGGGAGTTCTAGATATATTCACACATAATAAAACTCTGCTTATGAAAAACCTTCACAAGTTTTACAATAGACATGACATCCCTTGGGTCAATTTAATTTGGGAAACATATTACAGCAATGGGAAACTCCCAGGAGATCAAAAAGTGGGCTCATTTTGGTGGAAATCCAATCTTGCACTCATTGATCAGTTTAAAGCTATAGCAAGGTGCAATGTGGGGGATGGTAAATCTGCTTTGTTCTGGGATGATATGTGGGATCAATTCATCCTCAAACACAAGTTTGATCACATATATTCATTTGTTAGAAATCCACAGACAAGTGTTCAACAAGTACTCAACACTGATTATCTTCAAGACTTATTCCATCTGCCTCTAACTGCACAAGCTTATGAGGAGTTCCTTCAAATGGAGGACATGTGCATTTCCATGAGGCAATCAGAATATTTGGATGCTATAGATACTTGGAGTTACATATGGGGCAATGAAGCATACTCTTCAATTAAAGCTTATAATGTGCTAATTGGGCACAAACAAACCCCACCACATTTTTCATGGATCTGGAAAAGCTCCTGTCAACCCAAACACAAAGTTTTTTTCTGGATGCTCCTGCATGACAGAGTAAACACAAGGAATTTACTAAGGAGGAAAAACTTTGAATTGGAATTTTACAATTGTGCAGTGAGGGACTGTCCTCAAGAGGAAACTCTTCATCATCTCTTTTGGGGTTGTCCTTTTGCCACAAGGTGTTGGAACTTTATCTGTCCCTCAAGAACTCCAAACTTGTCAGTGCTGGAAGCTTTTCAGGACCTAAAAGACAAACTCAGATACCCTTTCTTTATGGAGATTATCATCTTGGGATCATGGGCCATATGGATATCCAGAAACAACAAAATATTTGATAGAATAACCCCTTCCTTTCAAGGCTGGAAACACATTTTTATTGAGGAACTAAAGCTGCTGAAACTCAGAATCAAGAAGAAATATGAAGTGCAATTCTCTGCTTGGCTGGATTCTATGTTGTAATTTTTCTGATGCTACCTGTTTCCCTGTTCTTCTTCTTTTTTTAGGCTTTAGTGTTAGCTTTTTCTAGCTTTTGCTTATTTTTTAGTAGTTTCTTCATGTAGTTGGGCTTAGCTCAAGCCCAACAGACCTATGTTTTTATTATTTATAAAAGCTGCAGTGGGGTTTTTACCCTACTGTTCATAGTTCAAAAAGAATGAGTGCGGCAAACTCATCATTGAAAGCTTTGTTAGGTGAACCAGAGATAATATCATCAACATATAGTTGGCACACAAACAACTCCCCTTTGACCTTCTTAGTAAAAAGAGTGGGGTCGATTTTCCCAATTTCAAACCCACGATCTTGTAGCAACTCGGTAAGATGCCCATACCACGCACGTGGGGCTTGTTTAAGGCCATAGAGTGCCTTATCGATTTGATACACGTGATTGGGGAACTTAGGATCCTCAAACCCCGGGGGTTGTTTGACATACACCAACTCATTAATAGGACCATTAAGAAATGCACTTTTCACATCCATTTGTTGCAACTTAAAATTATGATGAGAAGCATAGGCAAGCAACAAACGAATAGATTCAAGGCGAGCAACGGGGGCAAAGGTTTCACCGTAGTTGATACCCTCGACTTGGGAGTAGCCTTGAGCCACCAGACGCGCCTTGTTGCGGATGACAATGCCATGAGCATCTTGCTTGTTCTTGAAGATCCACTTGGTTCCAATGACATTATGGTTCTCCTTTGGCCTCGGCACCAGACACCACACTTTGTTGCGCTCGAAGTTGTGGAGTTCTTCATGCATGGCATTAAGCCAATCAGGGTCTTCGAGCGCCTCATAGACCTTTTGAGGTTCAACACAGGAGACAAAAGCTTGATGAGCACAATAGTTTGCTAATTGTCTACGAGTGCTTACCCCCCTTTTGATGCTTCCAAGAATATTCTCCATGTGATGTTCTTTGGGAGCAAGCCTGGAGGCAAATTTTTGCAGCACGACGCTCCAATTGCTCTTCAAGAGATAATTGAGGAGCACTGAGTTGATCATCTTGAGCGACGTCAGGAGCTTGATCTTGATCTTGAGCTTCCTCTTGATCTTGATCTTGCTCATAGCATAGAACTTGGCCTTGTGCATCATTTGGTGGCTCCCCACAATCTTGTGACTGATCTTGCACTTGGCCTTGTTCGTCCGGTTGAGGGCCTTCACGTTGTTCTTCGGAAGCGTGTGGGTCTTGGGTTGATGATGGTTCCACTTGTGTGGAACATTGTCCTTCTCCTTCGGCCACAAGGGGTTCCTCAATGGGTAGGATATATCCAACACCCATTCTTCTTATGGTTTGAGGAGGAATTTCATCACCTACATCACAAGTACCACTTTGCTCCACTTGGGAGCCGTTATTCTCATCAAACTCTACGTTACTCGTCTCCTCAATGAGTCCATTGGACTTGTCGAGGACACGGTAAGCATGAGAGTTTGTAGCATAACCAACAAATATGCCCTCATGAGCTCTAGATTCAAATTTAGACAAACGAACACCTTTCTTGATGATGAAACACTTACACCCGAACACCCGGAAGTACTTGAGATTGGGCTTGTTACCGGTAAAAATCTCACATGGAGTTTTGTTCAAGCCTTTGCGGAGATAGAGCCGATTGGATGCATGACAGGCGGTGTTGATGGCTTCGGCCCAAAAGTTGTATGGAGATTTGAATTCCGCCATCATGGTCCTTGCCACGTCCATCAGTGTCCGGTTCTTTCTCTCCGCTACACCATTTTGTTGAGGGGTATAAGGTGCTGCATATTGATGTTTGATCCCCTCATCACTATGAAACTCATCCAAGGTGTAGTTCTTGAACTCGGTGTCGTTGTCACTTCGGATCATCAAAATCTTTGCTTCATGTTGTCGTTGAGTTTCATTTGCAAAGTTGATAACGGTTTGTTGAGTCTCACTCTTCTTCTTGAAGAAGTATACCCATGTGTATCTTGAATAGTCATCCACAATCACCAAGCAATACTTTCTCCCCCAAGACTATCAAAGGATGGAGGCCCAAAGAGATCCATGTGAAGGAGCTCTAAGGGCCTTTTTGAGTAGATGATAGTCGTGGGAGGATGAGCCTTCTCATGTAACTTTCCTTCAATACACGCACTGCAAGCACGATCTTTGGCAAAGCTAACATTTGTTAGTCAACGGACATGGTCCCCCTTGAGAAGACTTTGCAAAGATCTCATATTGACATGGGCTAACCGGCGATGCCAAAGCCATCCCACATCAACTTTAGCCATTAGGCATGTCGCGGTCTTAGTGGATTGCTCCGAGAAGTTAACCACATAGAGGCCGTTCTCGACATGTCCAACATAGGCTACTTTAAGAGTCTTGCTCCACAAGAGGGCCACGGTATCAATATCAAAGAATGTAGCAAAGCCCATGAGTGCAAGTTGGCGAACAGAAAGTAAGTTATATGCAAGGGACTCAACAAGCATGACTTTCTCGATCGTGAGATCATGAGAAACAACAACCTTGCCAAGCCCCAATACCTTAGAAGACGAAGCATCACCCCATTCAACGTTGGTGGCCATAGATGAACCTAGATGCACGTCCACCACCAAGTCTTTGCTTCCGGTCATATGATTTGTGGCTCCACTATCGAGCAACCATGATCACCCACCGGAAGAAAACTCCTACAAGAGATCAATGCTTGGATTTAGGTACCCATTTGGTAATGGGTCCTTTGAGGTTAGTAACAAGGCTCTTAGGAACCCAAATAGACCATTCAATATACTCATAAGAAGAACCAACAAATTTAGCAAAGACATGACCATCACTAGCACAACATAAAACATAAGAAGGATTAAAGTGGCCGGCCATGTTTGATGGTATGGTGAGGTTTTTCTTGACTCCACCACCCTTAACATTGTTCTTCTTCTTAGACGCGCCCTCTCCCTCTTTCACAAAGGTTTGTCGGAGAGGGGGAGGTAGCTTGGTCTTATCATTCTTCTTCTTCTTGGGCTTGGGAGCAAACCCAATTCCTTCCTTTGCCACAACCTCCTTTTGATTACTCAAAAGATTGTTAAGGTTCTTCTCACCTTGTATACATGTCACAAGGACTTTCTCAAGTTGCTTCTTCAACTTGGCATTTTCTTCAACAAGATGCACATGCTCGCAACATGGCTTAGTAGCATTTGCATTATCAATCAACACCATGCGAGGAAAGATAGCCTTTTCCTTGGTTAGCGAAACTTGGAGTTGATCATGAGACTCCTTGAGAGAAGCATGCATACCTTTCAAGGCCTTGTGAGCCTTGTCAAGTGTAACAAACCCCTCCTTGAGTCTAGCATGGTCAACCCCAAGTTTTGCCTTCTCGGAGTTAAGCATACGAGAGACAACTAAAGCATGATCGAGATCTTTCTTTAATGTAGCATGATCATCGTTGTGTGACTCCTCAAGAGCCAAAGGAAGACCACGCTCTTCCTCTAGAGCATTAGAGAGATCCGATATTTCATCGGCATAGTCTCAACTATGTCCTTCCATTTTAGCAATGGTCTCCTCGTGAGGCTCGATCATGTCATTGGCCTCACCGAGTTGTTCCAAGAGAGCAACAAAATGCTTATTGGGTTTGCCCTTGAGTTTGCTCATAAACAACTCAAACATATTCTCTTTCTCCTTAGCTCCCTCACTCTCATCAATACAATCCGTTAATGAAGGATTAGAGATGATGGTAGTGTTGATGTTTGGAGTTACCATGTTGGTGGCCTTAGCCATGAGACACTTGGCGGTGATGTTCTCATTTGGAGAGTCGAAGAGAGATGTGCGTGGAGTAGTAGCAATAGCAATTGTGGCCATGCTGACCATCTCATCATCTTCATCATTATCATCATCCTCAACATATTCTTCTTGGGACACCAACCCTTTAGGAGGAGTCTTCTTGTTGAAGTTGTTCTTGTTGGGATAATACTTGGCCTTGTCCTTCCGGATAAGCTTGCCTCCAAAGTCTTCTCTTCTCTCATATGGGCAATCTGCAATGAAGTGGCTTACATTTCCACAGTTGAAGCACGTCCTCACTCGTTGCTTGCCCTTGTTGCCACTTGAGTTGTTCTTGTTGAAGTTGGGCCTTGAGTTCTTCTTGTTGCCCCAAAATTGCTGCGAAGCAAGAGCCATGTGCTCATGATAGGCATATTTGGTGTCCTCGGGGCAACACTCATCGTCATCCTCCTCCTCCTCCTCTTCTTCAACACAAGCCTTGGCCTTCAAGGCAAGGTTAGGCTTCTTTGATCGTTGAGCTCTTAAAACCGCATTGTCGACGGTCTTGTCCAAGATCCTCATGGCAACGAACTCATCCAACACTTCATTTGATGACAAATGGTGGAAGTCCGGTCTTTGGCGAATGACGGAGGACATGGCCTTATGGTAGGGCATCATGGCCTTGAGAAACTTGCGCTTGATCCAATTGTCATCCGTGTCCTTACTCCCATGATATCGAAGAGAGACCACAAGAGTGGTTAGTCTCCGATAAAGTTCACGAGGATCTTCTTCTTCGATCATAGCAAACTCATCGACTTCATCTTGCACAACTTCATAGTTTGAGCGTTGAATTCTAGCGCTCCCCTTGTACATGGTGCCAACATGCTCCCAGGCTTCCTTGGACACAGTGAAGGGTCGAAGATGTGCAATGTCTTCGGGAGGGATAGCATCTTGAAGTATGCAAAGAACGGACTCGTTGAATTGATGATCCGCAGCTTCTCTTGGAGTTAAGTTGTCGGGATCACGTGGATAAAAACCTTGCTCAATGATTCTCCAAAGATTAGTAGAGCAATGAGTTAAATGACATTTGAAGCGAAACATCCAAGTAGCAAAATCAGAATTTTTTATAAACTTAGGAGGAGGACCAACGGAATTTAAGTGCGGAGTAGGAACGGGTCCTCCATAGAGGATAGGAGGAGCGGAGTGGGCAAAAATCCCACTCCCATTTTTAGTAACCGGGACTTGCTCACTACTAGCTTCTCCCTTGTCGGGAATAGCCTCCGACATGTTGGTAGCGGGACGAACCACTTCCAACGGTGTGGTGGATAATTTAAGTCCCTCTAGCAAATCTTTAAACATGCTTTTGACCTCGGTCGTTAGTAATTCTTTCAATGTATCCATAGCCACATTGAACTCCTCATGAGAGACCGAGGCTCCCCCATCAGACATAGGCAAGGACGGAGTTCCACCGGAATGTTCCTCCGTCTCGACTACGTTGTCAACCATACTCTTTGGACGGTAAAGTCCTTAAAAAGAGACGAGGCTCTGATACCAATTGAAAGGATCGATACGGTTGACTAGAGGGTGGTGAATAGCAAACTAACAATTTTTAGCTTTTCTTAACCAATTTAAATTAAGCAACAAAGTAAGTTGTCTAGATATGCTATTATGATGACAACTTATAGGAAGCAAAGATAACAACCTCACAAGCAAGCTACATAAGATAAACAAGGAAAGCTTGCACAATTAAAGGAAAGAGTTAACCACAAGTGGAGCCGGTGAAGACGAGGATGTGTTACCGAAGTTCCTTCCCTATGAGGGGAAGTACGTCTCTGTTGGAGCGGTGTGGAGGCACAATGCTCCCCAAGAAGCCACTGGGGCCACCGTATTCTCCTCACGCCCTCACACAATGCAAGGTGCCGTGATTCCACTAGTGGTGCCCTTAAAGGCGGCAACCGAACCTTTACAAACAAGGTTGGGGCTATCTCCACAACCGAATTGGAGGCTCCCAACGACACCACGAAGCTTCACCACAATGGAATATGGCTCCGAGGTGACCTCAACCGTCTAGGGTGCTCAAACATCCAAGAGTAACAAGATCCGCAAGGGATTAGTGGGGAGAATCAAATATCTCTTGGTGGAAGTGTAGATCGATGCCTTCTCAAGCAATTCTGAGGAAATCAACAAGTTTGATTGGCTAGTGAGAGAGATCGGGCGGAAATGGAGCTTTGAGCAACAATGGAGCTTTTGGGAGGAAGAGGTGAGTCTTCTTGGAGAAGAAGACTCCCTATATATAGTGGGAGAACAAATCCAACCGTTATCCCATATTTCTGCCCACAGAGCGCGGTACTACCGCACGTAAGTTACGGTACTACCGCTCGGCCAGCGGTACTACCGCTCTGGTTACGGTACTACCGCTGGTGCAGTACTAGCCCAGACTTAACTCTGTTGCGTTGACACAACAGGCGGTAGTACTGCCTGAGCGGTACTACTGCACGTCCCTGTGGTACTACCGCAAGGCAGAGATAAGCACGCCGAGGACAAGTGCGGATGAAATAAAATACATCCGTAGCTACATCCGCAGAAATACGGTAGAAGCAAAAACACGACACGGAACTACCGCTTGACCCAAACGGTACTGCCGCGTAGGATGCGGAAGTAAAAAATTACTTCTGCACCTACTACCGTACTAGTTACGATGCCGGACCAGCTACACGGTACTACCATTCTCATGATACGGTACTACCGCTCTGTGCGGTACTACCGCTGTCCTGAGGCGGTACTAATGTGTGGCTGTGCGGTACTACCGCTCACTATGAGCGGTACTACCGCATGCCAGGCAGTTGTATTAGTAGGAAGCCATGGTTTTGTACTGACGAGGAAAACAGCCGGATCTCCAGAGAAGCAAAGGAAAGATGGTGCGAAAGTGTAGACGTGTACGTGTTGATTCCACCCAAACCTTTCCGAAGCGGACCCCCTCTTAATAGTACGGCTTTCCTATTACTCAAATCCACCAAAAAAGAAGCAAAAGGAAACACCGTCTTCCATAGGTTCCGACGGGCACATAATCGTCCTGTGCCTAGGTGAGATATATCTGAAAGAGCTTAGAGCACACGATTAGTCCGCAAATGCATTGTCATCAATCACCAAAACTACTTTGGGAGAAATATGCCCTTACAATCTCCCCCTTTTTGGTGGATTGATGACAATACGGGATTTGCACAAGGATATATAAGTAAGTAGGCAAACCTATTAAAGCAATAGAATATAGGTAAGCTCCCCCTAGATGTGTGCATACAAGGGAGAGTGCTTTGGACTGCACAACTCACATACTAAGATCAATGCTCCCCCCTATATTCTATAAATAATATACTCCTTGCATACAAAGAATAAGAGTCTACGCACAATAGTAAGGAGGATAAGGTGAGCACATATAAAGGGTAAGTAAATCAACTGCGCACAACCTAATATAGCATAGACATAATAACGAGTTCAACGATAGAGGAGCATATGTCTTACACCATATGAAAGTCTCACGCACACGACACAAACACAAGCAAGCAAACAAAGTTCGACAAATGAAAAGCAAATAGACACGGCACAAGACGCAAATCCTAACACTCTCCCCCCCTTTGGCATCCAGACACCACAAAGGGAAAGAGGACCTAAGATAGGTGGTAGCTCTGGCAGAAGATCTCAGTCGTCATGCTCTCCATCAGATTCTTGCTGGTTCTCCTGAGACTCAGACCACTTGTAGCCCTGTTGGGCAATCCACTCTGCCTCTGGAGTGATGATCTCCTCTGACCCACTGGACACATGCTCACCAAAGATCCTCATGATCTTCTTGTCACGCTGGCGAGATTGCTTGTGAGTCACATGTGCCTTGTACTGTCCCTGAGCTTGCATACAGAATAGGGCCTTCATCTTCCTCTTCAGCTTCTTAGCCCAAGAGGGCTCAGACGAGGGAGGAGCATATCCTCCAGAACTATCCTCAGCTGGCTCCTCCTCCATAGGCTCCTCATGTGTACCCATCTGTGCTACAGCAGCCTCTGCACGGGTAGTGGTATTAGCCCAACGACTCTTGATGCAAAGTCGGATAGACTCATGACGAATCCACTAAGGGGCCTCGAACTCCTCATCAGGGTAAAGCTTCTCCCAAGTCTAGGAGATAAGTCGAAATAGGAACGGACCCTAGATGGGCACTTTGCGAGTGTAGATCGCAAAGCGAAGCTCACACCACATGATATGGGAGATGTCAAGTGGTGGAGTCTGAGCATTGCGAGCCTCCTCACACATCAGCAGCATGTCAACGAGGTATGCATGTATCTTGTCCTTGTCCCCAACTCGAGGAAACAAGGTGTTGCGGAAGATCCTATGCATGATGTCCAGGAAGGGGTTCAACACCCATGTCTGCTTGCCACTCGCAAGTGTCTTCTCCACATAAAAAGGTAACATACGGTCTTTGTTGGCAGTTTCTGCGTTGGCATGAGGCCGAGCTCCAATAGGGTTGTGGAGCCCCTCGTCAGCTACCTGAATCAGATCCATGAAGTCCTTCCAAGTAGCAGTCATCTTGTGACCATTTGTCATCCAAGTCATGGTGCGGTCTTCCTTGGTATGGAAGTGCACCGAAGCATAGAACTGAGCCACGATTTCTGGGTCAAAATCCATCTGAAAAGACATGATGTGCTCAATTCCAAACTGCTCCACCAGATCTAGAGCCTCAGCAAAGTAGGCCCGGTGATCATCCCTCCGCATGTGGGCCATGTCAATCCAATGAGCATCCACATACAGGTTGTGCTTGCTCTTGAGTACCTCTGTGTAGATACGATACTGCTGCTTGGTCCAGAATAGTTCATCTCCATGAAATTGAGCCCGGGGTTCTCCATAAGGATTGATCTTCCTCCTTGCCATGAACTCATTAGCTGGCATCTCCTCCATGGTCATAGTTGATTCCTTGTGCTTGTTTGCCGCAGTCTTGAATTTGCATTGGGCATTGGAGCCCTCTGGCACATCACTTGGGGTGCGCAGATGCTTGGACCCGGTGTCACGGCTGGGATTGGTGCGACGAACATTGGAACCGGAGCCACCACCTAAGACAGAAACACAAGAACACGACGGAAACACAAAGAGAATCAATGCAAAAGCCACAAAAAGGCTTACGAAACATGTAGAAAGGATAATAAGCATGCGCTACGAAGAAAATATGAACCAAGCGGTAGTACTGCTTGATGAAGGCGGATGTAAAATTTTAGTGCCGCTTAGGGAGCGGTAGTACCGCTTGGAAGTTGCAGTAGTACCGCGCAGAACGCAGTACTAAAAATTTACATCTGCATCGTCACGGTAGTACCGCTCAGTAGAGCGGTAGTACCGTTACGCGATAGTACCGCGGTTAGCAAGCGGTAGTACCGCTCGGGTCAGATCTGAAAAACGGATCTAGACTAGAATGCGTAGAACGACGAACGGTACTATGGCTGATCATAGTAACTTAGTAGCAGCATACTTACTAGCATTTCTATTGCATAACCACTCTCATACATCCTAATCTTCCATGGATAAGAACAAGAAGAATACTAGAACAACAAGCATCTCCCCAAAACCTAAAAACAACAACCGGGCAAAAAGAAGAGGGGATTTGGGGAGAAACCTTCATCCATGGCAAGAAGTCGAGGTGGGGAACGATCCCACCGGTCGAAATGCTAGGAGAGCTGCCGGGGGAGGAGATCCGGCGAGGTCCTCCGGCGGTGTTCTTAAGAGGGAGAGAGAGAGGCGACGTGGGGAATATGAGATGAATGGGTATGGGGGAGTTAGAACTCCCCCTGCCTGCTTATAACCCCCAGCCGTTTGGATAAGTGCGGTAGTACCGCGGTCATCGCGGTAGTACCGCCCGGGTGGAAGTACCGCACACGGATCGGTAGTACCGCTCGACCAGCGGCAGTAAAAAATTACTGCCATGCTGGTTGCGGTAGTACCGTATTCGCTTTGCGGTAGTACCGTGATTACTCACGGTAGTACCGTCCCTCCAAGAGAATGCAAGTTTCGACAAGAGGCTTTTAGCAAAGTAAAAACGCACACGCAAGGCACACGCAAAGAGAGACAACACACACCAAAAACAGCACACAAGACACTCCTCCAAGGAGGAGGTCGGTGGCCGAAACCACCTATTTTTGAGTTATTTGGTATGGCACCGCAAAGAACTATCCTTGGTCCCATGACCAACACTCGTCTTGAAGCACTTATACCATCTAACATGGCAAATGACAAAGACTTGATCGATTTATGCATAATGGGGGGAGGAATAGTTCACTGAGAGAACAATACTCCCCCTATGCCCATGCCTACATCTAGACAAGATAACTATATTGAGTGGGGAAGTGTGTGTGGAATGTCTCATGCCACATTGCTCAAATCGATCATATTTAGCTCATGCCTTAACTCGCGAAATGTTGCTTCATCCAACGGCTTTGTGAAGATATCTGCAAGGTTATCATGAGTGTTGACATAGTGAAGCTCGATTTCTCCTTGCCGTATATGATCCCGGATGAAGTGATGCTGAATATTTATATGCTTTGTCTTGAAGTGTTGCATAGGGTTGAGAGAAATCTTGATGGCACTTTCATTGTCACACCAAAGAGGCACTTTGTCACAAGTGACACCGTAATCCTTTAAAGTTTGCCTCATCCATAGGAGTTGAGCACAACAACTGCCAGCTGCCACATACTCAGCTTCGGTGGATGAGAGAGACACACAACTTTGCTTTTTGGAAGACCAACTTACCAGAGAGCAACCAAGGAATTGGCACCCTCCGGAAGTGGACTTCCTATCCACTTTGTCTCCCGCCCAGTCCGAATCAGAGAAACCTACAAGGTTGAAGTTTGCTCCTCTTGGGTACCATAAGCCAAAGTTTGGGGTGCGAGCCAAATATCGAAAGATTCGCTTGACTGCCACAAAGTGACTTTCCTTAGGTGAGGCTTGAAACCGTGCACAGATTCCCAAAACATAATATCCGGTCTAGATGCACAAAGGTAAAGCAAGGATCCAATCATAGAACGATATACCTTTAGATCCACCGCTTTACCATTGGGATCAATGTCAAGTTGGCACTTGGTTGGCATTGGAGCAGTAGCCGGCTTGACATCACTTAGATTGAACCTCTTGAGCATGTCTTGAGTGTACTTGGCTTGTTTGATAAAGATTCCTTCTCTTCTTTGCTTAATCTCAAACCCAAGGAAGTACTTCAACTCTCCCATCATGGACATCTCGAAATGTGTGGTCAAGAGTACGGCGAACTCATCATTGAAAGCTTTGTTAGGTGTACCAAAGATAATATCATCAACATATAGTTGGCAGACAAACAACTCCCTTTGACCTTCTTAGTAAAAAGAGTGGGGTCGATTTTCCCAATTTCAAACCCACGATCTTGTAGCAACTCGGTAAGATGCTCATACCACGCACGTGGGGCTTGTTTAAGGCCATAGAGTGCCTTATCGAGTTGATACACGTGATTGGGGTACTTAGGATCCTCAAACCCCGGGGGTTGTTTGACATACACCAACTCATTAATAGGACCATTAAGAAATGCACCTTTCACATCCATTTGTTGCAACTTAAAATTATGATGAGAAGCATAGGCAAGCAACAAACGAATAGATTCAAGGCGAGCAACGGGGGCAAAGGTTTCACCGTAGTCGATACCCTCGACTTGGGAGTAGCCTTGAGCCACTAGACGCGCCTTGTTGCGGATGACAATGCCATGAGCATCTTGCTTGTTCTTGAAGATCCACTTGGTTCCAATGACATTATGGTTCTCCTTTGGCCTCGGCACCAGACGCCACACTTTGTTGCGCTCGAAGTTGTGGAGTTCTTCATGCATGGCATTAAGCCAATCAGGGTCTTCGAGCGCCTCATAGACCTTTTGAGGTTCAACACAGGAGACAAAAGCTTGATGAGCACAATAGTTTGCTAATTGTCTACGAGTGCTTACCCCCCTTTTGATGCTTCCAAGAATATTCTCCATGTGATGTTCTCTCGAAGCAAGCCTGGAGGCAAATTTTTGCAGCACGACGCTCCAATTGCTCTTCAAGAGATAATTGAGGAGCACTGAGTTGATCATCTTGAGCGATGTCAGGAGCTTGATCTTGATCTTGAGCTTCCTCTTGATCTTGATCTTGCTCACAGGATAGAACTTGGCCTTGTGCATCATTTGGTGGCTCCCCACCATCTTGTGATTGATCTTGCAGTTGGCCATGTTCATCCGGTTGAGGGCCTTCACGTTGTTCTTCGGAAGCGTGTGGGTCTTGGGTTGATGATGGTTCCACTTGTGTGGAACATTGTCCTTCTCCTTCGGCCACAAGGGGTTCCTCAATGGATAGGATATATTCAACACCCATTCTTCTTATGGCTTGAGGAGGAATTTCATCACCTGCATCACAAGTACCACTTTGCTCCACTTGGGAGCCGTTATTCTCATCAAACTCTACGTTACTCGTCTCCTCAATGAGTCCATTGGACTTGTCGAGGACACGGTAAGCATGAGAGTTTGTAGCATAACCAACAAATATGCCCTCACGAGCTCTAGATTCAAATTTAGACAAACGAACACCTTTCATGATGATGAAACACTTACACCCGAACACCCGGAAGTACTTGAGATTGGGCTTGTTACCGGTAAGAATCTCATATGGAGTTTTGTTCAAGCCTTTGAGGAGATAGAGCCGATTGGATGCATGACAGGCGGTGTTGATGGCTTCGGCCCAAAAGTTGTATGGAGATTTGAATTCCGCCATCATGGTCCTTGCCGCGTCCATCAGTGTCCAGTTCTTTCTCTCTGCTACACCGTTTTGTTGAGGGGTATAAGGTGCGGCATATTGATGTTTGATCCCCTCATCACTCTGAAACTCATCCAAGGTGTAGTTCTTGAACTCGGTGTCGTTGTCACTTCGGATCATCAAAATCTTTGCTTCATGTTGTCGTTGAGCTTCATTTGCAAAGTTGATAACGGTTTGTTGGGTCTCACTCTTCTTCTTGAAGAAGTATACCCATGTGTATCTTGAATAATCATCCACAATCACCAAGCAATACTTTCTGCCCCCAAGACTATCAAAGGATGGGGGCCCAAAGAGATCCATGTGAAGGAGCTCTAAGGGCCTTTTTGAGTAGATGATAGTCGTGGGAGGATGAGCCTTCTCATGTAACTTTCCTTCAATACACGCACTGCAAGCACGATCTTTGGCAAAGCTAACATTTGTTAGTCCACAGACATGGTCCCCCTTGAGAAGACTTTGCAAAGATCTCATATTGACATGGGCTAACCGGCGATGCCAAAGCCATCCCACATCAACTTTAGCCATTAGGCATGTCGCGGTCTTAGTGGGTTGCTCTGAGAAGTTAACCACATAGAGACCCTTCTCGACATGTCCAACATAGGCTAATTTAAGAGTCTTGCTCCACAAGAGGGCCACGGTATCAATATCAAAGAATGTAGCAAAGCCCATGAGTGCAAGTTGGCGAACAGAAAGTAAGTTATATGCAAGGGACTCAACAAGCATGACTTTCTCGATCGTGAGATCATGAGAAACAACAACCTTGCCAAGCCCCAATACCTTAGAAGATGAAGCATCACCCCATTCGACGTTGGTGGCCATAGATGAACCTAGATGCACGTCCACCACCAAGTCTTTGCTTCCGGTCATATGCTTTGTGGCTCCACTATCGAGCAACCATGATCCCCCACCGGAAGAAAACTCCTACAAGAGATCAATGCTTGGATTTAGGTACCCATTTGGTAATGGTTCCTTTGAGGTTAGTAACAAGGGTCTTAGGAACCCAAATAGACCATTCAATGTACTCATAAGAAGAACCAACAAATTTAGCAAAGACATGACCATCACTAGCACGACATAAAACATAAGAAGGATTAAAGTGGCCGGCCATGTTTGATGGTATGGTGGGGTTTTTCTTGACTCCACCACCCTTCACATTGTTCTTCTTCTTAGACGCGCCCTCTCCCTCTTTCACAAAGGTTTGTCGGAGAGGGGGAGGTAGCTTGGTCTTATCATTCTTCTTCTTCTTGGGCTTGGGAGCAAACCCAATTCCTTCCTTTGCCACAACCTCCTTTTGATTACTCAAAAGATTGTTGAGGTTCTTCTCACCTTGTATACATGTCACAAGGACTTTCTCAAGTTTCTTCTTCAACTTGGCATTTTCTTCAACAAGATGCACATGCTCGCAACATGGCTTAGTAGCATTTGCATTATCAATCAACACCATGCGAGGAAAGATAGCCTTTTCCTTGGATAGCGAAACTTGGAGTTGATCATGAGACTCCTTGAGAGAAGCATGCATACCTTTAAAGGCCTTGTGAGCCTTGTCAAGTGTAACAAACTCCTCCTTGAGTCTAGCATGGTCAACCCCAAGTTTTGCCTTCTCGGAGTTAAGCATATGAGAGACAACTAAAGCATGATCGAGATCTTTCTTTAATTTAGCATGATCATCGTTGTGTGACTCCTCAAGAGCCAAACGAAGACCACTCTCTTCCTCTAGAGCATTAGAGAGATCCGATATTTCATCGGCATAGTCTCGACTATGTCCTTCCATTTTAGCAATGGTATCCTCGTGAGCCTCGATCATGTCATTGGCCTCACCGAGTTGTTCCAAGAGAGCAACAAAATGCTTATTGGGTTTGCCCTTGAGTTTGCTCATAAACAACTCAAACTCACTCGCTTCCTCCTTGGCTCCCTCACTCTCATCAATACAATCCGTTAATGAAGGATTAGAGATGATGGTAGTGTTGATGTTTGGAGTTACCATGTTGGTGGCCTTAGCCATGAGACACTTGGCGGTGATGTTCTCATTTGGAGAGTCGAAGAGAGATGTGCGTGGAGTAGTAGCAATAGCAATTGTGGCCATGCTGACCATCTCATCATCTTCATCATTATCATCATCCTCAACATATTCTTCTTGGGCCACCAACCCTTTAGGAGGAGTCTTCTTGTTGAAGTTGTTCTTGTTGGGATAAGACTTGGCCTTGTCCTTCCGGATAAGCTTGCCTCCAAAGTCTTCTCTTCTCTCATATGGGCAATCTGCAATGAAGTGGCTTACATTTCCATAGTTGAAGCATGTCCTCACTCGTTGCTTGCCCTTGTTGCCACTTGAGTTGTTCTTGTTGAAGTTGGGCCTTGAGTTCTTCTTGTTGCCCCAAAATTGTTGTGAAGTAAGAGCCATGTGCTCATGATAGGCATATTTGGTGTCCTCGGGGCAACACTCATCGTCATCCTCCTCCTCCTCATCTTCCACACAAGCCTTGGCCTTCAAGGCAAGGTTAGGCTTCTTTGATCGTTGAGCTCTTGAAACCGCATTGTCGGCGCTCTTGTCCAAGATCCTCATGGCAACGAACTCATCCAACACTTCATTTGATGACAAATGGTGGAAGTCCGGTCTTTGGCGAATGACGGAGGACATGGCCTTATGGTAGGGCATCATGGCCTTGAGAAACTTGCGCTTGATCCAATTGCCATCCGTGTCCTTACTCCCATGATATCGAAGAGAGACCACAAGAGTGGTTAATCTCCGATAAAGTTCACGAGGATCTTCTTCTTCGATCATAGCAAACTCATCGGCTTCATCTTGCACAATTTCATAGTTCGAGCGTTGAATTCTAGCGCTCCCCTTGTACATGGTGCCAACATGCTCCCAAGCTTCCATGGACACAGTGAAGGGTCGAAGATGTGCAATGTCTTCGGGAGGGATAGCATCTTGAAGTATGCAAAGAACGGACTCATTGAATTGATGATCCGCAGCTTCTCTCGGAGTTAAGTTGTCGGGATCACGTGGTTAAAAACCTTGCTCAATGATTCTCCAAAAATTAGTAGAGCAATGAGTTAAATGACGTTTGAAGCGAAACATCCAAGTAGCAAAATCAGATTTTTTTTATAAACTTAGGAGGAGGACCAACGGAATTTAAGTGCGGAGTAGGAATGGGTCCTCCATAGTGGATAGGAGGAGCGGAGTGGGCAAAAATCCCACTCCCATTTTTAGTAACTGGGACTTGCTCACTCCTAGCTTCTTCCTTGTCGGGAATAGCCTCCGACATGTTGGTAGCGGGACGAACCACTTCCAACGGTGTGGTAGATAATTTAAGTCCCTCTAGCAAATCTTTAAACATGCTTTTGACCTCGGTCGTTAGTGATTCTTTCAATGTGTCCATAGCCACATTGAACTCCTCACGAGAGACCGAGACTCCCCCATCGGACGTAGGCAAGGACGGAGTTCCACCGGAATGTTCCTCCGTCTCGACTACGTTGTCAACCATACTCTTTGGACGGTAAAGTCCTTAAAAAGAGACGAGGCTCTGATATGAATTGAAAGGATCGATATGGTTGACTAGAGGGGGGTGAATAGGAAACTAACAATTTTTAGCTTTTCTTAACCAATTTAAATTAAGCAACAAAGTAAGTTGTCTAGATATGCTATTATGATGACAACTTATAGGAAGCAAAGATAACAACCTCACAAGCAAGCTATATAAGATAAACAAGGAAAGCTTGCACAAGTAAAGGAAAGAGTTAACCACAAGTGGAGCCGGTGAAGATGAGGATGTGTTACCGAAGTTCCTTCCCTTTGAGGGGAAGTACGTCTCCGTTGGAATGGTGTGGAGGCACAATGCTCCCCAAGAAGCCACTAGGGCCACCGTATTCTCCTCACGCCCTCACACAATGCAAGGTGCCGTGATTCCACTAGTGGTGCCCTTGAAAGCGGCAACCGAACCTTTACAAACAAGGTTGGGGCTATCTCCACAACCGAATTGGAGGCTCCCAACGACACCACGAAGCTTCACCACAATGGAATATGGGTCCGAGGTGACCTCAACCGTCTAGGCTGCTCAAACACCCAAGAGTAACAGGATCCGCAAGGGATTAGTGGGGAGAATCAAATATCTCTTGGTGGAAGTGTAGATCAATGCCTTCTCAAGCAATCCCGAGGAAATCCACAAGTTTGATTTGCTAGGGAGAGAGATCGGGCGGAAATGGAGCTTTGAGCAATAATGGAGCTTTTGGGAGGAAGAGGTGAGTCTTCTTGGAGAAGAAGACTCCCTATATATAGTGGAAGAACAAAACCAACCGTTATCCCACATTTCTGCCCGCAGTGTGCGGTACTACCGCACGTAAGTTACGGTACTACCGCTCGGCCAGCGGTACTACCGCTCTGGTTGCGGTACTACCGCTGGTGCAGTACTAGCCTAGACATAACTCTGTTGCGTTGACACAACGGGCGGTAGTACTGCCTGAGCGGTACTACCGCACGTCCCTGCGGTACTACCGCAAGGCAGAGATAAGCAGGCCGAGGACAAGTGCGGACAAAATAAAATACATCCGTAGCTACATCCGCAGAAATACGGTAGTAGCAAAAACACGACACGGTACTACCGGTTGACCCAAGCGGTACTACCGCGTAGGATGCGGAAGTAAAAAATTACTTCCGCACCTACTACCGTACTAGTTACGACGCCGGACCAGCTACACGGTACTACCGTGCTCATGATATGGTACTACCGCTCTATGCGGTACTACCGCTGTCCTGAGGCGGTACTAATGTGTGGCTGTGCGGTACTACCGTTCACTATGAGAGGTACTACCGCATGCCAGGCAGTTGTATTAGTAGGAAGCCATGGTTTTGTACTGACGAGGAAAACAGGCGGAGCTCCAGAGAAGGAAAGGAAAGGTGGTGCGAAAATGTAGACGTGTACGTGTTGATTCCACCCAAACCTTTCCGAAGCGGACCCCCTCTTAATAGTACGACTTTCCTATTACTCAAATCCACCGAAAAAGAAGCAAAAGGAAACACCGTCTTCCATAGGTTCTGTCAGGGATATGGTTAGCAGGTATAAACCGGCTATTGTAAACCGGCTTGGTTATATTATACTTGGTTTAATATTTTAAGTAGGGACTACGGTCCATAAGATTTTAAGGCCCATGTATAGAAGTATGGTTTGTAAGCCGCCAAGAGATGTAACTTGAGAGATAAGAAAGAAAGACAGAGACCGGGGCGGACACGATTATGAGCCGGCCTCGGGACTCTGTAAACCGGACCAGGCGTTGCCTCTATATAAAGGGACGACCCGGCGACGGTTCAAGGACAAGCAACAATCAATTCGTCGAGACACAGGCAAAGCGAATCCGCTCCCTGTAAACCGACGCCCAAGCAATATCAAACCAACTAGACGTAGGCTTTTACCTTCTCCGAAGGGGCCGAACTAGTATAAATCCTTTGTGTCCTTCGTGTGCCATGAATCCTTTCAAGCTAACCCGTGCGATGGTTCCATCATCAAGTCCGCTAAACCGGACATCTGTCGTGTTATTTCCACGACAGTTGGCGCCCACCGTGGGGCCTGCGCACGATGGTTTCGAGTTCTTGAAAGGCGGCTTCGAAGGGTTAAAGGGGTACGCAGTCGGCCGGATGACCAAGAGTCGTCGTGGCCGGATCTACATCGACGACGCGGGCTGGGGACCGGAGGCCGATTCGATCGAATACGGGTACCGGGTCCCCTTCGGCAGCATCCAAGTCTTCATCGGCAAAATTGGTGAACCGGGACCTGAGCCGGACACCCTCCCCAACATCGTCGAGCCGGCTCAGCGTACGAGATCGGCCCGGATTCAGCCTGCCATGAAGCATGTGTTCGTTGGAGCAATTCACGGAGGCCAAGCCGAGGACGGATCGGAATCTGATGGTGCAACCGTCGACTACTCAGATGACGAATCTTCATCCGAGGAAACTGAATCTCTGTATCAGTTGCGGGACGGCCGGTCTGAGGGCGAGTCCGATGGAGACAGTATTCCGGACCCCTTTGGCCCGCCAAACCGGGTGGCGGTCTTCATGGCCGGTTCACAACCCCCGACGAACGGAACGACAGCAGAGGCTGGTGCAGGGGGAAGCGGTTCAAATCCCTCCCTTACTGAAGTTCTATCCACCTTGATCGAGGAGTTCACAGCTAAGGCAGTGGAGGTCGTAGCTCCAGCAGACAAGGCGCAACATGATGCAGCGCTTCTTCAGTTGAAAGCCCGGATCGATCAGTTAAAGGAGGATTTAAAGGCGGAAGGAGAGATGTTAGCCATAAGACAAGCAGAGTTGGATGATCAAGCCTTTCATTTGAGGATGGAGCAGGCTTCTGTGGAAGGAGTAAGGGGGCGAAAGTATCGATCCCGCCTACCGCCGGGTTACGAATCTGCGAATTTGTTCAGAACACCTGGGGCTGGGGCCAGTAATAATCCGGCCTTAAACCGGAGAAGCCCACCGGCTCGGGATGAGCCGGTTCAGCAGCCCGCCGCAGAACGGGAGCGTCGGATTACATCGGCGCCTTATGTTCCTGTCCCTCCAGGACACTATTCAAACCCTTTGGATAATATTGCTGCAGCGGCAGCGCGGTTGGCCGCTTTACCCGTGGAAGAAACGTCCCCGGTGGCGATAGAGGCGCGCAGGGCCCAGAAGCTACTTAATACTGCGTTAATACAGCAGCAAGCGTACTCTCATAGCAGGGAAAGGTTACATTCAACACCACGTCCCAACCGAAGTTATTCTAGACATTGGGAGGAGCCAGAAGTGTCTAGCAGTGAGCGCAGGAGACATCAGCATAGGCAGGATAATCCGGCAAGGGCGGAGATGCCAGCCCCGGACCTAAACCGGCCTAGATCGGAAGCCAGGGAGGAAATTCGTCAGTCGACGCCGGTTCACACAGCCCCTACAGGGACAGGAGCTACCGCGAGCGGTTTTGGGATACAATGTCTTGTCCCCGCCCTACGGAGTGTTAAGTTGCCCAAGGATTTCAAAGGGCCTTGCAAGGTACCTAATTACACAGCCGATTTACCACCCGAAGCTTGGGTGGAGAGTTATGAGATGGCCATGGAGATGCTGGATGTGGATGAATCGGCTTGTGCCAAATATTTCACTATGATGCTTGAGGGCACGGCCCGAACCTGGCTAAAGGCGCTACCCCCGAATTCTATCGGGTCATGGGGGGAGCTGCGCAGTCAGTTCATCAAAAACTTCAAGGATACATGCAAGCAACCGATGTCGGTGATAGATTTAGCAGCCTGTGTGCAAGGCGAGCAGGAGTCTACAGCAGCTTGGGTACGCAGAGTGGCAGAGATCCTACACTCTTCGAATGGTATTAATCCTAGTACGGCAATAGTGACGTTGGAAAACAATTGCCGGTTTGAATCTTTAAAATTAAAACTCGGACGGCTTAAACGGGACTGCAATGACATGGGGACTTTAATGAGTGCCCTAGTGAAGTACGGAGACTCAGATAATACCAAGTATCCGGAGTCAGAAGGAGATAAAACAGGGAAGGCCAGCAAGTCTGGTAAACCGGCGCCGGTTAATCCGGTTACTTCAAGCTTTTTGGGCAAACGGAAGGCAGAAAATAGTTCCGATTTTGTTGCTAATACACAGGCTCAAGGCGGTATTCAGGTTAATCCGCAGGGTTCCACTCTCCAAACCGGCGGAGGAAACCCGGGTTGGGAGCAGGATTTGGATCAACCCTGTCTAAAGCATAGCGGAAGAGGGAGGATTGCAAGGCATACTATAAGAGAATGCATACCCTTTATGAAAGCAGGGAATGGCCGTTTTAATCCTCCTAGCCGGCCCCCGAACGGCGGTTCAGGGCCCGGGTTTTATGGTCCGGGTTATCAAGGGAACAACTCCGGATCAGGATATAGGGGCAATAACGGCGGTTATCAATCCCGGCCAGGCGGCCAAAATAGTCAAGGGAACTACAATGGTCAGGGAAATCAATCGCATCATCAAGGTGGTTATAATGGTCAGGGAAGTCAATCACATCATCAAGGTGGTTATCATGGTCAGGGAAATCAATCGCAGCATCAAGGTGGTTACAACAGTCAGAATAATCAGCAGCAGGGCCAAGGGAGTTACAGTAACCAAGGAAACCAGCAGCAACAGCGTCCGCAACAACAGCAGCAATTCGGATACCAGAGTAATCCGAAGGAGTTGAGCAGCGGTCAATATCATGTTTTCACCACGAGTTTATGTAAGAGAGACCAGAAGGTTTTAAGGCGGACGGTTAATGCAGTAGAACCGGCAACGCCACAATTTCTCCGATGATCAGAGCAGCCCATTGTATGGAGCAGAGAGGACCACCCGTTACGGGTAGAAAATCCGGGACATTTAGCCTTGGTGGTAGCACCTCAGGTGGGAGGATACAAGTTTACTAAAGTCCTCATGGACGGAGGTAGCAGTATCAATATATTATATTACGAGACCTTTCGTCGTATGGGTCTGACAGATAAAAAGTTAAGGACATCAAACACAGTGTTTCATGGGGTGGTCCCAGGTAAGTCAGCTTATCCAGTTGGTAAGATTGACTTAGAAGTTACCTTTGGAGATGAGCATGATTCCAGATCGGAGATGATCACTTTTGAAGTTGTCAAAATTAAAAGTCCGTATCATGCTTTGTTTGGAAGGACGGTTTATGCTAAATTTATGGCTAGGCCATGTTATGTTTATTTGCAGCTTAAGATGCCGGGTCATAAAGGCACGATTACGGTGCATGGCAGTCGTAAGATAGCAGTGGAGTGTGAGGAAGGCGATGCAGCTTATGCAGAAGCGGTATGTGCCACGGAAGAGTTAAAATTTTATAAAGATAATGTTGATCCGGCAGATATGAATCCGCTGAAGAAACCAACTACCGAGCATGATCCGGCTTTGAAGTTCAAGTCAGCGGAAGAGACTAAGCAGGTTGATTTTGTGCCTGGAGACTCGTCTAAGCAATTCACCATCAGTGCTAACCTGGATCCTAAATAGGAAAGCGCGCTCATCGAGTTCATCCGTGAGAACCGGGATATCTTTGCATGGAAACCTTCTGACATGCCGGGTATACCGAGGGAACTCGCTGAGCACAAGTTGAATATTGATCCGAAGTTTAAACCGGTAAAACAGTATCTGCGCCGCTTTAATGAAGAGAGGCGCAAGGCTATAGGAGAAGAAGTGGCCAGACTTTTGGCGGCAGGGTTCATAGTGGAAGTTTTTCATCCGGAATGGTTGGCTAATCCGGTGCTGGTTCTAAAGAAGAATGGGAAGTGGAGGATGTGTGTGGACTACACATACCTCAATAAAGCTTGCCCGACTGATCCTTTTGCTCTACCTCGCATTGATCAGATTATTGATGCCACAGCAGGGTGTGAGCGGCTGAGTTTTCTGGATGCGTATTCAGGTTATCACCAGATCAAGATGGCAGTTGAGGATCAAGAGAAGACGGCCTTCATAACCCCTTTTGGTGCTTTTTGCTATGTGTCTATGCCCTTTGGGCTCAAGTGTGCACAGGCAACTTATCAGCGTTGCGTTCAGAATTGTTTGAAAGGGCAGATAGGAAGGAACGTGCATGCTTATGTGGATAACATCGTGGTCAAATCAAAGGAGGAAAGAACAATGATAGAAGACCTCAGAGAAACCTTTGATAATCTTCGGGCTTACAGGATGATGCTTAATCCGGAGAAATGTGCTTTTGGTGTACCGGCTGGTAAGCTTCTGGGATTCCTGGTCTCGAACAGGGGAATAGAAGCCAACCCGGAGAAGATCAAGGCCATCACATCTTTGACAAAACCGGTTTGCATCAATGATGTTCAGCGCATAGCTGGCTGGATCACGGCGCTGAGCCGGTTTATCAGTCGCTTAGGAGAAAAAGCGATCCCGCTTTATCAAATGTTGAAGAAAACGGACCGGTTCATTTGGAGTGATGAGGCAAATACAACGTTTGAGAATCTGAAACAGCAACTAGCAAAACCACCGGTTTTAGCTGCTCCCATTGATAAGGAGCCTTTGCTTTTATATGTTGCTGCGAATACACGGGCAGTCAGCGTTGCGATTGCGGTTGAGCGCAAGGAAGCAGGGAAGGAACATCCGGTTCAGCGCCCGGTTTATTATGTGAGTGAAGTACTCATCGAGTCTAAGCAAAGGTACCCTCATTGGCAGAAGTTGGTATATGGGGTGTTCATGGCAAACCGGAAACTGAAGCATTATTTCCAAGGGCATCCAATAACTGTAGTTAGTTCAGCTCCGTTGGGAGACATAATCCAGAATAGGGAAGCTACAGGCAGGGTAGCCAAGTGGGCCATTGAGCTCAGTCCGCATGAGTTGAAGTATGTACCACGTACTGCCATAAAATCTCAGGCATTGGTCGACTTCATCAATGACTGGACAGAATTGCAGACTCCTGAGGAGAAGCCGGATCTTACTTATTGGACGATTCACTTCGACGGTTCAAAGCAATTGGAGGGTTCAGGGGCTGGAGTTGTCTTAACTTCCCCCAGAGGTGATAAATTTTGTTATGTCCTCTGGTTATTATTTCCTTGTACTAATAATGCAGCAGAATATGAAGCATTGCTTCACGGTTTGCGATTGGCAAAGGAGATGAATTTGAGCCGGGTTAAGTGCCTGGGCGATTCAGACCTAGTAGCACAGCAAGTTTCGGGCAAGTGGGATTCAAGGGATCCCCTCATGGCGGCTTATCGGCGAGAGGTTGAAGCGGTTGCAGGATACTTCAAGGGGTACCTAAGCCGGCTAGGGTCGCAACATAAACCGGTACCACCAAACACCTTTTTGGATGAATTGCACAGTCCTTCGGTTCAAGTACCTTCGTAGAACGACATAGCTATTCCGGACCCGGAGGCACAATTAGTTGCAGCACTCCATATTATTCCGGATTGGACGTTACCCTATTTGGCATACTTAAGCCGAGGAGAGTTACCAGAGGACGAAGACAAAGCACGGCAGATAATCCGGCGTTCCAAATCTATGACAATTGCCAACGGAGAGCTGCACCATCGTAGCACTTCTGGAGTATTTCAACGGTGTGTTTCAGCTGAGGAAGGTTGTGAGATTCTAAGAGAGATTCATGAAGGGGATTGTGGTCATCATGGCGGATCAAAATCTTTAGTGGCTAAAGCTTTCCGACATGGCTTTTATTGGTTAACCGCGCATGCAGATGCGGCGGACCTGGTCCGCAAATGTGACGCTTGTCAGAAGTTCTCAAGACGTGCCCTTGTTCTGGCACAGGAACTCCGGATGATACCAATAACTTGGCCTTTTGCAACTTGGGGGCTTGACATGGTTGGTCCTTTTAAGAGATCCCAAGATCAGAAAACTCGTCTACTAGTACCAGTAGACAAGTTTACAAAGTGGGTTGAAGCGGAGCCTATAAGCAAGTGTGATGCGGCAACAGCGGTCAAATTCATCAAAAAAGTAATATTCCGGTTTGTTTTTCCACACAGCATCATCATAGATAATGGCACCAATTTATCTCAGGGTGAGATGGAAGAATTCTGTCAACGAGAGCATATTCGTTTGGACGTGTCTTCTGTGGCTCACCCCCAATCCAATGGTCAGGCAGAAAGGGCAAATCAGGAGATTTTGCGAGGAATCAAACCCCGGCTTATGACACCTTTGCAGAGAACCCCAGGTTGTTGGGTTGAAGAATTACCATCTGTCCTTTGGAGTATTAACACTACACCAAACCGGTCTACAGGTTATACACCTTTCTTCATGGTTTACGGCGCAGAAGCAGTTCTTCCAAGTGACATACGCCATGATTCACCGAGGGTAGCGGCCTATGTGGAAGCTGTTAATGAGGAGTCAAGACAAGACAGTTTGGATCGGTTGGATGAAGAACGTGATATAGCTGCAGCACGGTCGGCGATTTATCAGCAAGATTTGCGCAGATATCACAGCCGCCGGATTAGAACCAGGACATTCCAGGAGGGTGACTTGGTACTTCGGCTTATCCAAGATCAAACAGATATGCACAAGCTATCCCCGCCATGGGAAGGGCCCTTTGTGGTCAGCAAGAATTTACACAACGGTTCATATTACTTGGTGGACATTCGAGAACACAAGGATTCACGGACATCAGAAGAGGAGACGAAGAGGCCGTGGAACATCGCCTATTTACGGCCATACTACACTTGAGCTATGTGCTCCAATGTATCCTATGTATATATTATGAATAATGAATAAACCGGCACCCTCGGTAAACCGGGGGCTCAGCCCTTTCTCCATATACACAAATTTTGCGACAAATAACCATATCAGTTTGTTATCAAATATCATATTTCAATGTTGGCCGGTTTTAGAAACTAATCTTTGCAGGATATATGAAGGAGCGGTAGAACTCTCGGGAACAAGAGATTATATCCGGTTCAAGAAGAGAAAAACCCCATAAAAAAGAAAAACCCACAGAGTCAGGAGGAACTTTAGAGGCCCCTTGGGACAGTCCGGTTTGCCCACGTCCCATTGATTGGCCATGTTTACGATTCCTTGGGCCCTCTGAACAGTTGATACGCTCACGTTCAGGGTTGGCTCGGCCCCTTGGGACAGTCCGGTTTGCCCACGTCCCATTGATTGGCTATGTTTACGATTCCTTGGGCCCTCTAAACAGTTGATACGCTCACGTTCAGGGA
>LR738711.1:204251775-204308599 GCA_902687465.1 Secale cereale
TGTTTACGATTATATCGGCCCTCTGAACAGTTGATACGCTCACGTTCAGTGATTGGCTAGGCCCCTTGGGACAGTCAGGTTTGCCCACGTCCCAATGATTGGCTCGATTTTTATTTGCGGTTCTATCGGCCCTCTGAACAGTCAATACGCTCACGTTCAGTGATTGGCTAGGCTCCTTGGGACAGTAGGTTTGCCCACGTCCCATTGATTGGCTGAACCTTGTTTTGAGCCTGGCAGCTCTTTGAAAAAGCCTCGACTACATGGTCTGATTTACAAGAATTGTGTGTTTCTTGATGTTTTTTGTGTTCCATAACCTTTTAAACCGAGTGGAACAGCTCCAGAAGTTGACCACCAATCTATAATGTTATAAGTCTGGGTCATGAACACCAGCGAGAATTAAACCGGCGTTCATCATAACCCGGATCGACCTTCATGATGAGCCAACAGGTTAGCAGTACACGATCAGTTATAATGACCGGTGTTTTTTAAACCGGCCTGGTTTTGACTATAAGTCACCAGTATGAGACAAAACAATGACCGGAGTTTATTAACCCGGCCCAGTTGTGACCAAGCCTGGTGTTCATTCAAACCCGGATGGAGTATCAGGCGCAAGTTACAATTTTCTGAACCAAGATGAGAAAAGATTTATCGACAAGATGAACCGAAGAGTTTCAAGTGTTTATTAGAATTGATGAAGACCGATTAAGGTGACTTTAACATCCTGACCGGTTTAAGGTATATTGGCTACATACATCTCAGGTATCACAGTTATTTTTTAAGATATGCTTATTAGATGTTTTCAAGAGAACAAGTTAACCCGTTCAGTGGTAAGCCACTAGGACATATTTTTCGATATTTCTATGAACAGAAGAAAGAAACCGCATCAGGCAATGGATCAACGGATGAATACTTCATAAAGATAAAATGTCGGATCACACCACAATAAGTTTCAGCTAAACCTATTACAAGGCATAAAAAGCCAAATAGTTGGAAGCATTGTCTGACGGAATAACAATCATGGTTACAACAATAGCATTCAAGATTGTGCTTCTCCTTGCTGAGATGGCTGGCCACCGTCTTGCTCCGGAACGTCTTCATCCTCGTGAAGCGGTTGAAAATCCGGTGCACGCCAATCAATCTTCGCCAAGGCACGGAAATATACTTCATCGTTGATAAGCTCAGCAGGATCAATATCAGGAGCAAAGGTGTGAGGACGAACCGGCGGAATTAAGTTTACAACATCGTAAATCGGTCGCTCCACCCGCTCGTTCTGGTGGTTATATGATGGATGATATCGCGACAAGTCAGATTCCACCGCAAGCTTGCTGGCGAGGGGACGCATCTCCTTTGTCAGGGCATAAAGGTCTTTTTCATTGAAGGTTGAACCGTCCTCCTTGGTATCAGGAAATCCGGTTAACACCTCCTCCGGATCAATGTCCGGAACCCAAGCTTTAGCCCTCGTAAGGGCCAGAAGAGCACCTCCTCGAGCAGCCGATTTCTTAACCTCTTCAAGACGAGCCGGTAGAATGGACAAACTATTCAAAGTATCTTGGATAGTTGAAGGAGCCGGCTTACCAAATGAAGTGGCACTGATAATCCTTTGCGTTCCGGAGTACAACTGTTCGACCAAGGTATAGCAGGCTTTGAGTTTCTTCCGTAAGTCGTCCCCAAGATGGGAGACACGGCGTCCTACATACAACAATGAATGTTAAACCGGTGCAAGTCACAGGTTACAAAGATAAAGACAGGAGTTCAGATTATGCTTACCAAAAATAGCAGAGGTCATCAAGTCAATTTGGCGCTTTAACCCGGTCAATTCTTCGGTAACCGGATTAAGTGCTCCTTCGGCATCCTAAACACGTTTCTCAAGATCTTTTTTCTGGACTTCAAAAGTAGTCCGCTCCTCGTCAAAGTACCTCTTCAAGTCTTCAGCAGTCTTTAAACTCACTTGAAGTTCTGTCTTAGCCTTTGAAGCGGCTGACTCAGTCTCCGTAAGCCGGCTTCGAAGTTCATTGATTTCCAGAGCATTCCGGTTCAGCTCAGCCTGCAGACAAAGTTCAAAAGCAAGATTAGAAATTACAAGTCTCAAGCACACAACCAAGTTGTCTACTCGACACTTGGGGGCTAATGGCAGTTGAAGTAATACAGCAAAGACAAATTGAAAGTACAAGTCTCAAGCACACAACCAAGTTGTCTACTTGACACTTGGGGGCTAATGGCAGCTGAAGCAATGCACCAAAGACAATTTGAAATTACAAGTATCAACTACATAACCAAGTTATCTACTTGATACTTGGGGGCTAATGTATGGATCAGCAGTTCAAACTACAAAGTTCCGGATCACCTTCAGTAAAGCAGCTAAACCGGAACTTGGGGGCTGCTATGAGATAAAGATGCGTCAAAAAAGCAAAGTCAGAAGAGGAAACTTACTTCATATTTTTCTCGCATCAGGTTCACCAGGCTGGCTTCATAATCCCGGCTGCTGTGGAGCCGGTTCAAATATCCAGAATAAATATCTTGAGCACTCATACTAGAAAGACCGGATATATCAGTACTCCACTTCCCTTTTTCCTGGGTTATCTTTTCCGCTTTAGCTGTATGTTTTGCTAAAACGGTGGGTTCAGCTGGAGCAACATAAGCAGCACCAGTAACCACAACATCAGGAGAAGTGGGTTCATTGGGAGGAATAACTTCAACTTGAGCCGGATCAGGAGACGCCGGGTTAACTTGAGGAGAATTAACCCGGGCCGGACTTGGTGGATCTTGGACATTTTCTACAACAGGAGTTTCAAGAGCAGGTTCTTCAACCGGAGCTGCAGGGGTACCTTCTGGAGGAACAGCTGTGGACGGATCAATCACCGGTTCATCAGCAGAAGGATCAGCAACAGGCTTATTCGCCTTGGGCTTTTTGTTGGGTTTCGGTTTGCTGGAAAACAGGCAAAATAAGTTAGCATTATAAAGGAAAAGGGGGTGTCATAAACCGGAAGAGGTGAAGAGAGTTACCCCGGAACGGTCTTCAAAGGAGGAAGCTGTGTAGCGGTCGATTCGCCGGAAGAAGACAGCGGAGTTTCCTGATAGTCAGGATCAGACGGTTTAAGGGGTTGTCGGATAAGTGCGGCCTTGGGATGAAGAAGAGTCGGAGAGAGTATCACCTCAGCGCGACGTTTTCGAACCGGAGTTAATGAGATTCCAGATGACTCCACCGCCAGACCACTGTGGCGAATGGTCCGGCGAAAAGCTTCGTGCTGTTGCTTCTTCAAAGTAAAGTTAGGATCTAACTTAGCATAAGGATGAGAAAATTGATATTTCCTGACGGTCCGACGACTTTTTTGAGGAAGAGGTTCTGAATCAGAAGAAATAAGGGTTACCTCAATCTCAGTCGGGTTATCACCTTCAAGCGGTTCCTGTGAAAAGGTATCATTAGATATGATTACAAGTACATGAAAGCGAGAATTAAACCGGAGTAAGGCATACCTCGGAGTCCGGATCATCATCCTCAGAAGGAGAACCGGCATCGACGGCTGCTTTCCTCTTCTTATTTGCAGGGGTTTTCCGGCGAGCCTGCTTTACGGTTTTCTCCTAAGGCTTTCTCCTCCAGAAGGGGTCATCAGCCTAATTAAAAAAAAGCAAAGGCAAGTGAAAGACGGTTCAAAGAGGACGGTTTACAAGTACAGGGTAAAGAAAAACTTACTTCGGGCAGCTTATTCTTCTTAAAGTACGGGGCCAAGCCAACTTTGGAGCAGTCTGTTAAGGTAGGATAGACAATCTTCTTGGCTGACTCTACTACCTCCGATTCAGAAAGCTTATCCTTGGTAAACCTCTGAGGATCATCCGGTTTACCAGAGTATTTGCACATTAGCTTAGGACGCCGGCTTAAGGGAAGGATGCTCCAAGATAGCCAGCAGCGAAGGAAATCAGTACCATTCAGACCATTTGCCATAAAAGCCCTCAGCTTGGACAGTTGTGATGAAAATCGGGTCCGTTCGGCAGCACTAAGCCGTTGTGGCAAGGGGTGATTCGCCGGAATACGAGTTTCACGATAACCCGGCAAAGGATTTTCACCTTCAGGAGAAGTGTCTACACAATAAAACCAGGACTTGTTCCAATCCTTTGGATGGGTGTGTAAAGTGGCGTGGGGAAAGACTACGTCCCTCCTTTTCTGAATACTAATCCCACCAAGTTCTTGGTGAGGTCCGCTGGTAAATTCAGTGCGCCGGTTTGCATGGAAGAAATCCCGGAATAAATCAACTGAAGGTTCCTCTTGCAGATACACTTCAGAAAATACTTGGAAATCGCAAATATTGGAAACAGAATTGGGCCCGATATCCTGTGGGTGCAGCTGGAAGGTGGCAAGAACATCCCGAAAAAATCTTGAACCGGGGGGAGAGAAGCCTCTAGAGATGTGGTCCAGAAATACGATGACTTCCCCGGATCTAGGAGTAGGAGGGCATTCATTACCCGGAGCACGCCATTTTAACTCAGCCTGAGGGCCTAATGTGCCGATCTTAGACAATTTAATTAAATCATCCTCAGTCACGACGAAACGGACCCAATCGCAGGAGACATACTGCTTAGCCATTGAACAAAGTGCTGAAGAAGATAAAGTACAGAAACGGATTATGAACGTACAATGATCCGGGATCTATCCATGAAAATTATGCAATGGTTTAAGCTAAGAACTAGTTGGCAAGGTTAAACCGGCAATCATAAAACAAGTTATATCATTTCCGGTTAATGGCAGTTGAAGAGGAACAATTCAAATCATTGCGTCAGTTTATATCATTTCCGGTTTATGGCATATCAACTTAAACCGGAACATACTTAGCGAATCTACCGAGGAGAAAAACAGGTTTCCAAATGATTGCTAAGGGGGAAAGATTTGAGTATGCTGAGGAAAAAGAAACTAATCTAGGAGTATGCAAGAAAAGCTACACAGACTTTATACTAAAAAGATGGATTTACATGCCAGACAGGAGCAATGAAGATTCGACGCATCTACAGCGGAGTAAAAATGGAGAAGATCAAAAAGAAAAATTACTACGAGTCACGGGCTCAAAGAACGAACAAGACGAAGCTTTGCTGAGAGCTCTAATGGCGGAACGGATAAATCTGCAGCATTATGACGGTGAGATCTAAGCTAGTACTAAGCGGAAGATCTGCTGACTAGGGCCTAAAGGTCACAAATTTTCTGTGAGGAACGTATCTACGAAGAGGCGAAGCTTCATTGGAAGCCCTAATGGCGGAAGAACAAAGCGAAGTGCTGGTAGATGTAGATCAACAGTAAGGAGGATGAACATACCTGGGACGGCGAGAATCGGCGGCGGAGATTGATCTGGTCAAAGCTCAGGTTGATGCAGCGGCCAGGCGAAGACCAGAGATCCGGCGGTCGTCGGCGGCGGTTTGAGCTCGGGCGGCGACGGAGGAAGAAGACACAGGAAGAGGACGAAGTGAGAAGGAGATAATGAATGGGGGGTGGCAGTATTTATAGCCAGGAGCCAAATCTGAAACGACAGGTGCGAGAATCGAGGAGACAGAAAATTGGATAAAGATCCCGTGACGCCTCGATCTTCGGGATAACCCTTAAAATACGCTACAGTACAGCTCACGGCGTTAAATGCGGAGATGATGTCATTGTCAGACTTTAATGATCTTGGAGGATGACGTCAGAGCCGGTTTACAAAAATATGAAGACAAAGAAGGAAATTATACAAGACAAAGAAGACTGATGTGAACAAGTTCAAATCATTCTGGGGCCTAATGTCAGGGATATGGTTAGCAGGCATAAACCGGCTATTGTAAACCGGCTTGGTTATATTATACTTGGTTTAATATTTTAAGTAGGGACTACGGTCCATAAGATTTTAAGGCCCATGTATAGAAGTATGGTTTGTAAACCGCCAAGAGATGTAACTTGAGAGATAAGAAAGAAAGACAGAGACCGGGGCGGACACGATTATGAGCCGGCCTCGGGACTCTGTAAACCGGACCAGGCGTCGCCTCTATATAAAGGGACGACCCGGCGACGGTTCAAGGACAAGCAACAATCAATCCGTCGAGACACAGGCAAAGCGAATCCGCTCCCTGTAAACCGACGCCCAAGCAATATCAAACCAACTAGACGTAGGCTTTTACCTTCTCCGAAGGGGCCGAACTAGTATAAATCCTTTGTGTCCTTCGTGTGCCATGAATCCTTTCAAGCTAACCCGTGCGATGGTTCCATCATCAAGTCCGCTAAACCGGACATCTGCCGTGTTATTTCCACGACAGGTTCCGAGGGGCACATAATCGTCTTGTGCCTAGGTAAGATATATTTGAAAGAGCTTAGAGCACACGATTAGTCTGCAAATGCATTGTCATCAATCACCAAAACTACTTAGGGAGAAATATGCCCTTACAATCTCCCCCTTTATGGTGGATTGATGACAATACGGGATTTGCACAAGGATATATAAGTAAGTAGGCAAACCTAGTAAAGCAAGAGAATATAGGTAAGCTCCCCCTAGATGCGTGCATACAAGGGAGAGTGCTTTGGACTGCACAACACACATACTAGGATCAATGCTCCCCCTATATTCTATAAATAATATACTCCTTGCATACAAAGAATAAGAGTCTACGCACAATAGTAAGGAGGATAAGGTGAGCACATATAAAGGGTATGTAAATCAACTGCTCACAGCCTAATATAGCATAGACATAATAACGAGTTCAACGATAGAGGAGCATATGTCTTACACCATATGAAAGTCTCACGCACACGACACAAACACAAGCAAGCAAACAAAGTTCGACAAACGAAGAGCATATAGACACGGCACAAGACATAAATCCTAACACTCTCTCCCCCTTTGGCATCCAGACACCACAAAGGGAAAGAGGACCTAAGATAGGTGGTAGCTCTGGCAGAAGATCTCAGTCGTCATGCTCTCCATCAGATTCCTGCTGCTCCTCCTCAGACTCAGACCACTTGTAGCCCTGTTGGGCAATCCACTCTGCCTCTGGAGTGATGATCTCCTCTGACCCACTGGACACATGCTCACCAAAGATCCTCATGATCTTCTTGTCACGCTGGCGAGATTGCTTGTGATTCACATGTGCCTTGTACTGTCCCTGAGCTTGCATACAGAATAGGGCCTTCATCTTCCTCTTCAGCTTCTTAGCCCAAGAGGGCTCAGACGAGGGAGGAGCATGTCCTCCAAAACTATCCTCAGCTGGCTCCTCCTCCACAGGCTCCTCATCTGTACCCATCTGTGCTACAGCAGCCTCTGCACGGGTAGTGGTATTAGCCCAAGGACTCTTGATGCGAAGTCGGATAGGCTCATGATGAATCCACTGAGGGGCCTCGAATTCCTCATCAGGGTAAAGCTTCTCCCAAGTCTAGGAGATAAGTAGAAATAGGAGCGGACCGTAGATGGGCACTTTGCGAGTGTAGATCGCAAAGCGAAGCTCACACCACATGATATGGGAGATGTCAAGTGGTGGAGTCTGAGCATTGCGAGCCTCCTCACGCATCAGCAGCATGTCAACGAGGTATGCATGTATCTTGTCCTTGTCCCCAACTTGAGGAAACAAGGTGTTGCGGAAGATCCTATGCATGATGTCCAGGAAGGGGTTCAACACCCATGTCTTCTTGCCACTCGCAAGTGTCTTCTCCACATAAAAAGGTAACAGACGGTCTTTGTTGGCAGATTTTGCGTTGGCATGAGGCCGAGCTCCAATAGGGTTGTGGAGCCCCTCGTCAGCTACCTGAATCAGATCCATGAAGTCCTTCCAAGTAGCAGTCATCTTGTGACCATTTGTCATCCAAGTCATGGTGCGGTCTTCCTTGGTCCGAAGCATAGAACTGAGCCACGAATTCTGGGTCAAAATCCATCTGAAAAGACATGATGTGCTCAATTCCAAACTGCTCCACCAGATCTAGAGCCTCGGCAAAGTAGGCCCGGTGATCATCCCTCCGCATGTGGGCCATGTCAATGCAATGAGCATCCACATACAGGTTGTGCTTTCTCTTGAGTACCTCTGTATAGTTACGATACTGCTGCTTGGTCCAGAATAGTTCATCTCCATGAAATTGAGCCCGGGGTTCTACATAAGGATTGATCTTCCTCCTTGCCATGAACTCATTAGCTGGCATCTCCTCCATGGTCATAGTTGATTCCTTGTGCTTGTTGGCTGCGGTCTTGAATTTGCGTTGGGGATTGGAGCCCTCTGGCACATCACTTGGGGTGCGCAGACGCTTGGACCCGGTGTCACGGCTGGGATTGGTGCGACGAACATTGGAACCGGAGCCACCACCTAAGACACAAACACAAGAACACGACAGAAACACAAAGAGAATCAATGCAAAAGCCACAAAAAGGCATTCGAAACATGTAGAAAGGATAATATGCATGCGCTACGAAGAAAATATGAACCAAGCGGTAGTACTGCTTGACGAAGGCGGATGTAAAATTTTAGTGCCGCTTAGGGAGCGGTAGTACCACTTGGAAGTTGTGATAGTATCGCGCAGAACGCGGTACTAAAAATTTACATCCGCGTCATCACGGTAGTACCGCTCAGTAGAGCGGTAGTACCGTTACGCGATAGTACCGCAGTTAGCGAGCGGTAGTACCGCTCGGGTCAGATCTGAAAAACGGATCTAGACTAGAACGCGTAGAACGACGAACGGTACTACGACTGATCATAGTAACTTAGTAGCAGCATACTTACTAGCATTTCTATTGCATAACCACTCTCATACATCCTAATCTTCCATGGATAAGAACAAGAAGAATACTAGAACAACAAGCATCTCCCCAAAACCTAAAAACAACAACCGGGCAAAAAGAAGAGGGGATTTGGGTAGAAACCTTCATCCATGGCAAGAGGTCGAGGTGGGGAACGATCCCACCGGTCGGAATGCTAGGAGAGTGGCCGGGGGAGGAGATCTGGCGAGGTCCTCCGGTGGCGTTCTTAAGAGGGAGAGAGAGAGGCGACATGGGGAATATGAGATGAATGGGTACGGGGGAGATAGAACTCCCCCTACCTGCTTATAACCCCCAGCCGTTCGGATAAGTGCGGTAGTACCGCGGTCATCGCGGTAGTACCGCCCGGGTGGAAGTACCGCACACGGAGCGGTAGTACCGCTCGACCAGCGGCAGTAAAAAATTACTGCGGTGCTGGTTGCGGTAGTACTGAATTCGCTTTGCGGTAGTACCGTGATTACTCACGGTAGTACCGTCCCTCCAAGAGAATGCAAGTTTCGACAAGAGGCTTTTAGCAAAGTAAAAAACGCACATGCAAGGCACACGGAAAGAGAGACAACACACACCAAAAACAACACACAAGACACTCCTCCAAGGAGGAGGTCGGTGGCCGAAACCACCTATTTTTGAGTTATTTGATATGGCACCGCATAGAACTATCCTTGGGCCCATGACCAACACTCGTCTTGAAGCACTTATACCATCTAACATGGCAAATGACAAAGACTTGATCGATTTATGCATAATGGGGGGAGGAATAGTTCATTGAGAGAACAATACTCCCCCTATGTCCATGCCTACATCTAGACAAGATAACTATATTGAGTGGGGAAGTGTGTGTGCAAGGTCTCAAGCCACATTGCTCAAATCGATGATATTTAGCTCATGCCTTAACTCGCGAAATGTTGCTTCATCCAACGGCTTCGTGAAGATATCTGCAAGGTTATCATGAGTGTTGACATAGTGAAGCTCGATCTCTCCTTGCCGTATATGATCCCGGATGAAGTGATACTGAATCTCTATATGCTTCGTCTTGAAGTGTTGCACAGGGTTGAGAGAAATCTTGATGGCACTTTCATTGTCACACCAAAGAGGCACTTTGTCACAAGTGACATCGTATTCCTTTAAAGATTGCCTCATCCATAGGAGTTGAGCACAACAACTGCCAGCTCCCACATACTCAGCTTCGGTGGACGAGAGAGACACACAACTTTGCTTTTGGAAGACCAACTTACCAGAGAGCAACCAAGGAATTGGCACCCTCCGGAAGTGGACTTCCTATCCACTTTGTCTCCCGCCCAGTCCGAATCAGAGAAACCTACAAGGTTGAAGTTTTCTCCTCTTGGGTACCATAAGCCAAATTTGGGGGTGCGAGCCAAATATCAAAAGATTCGCTTGACTGCCACAAAGTGACTTTCCTTAGGTGAGGCTTGAAACCGTGCACAGGTTCCCACACTCAACATAATATCCGGTCTAGATGCACAAAGGTAAAGCAAGGATCCAATCATAGAATGATATACCTTTTGATCCACCGCTTTACCATTGGGATCAATGTCAAGTTGGCACTTGGTTGGCATTGGAGCAGTAGCCGGCTTGACATCACTTTGATTGCACCTCTTGAGCATGTCTTGAGTGTACTTGGCTTGTTTGATAAAGATTCCTTCTCTTCTTTGCTTAATCTCAAACCCAAGGAAGTACTTCAACTCTCCCATCATGGACATCTCAAAATGTGTGGTCATGAGTGCGGCGAACTCATCATTGAAAGGTTTGTTAGGTGAACCAAAGATAATATCATCAACATATAGTTGGCAGACAAACAACTCCCCTTTGACCTTCTTAGTAAAAAGAGTGGGGTCCATTTTCCCAATTTCAAACCCATGATCTTGTGGCAACTCGGTAAGATGCTCATACCACGCACGTGGGGCTTGTTTAAGGCCATAGAGTGCCTTATCGAGTTGATACACGTGATTGGGGTACTTAGGATCCTCAAACCCCGGGGGTTGTTTGACATACACCAACTCATTAATAGGACCATTAAGAAATGCACTTTTCACATCCATTTGTTGCAACTTAAAATTATGATGAGAAGCATAGGCAAGCAACAACCGAATAGATTCAAGGCGAGCAACGGGGGCAAAGGTTTCACCGTAGTCGATACCCTCGACTTGGGAGTAGCCTTGAGCCACTAGACGCGCCTTGTTGCGGATGACAATGCCATGAGCATCTTGCTTGTTCTTGAAGATCCACTTGGTTCCAATGACATTATGGTTCTCATTTGGCCTCGGCACTAGACGCCACACTTTGTTCCGCTCGAAGTTGTGGAGTTCTTCATGCATGGCATTAAGCCAATCAGGGTCTTCGAGTGCCTCATAGACCTTTTGAGGTTCAACACAAGAGACAAAATCTTGATGAGCACAATAGTTTGGTAATTGTCTACGAGTGCTTACCCCCCTTTTGATGCTTCCAAGAATATTCTCCATGTGATGTTCTCTGGAAGCAAGCCTGGAGGCAAATTTTTGGAGCACGACGCTCCAATTGCTCTTCAAGAGATAATTGAGGAGCACTGAGTTGATCATCTTGAGCGACGTCAGGAGCTTGATCTTGATCTTGATCTTGCTCAGAGGATAGAACTTGGCCTTGTGCATCATTTGGTGGCTCCCCACCATCCTGTGATTGATCTTGCACTTGGCCTTGTTCGTCCGGTTGAGGGCCTTCACGTTGTTCTTCGGAAGCGTGTGGGTCTTGGGTTGATGATGGTTACACTTGTGTGGAACATTGTCCTTCTCCTTCGGCCACAAAGGGTTCCTCAATGGGTAGGATATATCCAACACCCATTCTTCTTATGGCTTGAGGAGGAATTTCATCACCTACATCACAAGTACCACTTTGCTCCACTTGGGCAGTTATTCTCATCAAACTCTACGTTACTCGTCTCCTCAATGAGTCCATAGGACTTGTTTAGGACGCGGTAAGCATGAGAGTTTGTAGCATAACCAACAAATATGCCCTCATGAGCTCTAGATTCAAATTTAGACAAACGAACACCTTTCTTGAGGATGAAACACTTACACCCGAACACCCAGAAGTACTTGAGATTGGGCTTGTTACCGGTAAGAATCTCATATGGAGTTTTGTTCAAGCCTTTGCGGAGATAGAGCAGGTTGGATGCACGACAGGCGGTGTTGGTGGCTTCGGCCCAAAAGTTGTATGGAGATTTGAATTCCGCCATCATGGTCCTTGCCGCGCCCATCAGTGTCCGGTTCTTTCTCTCCGCTACACCATTTTGTTGAGGGGTATAAGGTGATGCATATTGATGTTTGATCCCCTCATCACTAAGAAACTCATTCAAGGTGTAGTTCTTGAACTCGGTGCCGTTGTCACTTCGGGTCATCAAATTCTTTGCTTCATGTGGTCGTTGAGCTTCATTTGCAAAGTTGATGACGGTTTGTTGGGTCTCACTCTTCTTCTTGAAGAAGTATACCCATGTGTATCTTGAATAGTCATCCACAATCACCAAGCAATACTTTCTGCCCCCAAGACTATCAAAGGATGGAGGCCCAAAGAGATCCATGTGAAGGAGCTCTAAGGGCCTTTTTGAGTAGATGATAGTCGTGGGAGGATGAGCCTTCTCATGTTACTTTCCTTCAATACACGCACTACAAGCACGATCCTTGGCAAAGCTAACATTTGTTAGTCCACGGACATGGTCCCCCTTGAGAAGACTTTGCAAAGATCTCATATTGACATGGGCTAACCGGCAATGCCAAAGCCATCCCACATCAACTTTATCCATTAGGCATGTCGCGGTCTTAGTGGGTTGCTCCGAGAAGTTAACCACATAGAGACCGTTCTCGACATGTCCAACATAGGCTACTTTAAGAGTCTTGCTCCACAAGAGGGCCACGGTATCAATATCAAAGAACGTAAGAAAGCCCATGAGTGCAAGTTGGCGAACTGAAAGTAAGTTATATGCAAGGGACTCAACAAGCATGACTTTCTCGATCGTGAGATCATGAGAAACAACAACCTTGCCAAGCCCCAATACCTTAGAAGATGAAGCATCACCCCATTCGACGTTGGTGGCCATAGATGAACCTAGATGCACGTCCACCACCAAGTCTTTGCTTCAGGTCATATGCTTTGTGGCTCCACTATCGAGCAACCATGATCCCCCACCAGAAGCAAACTCCTACAAGAGATCAATGCTTGGATTTAGGTACCCATTTGGTAATGGGTCCTTTGAGGTTAGTAACAAGGGTCTTAGGAACCCAAATAGACCATTCAATGTACTCATAAGAAGAACCAACAACTTTAGCAAAGACATGACCATCACTAGCACGACATAAAACATAAGAAGGATTAAAGTCGCCGGCCATGTTTGATGGTATGGTGGGGTTTTTCTTGACTCCACCACCCTTCACATTGTTCTTCTTCTTAGACGCGCCCTCTCCCTCTTTCACAAAGGTTTGTCGGAGAGGGGTAGGTAGCTTGGTCTTGTCATTCTTCTTCTTCTTGGGCTTGGGAGCAAACCCAATTCCTTCCTTTGCCACAACCTCCTTTTGATTACTTAAAAGATTGTTGAGGTTCTTCTCACCTTGTATACATGTCACAAGGCCTTTCTCAAGTTGCTTCTTCAACTTGGCATTTTCTTAAACAAGATGCACATGCTCGCAACATGGGTTAGTAGCATTTGCATTATCAATCAACACCATGTAATGAAAGATAGCCTTTTCCTTGGTTAGCGAAACTTGGAGTTGATCATGAGACTCCTTGAGAGAAGCATGCATACCTTTCAAGGCCTTGTGAGCCTTGTCAAGTGTAACAAACTCCTCCTTGAGTCTAGCATGGTCAACCCCAAGTTTTGCCTTCTCGGAGTTAAGCATACGAGAGACAACTAAAGCATGATCGAGATCTTTCTTTAATTTATCATGATCATCGTTGTGTGACTCCTCAAGAGCCAAACGAAGACCACACTCTTCCTCTAGAGCATTAGAGAGATCCGATATTTCATCGGCATAGTCTCGACTATGTCCTTCCATTTTAGCAATGGTGTCCTCATGAGCCTGGATCATGTCATTGGCCTCACCGAGTTGTTCCAAGAGAGCAACAAAATGCTTCTTGGGATTGCCCTTGAGTTTGCTCATAAACAACTCAAACTCATTCTCTTCCTCCTTATCTCCCTCACTCTCATCAATACAATCCGTTAATGAAGTATTAGAGATGATGGTAGTGTTGATGTTTGGAGTTACCTTGTTGGTGGCCTTAGCCATGAGACACTTGGCGGTGATGTTCTCATTTGGAGAGTCGAAGAGAGATGTGCGTGGAGTAGCAGCAATAGCAATTGTAGCCATGGTGACCATCTCATCGTCTTCATCATTATCATGATCCTCAACATATTCTTATTGGGCCACCACCCCTTTATGAGGAGTCTTCTTGTTAAAGTTGTTCTTGTTGGGATAAGACTTGGCCTTGTCCTTCCGGATAAGCTTGCCTCCAAAGTCTTCTCTTCTCTCATATGGGCAATCTGCAACGAAGTGGCTTACATTTCCACAGTTGAAGCATGTCCTCTCTCGTTGCTTGCACTTGTTGCCACTTGAGTTGTTCTTGTTGAAGTTGGGCCTTGAGTTCTTCTTGTTGCCCCAAAATTGCCGCGAAGCAAGAGCCATGTGCTCATGATAGGCATATTTGGTGTCCTCGGGGCAACACTCATTGTCATCCTCCTCCTCCTCTTCTTCCACACAAGCCTTGGCCTTCAAGGCAAGGTTAGGCTTCTTTGATCGTTGAGCTCTTAAAACCGCATTGTCGGTGGTCTTGTCCAAGATCCTCATGGAAATGAACTCATCCAACACTTCATTTGATGACAAATGGTGGAAGTCCGGCCTTTGGCGAATGACGGAGGACATGGCCTTATGGTAGGGCATCATGGTCTTGAGATACTTGCGCTTGATCCAATTGCCATCTGTGTCCTTACTCCCATGATCTCGAAGAGAGACCGCAAGAGTGGTTAATCTCCGATAAAGTTCACGAGGATCTTCTTGTTTGATCATAGCAAACTCATCCGCTTCATCTTGCACAACTTCATAGTTCGAGCGTTGAATTCTAGCGCTCCCCTTGTACATGGTGCCAACATGCTCCCAAGCTTCCTTGGCCACAGTGAAGGGTCGAAGATGTGCAATGTCCTCGGGAGGGATAGCATCTTGAAGTATGCAAAGAACGGACTTGTTGAATTGATGATCCGCAGCTTCTCTCGGAGTTAAGTTGTCGGGATCACGTGGATAAAAACCTTGCTCAATGATTCTCCAAAGATTAGTAGAGCAATGATTTAAATGACGTTTGAAGCGAAACATCCAAGTAGCAAAATCAGAATTTTTTTATAAACTTAGGAGGAGGACCAACGGAATTTAAGTGCGGAGTAGGAACGGGTCCTCCATAGTGTATAGGAGGAGCGGAGTGGGCAAAAATCCCACTCCCATTTTTAGTAACCGGGACTTGCTCACTACTAGCTTCTCCCTTGTCGGGAATAGCCTCCAACATGTTGGTAGCGGGACGAACCACTTCCAACGGTGTGGTGGATAATTTAAGTCCCTCTAGCAAATCTTTAAACATGCTTTTGACCTTGGTCGTTAGTGATTCTTTCAATGTGTCCATAGCCACATTGAACTCCTCACGAGAGACCGAGGCTCCCCCATCGGACGTAGGCAAGGACGGAGTTCCACCGGAATGTTCCTCCGTCTCGACTACGTTGTCAACCATTTAGTGATTCTTTCAATGTATCCATAGCCACATTGAACTCCTCACGAGAGACCGAGGCTCCCACATCGGACGTAGGCAAGGACGGAGTTCCACCGGAATGTTCCTCCGTCTCGACTACGTTGTCAACCATACTCTTCGGATGGTAAAGTCCTTAAAAAGAGACGAGACTCTGATACCAATTTAAAGGATCGATATGATTGACTAGAGGGGGGGTGAATAGGCAACTAACATTTTTTAGCTTTTCTTAACCAATTTAAATTAAGCAACAAAGTAAGTTGTCTAGATATGCTACTATGATGACAACTTATAGGAAGCAAAGATAACAACCTCACAAGCAAGCTATATAAGATAAACAAGGAAAGCTTGCACAAGTAAAGGAAAGAGTTAACCACAAGTGGAGCCGGTGAAGACGAGGATGTGTTACCGAAGTTCCTTCTCTTTGAGGGGAAGTACGTCTCCGTTGGAGCGGTGTGGAGGCACAATGCTCCCCAAGAAGCCACTAGGGCCACCGTATTCTCCTCACGCCCTCACACAATGCAAGGTGCCGTGATTCCACTAGTGGTGCCCTTGAAGGCGGCAACCGAACCTTTACAAACAAGGTTGGGGCTATCTCCACAACCGAATTGGAGGCTCCCAACGACACCACAAAGCTTCACCACAATGGAATATGGCTCCGAGGTGATGTCAGGCCCAAGATGCAATTCTATCCCGATCACGTGACACTTACGTGATTGGGGCACAACCGCATTTCGGGCGCTTAGCAAGATGGATATCATTACATCGTACCATTACATACATACATGGGGATACAACAAAACATACAAGTCACATGAATACATCAACATCAATACAAAGTATCCGACTATGGATACAAACATGAAAAGAGCAACACGACATCCATCTGCTATCCCAGGCTGCCGTCCCGGAACCAAACCCAAGACTGAACAAGAAAAAGATAGAATTCCAACACAACGATCATCGCTCTCACGTCAAGACATCGGAAACCTGCACCTGCAACTGTTGTTGTATTATCTATGAGCCACGAGGACTCAGCAATCCCATAACCATGGGTAACAAGACTATCAAAGCTTAATAGGTAGGAAGAGGTAAAGTGGTGAGGTTGCAGCAGAGGCTAAGCAAATATATGGTGGCTAACTTACGAGTACAAGAATAAGATGAGCATCTACGCAAACTGTCGCAACTAGTAGTGATCGCTAAAGATCCAGAACTACCTACGAGTCAAACATACTCCACCGTGTTCTCTTCTCAAAGTGAAAAGAGACATTCACGGTTACTCACACAGTTGTGTGTTTTACTTTGGATCCTCTGTCAAGTTTTCTACAACCGGACATTAACAAATTCCAATCTGCCACGTAACCACGGGCACGGCTTTCGAAAGATCATAACCCTGCAGGAGTGTCCCAACTTAGCCCATCACAAGCTCTCACGATCAGCAGAAGTGATAAATATAATATTATCACCCCTTACCTTAGGGAAATCCGATCAGGCTCGGTATCCCGGTGCACAAGACATTTCGACAATGGTAAAACAAGTCCAGCAAGATCTCCCGGCGTGCCGACACCCTGATAGTAGTCGCGCGTATCTCGTCTCAGGCCATGTCCGGATGGGTGATGCTACAGGTAAAACCAGCCCTCGAGTTTCCTCGAGGTGGCCCCGCAGGCTCCCCATTTGGGACCAACACCATCAGCACTGGCCCCCCTGCTATGTAGAAAAGAACCTCGAAGGAGCGTCCCCCTTATGCAATTTAATTAATTAATTAAGTTATTATTATGAGGCAAATTAAAACCAATGTTGGGCCTTGCTGGAGGAGTTTTATTCGAAGACGAAGTGTCAAGGGGTCCCCATATACCCAACCGTGTAAGGAACGCAAAATCAAGGAACATAATGTCGGTTTATCGGCGCCTAAGGTGGCATGAGTGGAACAAAACACAGAGCAAAAGGCCAAGCCTTCCACCCATGCCCAGTATATAGGTGTGTTAATAATAATAATAATAATAATAGATATTGTGATATTCCAACAACAAGTTCCCACCTGGAACGATCTTCATCTTCACCTGCAACTAACAACGCTATAAGAGGGGCTGAGCAAGCGGGTAACATAGCCAAACTATGGTTTTTCTAGGAAGGTTTCAAAGGTTAGAGGTTTCATGGCAACAAGGAGAGGGCTGACAATAATGATGGGTAGCGCGACATATAACGATAGCATCGAGACATCTAAGCATGGCAATGATAGTAAAGGTATCCAAGGGTATGGTCATCTTGCCTGAGATCCCGCGAGGAAGAAGAACGGATCCATGAAGAAGACGAAGAAGAAGCCTTGAAGAAGAACCACGGGAAGACGAACGAATCCTCACGATCGCAACGGAACAAGCACTAACGAGAAGAAGCAAGCAATACGGTAAACACACCACACGAGACATGATAATATGCTCAACCAAGTATGATGCAAGACAGTCTACATATGATGCACAACAAGTCTGTACAGGAAGCAAAACATGGCAAGGTAGGAAGCACAGAAAAACAACACAAGTCCATATATGATGCAATACATGGCAAGGTATGATGCATGACAAGTCTATACAGGAAGCAATACATGGCAAGGTAGGAAGCACAGAAAAACAACACAAATTTATATATGATGCAATACATGGCAAGGTATGATGCATGACAAGTCTATATAGAAAGCAATACATGGCAAGGTAGGAAGCACAGAAAAACAACACAAGTCTATATATGATGCAATACATGGCAAGGTATGATGCATGACAAGTCTATACAGGAAGCAATACATGGCAAGGTAGGAAGCACAGAAAAACAACACAATAACATGACAATATGCTCAAGCAAGTAGGATGCAAAACAAGTCTATATATGATGCAAAACATGGCAAGGCAGGAAGCACTCAAAAACAACACAAGTCAACAAGTTTAAACGAGGCCGGAAACTACATATTACAAACCCGGTAAGTCCTCATATGCATAGTTTGAAATTAGTCCAGAACTGAACAAACCTTATGTTCAAGTTGTTCAACAGCAAGTTAACATGCACCAACATGATCTACACGAAATTCTGGTCAAGTTTCATATAAAGTTTGTTTAATTCGAAGCTACGGCCTAGAAGATATGAGCAAAACAAGACAAGCATGGCAACGGTGCAAGATGCACCCAAACATCAAGCAAACTCACTCCAAACATGAAAACAATATGATATTATGATTCTACATGCAAAATCACACAAGTTTCATATAAGGCACACCCAAAACAGAGCAACGGGCTAAAAGATACACATGAAACAAGATATAACAACAAGCTAAAATTAACAGCCACATAACAACTTTGGAGCAAGAAATATATGCTCTACAGCACTCAAACATGGTGATAAGAAGCATGCACATGAATTAGACATATCCTACAGCAAACAACTCCATTGGAGCATCTCCATAGGAGGCATGGATCAATAGCAACAAGCTACAACATTTTGATCATGACAATAAAAACCTGACAGTAATATTTTATAGCAACTTGAGAGTAAGAAATAAATAAGCTACAGCAGGTCATATGAGCAAGTGAGGGCATGAATGGGTAGACAATAACATGTACAACAAGGAATGATCAATGGATACTCCAAAACAAGCATGGTTTTGCCTAGGGCATCAAGCAAACATAGCATCAGGATATGACAGATTCCAGACTTAGTAGAAATTTCACTAAGTATAAAACAGTAATAACAACATGGCATGTTTACAAGCATGTTTAAGTCAACACAAGGCATATCATGGAAAGTTAAATGCACCACCGCAAAGACCATATAATGGAGATTCTAAAACATCTAGGCATGTGACATGAGGACAAACACATCAATAGCAAAGAGCAATTGAAATCAGCATCTCGTAACAAGTTTCAGCACATAACAGTCAAATGCACTTTTGCAACAGGGATAAACATGGCAATATGAACTCTAACGTGCATGCTATAGCAACCAACATGTAGAGCATCTCATGATGAACATTTTGACATATTATATGCATCATTTGGATAAACATGCACCAAGTTATCATATTTCAAACATGGCATGAAAATAACAAGTAGCAGCAGTTTATAACAAGTAGCACTCTTGCAACAGAGATTAGAGTATCTAGATGAACTCAAATGAGCATGGCACAATGGAACAAAGTGTAGAGCATATCACCACGATCATTTTGACATATCATTCACACAATTTGGATCACCACACAAAAAGTTATCACTAAGCAAACATGCATATATATATAATGATTTTTAGGACTTAGCAGTTTTTGGAGACAGAAAAAAAAGACAACCGAGCATCTAATAACTAAGTAGCGCACGGGCTAGGAATAGTGGCTTACCACTGCGGGCCTTGGCCCAAAACGGAGGAGAGGCGGTCGGTCGGGCCTCGGCGCCGTGGCCCACTTGGCCTGGAGCGGGAGCGGGCCAAGGAGGAGGAGCTGGGCTTGGGCCTCGGAGGCTGACGCGGCCCACATGTTGGCCGAGGCACTGGCTCAGGGAGCTGGGCCAGCTCGGTTGCGGGCCCACGAACGGGGTGGAGGCCGGCCCAGGAGGCCGAGGACGTCCCGTCCGTGCTCACGCACGATGCAGACGGCAGCGACGCCGGAGGGGTGGTCGAGACGGCGGCGCTGGGTTTGCGCGAGAGGGAGGAGGTCCGGTGGCGCGGAATGGATAGATCCGGGCCTCGGGACCCCGGATCTGGTACCGGAGGTGGACGGTGATACGTCCCAAACGTATCTATAATTTCTGCTTGCTCCATGCATGTTTTGGGTGATATTGCTATGCTTTTGATACACTTTCATACACTTTTGATCATATTTGGACTAACCTATTAACTCAGTGCACCCCAGTGCCAGTTTCTGTTTTCTGCTATTTTTGTACTTCAGGTTTTCCCATTACTTAAATTTCCAGAAAAATTCCGGGAAAAATATATAAAAAATCAGCGCTCCAGAAGCTTCCACGCGCCAGAAGTGGGGCCAGAGGGGAGCCAGGGGCAGCCCAGGCGGCCAGCCCACGCGGCCCCACCCCTGGCCGCGCCGGTGGGGCGCCTGGGCCCCCCTCTCCGCCTCGGGTAACCCCCTTTGGCATATTTTTACCACCCGACGCGGAAACCCTGATTCCAGACCCCTTTTCTCCAGAAGCAATTCCGATCTCTGCCGCCATCGCCACCAAGTTTCGGGGGACCAGAATTCCTGTGCCGGCATCCTGCCGGGACAGGGAAGTGCCCCGGATTCATCTCCATCGACGTTGCTTCCTCCCTCGATGATGCGGGAGTAGTTCCTCCTCGGGGCTGAGGTTTCTACCAGTAGCTATGTGGTCAATTCTCTCTCCCATGATGTGATCTTCGTTGTGATCATAGGCTATGTTAATCTAGGGTGATCCCATGATATTTCCCCTTCCTCTATGTATTGGATTGATGTACTCACTTGTCTTTATCTAGTATATAATCCCCGAGACCAAGGTGACAGCGGTCTATTGGACATGGATTAGAAGAATATTTTCATGAGTGATTTCCTCTTTTGTGTGTGGATTGAAGATTGAGAGTCTCTTGGTGCTTGTCTTTGACTATCCTTGAGATATGTTGTGGTGATTGTGGTACTCTCTTTGGATGGCCACGGTGACATTGGGAAATCCATAGATTGAGAACTACGAACTTTGAGGTGTGCTTTTGTAGCCCTACATAATTCTCGTCCTCTCTTGACCACAAAGGAATGACCTCCGAGTGCGTCCCCCTTGCATGTTTTATGGGAAATATCATGTGATTCGATTATGTTAATGTTGTTGGGAGTTGCCACTAGTAAAAGTATGAAGCCTAGGCCTTGTTTCCACCATTGCAATACCATTTGTGCTCACGTTTACCACATGTTTGCTTGCTGCCATATTTATTTCAGATTTACAAATACATCTTTTGCCATCCATATCACTTGCCATTTAACATCTCTTCGCCGAACTAGTGCACCTATACATCTGACAAGTGTATTAGGTGTGTTGGGGACACAAGAGACTTCTTGTATCTTGATTGCAGGGTTGCTTGACAGGGGTACGTTCAACCTCCACTTCCCTGAGTTCGATAAACCTTGGGTTACTCACTTAAGGGAAATTTGCTGCTGTCCTACAAACCTCTGCTCTTGGAGGCCCAACACTGTCTACAGGAATAGAAGCATGTAGTAGACATCAAGCTATTTCTGGCGCCGTTGCCGGGGAAGTGAGGTAAGTGAAGGTACCTTCTCTAGATCTTGCAATTAAATCTTTTTGTTTCTTGTTTTTATTTCACTAGTTTTGCTTAATGGAAAACAACAAAAATATGAGAGAGCTTTATAAGCTCTACCTTGCTTTGGGACATGATGTGTTTGAAGAGAAAATTAAAAAACCTATGGAACTTTATTATTTGCATAACAATCATGATGGTGGTGATGTTATTAGTATGATTTCTTTGAATATCAATATTGCTAATGACATGGAAAGCTCTAAGCTTGGGGATGACACGTTTGATGAACATGATATTTTCAGTCCACCTACTATTGAGGATAAAATTTATTATGATTATGATATGCCTCCTAAATATGATGATTACCATGATGGTTATGATTGCTTTACTCTCACTATTCCTAATAAGAAAGATTTTGCTTATATGAAGATTAATGACACTTTTATGCTTATGGATCATGGAAATAATGCCTTATGTGATAGTTATATTGTTGAGTTCATCCATGATGCCACTGAAATTTATAATGAGAGAGGGAGACATGGTTCTAAATATCTTAATAATAAGAAGTTTCCTCTCTTTATGGTGAATGTTTTGAAGTTATGCTTGTTTTGCCTTCCTATGCTAGTTGCTTTATGCTTCAATAATTTATTTTCTTACAAGATTCCCATGCATAGGAAGCATGTTAGGCTTAAATGTGTTTGGTATTTGCTTCTTGATGCTCTCTTTTTTTCTTCAACTCTTATTCCTACGAGAGCATCATTAAAGTCTTAAGCCTATCTTTATGGCTATAAAGAAAGAGCTCTAGGGAGACAATCCTTGTTATCTTTGCTTTCAGTTTGTTCTTTCAGTTTTTAGTGGTCTTGATGTTTGTTATTACTGTAGCAACATCATTGTATCTTTATTTTTCAGCTTTGTGCCAAGTTTAGCCTCCGATTGCAAGAAAGTTCAAAAGTTGTGACGTGCAGTCCAGAAAACAGATTCTGTCCTTGGACAGAAAAAATCGTATAAAATCACAAGATCATCTTTTTTATCTGAATTTTTTTATAGGGTGCTCTATACAATTGGCTTTCGGGCGTCTGTTCTGAGTTTTTTGATTTGAGTTGCAGAAGTGCCCCGAAAAAATTATTTACTACCTGCTGGTCTGTTTTTCACAGATTCTGTCATGTTTTGCCTTTTCTTCGTTTTGCAAACCTTGAGCTTGCTTTTTCTTTGCAAAAACCTTTTGGCAATCTTGAGAAACAGTAGCTCTTCAAGATTATCTTTATTTCCAGTAGGGAAAAATTATTTTATTGTGGGTACTAACCTCGCTAATCAGATTATGATGAGTTATGTATGAAGGGAGTTTTCAAGTGTGCGAGGGAAGATGATAAAAGAAGATTCAGGAGGGTCAAACGCTCAAGCTTGAGGATGCCCCCGTGCACCCCCAAAAATTATTCAAGAAGACTCAAGCGTCTAAGCTTGGGGATGCCCCCATGCATCCCCTTCTCCATCAACAATTATCAGTTCGTCTTTCGTTCCACTATATTTTAATCACTTCATGCGTTATGTGCTATGCTTGGAGCGTCTTGCTCTTAGTTTCCTTTTTAGTTTATTTAGTTTTACTTGCTGTTCTTAAACAAGTTGGATCCTAGCCTTCATTGTTTGGGAGAGAAACACGCTCCACTCCACTGTAGAACACAACATAGGCTTGCATGTGTATCTTCTTGTGTGTGTTCTTTATCTTTTCATAGCTGCTGTCATGCTTAGCTCTTAGTTTTCATGCTTATCTTTTTAAGAGCTTTTGTTTAGGTTGTTGCTTCTGGAACTCTCTTGAGTTATCATGCTTATCTTGTTAAAAGAGTTGTCTTCTGTGGCACTGGTTGATATGTCTATGATAAAAATGCTATGTGCATAATGGTGCTTAGTAGTTCATGTTTTCTTATGGTTAGTCTCAAATAGCTGGGGGTTCTTAATGTGTTATTGAAGTACCTACATGATTTGTTTGCCTATGATTGAAGGAAATATGCCCTAGAGGCAATAATAACGTTGTTATTTGTATTTCCTTATATCATGATAAATGTCTTTTATTCATGCTAGAATTGTATTAAACGGAAACTTAATACATGTGTGGATACATAGACAAAACAGTATGTCCCTAGTATGCCTCTACTAGACTAGCTCATTGATCAAAGATGGTTATGTTTCCTAACCATAGACATGAGTTGTCATTTGATCAACGGGATCACATCATTAGGAGAATGATGTGATGGACTAGACCCATCCGTTAGCATAGCACTATGATCGTTTAGTTTTACAGCTATTGCTTTCTTCATGACTTATACATGTTCCTATGACTATGAGATTATGCAACTCCCGAATACCGTAGGAACACCTTGTGTGCTATCAAACGTCACAACGTAACTGGGTGATCATAAAGATGCTCTACAGGTGTCTCCGAAAGTATTCGTGGTGTTGGCATAGATCAAGATTAGGATTTGTCACTCCGAGTGTCGGAGAGGTATCTCTGGGCCCTCTCGGTAACACACATCATAATAAGCCTTGCAAGCAAAAGACTAATGAGTTAGTCACGAGATGATGTGTTACGGAACGAGTAAAGAGACTTGCCGGTAACGAGATTGAACTAGGTATAGTGATACCGACGATCGAATCTCGGGCAAGTAACATACCGATGACAAAAGGAACAACGTATGTTGTTATGCGGTTCGACCGATAAAGATCTTCGTAGAATATGTAGGAGCCAATATGGGCATCCAGGTTCCGCTATTGGTTATTGACCGGAGAGATGTCTCGGTCATGTCTACATAGTTCTCGAACCCGTAGGGTCCGCACGCTTAAACGTTCATTGACGATATAGTATTGAATGAGTTATGTATGTTGGTGTCCGAATGTTGTTCGGAGTCCCGGATGAGATCACGGACATGACGAGGAACTCCGAAATGGTCCGGAGATAAAGATTAATATATGGGATAATAGTGTTTGACCTCCGGAAGGGTTCCGGAATTCACCGGAAGGGGTTCCGGATGTTTCCCGAAGTGTTTGGGTACGAGAACACTTTATTTGGGCCAAAAGGGAAAGCACACAAGGTTTTTGGAAGGCGCAAAAGGAAGTTTTGCGGAGTCCAGGGGCCAGACGCCAGGATCCCTGGCGTCTGGGTCCAGACGCCGGGAACCCTGGCGTCTGGCCCTGGAGTCCGAGAAGGACTCTTGCCTTTCGGGTGAAACCGACTTTGTGAAGGCTTTTACTCCAAGTTTCGACCCCAAGGCTCAACATATAAATAGAGGGGTAGGGCTAGCACCCAAGACACATCAAGATACACCAAGCCGTGTGCCGGCTACCCCGACCCTCTAGTTTATCCTCCGTCTAGTTTCTATAGTGCTTGGCGAAGCCCTGCAGAGATTGTTCTTCATCAACAACCGTCACCACGCCGTCGTGCTGCCGGAACTCATCTACTACTTCGCTTGTCTTGCTGGATCAAGAAGGCGAGGACGTCATCGAGCTGAACGTGTGCTGAACGCGGAGGTGCCGTACGTTTGGTACTAGATCGGGACGGATCGTGAAGGTGCACGACTACATCAACCGCGTTGATAAACGCTTCCGCTTTCGGTCTACGAGGGTACGTAGACACACTCTCCCCTCTCGTTGCTATGCATCTAGTAGATAGATCTTGCGTGATCGTAGGAAATTTTTGAAAATACTATGTTCCCCAACAATGATGTGGTATGGTTTAGTGATATCTTCCTCCAAGAATTTATTTTGATTGACTTGGCATATGCTCACGCATATTTAAGACTGTAAAGAAAGTCTATCAAGCCTTGATGATCTTTTATTTCTGAGTAGTGATATAACTTCCATGCCCGATTCAATATTGCTTTGTCGCTCTGCATGATTATGGCCTTCATTGCTCTCTTAGTTGGTCGCTCCCAGTCTTTTGCTAGCCTTCACCTGTACTAAGCGGACTGACTGCTTGTGCATCCAAAATCCTTGAAACCAGTTATGCCATATGAGTCCACCATACCTTCCTATATATAGTATTTACTTGCCATTCCTAACGAAGACTTTCTTGTACCATCTCAAAATTATTCAAAAGCATTTCTCTTTTGTGCCTCTGTTTTAGCTCATGAGGAAGTAGTAGGTAATTCATGATCTTCTTATGATTGGACAAATTTTACCCCGGGATTGCATGTCTAATCTGCAAACCCCTAATACGAGGAGGGACTGGCATGAGTGCGCCCAGCTCACAGAAGATAATAGCAACAAACAAACCCTCCTTCACGCTTTGTTCATGAGAAATCAGGAAACTCTGGCAGTGATAAACAAAGGAGATTAAGGGGATGTGATCGTCCCCGCGTGGGAGCCGTTCCTTGAAACATGTCCAGCATAAGAAGTAATTGGGTTATCTACTAGCATTCGTTGACGAATTATGCACCTCCCAAAAGCTTTTTACCTCTGTTTTCAAAACCAAGAGGTCTGGTACATGTTTAGTCTTTGCTTCCAGCCACGGGTTTTCAACCTTGCCATCAAAACCCACGGTTCGAGAGTCTCCGCCTTCTTTCTTCAAAGCACCACCTATTGAGAGCATGATTGTCATTCTGAGTGTAATGTGCATTGTCCCAAAGTACCATTGTCTTCTGCATGATTGTGATATCGCTTATTCTGAAATTATTGTATCTAGTCGTCACTTAAACTTCAGAGGTGCTCCTGCATTTATGTTTTGCTTCACTAAAGGGGGCAAGCGAGGTATCACTTTGTCATGTTTGCACACCATGCTCACTACAAATCTATTGGGTGTTTCAATATCATATTGTAAACTTTCAGTTCTTTGTGATATTCTCATGAGGTAACTTAATTACTAAAGATTCATTATCTCAATAAGCATTTGTCATGTGATTGTGAAAGACTCTTTGGTAGCATGTCACCACAGAAATTATGCTTGTTATCATTTACCTACTCGAGGACGAGCAGGAATTAAGCTTGGGGATGTTGATACGTCCCAAACGTATCTATAATTTCTGCTTGCTCCATGCATGTTTTGGGTAATATTGCTATGCTTTTGATACACTTTCATACACTTTTGATCATATTTGGACTAACCTATTAACTCAGTGCACCCCAGTGCCAGTTTCTGTTTTCTGCTGTTTTTGTATTTCAGGTTTTCCCATTACTTAAATTGCCAGAAAAATTCCGGGAAAAATAAATAAAAAATCAGCGCTCCAGAAGCTTCCACGCGCCAGAAGTGGGGCCAGAGGGGAGCCAGGGGCAGCCCAGGTGGCCAGCCCACGCGGCCCCACCCCTGGCCGCGCCGGGGGGGCGCCTCGGCCCCCCTCTCCGCCTCTGGTAACCCCCTTTGGCATATATTTACCACCCGACACGGAAACCCTGATTCCAGACCCCTTTTCTCCAGAAGCAATTCCGATCTCCGCCGCCATCGCCACCAAGTTTCGGGGGACCAGAATTCCTGTGCCGGCATCCTGCCGGGACGGGGAAGTGCCCCCGGATTCATCTCCATCGACGTTGCTTCCTCCCTCCATGATGCGGGAGTAGTTCCTCCTCGGGGCTGAGGTTTCTACCAGTAGCTATGTGGTCAATTCTCTCTCCCATGATGTGATCTTCGTTGTGATCATAGGCTATGTTAATCTAGGGTGATCCCATGATATTTCCCCTTCCTCTATGTATTGGATTAATGTACTCACTTGTCTTTATCTAGTATAATCCCCGAGACCAAGGTGACAACGGTCTATTGGACATGGATTAGAAGAATATTTTCATGAGTGATTTCCTCTTTTGTGTGTGGATTGAAGATTGAGAGTCTCTTGGTGCTTGTCTTTGACTATCCTTGAGATATGTTGTGGTGATTGTGGTACTCTCTTTGGATGGCCGCGGTGACATTGGGAAATCCATAGATTGAGAACTACGAACTTTGAGGTGTGCTTTTGTAGCCCTACATAATTCTCGTCCTCTCTTGACCACAAAGGAATGACCTCCGAGTGCGTCCCCCTTGCATGTTTTATGGGAAATATCATGTGATTCGATTATGTTAATGTTGTTGGGAGTTGCCACTAATGAAAGTATGAAGCCTAGGCCTTGTTTCCACCATTGCAATACCATTTGTGCTCACGTTTACCCCATGTTTGCTTGCTGCCATTTTTATTTCAGATTTACAAATACATCTTTTGCCATCCATATCACTTGCCATTTAACATCTCTTCGCCGAACTAGTGCACCTATACATCTGACAAGTGTATTAGGTGTGTTGGGGACACAAGAGACTTCTTGTATCTTGATTGCAGGGTTGCTTGAAAGGGGTACGTTCAACCTCCACTTCCCTGAGTTCGATAAACCTTGGGTTACTCACTTAAGGGAAATTTGCTGCTGTCCTACAAACCTCTGCTCTTGGAGGCCCAACATTGTCTACAGGAATAGAAGCGTGTAGTAGACATCAGACGGCGGTGCTGGTAAGGGCCACGGCGGCTTCCTGCCGGTGGTGAGCCGCAGAAGAAGAAGGGAACGGCTCCGGTGAGGTCATGGGTGACTTCGATGGAGATGAAGGCGGCCGGCGACGGGCGAAGCTCGAAGGGCGGCGAGGGAGCGCTGTAGGTGCTCGGGGGGAGCGGAACGCTCCTGGCTCGGGAGCGGCGCAGGTGTATGATAACCCTCAACCGTAAGGGATCGAGATAGTCTTCGCGGGTAAGAATAACCCAATTTATTGATTCGACACACGGGGAGCCAAAGAGTATTTATAAGCTTTAACAGTTGAGTTGTCAATTCAACCGCACCTGAAATATACTAACTTGCAACAAAAGATAAGTGGTAACAGTGATATGATAGTGATGATAGTAATAGTGAAAGTAAACAGCAAAGGTAAATAGCAGTAGTAAATGGCAGAAGTAGCAACTAGTGACAGGCAAGGTTTAAAATACTGTAGGCTAGGGAGATGGATGGTTGGGCACTGCATGGATGAGATAGATTCTAACTTGGGGCACGGCACACGGAAAAGTAATGATCATCTAGGCAAATATCAAACATTAGGCATGTATCCCGTAGGTAGTTGTACGTGCTTGCAATAAGAACTTGCACAATATCTTTTGTCCTACCATCCCGCTACGAACGGGGCCAAAAGGAACTAATGGATATTAAGGTGCTCCTGTCAAAGAGCACCGGAACAAAGCAATGAACTCAATGGATACATGTAATCCTCAAACTACGGACCATCCCCTTTGGTGTCCCAAGCTGTCACTTTTGGGATCGCCGGTTCCGAACCGTAACAGGTGCATAAAACTCATAGATAGGATCAAGAACACAAATATATTCATGCAAACACATATGGTTCAGATCTGAAATCATGGCACTCGGGCCCTAAGTGTCAAGCATTAAGAATAACAAGTTGTAGCAAAGATGATAAACACCATACTAGATGATAGGCAACATGCCCCCAACAATCTGACGAACTATTACATGATCTAACTCATCCAATCCCTACCATCCCCTTCGCCTACAGCAAGGGAATTACTCACACATGAAGGGGGAAGTCATGGAGGGATGATGGAGTGGTGATGATGATGACAATGGCGACGATCTCCCCTCTCCCGAGGCCAAATCAGCCTCCAGATTAGCCCTCCCGAAGAAGAACAGAGGGTGGCGTCGGCTCCGCGACGAAAAACAGCGAAAGGACTTCCGATCTGGGGTTTTTTCGTCCGGAGGAAAAATATGGGCTAAAGTAGGGCACCAAGGGGTGTCACTACTGGAATCAGGGTCTTTGCCATCTGCCAGCTCTTTGCCATCTGCCAGCTGATGGCAAAGAAGGTCTTTGCCGTCTGCTTACAAAAAACAGACGGCAAAGAACTGACAGATGGCAAAGAACCTGGTTGCCATCAGCCAACTCTTTGCCGTCTGCCAGCAGATGGCAAAGAATCTTTGCCGTCTGCTGGCAGACGACAAAGAGGTGGGTGGGTCCAGTGGACGCCAGTGCTGTAACGGCCCACCAGCCTCACCTCTTTGCCGTCTGCCAGCGGATGGCAAAGAATCTTTGCCGTCTGCTGGCAGACGGCAAAGAGGCCGAAAGCAGACGGCAAAGAAAAATCTAACGCCCGCCCCCGCCCACTGGCACACACCCTCCCCCTCTCTCCGCTAGGCACCAGCCCTGATCTCTCTCCCCCTCTCTCTCCCGCACCGCACCTCACCCACGCCCGCACCGCCGCCGCCCGGACGCTGCCGCCGCCCCACCACCCCGCTGCCGCCGCACCACCCCGCCGCCCCGGAGCCCTGCGGTCCCATCGCCACCGCCGCCCGGCGCCCCCGTCGCTCAGCTCTCTCTCTGTCTCCCGGTCCTCTCTCCCTTTCCTCTCACTCCTCTCGATCGCTGTCGCCGACCCACGTTGCCCTCACCGTGGCCGACCTTGCGCTACCCTTGCCTTCGTCGACCTCGCGCGGGAGAAGACCCCGCACCCCCGCTCCTCCTCGTCCGCGCCCTCGACACGGCCGCCTCCGGCCCACCCTGCTTCGCCTCCTTCGACCGTCCATCGCCGCATCTCTGACCACTCCGGCCACCTCCGTCTAGCAGGTGATTCTTTGTTCCTCCCCTCCAATTTCTAGGGTTTGCTTAGTTCCCTAAAATCCCCAATTTCTAGGGTTTGCTGTTGCTGTTGTTCTAGGTTGTCATGTGCTAGTGTGGTCTGAATCATGTGATTTTGCTATTGTTCTAGGAATTTTACATTAGGGATTAGGATTTCTTTTTGGTAGAATTTGCTTGTATAGCTTGCTGTGAGAAGTAGGATAGAAAAATACTAAGTCTTTTCATATAAAAATTGGTAAAATCATGCATATATCTTAGTCTTGTTAGTGCTGTCCAATTTAGGATACATATTCAAAGTCTAAAAAATCTGTAGAATCTGCCATCAATCTTGACTCCATTTCGTTGGAAACTTGGGCTACATGATGACAAGACTACTTTCAAAACTTGCTTTCAAAACTACTGTCAAAACTTGCTTTCAAAACCACTGTCAAAACTATTGTCAAAACTTGGAGTAGTGTAAACTCGGGAGAGGCTAGGAGAGATCTTGCTGAACAAATATACCTGACTTCACGAATGTCTGTACTTAGCATGACTGTGATCTTCACAATTGATGTAAGTGATGCTCTTCGGCTAAAAAAAAGTACAACTATGTGGAGATATTTATTCCATCAGTACATGTTCCTTTCCTGAACAACACACCCTTTTTAGACGAGCTTAGGTTATTTGAATCTTCACATATGTCCTTACTAATCAACAACAATGATACAATGTAGATTTGTCGGTCATATGCTTTTTGGATGTTTTGGAAGATAATGCAGGGTTGCCACATCTGCTTCCAAATAAAAACATGTCAGAAATGCTTATGCTGTCAGAAACATGCTACTGAACCCATTTTTTCACTGTAGGATTTGCGCCGGGGTAATGGGATGTATATGTTTTTCTTTTGGGACTCTGGCACTGCTTGTATAACATATGATTACTGTTTTGTTGGTCGGGAACACACTTTGGAAATAATAACATTATAGGAAGAAGAAGCTGAACTGGAGTATGTGTCTTCTCTTCCTGAAAGTTTCCTTAAATGATTCAGTGCCCCATGAAATTAATCTAGACTGAAATTCCATGTTTTTATTAGGTGAAACAGTACAGAAGACAAACAAGGCATCTTGTGCATATATATAATTAGTTTCACTACTCTGTTCTTTAAAGATGTTTTTCCCGTGGCTATTTAATATAGATGCTTCATCAGTTGCACAAGCATATATGATTCTCTGAGCAAATCATCTTCACTGATCTGTTTTAGAGAGATGTCTGATTAGCTGCACAATCATACATGGTTCTGTTAGTAATTTGTTTGCCTTGATCATCTTGCTATAGATATAGGTCACCGGAGCGGCGGGGAGGTGTAAAAGGAAAGGAACAAAAAATAAGAAGAAAAAAGAAGAAACAGAAGAAGAGGAGAAGGGGAAGAAAAAAGAAGAAGAAGAAGAAGAAGAAAAAAGGAGAAGAGGAGGAGAAGAAGAAGAAGAAAGAGGATAGGAGGAGAAGAAGAAGAGGAAGAAGAAGAAGAAGAAGAAGAAGAAGAAGAAGAAGAAGAAGAAGAAGAAGAAGAAGAAGAAGAAGAGGAACCCTGACACCACACCCTGACCCTGACCCCCGACACCCTGATCGACACCCTGATCGACCCCGACATACGACACCCTGACACCCCGATCGACACCTACACCCTGACACCACACCCCGACCCTGCCCCCACACCGACCCCGACGGGGTCATATATTTGTGAATTATGAGTTAGGTCGTATATTTTTTGATTTTGTTATGCAAAACATCATATATATTTGTGTTAATCAGGTGGATTTAAAATGTGCAGTTGTTTCGTCGCTGCGAGGGTGCGGTGTTTGACGACCTCCCCGTGCGTTCGACGAGCTCCGCCCCTGCTTTCCTTGGTGAGCACAAATGACATCTCCTCCCCCCCCCCCTACATTTGCTCTGTTCTGGTCTTCGTGCCAATGAAACTGGCTAGCTATAGGTGTCAGTCATCAGTATGCGTAACCACTATGCGTCTCCCGTTCGAAAGGGTTACATCTATAAATATGCATGCATTTGCATATTTATAATCGTGATTCTTTCGAATTGTCCAACGTTATCCATGGACAGTCCGAGTATGTGTAGATTGGGTTCGTTTTCCTATATGCTCTGCTCCGGATCCGATGCAGAATTTCGTCAGTGCCTCCCTGTTGTTCTCCGGGTACACATCCTCTCTGCTTATTGCCGAGACATGTATCAGGAGAACAGCGGGGAGGTGCTGCCGAAATTTTGCGTCGGATCCGGAGCAGAGCATGGGAAAACGAACTCAATCTACACATACTGGGGTGGGATTAGGACCTATCTTTACCTATTAGCATGTAGGTTGCATGGACGTAATAGAACTGACAAACTCCATTAACTGATGGATATGGTTTGCTTAATTATGTATATATTTATTGTCTGTCCAGTAGGAAGTCAATATGAGTGATCGTGCGTGGATGTACACCGGTTACACTAGTCAGAAAGTTTGGACCGACGAATGGTTAACAAAAACCAAAGAGTTTGTTAGAGCCGCATTTGCTAATGGCCAGAGATTAAGCTGGTGCCCCTGTGTCCGGTGCGACAACTTTAATAAGAGGGACGAGCTTGAAATGAGTAAACACCTGCAGAAGTTTGGTTTTACGCCTGGTTACACGGTCTGGACATTTCATGGTGAGTCTGCCCAACGTGCCAGACCTGAGGTGGTTCGTCGTCGCACCGACGAGCATGGTACCGGGATGGAAGATATGGTGCAAGACTTTGACGATGCTCGGGACTCGGACGAGGAGATGGAGGAATCTGCAAAGGCCTTCACTGAAATGTTGGAGTCCTCAAAACGTCCTCTCCACGAGCACACTGAGCTTTGTCAGCTGGATGCCATCTCACAAATCATGGCTTTGAAGGCTCAGTTCAACTTGGGTAGAGAATGCTACGACGCGATGATGACAGTATTCGGACGATTTCTACCCAAAGGCCATGTGCTACCTGCAAACCTGTACCAGTCAGACAAAATCCTTCGTGCTCTTAAGATGCCCTATGAGAAGATACATGCCTGTGAGAAAGGATGTGTCTTATTTAGGCACCAGTATGAGGACTTGAACTATTGTCCCATTTGCGAGTCATCCAGGTATGTTGTGGTAGACAATGGTATGGGTGAGAAGACGCAGACCAAAATAGTCGTTAATGTTCTTCGGTATTTGCCAATTGTACCAAGACTTCAACGTCTTTTCATGGTCAAAGAGACGGCCAGACAGATGACATGGCACAAAACGGGCAAAAGAACCGAACGTGATGTAGATGGGAATTTGATGATGGTGCACACATCGGATGGTGAAGCGTGGAAGCACTTCGATGCATTACATAAGGAAAAAACGGCAGATCCAAGGCATCCTCGAGTCGCCGTCAGCACGGATGGGTTCAGTGTGTATGGTCAGACGGCAACCCAATACAGTTGTTGGCCCGTGTTTGTCATTCCACTCAATCTCCCCCCCGGACAGATTATGCAAAGAAAGAACATTTTCCTGACGTTGATAATTCCAGGGCCCAACTATCCGGGGAAGAATATGAATGTGTACATGCAGCCGCTTAAGGACGAATTGCAAGAAGCTTGGGTTAATGGGTTCAAGACATATGACGCCTTTAGCAAACAGAACTTCATAATGCGTGCCTGGTACATGTACTCGACGCATGACTTGCCGGCGTATGCGCTATTCGTTGGCTGGTGTGTGCATGGAAGGTTCCCGTGCCCCACATGCAAGGGAGCTCTTGAGTTTCGTTGGCTGACGGCAGGGCACAAGTATAGTTGCTTCGACTTGCATAGACAGTTTCTGGATCCTCACCATAAGTTCAGGAAAGACAAGAAGAACTTCATGAAAGGTAGACTTGTCAAACACTCTGCACCACCTGCATTGACAGGCCAACAAACCCTAGATCAGTTAAACGCTCTCGAGCCAGATCCAGAGCGTCCAGGGTATTTCAAGGGGTATAATAAGAAACACGCCTGGACTCACAAGACATGCTTATGGGATCTGCCTTACTTTAAAGACCTCCTTTGCCCACACAACATCGACGTGATGCACACCGAAAAGAACATTGCCGAAGCCATTTTTGGCACATTGTTCGGCATAGAGGGGAAGTCAAAGGATAATCCTAAGGCTAGAGTCGATCAAGAGGAGCTATGTGATAGACCGTTACAAAACATGCAAGATCCGAAAGGAAAGCGGAACTTCACGAAGCCAAAGGCATGGTTCAATCTTGGAAGGCCAGCTATGAGGGAAATTATTCTATGGGTGAAAATGCAGTTAATGTTCCCCGATGGGTATGCAGCAAATCTAAAGAGGGGAGCGAGTCTTGAAAAATTGAAAATATTTGGTCTAAAAAGTCATGATTGGCACATATGGATTGAGCGGATAATGCCGGTGATGTTGCGTGGCTTCATCCCTGAGGATGAATGGCTAGTACTGGCAGAGCTGAGCTATTTCTTCCGTGTTCTTTGTGCGAAAGAACTATCGCCTGGTCTCCTCGAAGAAATGGAACAGTTGGCACCGGAGTTGATCTGCAAGTTAGAGAAAATCTTTCCGCCGAGCATGTTTAATCCAATGCAGCACTTGATTTTGCATCTCCCGACCGAGGCAAGATTGGGAGGGCCCGTGCAAAATCGTTGGTGCTACTCAACTGAGAGAATGCAGAAGACGCTTCGAGCAAAATGTAAAAACAAACGTAGAATTGAAGTATCGATGGCCGAGGCATTCATCACTGAGGAGGCGGCAAACTTCGTGACAGCACACTACGAAGCCAAAAATCGTCATTTGCATAATCCGAAGCCTCGGTACAATGCTGACGACCCTAAAAAGGGTCGATCCAACCTCAGCCTATTCAAAGGGGATCTCGCACCAGCCAGTGGTTCGAAACCAGTACCGTTGGGTGTCGAAGAATGGCGGACCATTTCGCTGTATCTCTTCAACAACCTAACAGAAGTGCGGCCGTACATCGAGTAAGATCTCCGTACATTGTTTCGCAATTTCTAATTCCTTTGAACTGCTCTTATTCCGGGATATTTGATGCAGTCGATACGTCGCCATATTCTCGTATGGAGCGGTGATACAAAAGGATTCCGTCGAAGAGTATGAGCTTCTCGCAAAGCAAGGAGGCGCCTATCCCAGTTTCATCTCTTGGTTCAAACAAACGGTAATTTCCGTTAGACCATTTCATTTCTTTGGCTAATTTGCGACTAATGCAACAATCCTTTCGTATTAAACTTGTAGGCTAATTCAGAGATTATGGATGCCGAATTGAGACAAGTAGCTAATGGTTTTGACTTTAAGGTCCGTTCATTTGACAAATACGACATCAACGGGTATCGCTTTCGTACCTATGGCAAAGAGCTATCTATGGCCGACCGAAAGTCTACAAATTGTTGTGTCTCTGCTATCGGCGAAGGAGGTATCGAGTATTATGGAAGAGTTGAAGCAATTTATGAACTTCAATTCTATGGTGAAAACCCACCAAACGTCGTAGTCTTCAGATGTTATTGGTTCCAGCCGAAGGATACTAGAAGGACTCATGAACATATAGGGCTAGTCGAAATCAAACAAAGCACCCATTTGGATGTTCCCGATGTCTATATTACGGCTCAACAGGCAACCCAAGTTTTCTATCTACCGTGGGCCTGTCAAAGTGATTCAAATCTCGGTGGTTGGGATGTTGTTTATGAAGTGCCGCCACGTGTTAAACCACCTCCCCCCAATGAAGAGGATTATGACCAAGACACATATGACGAAGGAGAATTCTTCCAAGAAACACGTCTTTCCAAAAAACGTTTCAAGAACCGCTCAACTGTACCCCTGAACATTGAAGTAGACAGCGATAGTGAATCCGACTTCACCCCTGAGCCGGAACAAGAAGAGCCGGAACAAGAAGAAGTTACTGCTGCAGATGACCTTTCAATGCTTGAACAATTACGTAAAGGAGGCCTTCCACATGTTGATGCATTTATTAATGATGATGATGAGCTCATCACTGATAGTGATGATGATGATGCATTTAATGATCCCGGAGCATATATAGACGATTCAGAGTAATATTAGTAATGTCAGGTATTCAATTTTTTATTATGTTCATGATGATGATACTCTTAAATTATATACATAGTATTCATGTCAGTTATTCAATTTTTTTTATGTTATACTAATTTCGTTTACTTTTCGTCATTGCAGGTGTTGACAGGATGGTGGGCAAGGGTCCAGAGCGCTCCGAGCCTCGTGCGAGCGCTCCTGGGAGGGGTGCTTCCATTATTCTAGCCCTGCCCCTCCGGAGAGCGCTGCTAGACAGTATGCAGTCAGCACCGGCGGGCCCTTCTTCTTCGGCCGGCAGAGGTCGAGGGAGGACGAAGAAGGCTGCTAGAGGTGGACGTGGCAGCTGGAGAGGTAGGAAGGCTGCTACGCCTTCCTCGCCGCCACCCCCAGCTGATTCACCCGACCACAGGACCGCTCCGTCTGACGTGGACCCGTCTCGGACTCCGGTCCATGAGCCTCCGGTCGTCGATTCTTCGGCCCACCAGACTCGGGTCGCGGATCCTTCGCCCCACCAGACTGGGGTTGCCGATCCTTCGCGCCACCAGACTCGGGTCGCGGATCCTTCGCCCCACCAGACTGGGGTCGCCGATCCTTCGCGCCACCAGACTCGGGGCACCTCTCCTTCGCCACACGTGAGTCCGGTCCCAGAGTCTTCGTCCCGGAAGACTCCGGTCCCGGAGTCTTCTTCGCACGAGACTCCAGATGCTAGTGGCCCTATTGATGATAGCGAGGACACCTTCTCTGATGATAGCTACACCGAGGGCGAGATGGTTGACAAGGGCAAGAAGGTCTACCAGCGTGGCGGTACAAAGCTCCCGCCCGTGCCGACGACCCCCGACTAGAGGTGGTTGATACAGCCTAATGGGTTGAAGTAAGTGAATTTACTCTTTTTTAACCTTTTGCCTTCATGTTTCTTCAAATTAATATCTAATGCATTGGCCTTGACATACTGCAGGGGCTGGGTACACCCCCGTGGTGTCCGCAGGCCCAACCAGGTCCTTGGTGTGCTTTGCCGGCAGCACTTCCCTGGGTGGGTCACGTTGCCTGGTGAGGGTCAGGTTCCACAGCTAGCACTTAGCTGGGAGCTGTACGAGGCTGCCCCGGCCCCGCCGGGGGAGATGGTCGCCGGTGTCGAGTGCGAGACGGTGGCCGACATTGTGTTCCGTCGGTTCTGGGTAATTTCTCCTTTACAGAATTAAAGATCAACACTACGTAGTGATTTTACTAATCAGCGTTGTCTTGTTTGACTGCAGACCTTCTACAGGATTTCAGATGGAGAGCAGGAGGCTGCGGCTTCAGTTGTCGAAGTCGAGTGCAAGCGCCTACTTAAGAACTTACGGCACGAGGCTCGGGTGCAGGCCGTTCGAGACTACTACGCCTCGAAGGGTATTAGGAGGGCGAAGAAGAAGTGTCGCGGCAAGTTTCTGACTAAGGAGAAGTACATGCTGGTAATTACCTATTCTTAAGGCCTTGAACTTAGTTCTCTTGATTTGATTCGTAGGCGTAGCGCTGAAATTTCTCTTGACTACCTTAGGTGCCCCCGAGATGGTGTGCGGATATGATGGACTGTTGGGAGGCGTTGGTGGATGAGTGGTGCTCTCCCAAATGGCTAGTCGAACACCAAAGGGCCAAGGATAAGCGTGCCCAAATGGTTGGTGTGCCACACCATCAAGGGAGCTGCGACCTGTTTGAGTTCGAGGGTCACTGGGTATGTGGTTTGCTTCATGATTCATGCAATTTCATTCTACATGATAGCATTTTTCCTTGGATAGCTCAATAATGCTTACTTAGTTAAAAAATGGCATCACTACCTTGGATAGCTCAATAATGACCTAAACTTAGTTTAGCTCGTTCATTTATGACATAATTAGCTCTAAAATGACATAATATGCTTTAGTTAGCTAAAAAATTGCATAACTACCTTTGATAGCTCAATAATGACCTAAAATAATTTTAGCTCGTTCATTTATGACATAATTAGCTCTAAAATGACATAATATGCTTTAGTTAGCTAAAAAAGGCATAACTACCTTGGATAGCTCAATAATGACATAATTAGCATAGTTTGGTCAAAATTGGCATAATAATCTTGGTTACCTCCAAAATGACCTAAACTTAGCTTTTTTTCCTCAAAAATGACATAATAACCTTACTTAGCTCCAAAATGACCTTATTTACATAGCAATTTCATTCTTCATGCTAGCTTGAGCCCTTGACTAATATTTTGTTCCTCTCTCTCAGTCGCACCACAACAAGAAGCCCGTGCCAGGTCTGTTCGACCTCTATGGCATGGCCCATAGTGCCCCGTACAAGAAGGCCAAGGCATTCTCGGAGTCTGACCTAGATCATCCAGAGACCTTCACCAACATCTCCTCCCACAACAAGCTCGTGAGGTACAGAGACGACCACGGTGAGTTTGATTTGAATGGTCGTTAGTTACTAGTATTCACATTTATGTTGCATCATGCTAACGAGACATTGCAAATGATCTTTGGTGTAGAATGCTTCCCGACAAGCATCAACCGATCCTTCTCGGTCTGCCCTTGGTGGAACCCCGACCGGCCCTTCACCTCAGTCTGGCACTGGCGCAGCCTCGACCGGTCCTTCACCTCCGTGATAACGGTATTTTTCTTCTTATTTAGCCTAGTTAGTCCATTTATGACATAATTTAGCCTATTTAGTCCACAAATGACATAATAAGATGAAGAAAATCAAGGAATAGGAAGAAAAGAAGGAATAGGAAGAGAAGAAGAAGATGAAGAATAAGAAAAGAAGAAGAAGAAGAAGATCTTCTTCTTCTTCTTCTTTTCCTCCTCTTATTTAGCCTATTTAGTCCATTTATGACATAATTTAGCCTATTTAGTCCACAAATGACATAATAAGATGAAGAAAATCAAGGAATAGGAAGAAAAGAAGGAATAGGAAGAGAAGAAGAAGAAGAAGAAGAAGAAGAAGAAGAATAAGAAAAGAAGAAGAAGAAGAAGAACATTTCTTCTTCTTTTCTTATTCTTCTTCTTTTCTTATTCTTCTTCTTCTTCTTCTTCTTATTCTTCTTCTTCTTCTTTTCCTCCTCTTATTTAGCCTATTTAGTCCATTTATGACATAATTTAGCCTATTTAGTCCACAAATGACATAATAAGATGAAGAAAATCAAGGAATAGGAAGAAAAGAAGGAATAGGAAGAGAAGAAGAAGAAGAAGAAGAAGAAGAAAAGAAGAAGAAGAATAAGAAAATCTTCTTCTTCTTTTCTTATTCTTCTTCTTCTTCTTCTTCTTTTCCTCCTCTTATTTAACCTATTTAGTCCATTTATGACATAATTTAGCCTATTTAGTCCACAAATGACATAATAAGATGAAGAAAATCAAGGAATAGGAAGAAAAGAAGGAATAGGAAGGGAAGAAGAAGAAGAAGAATAAGAAAAGAAGAAGAAGTTCTTCTTCTTCTTCTTTTCTTATTCTTCTTCTTCTTCTTCTTCTTCTTCTTCTTTTCTTATTCTTCTTCTTCTTCTTCTTCTTCTTCTTCTTCTTCTTCTTCTTCTTCTTCTTCTTCTTTTCCTCCTCTTATTTAGCCTATTTAGTCCATTTATAACATAATTTAGCCTATTTAGTCCACAAATGACACAATAAGCTTAGTTATGTCAAAAATGGCCTAATTAGCCAGGTTAGCTCCAAAATGACCAAGTTTACCTATGTTAGCTCCAATATGATCCATTTAACCTACGTTAGCTCCAAAAAGACCAAGTTTACCTAAGTTAGCTACAATATGATCCATTTTACCCGCGTTAGCTCCAAAATGACCTATTTACCTAAGCTAGCTCTAAATTGACCTACACACTTAGCATTTTTACCTAGCTTAGCAAAAAATGACATTTTTACCTAGGTTAGCTAAAAAATGACCAAGTTTACCTAGGTTAGCTTCAATATGATCCATTTAACTTAGCTTAGCTCCAAAATGACCAAGTTTACCTAGGTTAGCTCCAATATGATACATTGAACTTATCTTATCTCCAAAATGACCTATTTACCTAGCTTAGCTCTAAATTGGCTTTTTCAACTACATTTGTTGGAAAAGAAGAAGATAAAGAAGAGGGGGAGGAGAGAAAGAAAGAGAAGATAAAATCTTCTTCTTATTTTCCTCTTCTTCTTCTTCTTCTTCTTTTCCTCTTCTAGCTATTCTTCTTCTTCTAACTTTCATCTTTCCCAATTTGCAGATTTGCTTGAGATGAGGAAGCTTGCATTGATGGACTCATATATTCTCCTTGTGCTTCCTTTTTGTTTATGAAAACATGTTTGGGAACTTCTTATTGTTGGATATGTTGTTGGAAACTTCTTATGTCATATGGATATATGTTGGACTTGAGGAAATATATTGTTGGAAACTTCTTATGTCATATGGATATATGTTGGACTTGAGGAAATATATTGTTGGAAACTTCTTATGCCATATGGATATATGTTGGACTTGAGGAAATATATTGTTGGATATGTTGTTGGAAACTTCTTATGTCATATGGATATATGTTGGACTTGAGTAAATATATTGTTGGATATGCTTGTTGAGTATATATGTATTATCTGTGTATATCTATGAATTTCTGTCAAATTGAATGAATTCAATTAAAAACAGGGGTTATATAGGCTCTTTGTCGTCTGCCAGCAGTCGGCAAAGAATGCCACGTGGCAGCTCCCTGTTCAACCTGGGAACACTGGTTGCCTATTTGGGCATTTTGCCGACTGCCGGCAGACGGCAAAGAGGCTCAGCTCTTTGCCGACTGCCGGCAGTCGACAAAGAGGCTAAGGTCTTTGCCGACTGCCGGCAGTCGGCAAAGAGGCTAAGGTCTTTGCCGACGGCCAGCAGACGGCAAAAAAGGCCACGTGGCAGCTTCCCAGTGACTCCTATTTGGCCTCTTTGCCGTCTGCCAGCAGACGGCAAAGACCTTAGCCTCTTTGCCGTCTGCCGGCTGACGGCAAACCACGCCGTTAACCCCTAACGGCTCCCACCTCACCTCACTGCCGTCTACGCTCTTTGCCGTCTGCTGGCCGCAAACGGCTGACGGCAAAGAGCTTTGCCGACTGCTTCTATGAAGCAGACGGCAAAGAAGGCCTTTACCGGCGTTAATTCAGCCGGACTATTTGCCGACTGCTAGCAGTCGGCAAAGAGCTTTGCCGACTGCCATTCATGCCTTTGCCGACTGCCATGGCAGTCGGCAAAGAAGCTGATTCCTGTAGTGTGTGGGCCCCACCCAGGCCCCCCTCTGGCCCCACTTCTGGCATTTGGTTTCCTCGGGTGCGTGGATTTTTCGTGATTTTTCGTGGATTTTTCTGAGATGCTTAAAAATCCGTTTTCCTGCACACAAATAAACCATACAGGCAGCTCTGCTAAAAACAGCGTCATTCCGGGTTAGTTTAGTCCAAATCATGCAAGAATGAGGTCAAAACAATATCAAAAGTGTTTGGAAAAGTAGATACGTTTGAGACGTATCAACTCCCCCAAGCTTAGCATATTGCTTGTCCTCAAGCAATTCAGTTCAACGAACTGGACGCGACAAAGAAAACTTTGACAAACTATTTTGCTTCATTAGATGTATATAAGCATGTACTACGAAAAGAGTTCAACAAGTATTAAAACAATACTTATGAGAACAATGCAAGGAGCAATCCTTCTTTCAAGTGACCAGTCACAAATAATTAAGAGTAAACAATATATTACCAAAAATCAAGACAAGATCACATTGCATATAGCTTGAGCATATTAAGGTGGTATCTCGCTAGCCTCCATGAGTGAAGCAAAACATAAATGCAGAGACTCCTCCAGAGTTTTTTTAAAGGAGACTAGAACTAAGAATTTCAGAATAAATCATATCATAAGTATGCAGAAGACAATGTAATACTTTGGGACAATGCACATTACACTCAGAATGACAATTATGCTCTCCTAGTCAGTGCTTTGAAGAAAGAAGATGAGACTCTCGAACCATGGCTTTTATTGGCAAAGTTGAAAACCCGTGATCGGAAACAAAAACTAAACATGTACCAGAGCTCTTGGTTTTAAAAAACAGAAGTAAATATGTTTTTGAGAGGTGCATATTTCGTCAACGAATGCTAGCAGATAACTCAATCACTTTTTAAGCTAGACAAGTCTCGAGGAACGGCTCCCGCCTGAGGACGATCACATCCTCTTAATCTCCTTTGTTTATCACTGCCAAAGTTTTCTGATTTCTCATGAACAAAGCGTGAAGGAGGGTTCGTTTGTTATATTATCTTTTTGAGCCGGGCGCACTCAATGCCAGTTCCTTTTCATATTAGGGGTTCGCACATTATACATGCAATCCAGGGGTGAGACTTTTCCAACTTAAAGAGATCATGAATTAACTACTACTTCCTCATGAGCTAAAACATAGGCACAAAAAGAGAAATGCTTTTGATTAATTTCGAGATGGTACATAAAAGTCTTCGTTAGGAATGGCAAGTAAATACCATGTATAGGAAGGTATAGTGGACTCATATGGCATAACAGGTTTAAAGGTTTTGGATGCACAAGCAGTCATTCCGCTTAGTACGGGTGGAGGTTTAGCAAAAGACTGGGAAGCGACCAACTAGAGAGCAATAACGGTCATAATCATGCAGAGCGACAAAGCAACATTGAATCGGGCATGAAAGTGATATAACTATTCTAAAACTCAAAGATCATCAAGGCAAGGTAGACTTTTTAGTCTTAAACATGTGTAAGCATGTGCCAAGTCAATCCAAAAATTCTCTAAAGGGAAATACCACCTTAGTATGCCAGACTATGAACAGCGCGATGCATGTAGATCATTTCAATAACACATTATGTACTCTAGTTATTCGGGACTAGCCACAAGGAAAGCATGAACCACTGAAAAAGCATTGTAAACATAGCACTATGTCGCTACAAGCTGGTATCTAGATCATAAGTACAGGCATATGTACAAAAGTAGAAACAGAAAGAGTTCATACCGGTCTTCCTTGTTGCTTCCTTTCAGTCGATCTTCGTCATTACTGCTTGTCACTTGCATGATCGAACGTATGAAATATAATCAAATGCCATCACGGACTCGAGCTGATCTCTGAAAACAAAGCAACCTAAAGAGAGAAAGGAAATCTTTTTGAGTTTTTCAAAAGTTGAATAAAAAGCAAAAGAAAGAGAAAAATCTTTTTGTTGTTTTTGCAAATAGAGGAATAAAGAAGAATGGGCAAAAAATTCGAAAAGATCAAAGCGAATAAAACGGATAATACAATGAAAAAGTGAGAAGGGCACGTACTCCCCCAAGCTTAGGCTTTTGGCCTAAGTTGGTAGCAGCTACTGCCCCCAGGAGCCTCCTGCTCCAGGGGTATGGTGGTGAGACCAAGGGTCGTAGAAGGATGATGGTGCGTACACCGAACTCCTCGGAGTCTCCCACGAGGAAGGTTCTGAGCGCCAAACAGAGGAAGACCCTTCACCAAACTCGGTGGCGGTCTCATCCTGAAAAATAGGTATCTCACCGTGCCTCTCCTCGTCGGGCACAACCCCCTCCATGGGGTTATGGAACTGATGCTAGAGCATGAACTCATCGAACTGGACAACATCAAAGGACCATCCGTTCCTGCGAGAAAAATCAAACGAAAGAGGTGCGGGTAGACGGATCTCGCGTTCCGCGGTAGTTCCGAAACGCAAGATATAAACAAGGTTATCAAGCTCAGAACCCATGGTAACAAACTTATGCCTTTTCATAGCAGCAAGATCAAAGCTTAAATAAGTAAAAGGAGTATCATCAGGGTGTGGGGTGCCTCCAAGATGCTCTAAGATAAGCGTGGCATAAATGCCACCATATAAGTCCCCCTTGTTACCGTTCATAGCAAGGCGTCGAGCAATTAAGGTACCAATATTATAATCATACCTCCCTGAGAGGGCTGCTGCCAGGATAGCAATATCCGGAGCAGAAATGTTGCTCGTGTTGTCACGAGCTAACACCCCTCTAGCAATAAAATATGCAAAATACCTGAGGTGAGGAAACAAGATGCTGGAGATCTTCAACCGATGAATATCCCTCGTACCCATGCTGCAGAGAGAGTTGATGACGGTTTTCAGCTCGGAGGGCTGCGTGGCCATCCTTGCCGTCCTCCCAACGTTCGGCACACCTATTACTTCACAAAAATTTCCCAGAGTCATGGTGATAAGATCATTATAAATTTTGAACTCAATAGCACCTGAATCAGGATTATATCTAAAACTGTTAATGAAACCGGAGGTGAGTTTCTGATACTGAGTAACACGGCTCGTGACGAGTCGTGTCAAACCTGCATTAGCACAAAGATTATAAAACTCATCCTTGATTCCCGCAGCTTCCATGAATTCATCACATGGAAATGTCATCGCACGTGCTGGACTTGTGTCTTCCAACAACTCCAGGGGCACATGATCCTCATTATAGCTCACCCTAACAGTCGATGGTGAAGCTGCGGCTCTAGTGACTCGATCGGAGTGTGCGGGCCTCCTCTTCTCAAGCCATCCTTTTGCCCTTCCTAACAAACTCATTTCCGAAATTTTTTATAATTTACAAAAACGAGGATTAAAACAAAGTGAGCTAAGGCAAACTACTCAACTCACTTGCCCAAGGCATAAACTTGCATCAAAACTTGGAAAACAACTTTCTACACATGCATGCAAGCTCATCTCTACAACACCAAGAACTACTAAATACTCACAAATGAGGCCACCAATCAAAAATCTAATTGGAGGGGTGGAGGAGTCACATACCAGGGAGTATTTGCTCAAAATTTCAGCTCAAATGATGGGCTGTAGAGAGAGATCGAAGAATCTCCCCCAAGAACATCAAGAACAAGAAGAACACGACCAGAACTCGGGTTTCTGGAAAAAGAGAGAGAGAGGGGAAGAAGAAGTACCTGGAGGGGTGTGACGCCCGAGACCGACGTCCCAGAAGATTCCCGAAGATTCCAGATGTTCCGGGTTGGCCGTGTGTTTCTTTTGTGCTTGTGTTTTTATTTTTGCATTGCATCATGCCATCATGTCATATTTTAATTTTGCATCTCAACCTAAATAATTCGTGTGGACCTTCGGTCCATTTAAATCGAGGGAAGAATGTCTTCTCTTTATAACATATAAAAGCCTCCTAATATTTAGGGAGCTATATTTAAAATATTCCATTTGTGGGAATTCACCCAACACACTTGCAATATTTCCCCATGCTTCTTTAATTCAAGTTTCACCTCCAAAATCTTGCCAATAATTCTTTTCTCGTTGCTCGAGGTTCCTCCAAAAAACCCTCCTTCTATTTTATTTTAAATCCTGACATTTTTTGTGAGCCCGGGGATTTTGACCTCGTGTGCTAATTCTTGTCCTCCTCCTTCTTCTTTCTTTTCTTCCCTCTTTTATTTTTTTTCTGCCATCAGTTAAATAAAAGGAGCAGCCAGCCCAGGCCTCTCCTCCCATCTTTTTCTCCCTGGCCATCTTCCCAGGCCTCTAGGCCCAACTCCTCCCTGGCCCAACCATCTAGCCTCCTTCGCCCGAACCCTAGCCTTCGCTCCTCTCCTCCTCGCTCTCGTTCTTTCCCCGAGCGCCGCCAGGCAGTTCCCTCACCCGCTCGACCCCTTCGTCCTCGACCGAGGCCCGTTCCCCTCGATCCCTTTCCCTCTCCCCTCTCGCATCGCCTGCTCACTCCGTCGCGCTGGCCAGGAGCCTCGACCTGGCCTGCCTCGAGCGGCCGGATCCAGCAGCCCGAGCGCTCGTCCGCCTCGCGACCTCCTCCTCTGCGCCGAGCCGCGCGGCCGCGGCCATCCTCGCCCCGCTCCCTCCGTTCCCCGACGTGGTCGCCCCCGCGCCGAATTCCCTCGCCGCGCCTCCAGACGTCCTCGAGGAGCCCAGGTCCCGCGCCCCTCCGCCCGCGGCCAGGCCGCCTCCCGGAGCCCGGCGTCGCCCCGATGCAGGAGCCCGCGCCGCCGAGCCTCCATGGCGCCTCGCTTCCGCCCAGCTCGGCTCCCTCCGCACTCCCTTCCGTCGCGAACCGCCCGTCCCGTCCTCGCGCGGCCAGAGGCCCCCTCGTCCCGTGCAGCCCCGCAGCCGTCTCCCTCCGTCCAGCGCGCAAGATCCCGCGGCCCCTGCCTCGCTGTGCTGCCGCTGTTGTTTCTTCTTTTTTTTTGTGTTGTTTGGTTGCTGGTGTTGACCTTGACAGAGAACGGAACGACTACTCGACGACGACCCCGTGTACAACTACGACATGAACGACCGAACGAATCGACGACCGAACATCTACGGGAAGGCGAGCTCGTGAACGGCTACGGAGCAAGTACCTCTACATCCGTGTACGACTACGTGAACGAGTACCACGACGCCGTCGAACGCCAAGTACCTCTACGTGACCGACAAGTACCACGACGACCCGTACGTCTACCGTCGCCCGGAAAAGACGGATGCGCCAAGTACATCTACGAACGAGTTCGTCTACCGTCGCCGAAGATCCGGGAACGACTACTTCCCTCTACGGAACGACTTCTTCCTCGTCGGACACGTGAACGCCTTCTTCCACTACGTTCCTCGACGATCGCGAACCGCCCCGTGAACGTTTGTTCCGAAGGTATAACCCCGTCGTGACCCGTGTGATGCATGCATGCTTGTGTTGTATGAAATGTTTCCCGCTTGTGCTTCGTGCCCGTTCCGACCTTTGTCATGTTCCTCGGTTGCCTCGTCGCCGACTCGTGGAAACCCGGTAACGGGTCACCCCACCTCTTTCATCTCGTTTGACTCGCTCACACCACCCTTCATCTTTTGCACCGGTCTCTCAACGAGATACCGGAACCGATATGATGCGTTGCATCATTTTCGGAATCGTTGCCGTGGCACCCTTTTTCATTCCACCACGGTGACAAATGCTTCTTATCTTGTTATTTGTCAACCTTTTAATAAAACTTGCATAAACTTGATCATGTCATCCGCATCATGTTAACAACCTTGAATGTTTAATTGTTGTTTGCTTATAATTATTAAACATGCTTATGGGGATTTTCCGGAGATGTTGTTGTTATTCTTCCGGCCTCATTTAAATTGCCTAGATAGTGTAGTTTATTTATGCTTCACCTCTTGCCATACTAAAAACATTTAACCTTGTGTTGTAAATAACGAGAGTCAACTAAATAATTAAATGTGGTGTTTCGTCAATATGCAACTCGTTGTATATTGATCTCCACTTAACTTGTAGTATTTGTTTGTGCACTTTGCCATGCCATGCATAATTAAACCGGACATGCATCATACTTGTTTGTGCATCGTATGCCATGTTGATGCTTGTGTGTTTACCGTGTTGTTTGTTTCTTTCCGGTTTGCTTCTCTTGCTAGCTTCGGTTTCGTTCCGGAGTTGTGAGGATCCGCTCGACTGTTGCTCCGTCTTCTTCTTGGATCCGTTCTTCTCCCTTGTGGAATTCCAGGCAAGATGACCGAACCCGGATACCATTACTATCTTTGCCTATTGCTAGTAGATCCGCTCTATAGTTTTGCCTCGATGCCCATGTCTTTCCTGTCAGCCTCCTACTTGTAACCTTTGCCATGTTTAACCACCCTACCTATGCAAACCGTTGCTTGGCTAAGTACGCTTCGCTCAGCCCCTCTTATAGCATTGTTAGTTGCAGGTGAAGATTGAAGATGCTTGCTTCATGTTGAAGTTTGGTTGGGTTATATCACACTATATAAATGCTTAAAAATGAAATCATCTATATACTGGCAGGGTGGAAGGCTAAGCCTTTTGCTTGGTGTTTTGTTCCACTCATGCCGTTAGGAACCGTATAAACCGGTGTTATGTTCCTTGATTATGCGTTCCTAACACGGTTGGGGTGTATGGGACCCCCTTGATAAACCGCTAAGTGCTAAGTCTTTTCCAGCAAGTCCCAACATTTGGTACTATTTTCCCATAATAACAACTTAATTAATTAATTAAATTTGCATAGAGGGTCGCTCCCTCGAGGATCCTTTATTTCTACATAGCAGGGGGGGCCAGTGCCGATGGTGTTGGTCCCAAACGGGGAGCCTGCGGGAACCACCACGGGGAAACTCGAGGTTTGGGTCCTGTAGCATCACCCATCCGGTCGTGGCCTGAGATGAGATACGCGCGGCTACTATCAGGGTGTCGGCACGCCGGGAGGATTTGCTGGATTAGCCTTACCTTAGTTCGGTTTAACTTGAGCACGGGATTCCGAGAATACTCGGGTCTTCCCAACTATGGAGTTGCGACTCCGCGGATCGTGGGCTTGTGATGGGTCAAGTTGGAACACCCCTGCAGGGTTTGAACTTTCGAAAGCCGTGCCCGCGGTTATGTGGCAGATGGGAGCTTGTTAATTCCGGTTGTAGATAACTTGACACAATGTTTCAATACACTACCAGCGTGTGTTCCGTGACTGTCAATTTCCGAATAGGGATTCGGGAGTTGAACACGGTGGGGTTATGTTTGACCGGCTTTAGCTAGGATCACTTCGTGATCATCTTTCGACCGATGCTATTCTCTTCTCGCTCTCTTTTACGTAAGTTAGTGCTAGTTGCTGCTGCAGACTCTTGTTTGTTCCTTCACCTCTTATTCTTTCTTCAGCCTTATCCTCACCCAAGGCTTAAATAGTCTTGTTACCCGGGAACGGGATTGCTGAGTCCTCTGTGGCTCACAGTTACTTCACCACACCAGATGCAGGTTCAGCCGAGTTTGAAGCAGGTGATGGATCAGTGCTTCACCAGGAGCTCGTTGAAGAGTGTGGCCGTTTGCTTGTGACGTTTCGATGTTCAGTAGTGGTTTCTACTAGGATTCAATCCTGACCTGTGGCTTTTGTTGTTTTGGTATCTTTCTTTTGGATCTTCACCCGTAGTCGGGTTGTGATGTTCTGTATGATGATTGTTTATGTAATGTATTGTGTGAAGTGGCGAGTGTAAGCCAACTATCTCCTTTTGCAATTTAATCCCTCTTTTACATGAGTCATGCAAAGATACCAAACTTGAGATCATTCTAGGATGGATTTATGCCTTTAAGTCGTGCCTCGACACGTAGGAGGTATAACTCCATCCTGGGCATTACAAGGGGGGTCCCGTGGGCCCCAGGCGCCCTGTGGGCGCGGCCAGGGACTGGGCCGCGCCAGCTGGCCGCCTGGGCCACTGGTGGCCCCCCTGGCTGGCCCCAGGACTTTCCGGGTCTCTCCCGTTGTGGAAATTTTTAATATAATTTTTCTGGAATTTTTCTGAAAACTTCACTGTTGAAAATTTTTCGAAGTTCAAAAAGCTGCAAAACTCTCTGAAAACTTGAAGCAGTTAGTAGTATTGTGAAGCTTCAAAAACATAGATACTTGGTACAGCAAGTAGGACAACACTAAAAACAAATGAAAACATAGCAAGCTCAACTTTTTATCCATATAAAACACGTTCACTAGTAAGGTTGATCAAGTCTTACCAACAAACAAGCGATATATAGAGCAAAAAGTTTCAGCTCCTACGAAGTAATCACTGAACTTTTACCTTGATGGACATTGTCCCTACCATGATAGTTTTGTATTTGTGAGGCACATGTAGTGGACAGTCCCATTCTCCAATTTTCACGGTCTCGATATTCTCTATAGAGTTGAGGGCATGCCTCCTGTCGGTCTTCTTCGGAAAATATACCGTGTGTTCTTTATCATTCACATGAAAGGTAACCTTCCCTTTGTTACAATCAATAATAGCACCTGCGGTGTTAAGGAAAGGTCTACCAAGAATAATGGACATGCTCCCATCCTCGGGCATGTCGAGCACAACAAAATCAGTAAGAATTAAACAATTAGCAACTTCAACTGGAACATCCTCACAAATACCTATCGGAACAGCGGTTGACTTGTCAGCCATCTGAAGGGAGATATCTGTAGGAATTAGTTTCTCTAAACAGAGCCTCTCGTAAAGAGAGAGAGGCATAACACTCACTCCCGCTCCAAGATCACACAAAGCAGTTTTGACATAATTATTCTTTATGGAGCAAGGAATGGTGGGTATACCTGGATCACCGAGCTTCTCAGGAATCTTTCCACTGAAAGAATAGTTAGCAAGCATAGTAGATATTGCATCATTAGGAACTTTTCTCTTGTTAGTGACAATATCTTTCATATATTTTGAATAAGGAAGTAACTTAATAGCATCAGTCAAAGGGATTTGAAGAAAAAGAGGTTTAATCCATTCACAAAACTTATTGTAATGCTCTTCTTCTTTAGATTTGATGGACTTACCTGGAAAGTGCATGGGTTTCTGTACCCATGATTCTTTCTCCTTCCCATGTTTTCTTGCGACGAAGTCTTCTTTAGTGTACCTCTTACGTTTGTCAGGTGCTTCTTCTTCTCGAACTTCAGGCGGATCATTCTTCTCATTATCATTACCTTCAGGTTCAGCACCGTCTTCAGTCTCAGCATCGGAAATAGATACAATGTTGGGATCAATAGCTGGCTCTTCATCTGCAATAGGATCATTAGAATTGTCAGTCTCTTTATGTTTCTTCTTCTTATTTGGAGAGACAACAATTTCTTCCTCCTGCATTTGAGAATCTTGCTCGATTCTCTTCGGATGTCCTTCTGGATAAAGAGGATCTTGAGTACTAGTTCCTCCTCGGGTCTTAATCCCAAAAGCCTGCAATTTATCTTGTTTGGCATTGTTAGCAAGCAAATCTCTTTGCACATTAGAAATTTGATCGAGCTGAGTTTGAACCATATGAAAATGCTTCACAAGACATTGAACATCATTAACTGTTCTATCTAAAACACCAAGCAACTTTTTGATAGCAAGGGAATTATCATGCAACTGACTTTCTATCCTCTCATTAAAATGATTCTGTTTCATAATAAAATTATCAAACTCATCTAAACATTGATCAGGAGGCTTGCCATGAGGGATGTCACTTGCGTTGAAATCTAAAAGAGAGTGTACCTCTACCATAGGAGGCTGAGTGGTAGGCTCACATAGCTTCTCAATAGGGGGTAGATTCTTCACGTCTTCAGCTTTAATACCTTTCTCTTTAATAGACTTCTTTGCTTCTCGCATATCCTCGGGTCTTAGAACAAACATGCCCCTCTTCTTTGTTGGTGGAGGTGGTTCAGGGACGGACCAATCTTCATGGTTTTTGGCAATCCTGCCCATTAAATCTTCCGCGTCGTCCGGTGTTCTTTTCCTGAAAACACAACCAGCACAACTGTCCAGATAGGACCTAGATTCATCAGTTAGACCAGCATAGAATATATCAATTAATTCATTCTTAGGGATTTCATGTCCTGGCCTAGCCCGAATCAAACCGCAGTACCTCCCCCAAGCTTTAGGGAGGGACTCATCCTGCAACTGTTTAAAGTTATAAATTCTTTGTAAAGCAGCATGTTGCATATGAGCAGGAAAGTACTTATCAACAAAAGAGTGAGCTAAGTCCTGAGGACTCTTAATAGAACCGCATGGGAGTGAATCATACCATGCTTTAGCACATTCCTTCAAGGAGAAAGGAAGAAGCTTGGTCACATAAAAGTAGCGTATCTTCTCATCTGTGGTAAACAGGCTACCTAGTTCACCAAGTTTAGTTAGGTGTGCAATAGCATCATCATTTTCTCTGCCATAAAAGGGGTCAGCTTCAACCATAGGTATAAGTGAAAGATCAACAGAGAAATCAAAATCGGGATCATCAATGCATATAGGAGATGTAGCAAACTCAGGATTAGGAACGGTTTTGTTTTTCAAAGAGTGTTTTTCAAATATTTTCTTAATAGTTTCAGGGTCAGAGCCGGCAAACTCTGTCAGTTCCCTGCATAAATCTTCATCAAGTATATAGTAATCATCATCAAGGAGCCTCTCCTGGAGTTTACTCAAATCAGGATAATCATAAGTTTCACCAATAGGGTAGCGAGTAACAGGAAGTTCAATTCCATATTTTTCAGCAGCAGCAGTAATTTGTTTCTCAAGAGAATAACCAAGCGAACTAATATCATCATCAAAAGTAGTGGAAGCATCATCAAGAGTATCAGACATAATAACAGATTCAGTAGGAGCATCATGTGGTGGTGGTGAGGCAAACTTACTCATAACAGAAGGTGAATCAAGCGTAGCACTAGTGCTCAGAGCAGTACCTCTTCTTGTAGTGGATAGTAAGATCGGAACCTTGGGGTCACCTTTCTTACCCATAGTGAATAAAGTGCAGCAGGTAGGATACCTCAAGTAGACTTGTAAATATTGCTATGCTCCCCGGCGACGGCGCCAAAAAACGGTACTTGATAACCCTCAACCGTAAGGGATCGAGATAGTCTTCGCTGGTAAGAATAACCCAATTTATTGATTCGACACACGGGGAGCCAAAGAGTATTTATAAGCTTTAACAGTTGAGTTGTCAATTCAACCGCACCTGAAATATACTAACTTGCAACAAAAGATAAGTGGTAACAGTGATATGATAGTGATGATAGTAATAGTGAAAGTAAACAGCAAAGGTAAATAGCAGTAGTAAATGGCAGAAGTAGCAACTAGTGACAGGCAAGGTTTAAAATATTGTAGGCTAGGGAGATGGATGGTTGGGCGCTACATGGATGAGATAGATTCTAACTTGGGGCACGGCACACGGAAAAGTAATGATCATCTAGGCAAATATCAAACATTAGGCATGTGTCACGTAGGTAGTTGTACGTGCTTGCAATAAGAACTTGCACAACATCTTTTGTCCTACCATCCCGCTACGAACGGGGCCAAAAGGAACTAATGGATATTAAGGTGCTCCTGTCAAAGAGCACCGGAACAAAGCAATGAACTCAATGGATACATGTAATCCTCAAACTACGGACCATCCCCTTTGGTGTCCCAAGCTGTCACTTTTGGGATCGCCGGTTCCGAACCGTAACAGGTGCATACAACTCATAGATAGGATCAAGAACACAAATATATTCATGCAAACACATATGGTTCAGATCTGAAATCATGGCACTCGGGCCCTAAGTGTCAAGCATTAAGAATAACAAGTTGTAGCAAAGATGATAAACACCATACTAGGCAACATGCCCCCAACAATCTGATGAACTATTACATGATCTAACTCATCCAATCCCTACCATCCCCTTCGCCTACAGCAAGGGAATTACTCACACATGAAGGGGGAAGTCATGGAGGGATGATGGAGTGGTGATGATGATGACGATGGCGACGATCTCCCCTCTCCGGAGGCCAAATCAGCCTCCAGATTAGCCCTCCCGAAGAAGAACAGAGGGTGGCGGCGGCTCCGCGACGAAAAACAGCGAAAGGACTTCCGATCTGGGGTTTTTTCGTCCGGAGGAAAAATACGGGCTAAAGTAGGGCACCAGGGGGTGTGGGCCCCACCCAGGCCCCACTTCTGGCATTTGGTTTCCTCGGGTGCGTGGATTTATCGTGATTTTTCGTGGATTTTTCTGAGATGCTTAAAAATCTGTTTTCCTGCACACAAATAAACCATACAGGCAGCTCTGCTGAAAACAGCGTCAGTCCGGGTTATTTTAGTCCAAATCATGCAAGAATGAGGTCAAAACAATATCAAAAGTGTTTGGAAAAGTAGATACGTTTGAGACGTATCAGTGTACGGCCCCGGCGGCGGGCGTGGCCAGATCGGGACCTCCCGATCCGATCGAGCGGAGGGAGCGGACGCAGAGCGCTCGGGGCTCGCTTCAGGCCCGCGGCAGCTCGGGCGGCGGGCCGCGGATGGGCCTAGAGGGCCCGACGCGGTGGGAGGTATGGGAAGGCCAAGTGGCGGGGCCTGAGTGGCTGGAGGGCGCCGTTGGCTGAGGTGGCCCTATGGGATGGCGCCACGTGGCAGAGAAGGGTTTGCCGCGGTGAATTTTGAGGTGGAGGTGGTTGGATCCGGCTGGTGGTGCGGTTTTCGAAGAGGAGGGGCTAGGAGGTAGGGGAAGAGGGTAGGGATGCCAAAATAGGAAGGGGGGTTGTTTATATAGGGTAGGAGGCTAGGTTTAGGGGATTTTGGGGCCGTTTCGGACCACCGGATCGCGATCGTGTGGCTCTGGTCGCGAGGAGTAGTAGGATGGGCCTATGGGAGGTTAGTGGGCTGTGTAGGAAGGGTTGTGGTGAGAGAAGAGAAGAGGCCCACGGCGGTTTTCAGAGACCGAAAACGTCCGACGAAATAATCGGCGACTAGTGCCGCTATATATATCCGTTGGGCTATCAAACGAGCTCCGAATGCGATGAAATTTGGCAGGCGGCCTGTCTACACTATAATAAAACCACACGCCAAGTTTCCACCCATTCCGAGAACGTTTTCCGGCCGCTTATAAAATAAATATTCAGAGGCACCGCGGGCGCATGTGAGTGTGTCTGGGCTCAGAACGGACAACGGAGAGGACGGGTGAACTCGGGCGGATGCAAGTTTCGAAAACATGTTGATGCAACACACAAGATGACAAGGCAAAGATGCGACACGCAAGCAGATGACAAGGCACTGACAACGAATAACTGGCTGACACCTGGCGCACCGGTCTCAGGGTGTCACTGGTGACCTCAACCATCTAGGGTGCTCAAACACCCAAGAGTAACAAGATCCGCAAGGGATTAGTGGGGGGAATCAAATATCTCTTGGTGGAAGTGTAGATCGATGCCTTCTCAAGCAATCTCGAGGAAATCAACAAGTTTGATTGGCTAGGGAGAGAGATCGGGCGAAAATGGAGCTTTGAGCAACAATGGAGCTTTTGGGAGGAAGAGGTGAGTCTTCTTGGAGAAGAAGACTCCCTATATATAGTGGGAGAACAAATCCAACCGTTATCCCACATTTCTGCCCGCAGAGCGCGGTACTACCGCACGTAAGTTACGGTACTACCGCTCGGCCAGCGGTACTACCGCTCTGGTTGCGGTACTACCGATGGTGCAGTACTAGCCCAGACTTAACTCTGTTGCGTTGACACAACGGGCGGTAGTACTGCGTGAGCGGTACTACCGCACGTCCCTGCGGTACTATCACAAGGCAGAGACAAGCAGGCCAAGGACAAGTGCGGACGAAATAAAATACATCCGTAGCTACATCCGCAGAAATATGGTAGTAGCAAAAACATGACACGGTACTACCGCTTGACCCAAGCGGTACTACCGCGTAGGATGCGGAAGTAAAAAATTACTTCCGCACCTACTACCGTACTAGTTACGATGCCGGACCAGCTACAGGGTACTACCGTTCTCATGATACGGTACTACCGCTCTGTGCGGTACTACCGCTGTCCTGAGGCGGTATACCGTGTGGCTGTGTGGTACTACCGCTCACTATGAGCGGTACTACCGCATGCCAGGCAGTTGTATTAGTAGGAAGCCATGGTTTTGTACTGACGAGGAAAATAGCCGGAGCTCCAGAGAAGCAAAGGAAAGGTGGTGCAAAAGTGTACACGTGTACGTGTTGATTCCACCCAAACCTTTCCGAAGCGGACTCCCTCTTAATAGTACGGCTTTCCTATTACTCAAATCCACCGAAAAAGAAGCAAAAGGAAACACCGTCTTCCATAGGTTCCGAGGGGCACATAATCGTCTTGTGCCTAGGTGAGATATATCTGAAAGAGCTTAGAGCACACGATTAGTCCGCAAATGCATTGTCATCAATGACCAAAACTACTTAGGGAGAAATATGCCCTTACAAGGGTGCTTAGTGTTACAGGGGATTATACAGCCAATAGAAAGTTGGGAAATGTATGAATATTTGAGGCACCAATATATGATTCACACAGTAGTATATGCCCTCCTCTAAACAGCGCGGCAAAATAAACCTAGGAGCATCTCCAACCCTCACCGCAAATTTGCTCAGGCATCCATTCGCGGACACGGATGCCAGAGGCAACCATCCAGCATTGCATGCATACATATCAGACACGGTTCAAACTAACAAGACACCGTGGATTTTCATATAAACCAGACGAGATTCATTACATCTCAAACATATTTCATATAAACCCGGCAAATTTCATTACGGACATTTTTTTACTAAGCCATATTATGGACCTAATCTAAATGATCGCCGATACCCGTTCCCATGTTCGGCCTTGAGCCTCGAGAACTAAAGCTCCGGCACTTTCCTTCACCTTCTCCGGTTCTGCCTCTACAACCTCCGCCATCGCAGCTTGAGCGGCTAACCGGCCGTCGATTTTCAGCCCGCCAAGCTTGGTTTCAGACGGAGGGGAAGAGCGGTGGGCTTCCTGTGACCCGAGCGGTGGCGACCTACCATGCAATACTCTTCCTTACCGCCCCCTCCCCCACTAAGGCCTCCTGGTTCGAAACCATTTTTTGAAATGCGCGTTGCTCTCACATACAACTGCTTGAGGCCCACCTCCCTCCATTCACAACGACCTGCGCAATGACTCGGGTGTGGCTTTGTTGGAGATTCACAGGCATGGCAGGCCGTTTGTGGGCGTGCGTCGTTGGCGACATGTAGAGGTAATCCTCAT
>LR738711.1:204319874-204363406 GCA_902687465.1 Secale cereale
TTAATTCTCATTGGATCACATACATCAGCATGTATGATTTCCAATAAGTCACTTACCCGTTTCATTGTACCTGAAAACGAGATCTCAGTCATCCTGCCCATGAGGCATGGCTCGCATGTGTCAAGCGATTCAAAATCAAGTGACTCCAAACGTCCATCAGCATGGAGTTTCTTCATGCATTTTATGCCAAAATGACCTAAGCGGCAGTGCCACAAGAAAGTGGTACTATCATTATTAACTCTACATCTTTTGGCATTAATATTATCATTATGTGTATTACCATGATCGAGATTCAACGAACCATTGGGTGCATGACCATAAAGGTATTATTCATGTAAACAGAATAACCATTATTCTCTAACTTAAATGAATAACCGTATTGCGATGAACATGATCTAATCATTTTCATGCTCAACGTAGACACCTGATAACATTTATCTAGGTTCAACACTAATCTCGAAAATAGAGGAAGTGTGCGATGGTGATCTCATCAACCTTGAAAACACTTCCAACACACATCGTCACCTCGTCCTTAGCTAGTCTCCGTTCAGTCCGTAGCTTTTGCTTCAAGTCACTAATAATAGCAACTGAACCGGTATCCAATACCCAGGTGCTACAAGGAGTACTACTAAGGTACACATCAATAACACGTATATCAAATATACTTTGTTGAAGTTTCCAGCTATCATATCTACCATGTATTTGGGGTGGTTCCGCTACCATGTGACCGTTACCCTTACAATCGAAGCACTTAGTCTCGAGGTTTGGGTGCAACCTTGGGTTCCCTCATTAGAGCGACAACTGGTTTGCCATTCATGAAGTTTCCTTCTAGCCCTTGCCCCTTTTGAAACCAGTGGTCTTGCTAAACCATCAACACTTGATGCTCCTTCTTGATTTCTACTTTTGCGGTACTAAGAACCGCTAACAGCACCGGGATCATCACCATCCTTTGCATGTCATAGTTCATCACGAAGTTCTAGTAGCTTGGTGATAGTGTCTAGAGAATTCTGTCAACCACTATCTCACCTTGAAGATTAACTCCCACTTGGTTCAAGTGATTTCAGCACCCAGACATTCTGAGCACACGCTCACTAGTTGAGCTATTCTCCTCCATCTTTTTGGCAAAAGAACTTGTCAGAGGTCTCATACCTCTTAACACGGGCATGAGCCTGAAATCCTAATTTCAGCTCTTAGAACATCTCATATGTTCTATGGCGTTCAAAATGTCATTGGAATCCCGATTCTAAGCCGTAAAGTATGGTGCACTAAACTATCAAGTAGTCATCAGGACGTGTCTCTCAGGTGTTCACAACATCCACAGACAACGTTGTAGGGGTTTGCACATTGAGCGGTGCATCAAAGACGTAAGCTTTCTGTGCAGCAGTGAGGACACTCCTCGGACTACGGACCCAGTCCGCATCCTTGCTTACAATATCTTTCAACTTAGTCTTTCTCTAGGATCGTATTAAACAGGGAGCTACAACGCAAGCTATTGATCTACAACATAATTTGCAAAGACAACTTAGACTATTGTTCATGATAAGTGAGTTATTACCTAATCAAATTATTTATAACTCCCACTCAAATTGACATCCCTCCGGTCATTTGAGCGTGACATGATCCAGATTCACCAACCCAAGTCCGATCATCACGTGAGATGAGGTGGTGTCAATGGTGAACATCTACATGTTGATCATATCTACTATATGACTCATGTTCGACCTTTCGGTCCTCCGTGTTCCGAGGCCATGTCTGTACATGCTAGGCTCGTCAAGTCTAACCCGAGTGTTCTGCATGTGCAAAAACTGGCTTGCACCCGTTGTATGCGAACGTAGAGTCTATCACACCCGATCATCACGTGGTGCTTCGAAACGACGAACCTTCGCAACGGCGCACACTCGGGGGGAACACAATTTTATCTCGAAATTTTAGTGAGGGATCATCTTATAATGCTACCGTCGTCCTAAGCAAAATAAGATGCATAAAAGGATTAACATCACATGCAAATCATAAGTGACATGATATGGCCATCAACTCGTGCTTTTGATCTCCATCTCCAAAGCACCGGCATGATCTCCATCGTCACCGGCGCCACACCATGATCTCCATCATCATGATCTCCATCATCGTGTCGCCATCGGGGTTGTCGCGCGCCCACCATGCTCTTACTACTATTGCTACCGTTTAGCGATAAAGTAAAGCATTACAAAGCGCTTAATGATTGACACGCAGGTCATACAAAAAATTAAAGACAACCCTATGGCTCCTGCCGGTTGCCGTATGCATCGACATGCAAGTCGATATTAACTATTACAACATGATCATCTCATACATCAAATATATCTCATCATGTCATTGGCCATATCATATCACATACATACCCTGCAAAAACAAGTTAGACGTCCTCTAATTTGTTGTTGCATGTTTTACGTGGCTGCTATGGGTATCTAGCAAGAACGCTTCTTACCTACGCACAACCACAACGGTGATATTCAAGTTGCTATTTAACCTTCTACAAGGACCGCCTTGTTCTATTCCGATTCAACTAAGATAGGAGAGACAGACACCCGCCAGCCATCTTATGCAACAAAAGTCACATGTCTGTCGATGGAACCGGTCTCATGTACGTGGACATGTAAAGTTGGTCCGGGCCGCTTCATCCCATAATACCGCTGAATCAAGAAAGACTAAGGAGGGCAGCAATTTAAACATCAACGCCCACAAACCCTTTTGTGTTCTACTCGAGAAAGCATCTACGCAAGAACCTAGCTCTGATACCACTGTTGGGGAACGTAGCATGGGAAACAAAAATTTTCCTACGCTCACCAAGATCAATCTAGGAGATGCACATCTACGAGAGGAGAGTTGGATCCACATACCCTTGTAGATCGCTAAGCGGAAGCGTTACTAGAACGCGGTTGATGGAGTCGTACTCGCCGCGATTCTCTTTACCTCCGGACCATTCCGGAACTCCTCGTGACGTCCGGGATCTCATCCGGGACTCCGAACAACATTCGGTAACCGCGTACATACTTTCCCTATAACCCTAGCGTCATCGAACCTTAAGTGTGTAGACCCTACGGGTTCGGGAACCATGTAGACATGACCGAGACAACTCTCCGGTCAATAACCAACAGCGGGATCTGGATACCCATGTTGGCTCCCACATGTTCCACGATGATCTCATCGGATGAACCACGATGTCAAGGATTCAATCAATCCCGTATACGATTCCCTTTGTCTATCGGTATAGCACTTGCCCGAGATTCGATCGTCGGTATGCCGATACCTCGCTCAATCTCGTTACCGGCAAGTCTCTTTACTCGTTCCGTAACACATCATCCCGTGATCAACTCCTTGATCACATATTGTGCACATTATGATGATGTCCTACCGAGTGGGCCCAGAGATACCTCTCCGTCATACGGAGTGACAAATCCCAGTCTCGATTCGTGCCAACCCAACAGACACTTTCGGAGATACCTGTTGTGCACCTTTATAGCCACCCAGTTACGTTGTGACGTTTGGTACACCCAAAGCATTCCTACGGTATCTGGGAGTTGCACAATCTCATGGTCTAAGGAAAAGATACTTGACATATAGAAAAGCTTTAGCATACGAACTACACGATCTGTGCTAGGCTTAGGATTGGGTCTTGTCCATCACATCATTCTCCTAATGATGTGATCCCGTTATCAACGACATCCAATGTCCATGGTTAGGAAACCGTAACCATCTATTGATCAACGAGCTAGTTGTCTAGAGGCTCACTAGGGACATGGTGTTTGTCTATGTATCCACACATGTATCTGAGTTTCCTTTCAACACAATTCTAGCATGGATAATAAACGATTATCGTGAACAAGGAAATATAATAATAACCAATTTATTATTGCCTCTAGGGCATATTTCCAACATCTAATATATTAATCTTTATGTCTCGAACATTCCAAGACTCCTCGTCATATCTGTGATCTCATCCGGGACTCGAACTACCTTCGGTACATCAAAACTCATAAACTCATAATATCGATCGTCATCAAACGTTAAGCTTGCGGACCCTACGGGTTCGAGAACTATGTAGACATGACCGAGACACATCTCCGGTCAATAACCAATAGCGGAACCTGGATGCTCATATTGGCTCCTACATATTCTACGAAGATCTTTATTGGTCAAACCGCATAACAACATACGTTGTTCCCTTTGTCATCGGTATGTTACTTGCCCGAGATTCGATCGTCGGTATCTCAATACCTAGTTCAATCTCGTTACCGGCAAGTCTCTTTACTCGTACCGTAATACATCATCTCGTGACTAACTCATTAGTCATTTTCTTGCAAGTCTTATTATGATGTATATTACCGAGAGGGCCCAGAGATACCTCTCCGACACTCGGAGTGACAAATCCTATTCTTGATCTATGCCAACACCAGGAATACCTTCGGAGACACCTGTAGAGCATCTTTATAATCACCCGGTTACGTTGTGACGTTTGATAGCACACGGTGTTCCTCCGGTATTCGGGAGTTGCATAATCTCATAGTCATAGGAACATGTATAAGTCATGAAGAAAGTAATAACAATAAAACTAAACGATCATAGTGTTAAGCTAACAGATGGGTCTTGTCCATCACATCATTCTCCTAATGATGTGATCCCGTTGATCAAATGACAACTCATGTCTATGGTTAGGAAACATAACCATCTTGATCAATGAGCTAGTCTAGTAGAGGCATACTAGGGACATATTGTTTTGTCTATGTATTCACACATGTACTAAGTTTCCGGTTAATACAATTCTAGCATGAATAAAAGACATTTATCATGATATAAGGAAATACAATTAACATCTTTATTATTGCCTCTAGGGCATATTTCCTTCAGTCTCCCACTTGAACTAGAGTAAATAATCTAGATTACAAAGTAATGATTCTAACACCCATGGAGTCTTGGTGCTGATCATGTTTTGCCCATGGAAGAGGCTTAGTCAACGGATCTGCGACATTCAGATCCGTATGTATCTTGCAAATTTCTATGTCTTCCTCCTTGACTTGATCGCGGATGGAATTGAAGCGTTTTTTGATGTGCTTTGTTCTCTTGTGAAACCTGGATTCCTTCGCCAAGGCTATTGCTCCAGTGTTGTCACGAAAGATTTTCATTGTACCCGATGCACTAGGTATCACACCTAGATCGGATATGAACTCCTTCATCCAGACTCCTTCATTTGCTGCTTCCAAAGCAGCTATGTATTCCGCTTCACACGTAGATCCCACCACGACGCTCTGCTTGGAACTACACCAGCTGGCACCTCCACCGTTCAATAAAAATACATATCCGGTTTGTGACTTAGAGTCATCCGGATCAGTGTCAATGCTTGAATCGACGTAACCGTTTATGACAAGCTCTTTTTCACCTCCATAAACGAGAAACATATCATTTGTCCTTTTCAGGTACTTCAGGATGTTCTTGACCGCTGTCTAGTGATCCACTCCTGGATTACTTTGGTACCTCCCTGCTAAACTTATAGCAAGGCACACATCAGGTCTGGTCCACAGCATTGCATACATGATAGATCATATGGCTGAGGCATAGGGAATGACTTTCATTTTCTCTCTATCTTATGCAGTGGTCGGGCATTGAGTCTTACTCAACTCCACACCTTGTAACACAGGCAAGAACCCTTTCTTTGACTGATCCATTTTGAACTTCTTCAAAACTTTATCAAGGTATCTGCTTTGTGAAAGTCCAATTAAGCATCTTGATCTATCTCTATAGATCTTGATGCCTAATATGTAAGCAGCTTCACCGAGGTCTTTCATTGAAAAATTCTTAATCAAGTATCCTTTTATGCTATCCAGAAATTCTATATCATTTCCAATCAACAATATGTCATCCACATATAATATCAGAAATGCTACATAGCTCCCACTCACTTTCTTGTAAATACAGGCTTCTCCAAAAGTATGTATAAAACCATATGCTTTGATCACCTCATCAAAGCGTATATTCCAACTCCGAGATGCTTGCACCAGTCCATAGATGGATCGTTGGAGCTTGCATACTTTGTTAGCACCTTTTGGATCGACAAAACCTTCTGGTTGCATCATATACAACTCTTCTTTAAGATATCCATTCAGGAATGCAATTTTGACATCCATTTGCCAGATTTCATAATCATAAAATGCGGCAATTGCTAACATGATTCGGACAGACTTAAGCATCGCTACGGGTGAGAAAGTCTCATCGTAGTCAACTCCTTGAACTTGTCGAAAACCTTTCGCAACAAGTCGAGCTTTGTAAACAGTAACATTACCGTCAGCATCGGTCTTCCTCTTGAAAATCCATTTATTTTCGATGGCTTGCTGATCATCGGGCAAGTCAACCAAAGTCCACACTTTGTTCTCATACATGGATCCCATCTCAAATTTCATGGTCTCAAGCCATTTTGCGGAATCTGGGCTCATCATCGCTTCCTCATAGTTTGTAGGTTCATCATGGTCTAGTAACATGACTTCCAGAACTGGGTTGCCGTACCACTCTGGTGCGGAACGTACTCTGGTTGTTCTACGAAGTTCAACTAAAACTTGATCTGAAGTTTCATGATCATCATCATTAGCTTCCTCACTAATTGGTGTAGGAATCACTCGAACCAATTTTTGTGATGTACTACTTTCCAATTCGGGAGAAGGTACAATTACCTCATGAAGTTCCACTTTCCTCCCACTCACTTATTTCGAGGGAAACTCCTTCTCTAGAAAGGATCCATTCTTAGCAACGAATATCTTGCCTTCGGATCTGTGGTAGAAGGTGTACCCAACAGTCTCTTTTGGGTATCCTATGAAGACACATTTCTCCGACTTGGGTTCAAGCTTATCAGGTTGAAGCTTTTTCATATAAGCATCGCAACCCCAAACTTTAAGAAACGACAATTTTGGTTTCTTGCCAAACCACGGTTCATGATAGTGCCCTATTTAACGTGAATGCAGCTGTCTCTAAAGCATAACCCCAAAACGATAGTGGTAAATCGGTAAGAGACATCATAGAGCGCACCATATCTAATGAAGTACGGTTACGACGTTCGAACACACCATTACGCTATGGTGTTCCGGGTGGCGTGAGTTGTGAAACTATTCCACATTGTTTCAAATGAAAACCAAACTTGTAACTCAAATATTCACCTCCACGATCAGATCGTAGCAACTTTATTTTCTTGTTACGATGATTCTCTACTTCACTCTAAAATTCTTTGAACTTTTCAAATGTTTCGGACTTGTGCTTCATTAAGTAGATATACCCATATCTTCTTAAATCATTGGTGAAGGTCGGAAAATAACGATACCTACCGTGAGCTTCAACACTCATTGGTCCACATACATCAGTATGTATGATTTCCAACAAATCTCTTGCTCGCTCCATTGTTCCGGAGAGTTTTAGTCATCTTGCCCATGAGGCATGGTTCGCAAGCACCAAGTGATTCATAATCAAGTGATTCCAAAAGTCCATCATTATGGAGTTTCTTCATGCGCTTTACACCAATATGATCTAAACAGGAGTGCCACAAATAAGTTGCACTATCATTATTAACCTTGCATCTTTTGGCTTCAATATTATGAATATGTGTATCATTACGATCGAGATCCAACAAGAATTGACCACTCTTCAAGGGTGCATGACCATAAAAGATATTACTCATACAAATAGAACAACCATTATTCTCAGATTTAAATGAATAACCGTCTCGCAATAAACAAGATCCAGATATAATGTTCATGCTTGATACGTCCAAAACGTATCTATAATTTCTGCTTGCTCCATGCCTCTTTTGTGTGATATTGCTATGATATTTATACACTTCCATACATTTTGATCATATTTGGACTAACCTATTAACTCAGTGCACCCCAGTGTCAGTTTCTGTTTTCTGCTGTTTTTGTATTTTAGGTTTTCCCATCACGTAAACTGCCAAAAAATCCCGGAAAAATTATATAAAAAATCAGCGTTCCGGAAGCTTCCTTGCGGCCAAAGTAGGGCAGGAGGGGGGCCACCAGGGCTCCAGGCGCCCTGGTGGCGCGTCCCCCCACCTGGCCGCGCCGGGGGGGGCGCCTGGGCCCCCCAGGTCTCCGCTGATGCCCCCCTTTGGCATATATTTACACCGCGTCCCGAAACCCTCGAGGACGGAACCCTTTTTCACGATCTCATCTCTGTTCCGCCGTCGCCGCGCTTCCAAGATCGGGAGCACCAGGAGAACTCTTCCCGGCACCCTGCCGGAGGGGAGGATCACCACCGGGAGCCTCTCCACCACCATGGACGCCTCCCGGATGAGTTGTGAGTAGCCTCCCTTGGACCATGGGTCCATGACCAGTAGCTATGTGATGTTCTCCTCCCCTCTTTGTTCTTCACTAATTAGACCTCGTGAGCTGCCCTACATGATCGAGGCACATATGTAATCGTTATGCTTTTGCTATGTTGAGTTTGCTGGGATCCGATGGATTGTGAGATTATGTTCAGATTGTGTGTGAGTAATATATTTGATTTACCTCTTTTATATTTATGTTCTTGAGTAATTCTTGCATGTTCTCCGTTGCTGTTTATTGCTTTGGCCAAGTAGTAGGTAGTAACTCCAAGAGGGAACGTTATGCTTGATTGTGGGTTCATGCCCCTCGATGACTAGTTTGAGTGACAGAAACATGAGTCTAGGGGATGTGCTGTTGCCACAAGGGGGAAAACAACGGTGCTTGTACTCGCGGGTGCAAGGATTGTTTACTTTACGCAAAGTTCTTTTAATGCAGTTGTCTGTTGCTTTGAGTTTACACTATGGGTGGGACTCGCAACTTAATACCAGCGAGATGTTCTGGATAGATATCTCAAGGTGGATGATTAGTAGTAGATGCAGATGGATTTCAGTCTACTTACCTTGGCGTACCGCCCATGCTTTTGAGCCTCAACCTTTCTTGCAGCATAGTTAGCATTGGTTTGCGCACATAATTCTGTCAATTGCCCAGCTGTAATTCGTTTACCTCACATAGCTGTTTTATCGTCTTTTGGGAGAGAGACATCACTAGTGAACATCATGGGACCCCGGTCCATATTACCATCACTGATCACATCCGCTATTTACTTTCTGCTTTTACTTACTAGTTGCAATTATACCTATCACTATTATCTCTTGCGTTTGATCCTTTGTAAACGACAAGGCCGGAGGGATTGACAACCTCTCTGTACTCGTTGGGAGCAAAGTTATTTGTATCTGTGTGCAGGTCCAGTTAATTGCTAAGTATCTGGCGCCATTAGCAGTTGACACCTTCTTGTTGAACCTTGGAGTCTCAGGAAAATTCGATCCTTGGTATCTTTGCCAAGGGAAAACTATCGCTACACTGCATCTCAAACCTTCCACTTGGGGTAACCAACGAGGGGCGAGAAGCCATCAAGCAAAGTTTTCTGGCGCCGTTGCCGGGGACTCCACTCTTCAAGATAGGGGAGTTGCACGCTATCTTTTACCTTTGCTTTTTAGTCTTGTTAGTTTACCTTTCAGTTTTGCTTTAGTATCTTTTATCGAAAATCACAAAAATAGTTATCTTGCTTGCTTGCTGCTATGGGTTCTATCGAGAATACCAAGTTGTGTGACTTCATTAGTCATAACAACGATGACTTTATTTGCACGCCTATCACTACACCTGCCACTTCAGCACCTTCTTATGAAATTAAACCTGCTTTACTGAACCTAGTTATGAAAGATCAATTCTCCGGTGCTGGAGATGATGCTGCTTTACACTTGAACAATTTTGTTGAACTCTGTGATATGCAAAAGTACCAAGAAATAGATGGTAATATTGTTAAGCTTAAGCTTTTTCCTTTCTCCTTGAGAGGAGGAGCTAAAATTTGGTTTCAATCCTTGCCTAGAAATAGCATAGATTCTTGGGACAAGTGCAAGGATGCTTTTATTGGAAAATACTATCCACCTGTTAAAATTATCCAACTAAGAAGTAACATAATGAATTTTAAACAATTGGATAATGAACACGTTGCCCAAGCTTGGGAACGCATGAAGTCTCTTGTCAAGAATTGCCCTACTCATGGTTTGACTACTTGGATGGTTATCCAAACTTTTTATGCAGGCTTGAACTTTACCTCGCGGAACTTGTTAGATTCAGCCGCGGGAGGAACCTTTATGTCAACTACACTTGGTGCTACCACAAAGCTTCTCGATGATATGATGACCAATTATTCCCAATGGCACACCGAACGCGCTCCAACAGGTAGGAAGGTAAACTCTGTCGAGGAGATTTCCTCCCTAAATGAAAAAGTTGACTTGATCATGTCTCTACTTTCCAAGCAATCTTCTGTTGATCCTCGTGATGTTCCTTTAAATTCTTTGATTGCTCAAGAACAAGTAGATGTGAACTTTATCTCTAGAAACAATTTTAATAACAATGCTTATAGGAGTAATTTTGGTAGCAATCCTAGACCGTTCCCCTCTAATTCCTATGGGAACAACAATGCTTATCCTAGCACCAAGAACTCCACTTCTGAACTAGAGAGTATGCTTAAAGATTTCATCACTACCCAAAAAGCCTTTAATAAGAGTGTAGAAGAAAAACTAAACAAACTAGATAATCTCTCTACGGAGGTAGACAATTTAGCCCATGAGGTAGAATTGCTTAAAATTAGAACTTCTCCTGTTGAGGAGAGGAAGGTCACTCCTATGAATGCTATTCAAGTGCAAATTAATGAAAACATTAGGATGTTGGCTAAACTTAAAGAGAGATGGGATAGAGAAAAGGAGGAAGAAGATAGAATTAAGAACCTTCCTACCCACCACACTGTTGCTACTATCCAAGTTGTTGAGGATATCCAAACTCTTAGCACCCAATGCACTCCTGGTCCCATTGGACCTATTAATGGTGATGCTATGACTATAGAAACTACCAAACAAGTGAGCCTAAAGTACACCACTACCACCTTACTTGATAGTAGTGACCTTGATTTTGATAATTGCACCCTTACCAAAGTTATTGATTTCCTTCACAAGATGTCTAGAGATCCCCGCACTAGCACGCTTAACCTTGCCTTCACCGAGCATATCACTAATGCTCTCATCAACGCTAGGGAGGAGAAACTTAGGGTAGAAGCCTCCATACCTAGAAAGCTAGAAGATGGTTGGGATCCTATGATTAAAATTAAGTTGAATAACTTCCCTTGCTATGCTTTATGTGATGTTGGAGCTAGTACCTCCGTTATGCCCAAAAGAATATATGATATGCTTAAATTGAAACCTTTTGATTCTTGTTCTTTTGGTGTTCGTCTTGTTGATTCTTCCATAAAGAAACCTTTGGGGAGGATCGACGATGTTCTTATCATTGTCAATGACAACTACGTTCCCGTTGATTTTACTATTATGGATATTGAATGTGAACCTTCTTGTCCAATTATTTTGGGACGTCCTTTTCTTCGCACCGTTGGTGCCATCATTGACATGAAAGAGGGGAATATAAAATTCCAATTTCCTCTCAAGAAAGGGATGGAACACTTCCCTAGAAAGAAGATTAAGTTACCTTTTGAGTCTGTTATACGGGCTACCTATTCTTTTACTCTTGATAAGACTTGATCTCTTTGCATTATGCCTAGCTTAAAGGCATAAAAGAAAGCGTTTTTGGGAGGCAGCCCACAATGAATAAAATTTTATTTTGCTTTTGTTGTGTCTTGATGTTGTTACTACAGTAGCATCATCATTGTATCTTTACTTTTCAGCTTTGTGCCAAGTTTAGCCTCTGATTGCAAGAAAGTTCAAAAGTTGTGACGTGCTGTCTAGGAAACAGATTCTGTCCTTGGATAGAAAAATTCGTATAAAATCACCAAATCATCTTTTTGGTCTGAATTGTTTCGACAGCGTGCTCTATACAATTGTCTTTCGGGCGTCTGTTCTGAGTTTTTTGATTTGAGTTGCAGAAGTGCCCCGAAAAAATTATTTACTACCTGCTAGTATGTTTTTCACAGATTCTGTCCTGTTTTGCCTTTCCTTCATTTTGCAAACCTTGAGCTTGCTTTTTCTTTGCAAAAACCTTTTGGCAATCTTGAGAAACAGTAGAACTTCAAGAATATCCTTATTTCCAGCAAGGAACAATTATTTTATTATGGGTACTAACCTCGCTAATCAGATTATGATGAGTTATGTATGAAGGGAGTTTTCAAGTGTGCGAGGGAAGATGATAAAAAGATTCAGGAGTGTCAAACGCTCAAGCTTGGGGATGCCCCCAAGCACCCCCAAGAAATATTCAAGAAGACTCAAGCGTCTAAGCTCGGGGATGCCCCCGTGCATCCCATTCTCCATCAACAATTATCAGTTTGTCTTTCATTCCACTATATTTTTATCACTTCATGTGTTATGTGCTATGCTTGGAGCGTCTTGCTTTTAGTTTCCTTTTTAGTTTTCTTTAGCTTTGCTTGCTGGTCATAACGAGTTGGAACTCAGCTTTCTTTGTGTGGGAGAGAAACACGCTCCACTTCAACCTAGAACATAACATAGAATTTTCATGTCTATCTTTGCTGTGTGTGTTCTTGGTCTTTCAATATATAGCTACTATCATGTTCAGCTCTTAGTTTTCATGCTTATCTTTTTAAAGAGCTTTTGTTTAGTTGGTCGCTGGAACTCTCTTTAGTTATCATGCTTATCTTATTAAGAGAGTTGGCTTGTGTTGCATTGGTTGATATGTCTATGATAAAATGCTATGTGCATAATGATGCTTAGTAGTTCATGTTTTCTTATGGTTAGTCTCAAATAGCTGGGGGGTTCTCAATGTGTTATTGGAGTACCAACATGATTTGTTTGCCTATGATGTGGTATGGTTTAGTGATATCTTCCTTCAACAATTTATTTTGATTGACTTGGCGTATGCTCACGCATATTTAAGACTGTAAAGAAAGTCTATCAAGCCTTGATGATCTTTAATTTCCGAGTAGCGATATAACTTCCATGCATGATTCAATGTTGCTTTGTCGCTCTGCATGATTATGACCGTCATTGCTCTTTTAGTTGGTCGCTCCCAGTCTTTTGCTAACCTTCGCCTGTACTAAGCGGACTGACTGCTTGTGCATCCAAAATCTTTTAAACCAGTTATGCCATATGAGTCCACCATACCTTCCTATACATGGTATTTACCTGCCATTCCTAACGAAGGCTTTCATGTACCATCTCGAAATTATTCAAAAAAGCATTTCTCTTTTGTGCCTCTGTTTTAGTTCATGAGGAAGTAGTAGTTAATTCATGATCTTTTTAAGTTGGACAAGCTTCACCCCGGGATTGCATGTCTAATGTGCAAACCCATAATACGAGAAGGAACTGGCATAGAGTGCGCCCGGCTCATTAAAAAAAGTATACAACAAACAAACCCTCCTTCACGCTTTGTTCATGAGAAATCAGAAAACTTGGGCAGTGATAAACAAAGGAGATTAAGAGGATGTGATCGTCCTCATTCGAGAGCCGTTTCTCGAAACTTGTCCAGCTCAAGAAGTGATTGAGTTATCTGCTAGCATTCGTTGACGAAACATGCATATTCAAAAAAAAATTATTACCTCTGTTTTTAAAACCAAGAGCTCTGGTACATGTTTAGTTTTTGTTTCCGACCACGGGTTTTCAACCTTGCCATCAAAAGCCACAGTTCGAGAGTCTCCACCTTCTTTAAAGCACCAACTACTGAGAGCATGATTGTCATTCTGAGTGTAATGTGCATTGTCCCAAAGTAGCATTGTCTTTTGCATCATTGTTGATGGCTTCTCGCCCCTTGTTGGTTACCCCAAGTGGAAGGTTTGAGATGCAGTGTAGCAGAAGTTTTCCCTTGGCAAAGATACCAAGGATCGATTTCCCCTGAGACTCCCAGTTTCAACAAGAAGGTGTCAACTGCTAACGGCGCCAGATATTAGCAATCAACGTGGACATGCACACAGATACAAATAACTTTGCTCCCAACGAGTACAGAGAGGTTGTCAATCCCTCCGGCCTTGTCGTTTATAAAGGATCAAACGCAAGTGATAATAGTGATAGGTTTTGCAGCAATAGTAAGTAAAAAGCGGAAAGTAAATAGCGGATGTGATCAATGATGGTAATATGGACCGGGGTCCCATGATGTTCACTAGTGATGTCTCTTTCCCAAAAGACGATAAAACAGCTATGTGAGGTAAACGAATTACAGCTGGGCAATTGACAGAATTATATGCGCAAACCAATGCTAACTATGTTACAAGAAAGGTAGAGGTTCAAAGCATGGGTGGTACGCCAAGGCAAGTAGACCGAAATCCATCTGCATCTACTACTAATCATCCACCTTGAGATAGCTATCCAGAACATCTCGCTGGTATTAAGTTGCGAGTCCCACCCATAGTGTAAACTCAAAGCAACAGACAACTGCATTAAAAGAACTTTGCGTAAAGTAAACGATCCTTGCACCCGCGGGCACAAGCACCGTTGTTTTCCCCCTTGTGGCAATAGCACATCCCCTAGACTCATGTTTCTGTCACTCAAGCTAGTCATCGAGGGGCATGAACCCACAATCAAGCATAACGTTCCCTCTTGGATTCACTACCTACTACTTGGCCAAAGCAATAATTAACAACGAAGAACATGCAAGAATTACTTACGAACATAAATATAAAAGAGGTAGATCAAATATATTACTCAAACACAATCTGAACATAATCTCACAATCCATCGGATCCCAGCAAACTCATCATAGCAACAGCATAAGGATTACATATGTGCCTCGACCATGTAGGGCAGCTCACGAGGACTAATTAGTGAAGCACAAGAACGGGAGGAGAACATCACATAGCTACTGGTCATGGACCCATGGTCCAAGGGAGACTACTCACAACTCATTGGGAGGCGTCCATGGTGGTGGAGAGGCTCCCGGTGGCGATCCTCCCCTCCGGCAGGGTGCCGGGAAGAGTTCTCCTGGTGCTCCCGATCTTGGAAGCGCGGCGGCGGTGGAACAGAGATGAGATCGCGAAAAAGGGTTCCCGTCTCGAGGGTTTCGGGACACGATATAAATATATGCCAAAGGGGGGCATTAGCGGAGGCCTGGGGGGCCCAGGCCCCCCCCCCCGGCGCGGCCAGGAGGGGGGCCGCGCCACCAAGGCGCCTGGAGCCCTGGTGGCCCCCCTCCGGCCCTACTTCGGCTGCCGGGAAGCTTCTGGAATGCTGATTTTTTTATATAATTTTTCCAGGATTTTTCTGGCAGTTCTCGTAATGGGAAAACCTGAAATACAAAAACAGCAGAAAATAGAAACTAGCACTGGGGTGCACTGAGTTAATAGGTTAGTCCAAATATGATCAAAAGTGTATAAAAGTGTATAAATATCATAGCAATATCACCCAAAAGAGGCATGGAGCAAGCAGAAATTATAGATACGTTTTGGACGTATCAACATCCCCAAGCTTAATTCCTCCTCATCCTCGAGTAGGTAAATGATAACAAGAATAATTTCTGTGGTGACATGCTATTAACCATATAGGACTTTTCATAGTCATATGACAAAAGCTTACTGAGACAATGAATCTGTAGTAATTAAGTTGCCTCATGAGAAAATCACAAAGAACTGAAAGTTTTACAACATGATACTGAAACATCAAATAGATTTGTAATGAGCATGGTGTGCAAATATGACAAAGTGATATCTCGCTTGCCCCCTTTAGTGAAGCAAAACATAAATGCAGGGGCACCTCCAAGGTTTAAGTGATGACCAGATACAATGATTTCAGAATAAACGATATCACAATCATGCAAAAGACAATGCTACTTTGGGACAATGCACATTACACTCAGAATGACAATCATGCTCTCAGTAGTTGGTGCTTTAAAAGAAGGTGGAGACTCTCGAACCGTGGCTTTTGTTGGCAAGGTTGAAAACCCGTAGTCGGAAACAAAGACAAAACATGTACCAGAGCTCTTGGTTTTAAAAACAGAGGTAATAATAATTTTTTTCTTAGATCATGCATGTTTTGTCAACGAATGCTAGCAGATAACTCAATCACTTCTTGAGATGGACAAGTTTCGAGGAACAGCTCCCGAATGAGGACGATCACATCCTCTTAATCTCCTTTGTTTATCACTGCCAAAGTTTTCTGATTTCTCATGAACAAAGCGTGAAGGAGGGTTTGTTTGTTATATTAATTTTGAGCCGGGCGCACTCAATGCCAGTTCCTTCTCGTGTTATGGGTTTGCACATTAGACATGCAATCCCGGGGTGAAGCTTGTCCAACTTAAAAAGATCATGAATTAACTACTACTTCCTCATGAACTTAAAACAGAGGCACAAAATAGGAATGCATTTTTTTGAATAATTTCGAGATGGTACATGAAAGTCTTCGTTAGGAATGGCAGGTAAATACCATGTAGGAAGGTATGGTGGACTCATATGCCATAACTGGTTTAAAGGAATTTGGATGCACAAGCAGTCAGTCCGCTTAGTACAGGTGGAGATTAGCAAAAGACTGGGAGCGACCAACTAAGAGAGCAATGACGGTCATAATCATGCAGAGCGACAAAGCAACATTGAATCAGGCATGATAGTTATATCGCTACTCAGAAACAAAAGATCATCAAGGCTTGACAGACTTTCTTTACAGTCTTAAATATGCGTGAGCATACGCCAAGTCAATCAAAATAAATTCTTGAAGGAAGATATTACTAAACCATACCACATCATAGGCAAACAAATCATGTTGGTACTCCAATAACACATTGGGAACCCCCCAGCTATTTGAGACTAACCATAAGAAAACATGAACTACTAAGCACCATATGCACGTAGCATTTTATCATAGACATATCAACCATGCAACAGAAGCAAACTCTCTTAATAAGATAATCATGATAAATAAAGAGAGTTCAAGCAACCAACTAAACAAAAACTCTTTAAAAAGATAAGCATGAAAACTAAGAGCTGAACATGATAGTAGCTATTGAAAGACAAAGAACACACACAACAAAGATAGACATGAAAATTCTATGTTATGTTCTAGGTAGAAGTGGAGCGTGTTTCTCTCCCACACAAAGAAAGCTGAGTTCCGACTCGTTATGAAAAGCTAAGGAAAACTAAAAAGGAAAACTAAAAGCAAGATGCTCCAAGCATAGCACATAACACATGAAGTGATAAAAATATAGTGGAACGAAAGACGAACTGATAATGTTGATGGAGAAGGGGATGCACGGGGGCATCCCCAAGCTTAGACGCTTGAGTCTCCTTGAATATTTCTTGGGGGTGCATGGGGGCATCCCCAAGCTTGAGCGTTTGACACTCCTGAATCTTTTTATCATCTTCCCTCGCACACTTGAAAACTCCCTTCATACATAACTCATCATAATCTGATTAGCGAGGTTAGTACCCATAATAAAATAATTGTTCCTTGCTGGAAATAAGGATATTCTTGAAGGTCTACTGTTTCTCAAGATTGCCAAAAGGTTTTTGCAAAGAAAAAGCAAGCTCAAGGTTTGCAAAATGAAGGAAAGGCAAAACAGGACAGAATCTGTGAAAAACAGAACATCAGGTAGTAAATGATTTTTTCGGGGCACTTCTGTAACTCTAATCAAAAAACTCAAAACTGACGCACGAAAGACAATTGTATAGAGCACGCTGTCGAAAGAATTCAGACCAAAAAGATGATCTGGTGATTTTATACGAATTTTTCTATCCAAGGACAGAATATGTTTCCTGGACAGCACGTCACAACTTTTGAACTTTCTTGCAATCAGAGGCTACACTTGGCACAAAGTTGAAAAGTAAAGATACAATGATGATGCTACTGTAGTAACAACATCAAGACAGAACAAAAGCAAAATAAAATTTTATTCATGTGGGCTGCCTCCCAAAAGCGCTTTCTTTTATGCCTTTAAGCTAGGCATAATGCAAAGAGATCAAGTTTTATCAAGAGTAAAAGAATAGCTAGCCCGTATAACGGACTCAAAAGGTAACTTAATCTTCTTTCGAGGGAAGTGGTCCATCCCTTTCTTGAGAGGAAATTGGAATTTTATATTCCCCTCTTTCATGTCAATGATAGCACCAACGGTGCGTAGAAAAGGACGTCCCAAAATAATTGGACAAGAAGGTTCACATTCAATGTCCATAATAGTAAAATCAACGGGAACATAATTGTCATTGACAATGATAAGAACATCGTCGATCCTCCCCAAAGGTTTCTTTATGGAAGAATCAACGAGACGAACACCAAAAGAACAAGAATCAAAAGGTTTCAATTTAAGCATATCATATATTCTTTTGGGCATAACAGAGGTACTAGCTCCAACATCACATAAAGCATAGCAAGAGAAGTTATTCAACTTAATTTTAATCATAGGATCCCAACCATCTTCTAGCTTTCTAGGTATGGAGGCTTCTACTCTAAGTTTCTCCTCCCTAGCTTTGATGAGAGCATTAGTGATATGCTCTGTGAAGGCAAGGTTAAGCGTGCTAGTGCGGGGATCTCTAAACATCTTGTGAAGGAAATCAATAACTTCGGTAAGAGTGCAATTATCAAAATCAAGGTCACTACTATCAAGTAAGGTGGTAGTGGTGTCCTTTAGGTTCACTTGTTTGGTAGTTTCTATAGGCATAGCATCACCATTAATAGGTCCAATGGGACCAGGAGTGCATTGGGTGCTAAGAGTTTGGATATCCTCAACAACTTGGATAGTAGCAACAATGTGGTGGGTTGGAAGGTTCTTAATTCTATCTTCTTCCTCCCTTTCTCTAGCCCATCTCTCTTTAAGTTTAGCCATCATCCTAATGTTTTCATTAATTTGCACTTGAATAGCATTCATAGGAGTGACCTTCCTCTCCTCAAGAGGATAAGTTCTAAATTTAAGCAATTCTACCTCATTGGCTAAATTGTCTACCTTCGAAGAGAGATCATCTAGTTTGTTTAGTTTTTCTTCTACACTATTATTAAAGGCTTTTTGGGTAGTGATGAAATCTTTAAGCATAATCTCTAGTTCAGTAGTGGAGTTCTTGGTGATAGGATAAGCATTGTTGTTAAAATTGTTTCTAGAGATAAAGTTCACATCTACTTGTTCTTGAGCAATCAAAGAATTTAAAGGAACATCACGAGGATCAATAAAAGATTGCTTGGAAAGTAGGGACATGATCAAGTCAGCTTTTTCATTTAGGGAGGAAATCTCCTCGACAGAGTTTACCTTCCTACCTGTTGGAGCGCGTTCGGTGTGCCATTGGGAATAATTGGTCATCATCTCATCGAGAAGCTTTGTGGTAGCACCAAGTGTAGTTGACATAAAGGTTCCTCTCGCGGCCGAATCTAACAAGTTCCGCGAGGTAAAGTTCAAGCCTGCATAAAAAGTTTGGATAACCATCCAAGTAGTCAAACCGTGAGTAGGGCGGTTCTTGATAAGAGATTTCATACGTCCCCAAGCTTGGGCAACGTGTTCATTATCCAATTGTTTAAAATTCATTATGTTACTTCTTAGTTGGATAATTTTAGCAGGTGGATAGTATTTTCCAATAAAAGCATCTTTGCACTTGTCCCATGAATCTATGCTATTTCTAGGCAAAGACTGAAACCAAATTTTAGCTCCTCCTCTCAAGGAGAAAGGAAAAAGCTTAAGCTTAACAATATTACCATCTACTTCTTGGTACTTTTGCATATCACAGAGTTCAACAAAATTGTTTAAGTGTAAAGCAGCATCATCTCCAGCACCGGAGAATTGATCTTTCATAACTAGGTTCAGTAAAGCAGGTTTAATTTCATACGAGGGTGCTGAAGTGGCAGGTGTAGTGATAGGTGTGCAGATAAAGTCATCGTTGTTGTGACTAGTGAAGTCACACAACTTGGTGTTCTCGGTGGAACCCATAGTAGCAAGCAAGCAAGATAACTATTTTTGTGATTTTTGATAAAAGATACTAAAACAAAAACTGAAAGGTAAACTAACAAGACTAAAAAGCAAAGGTAAAAGATAGCGTGCAACTCCCCTATCCTGAAGAGTGGAGTCCCCGGCAACGGCGCCAGAAAACTTTGCTTGATGGCTTCTCGCCCCTCGTTGGTTACCCCAAGTGGAAGGTTTGAGATGCAGTGTAGCGGAAGTTTTCCCTTGGCAAAGATACCAAGGATCGATTTCCCCTGAGACTCCCAGTTTCAATAAGAAGGTGTCAACTGCTAACGGCGCCAGATATTAGCAATCAACATGGACCTGCACACAGATACAAATAACTTTGCTCCCAACGAGTACAGAGAGGTTGTCAATCCCTCCGGCCTTGTCGTTTACAAAGGATCAAACGCAAGTGATAATAGTGATAGGTTTTGCTGCAATAGTAAGTAAATAGCGGAAAGTAAATAGCGGATGTGATCAATGATGGTAATATGGACCGGGGTCCCATGATGTTCACTAGTGATGTCTCTCTCCTAAAAGACGATAAAACAGCTATGTGAGGTAAACGAATTACAGCTGGGCAATTGATAGAATTATGTGCGCAAACCAATGCTAACTATGTTACAAGAAAGGTAGAGGTTCAAAGCATGGGCGGTACGCCAAGGCAAGTAGACCGAAATCCATCTGCATCTACTACTAATCATCCACCTTGAGATAGCTATCCAGAACATCTCGCTGGTATTAAGTTGAGAGTCCCACCCATAGTGTAAACTCAAAGCAACAGACAACTGCATTAAAAGAACTTTGCGTAAAGTAAACAATCCTTGCACCTGCGGGCACAAGCACCATTGTTTTCCCCCCTTGTGGCAACATCACATCCCCTAGACTCATGTTTCTGTCACTCAAGCTAGTCATCGAGGGGCATGAACCCACAATCAAGCATAACGTTCCCTCTTGGAGTCACTACCTACTACTTGGCCAAAGCAATAAATAACAACGGAGAACATGCAGGAATTACTTACGAACATAAATATAAAAGAGGTAGATCAAATATATTACTCAAACACAATCTGAACATAATCTCACAATCCATCGGATCCCAGCAAACTCATCATAGCAACAGCATAAGGATTACATATGTGCCTCGATCATGTAGGGCAGTTCACGAGGACTAATTAGTGAAGCACAAGAACGGGAGTAGAACATCACATGGCTACTGGTCATGGACCCATGGTCCAAGGGAGACTACTAACAACTCATCCGGGAGGCGTCCATGGTGGTGGAGAGGCTCCCGCTGGTGATCCTCCCCTCCCGCAGGGTGCCGGGAAGAGTTCTCCTGGTGCTCCCGATCTTGGAAGCGCGGCGGTGGCGGAACAGAGATGAGATCGTGAAAAAGGGTTCCCGTCTCGAGGGTTTCGGGACACGATATAAATATATGCCAAAGGGGGGCATCAGCGGAGGCCTGGGGGGCGCCTGGGCCCCCCGGCGCGGCCAGGAGGGGGGCCGCGCCACCAGGGCGCCTGGAGCCCTCGTGGCCCCCCTCCGGCCCTACTTCGGCTGCCGGGAAGCTTTTGGAACGCTGATTTTTTATATAATTTTTCCGGGATTTTTCTGGCAGTTCTCGTAATGGGAAAACCTGAAATACAAAAACAGTAGAAAACAGAAACTGGCACTGGGGTGCACTGAGTTAATAGGTTAGTCCAAATATGATCAAAAGTGTATGGAAGTGTATAAATATCATAGCAATATCACCCAAAAGAGGCATGGAGCAAGCAGAAATTATAGATACATTTTGGACGTATCAATTGTGATATCGTTTATTCTGAAATCATTGTATCTAGTCATCACTTAAACCTTGGAGGTGCCCCTGCATTTATGTTTTGCTTCACTAAAGGGGGCAAGCGAGATATCACTTTGTCATATTTGCACACCATGCTCATTACAAATCTTTTGAGTATTTCAGTATCATATTGTAAAACTTTCAGTTCTTTATGATTTTCTCATGAGGCAACTTAATTACTATAGATTCATTGTCTCAGTAAGCACTTGTCATGTGACTATGAAAAGTTCTTATATGGTTAATAGCATGTCACCACAGAAATTATGCTTGTTATCATTTACCTACTCGAGGACGAGCAGGAATTAAGCTTGGGGATGTTGATACGTCCAAAACGTATCTATAATTTCTGCTTGCTCCATGCCTCTTTTGTGTGATATTGCTATGATATTTATACACTTCCATACACTTTTGATCATATTTGGACTAACCTATTAACTCAGTGCACCCCAGTGTCAGTTTCTGTTTTCTGCTGTTTTTGTATTTCAGGTTTTCCCATCACGTAAACTGCCAGAAAAATCCCGGAAAAATTATATAAAAAATCAGCGTTCCGGAAGCTTCCTTGCGGCCAAAGTAGGGCCGGAGGGGGGCCACCAGGTCTCCAGGTGCCCTGGTGGCGCGGCCCCCCTCCTAGCCGCACCGGGGGGGCGCCTGGGCCCCCCAGGTCTCCGCTGATGCCCCCCTTTGGCATATATTTACACCGCGTCCCGAAACCCTCGAGGACGGAACCCTTTTTCGCGATCTCATCTCTGTTCCACCGCCGCCGCGCTTCCAAGATCGGGAGCACCAGGAGAACTCTTCCCGGCACCCTGCCGGAGGGGAGGATCACCACCGGGAGCCTCTCCACCACCATGGACGCCTCCCAGATGAGTTGTGAGTAGTCTCCCTTGGACCATGGGTCCATGACCAGTAGCTATGTGATGTTCTCCTCCCCTCTTTGTTATTCACTAATTAGACCTCGTGAACTGCCCTACATGATCGAGGCACATATGTAATCCTTATGCTGTTGCTATGTTGAGTTTGCTGGGATCCGATGGATTGTGAGATTATGTTCAGATTGTGTGTGAGTAATATATTTGATTTACCTCTTTTATATTTATGTTCTTGAGTAATTCTTGCATGTTCTCCGTTGCTGTTTATTGCTTTGGCCAAGTAGTAGGTAGTAACTCCAAGAGGGAACGTTATGCTTGATTGTGGGTTCATGCCCCTCGATGACTAGTTTGAGTGACAGAAACATGAGTCTAGGGGATGTGTTATTGCCACAAGGGGGAAAACAACGGTGCTTGTACTCGCGGGTGCAAGGATTGTTTACTTTACGCAAAGTTCTTTTAATGCAGTTGTCTGTTGCTTTGAGTTTACACTATGGGTGGGACTCGCAACTTAATACCAGAGAGATATTTTGGATAGATATCTCAAGGTGGATGATTAGTAGTAGATGCAGATGGATTTCGGTCTACTTACCTTGGCGTACCGCCCATGATTTTGAGCCTCAACCTTTCTTGCAGCATAGTTAGCATTGGTTTGCGCACATAATTCTGTCAATTGCCCAGCTGTAATTCGTTTACCTCACATAGCTGTTTTATCGTCTTTTGGGAGAGAGACATCACTAGTGAACATCATGGGACCCCGGTCCATATTACCATCACTGATCACATCCGCTATTTACTTTCTGCTTTTACTTACTAGTTGCAATTATACCTATCACTATTATCTCTTGCGTTTGATCCTTTGTAAACGACAAGGCCGGAGGGATTGACAACCTCTCTGTACTCGTTGGGAGCAAAGTTATTTGTATCTGTGTGCAGGTCCAGTTAATTGCTAAGTATCTGGCGCCATTAGCAGTTGACACCTTCTTGTTGAACCTTGGAGTCTCAGGGGAATTCGATCCTTGGTATCTTTGCCAAGGGAAAACTACCGCTACACTGCATCTCAAACCTTCCACTTGGGGTAACCAACGAGGGGCGAGAAGCCATCAATGCTTAACGCTGGCACCAAATAACAATTATTCAGGTCTAAAACTAATCTCGAAGGTAGATGTAGAGGTAGCGTGCCGACGGAGATCACATCGACTTTGGAACCATTTCCCACGCACATCGTCACATCGTCCTTATCCAATCTTCGTTTAATCTGTAGTCCCTGTTTCGAGTTACACATATTAGCAACCAAACTGATATCAAATACCCAGGTACTACTACGAGCATTAGTAAGGTACACATCAATAACATGTATATCACATATACCTTTGTTCACCTTGCCATCCTTCTTATCCGCCAAATACTTGGGGCAGTTCCGCTTCCAGTGTCCAGACCCTTTGCAATAGAAGCACTCAGTTTCAGGCTTGGCTCCAGACTTGGGTTTCTTCGCGGGAGTAGAAACTGTCTTGCTACTCTTCTTGAAGTTCCCCTTATTTCCCTTGCCCTTTTTCTTGAAACTAAGTGGTCTTGTTAACCATCAACACTTGATGCTCCTTTTTTTGATTTCTACCTCCTCAGCCTTGAGCATAGCGAAGAGCTCGGGAATTGTCTTTTGCATCCCTTGCATATTATAGTTCATCACGAAGCCTTTATAGCTTGGTGGCAGTGATTGAAGAACTCTATCAATAACACTATCTTCATCAACTTTGCAACCAAGTTGAGTCATATGATTGTAGTACCCAGACATTCTGAGCAAGTGTTCACTGATAGAGCTATTCTCCTCCATCTTGCAGCTATAGAACTTATTGGAAATCTCATATTTCTCAATCCGGGCATTTGCTTGAAATATTAGCTTCAACTCCTGGAACATCTTATATGCTCCATGACATTCAAAACGTCGTTGAAGTCCCGGTTCTAAGCCGTAAAGCATGACACACTGAACTATCGTCTAGTCATCAGACCGCGTCTGCCAAACATTCAAAGCGTCTACATTAGCGGAAGGACATAATTCTTCTGTGCAGCAATGAGGATAATCCTCAAGTTATGGACCCAGTCCGTGTAATTGCTACCATCATCTTTCAACTTAGCTTTCTCTAGGAATGCATTAAAATTCAAAGGAACGGAAGCACGGGCCATTGATCTACAACAACATAGATATGCAAAAACTATCAGGACTAAGTTCATGATAAATTAAAGTTCAATTAATCATATTACTTAAAGAACTCCCACTTAGACAAACATCCCTCTGGTCATCTAAATGATCACGTGATCCAAATAAACTAAACCATGTCCGATCATCACGTGAGATGGAGTAGTTTTCAATGGTGAACATCTTATGTTGATCATATCTTCTATATGATTCATGCTCGACCTTTCGGTCTCCAGTGTTCCGAGGCCATATCTGCATATGCTAGGCTCGTCAAGTTTAACCCGAGTATTCTACGTGTGCAAAACTGGCTTACACCCGTTGTATGTGAACGTAGAGCTTATCACACCCGATCATCACGTGATCTCTCGGCACGACGAACTTTCGCAACAGTGCATACTCAGGGAGAACACTTATACCTTGAAATTTTGTAAGGGATCATCTTATAATGCTACCGCCGTACTAAGAAAAATAAGAAGCATAATAAGATAAACATCACATGCAATCAAAATATGTGACATGATATGGCCATCATTATCTTGTGCTTTTGGTCTCCATCTCCAAGGCACCTTCATAATCACCATCGTCACCGGCGTGACACCTTGATCTCCATCGTAGCATCTTTGTCGTCTCGCCAACTATTGCTTCCATGACTATTGCTACCGCTTAGTGATAAAGTAAAGCAATTACATGGCGACTGTATTTCATACAATAAAGCGACAACCATATGGCTCCTGCCAGTTGCCGATAACATTACAAAACATGATCATCTCATACAATAACGTATAACTCATCACGTCTGGACCATATCACATCACAACATGCCCTGCAAAAACAAGTTAGACGTCCTCTACTTTGTTGTTGCAAGTTTTACGTGGCTGCTACGGGCTTAGCAAGAACCATTCTTACCTACGCATACAAAACCACAACGATTTTTCGTCAAGTATGTGTTGTTTTAACCTTCACAAGGACCGAGCGTAGTCACACTCGATTCAGCTAAAGTGAGAGAGACAGACACCTGCCAGTCACCTTTAAGCAACGAGTGCTCATAACGGTGAAACCAGTCTCGCGTAAGCGTACGCGTAATGTCGATCCGGGCCGCTTCATCTCACAATACCGCCGAACCAAAGTATGACATGCTGGTAAGCAGTATGACTATTATTGTCCACAACTCATTGTGTTCTACTCATGCATATCATCTACGCATAGACCTGAGTCATGATGCCACTGTTGTGGAACATAGTATTTCAAACAAAAAATCCTACGATCACGCAAGATCTATCTACTAGATGCATAGCAATGAGAGGGGAGAGTGTGTCTACGTACCCTCGTAGACCGAAAGCGGAAGCGTCTAGTGACGCGGTTGATGTAGTCGAACTTCTTCACGATCCAACCGATCAAGCACCGAACGTATGACACCTCCGCGTTCAGCACACGTTCAGCTTGATGACGTTCCACTGAGCTCTTGATCCAGTTGAGCTTCACGGGAGAGTTTCGTCAGTACGACGGCATGGTGACAGAGATGATGAAGCTACCGGCGCAGGGCTTCACCTAAGCACTGCAACGGTATGACCGAGGTGTGTTTCTATGGAGGGGGGGCACCGCACACGGCTAGAACAATGTTTCTTGTGTGCCTTTGGGTGCCCCCTGCCCCCGTATATAAAGGAGCAAGGGGGAGGTGCGGCCAGGCCTAGGGTGCGCCAAGGGAGTAGGATTCCTACTCCTAGTAGGAATAGGAACCCCCTTTTCCTATTCCTACTAGGAGTAGGAAAGGAAAGGGGAAGAGGAGAAGGAAAGGAGAGGTGGCGCCTCCCCCCCTTTTCCTAGTCCAACTAGGAACCCTAGGGGGGTGTGGCCATCCCTATGGGCTGCCCCTCTCTTTCCCTCATAGGCCCACTATGGCCCATACTCCCTCGGGGGGGGGGGGGGGTTCGGTAACCCCCTCCGACACTCCGGTTATACCCGATAACACCCGGAACACTTTCGGTGTCCAAATATAGTCGTTCAATATATTAATCTTTATGTATCGGACATTCCGAGACTCCTCGTCATGTCCGTGATCTCATCCGGGACTTCGAACTACCTTCGGTACATCAAAACTCATAAACTCATAATACCGATCGTCATCAAATGTTAAGCGTGCGGACCCTACGGGTACGAGAACTATGTAGATATGACCGAGACTCATCTCTGGTCAATAACCAATAGCGGAACCTCGATGCTCAAATTGGCTCCTACATATTCTACGAAGATCTTTATTGGTCAAACCGCATAACAACATACATTGTTCCCTTTGTCATCGGTATGTTACTTGCCCGAGATTCGATCGTCGGTATCTCAATACCTAGTTCAATCTCGTTACAGGCAAGTCTCTTTACTCGTACTGAAATACATCATCTCGTGACTAACTCATTAGTCATTTGCTTGCAAGGCTTATTATGATGTGTATTACCGAGAGGGCCCAGAGATACCTCTCCGACACTCGGAGTGACAAATCCTATTCTTGATCTATGCCAACACCAGGAATACCTTCGGAGACACCTGTAGAGCATCTTTATAATCACCCAGTTACGTTGTGACGTTTGATAGCACACAAGGTGTTCCTCCGGTATTCGGGAGTTGCATAATCTCATAGTCATAGGAACATGTATAAGTCATGAAGAAAGCAATAGCAGTAAAACTAAACGATCATAGTGCTAAGCTAACGGATGGGTCTTGTCCATCACATCATTCTCATAATGATGTGATCCCGTTGATCAAATGACAGCTCATGTCTATGGTTAGGAAACATAACCATCTTTGATCAATGAGCTAGTCTAGTAGAGGCATACTAGGGACATACTGTTTTGTCTATGTATTCACACATATACTAAGTTTCCGGTTAATACAATTCTAGCATGAATAAAAGACATTTATCATGATATAAGGAAATACAAATAACATCTTTATTATTGCCTCTAGGACATATTTCCTTCAATATAATGTGATTATTTTTGCATATTATGATAAAGTGCAATTTCGATGCAAAGTTGTGCGCATGTTTTTCTTTACAAATTCCTTCCCTCTTAACGGAAATACCAATGCCACTAATTCATTCTTTTTCAGAAACATCTTTATTTTGATATATTTTTAGTCTTTACATCATTTTCATTCTACTTTAATGTTAATACCAATGTCACTATTCATTTGTTCTTATATTTTGTTGTGGCAAAAGCTCCACTTTAATATGCTTATTCTGGCATATTTTTAAATAGCGTAATTCGTATGTATAGTTCATGCAAATTTTATCAATGTTTGCTTTAGATTTTTTTGCCGTTTGTTTTTGTTGTTAAATGGTAATACCAATGCAACTAATTCACTCTTCCTTAGGAAGTTTAATTCTTTCTTTTGTGGTTAATTTTTTGCATCATTTTTTCTTTTTGTTCTATTTCAATACATTTTTTCTTTCCTTTTTTGTTTTTTGTGGGTTTTTGGCTGAGTGTAATTATATACAGGTAAATACTATGTAATATGTGCCAAAATTTCACGGTTATATTATTATTTTTGCATATTATGATAAAGTACAACTTCGGTGCAAAATTGTGCGCAAGTTTTTTTTAATTTCCTTTCTTCTTAAAGGAAATACATTACTTTAGTTACACCATGTGTAAATTATAGTAGAATGCAAAAAATGCACTATTATATGCTTATTCTTGGTATATTTAAAAAGTGGAGTTTCGGTGCCAATTGTGTGCAAGTTTTGAAAGTATTTTCTCTTTCATGTTCTTGGTTCTTAAAGGGTTTCATTCTTTCTTAAAAAAAGTTCATTATTTTGATTTACTTTTAGTTTTTTTCCTGAAAGGGTAATACCAATGCCACAAATTCATTCTTCCATCGAAAACATCATTCTTTAATTTTGTTTTAGTTTTTATTTGATTTTGTTCTAGTTTTATTTTCTTTTCTTTTGTAAGAGTAATATCGATGTCACTAATCCGTTACTTTTAGAAAACACCTTTTTTGCCAGAATCTCACTATGATATGTTCAGTTTTGTTTATGTTTTTCATTTATGTTTTATGTTTCTATGTGTTTTTCTTTTTCCGTTTTCTTTCCTTTATTGCTTATTTTTTAGTGTTTTTGTTGGGTGTAATTATATACAAACAAATACTATATAACATGTGCCAAAATTTCATGATTATATGATTACTTTTGCATATTACGATAAAGTGCAATTTTTGTGCAAAGTTGTGTGCAAGTTTTTTTAAATTTTCTTCTTCTTAAAGAAAATACATTATTTCGGTTACACTAAATTTTCTTTCGTCTTAAAAGGGTTTCATTCTTTCTTACAAAACTTCATTATTTTGATTTCGTTTTAGTTTTTCCCTAAAAGGGTGATACAAATGCCATGCGTTCATTCTTTCATAGAATTGTTTGATTTTTTATTTTGTTTTAGTTTTCAATTATTTTCTTTTGTAAGGGTAATACCAATGTCGCTAATCCATTAATTGTAGAAAACATTTTTTGTGGAAATCTCACTATAATATGCTCAGTTTTGCATAGTAATAATACATTTTCCAAATATATGTATGTATAAAAATAAATATGTGTGAGAGTGCTATTCATCGGTGAGATTGCACATGTATAAAAAGAAATATACATGTGTGAGATTACCTTGCATGCAAAAATATGTTTTGTAGCAACTTGCATGCAAATACTCCCTCCGTTCCTAAATATAAGTCTTTCTATAAATTTCACCAAATGACTACATACGAAGCAAAATGAGTGAATCCACACTCTAAAATATGTCTACATACATCTATATGTTGTATTCCATTTGAAATGTCTAAAAAGACTTATATTTAAAAACGAAGGGAGTATATGTGAGTATGCTATTCATCGGTCATCTACAAAGGCTTGGCCAAGACTATACTAGAGCAGCGTGCAATTAACGTACAAAAAAATATACTGGCTTCATAGTAGCCCATGGTCCAGCTGACGCTGTGTGGGCTTGTGCGGGCTGCGTAATTAATCAGGCTTGACTGAAACAGAGTTTGGGGTCAATCGACTAACTCAAAATTCTTTTTTTTTTGACAAATGAGCACCTCCTTTATTAATTGGCTACAATAGTAGCATCAGATACAATCAAGGGGATGATAACCGACGAGGGATCATCCATCCATACATCAGGAGAATTGAATCTAGCTAGACTAGCTAATTCATGTGCTACCTTGTTATTCTCTCTAAAACAATGCTCATAAACAACATGACTGAAGTCTAAAGAAATGAAATAACAGTCATCAAAAATCGCACTGGCTACCGAAGCTGAGAATCCTTCTTTGAGTGCTTCAATCACATCCATATTATCTGAATTCACCTCAACTTTGCTGCATCCAGTTGTGCGAGCAAGATTTAGACCGAATCTGATTGCACTTGCCTCAGCAGTAAAAGCATCATAACAAATTCCAAGTTTCCCATTTGCTGCAGCAATAAAACTTCCCTTGTGATCTCTAATGACCGCCCCTACTGAACCTTCAAGCAAGTCCTGATCAAAACTAGCATCCACATTTAGTTTGACATACCCGTTCCTTGGTCTCATCCAACCACCCAACTGAATCCTTGGCCGTGGTGAATTTTCTGCTAAGAAATTCTCTGTCAAGGAACGTACAGCAAGGTTGATCTGTGGAGCCGTTTGTGGATCATCTCCATGTGTAATTTTCCTCCTTTCCCACCACAAGTACCAACAGCATGTGGCCACTGTTTCTCGCAATTTTGGCAATCCTAACACATGGATATGATCGTCCGGTAGGCTAAGAAGATAATCTAACACAACCTCCCCGCAAGTATCCATCGCCAAACCCTTCTGTATACCATCCCACACTCCAAGCAGGTTCCAAACCTGAGTCGCTACTGCACATTCAAAAAAGAGGTGACGGATGGTTTCCGGGCCTTTGTTGCATACGGGACAAGTTGGTTTGATTTTGATATGTCTATCAGCCAGAATTGCACGGCATGGAACAACACTAAGAAGTGCTCTCCACACAAAATGTTTTACCTTTGCTGGACAGCGCAAACTCCACACCGAATCCCATATAGGTGTTGGCGAGGAAGAACTCGCTCCGCCTTGCAGATTTCGCCCAAACTTTGACTCCCAGATGGCGTGATATGCTGATCTTACAGTGAACCCACCTGTTTTAGTGAAACTCCAAGCTAAGAAGTCTGTCATCTCATATATTGGTAGCGGAATTGCAAGAATTCTCTGAGCATCTACACTGCAAAAAGATTGATATATCAGCCCCGAATCCCAGTCACCGGTTATTGGATCTATAAGCTCTGACACTCGAGAGAGGAGATGGTTCCCTCTCTCAGAGATTACTTTCCTTGTAGGAGAGTTTGGGATCCAACTATCTTCCCAGATTTTTATTTTTTGACCGTCTCCCACCCTCCAAATATGTCCATGCTTCAAGGTCTCCACACCTGCCATTATACTTTGCCATGTATAAGAGGCCTTCTTTTTCAGACTAGCATCCATAAGTTCCTTATCAGGGTAATATTTGGCTTTAAGAATCTGTGCACAAAGGGATTCGGGATTGTCAATAAGTCTCCATGCTTGTTTAGCCAGTAAAGCCAAATTGAAGCAGTGAATGTCTCTGAACCCCATTCCTCCTCTACTCTTTGGTATGCACATCTTCCACCAGGCAAACCAGTGCATTTTCTTATGTGATGCATCATCGCCCCACCAGTAACGAGAGATCGCGTCTGTAATTCCTTTACAGATTTTCTTAGGAATTTTGAAGACCGACATCGCATACGTTGGTATAGCTTGTGCAATAGATTTGATTAGCACTTCCTTACCTCCCGAAGACAGGCACTTTTCCTTCCATCCTGTAAGTTTCACAATTAACCGATCAATCAAGTATTGAAAACTGTCTGATTTGTCCAGTCCCAGGGTAGTGGGTAATCTCAAATATGTGTCATTCAGAGCCTCCGTCATAATATTCAGAATAGAGCACACCTGAGTCTTGGTGTTTATATCTGTACTAGGGCTGAAAAAAATGCTAGATTTATCCAAACTCACCAACTGGCCGGAAGCCATCGACTGACTCAAAATTCATTTTCAGATAGATTGACCAGTAGCCATCGACTGACTCAAAATTCATTTTTAGTTGGATTGACCAGTAGCCTGTCCCATATAGTTCAGGGTCCATGACTCATGAGAGGGGTGTTGTCCAGGAATATTCAGCCACGAACCCGCACGTCAACCATTGAAGCGCCTCATCGGCATGTGCCGCTGCCGCGCAAACCGTCGGACCCAATTAACGGCGGCCGCGCGGCGGGGCTGGCCCCAAGCGCATCACCCCGTTTCACGTCACCTCCTGCGCACAGGTCGGCCGGCCGGCCGGCACGTAGGGCACCCACAACCCACGCGGGCACGCGTACCTGTGCGCCCATGGCCATCCACGAGCATATCCCCAGCGGCCTTGGCCTGGCCGGCCTTCAATTATCGATGAGCACGATGCTGCCGCTTTGCGCGAGTTGCTGGTCTGCAGCCATGCCCATGCATGTGACGTGCCTGGGGAGGCCGAGCAAGCGAGAGAATGCTCTGCTCTCCCAACCGCAGGCAGGCAGAAAGGATGCATCCGTTGTCTCTAGCATTTTCGATTGCATGACCAGCAGCAAATTGAAATCGTACGATGATCCACCCGCAAAAAAAAAAAAAAAAATGGTAGGATGATCAGCCCAGGTACTTGGTCCACTATCAGTCTGTAAGAGCATCTACAACAGGACCCCTTAAATCCGTCTGAAACACTCTGTCAGACTTCCCGGTCATGAGTTTTTGTCCCGAACGGGTCTCTTAAACGGCCCTCAAACACCCGGGCTGACCAGCACCCCTCATATCCAGTCCAAATATGGGGCGGATATGGGCGCTTGGGCATGCCCGGCACGTCGGTCTGACGGCGTGGCCCAATATGAAAATGCCCGGAAACCTGGCGGTCAGACGGACGCCGCGTCCGTCGCCGCTTCGGCTCATCACCCAAGACGAAATCCGGCTATTTAAGCCGGCCGGCGTTCCGTAACCCTAACACAACGCCCTCCCCCCACTCCACGATGTCAGTCCGAGGCCATCCACCTCGTCCCTCTCCCGCTCCGGCGCTATGTCCCCGCTCCTGAGCAAGATCACGTACTATGCCATGTTGACGCCGTAGCGCCGCTACGAGATCCAACAGCGGATCTGGGCGAGGGAAGCCACATGCACCGCCCGCATCGCTGTCGGGCTGCCTCCGGACTCGCCGGGGCCGGAGGAGGAGGAGGAGGAGCAGCCGGGGGAAGAGGAGGATGAGGAGATAGCTCCGAAGCAGGAGGAGGAGATAGATCCGATGCAGGAGGAGGAGGCAGAGCAGCCGGACCAGCAGGTGCCTGCCTTCAATATGGAGCAGGCGGAGGCGGAGTTCGCCGTCGCCCGGTCCGACGTGATGGCCGAGCAGCAGGCCACCCTGGAGTCCATCCAAGATGAGGCCTATGTGGAGGCCAACGGGCGCTCCTCCGGCGCAGCATGCGGATACCAACGTGCTCTTCGACGTGCTCGACGCGGAGATAGAGGCGGAGGAGGCCGGAGCGGAGCAGCCGGAGGAGCCGGAGCTGGGCACGAAGATAGTGGTGATCTCCGACAAGAAGTAGCTATGATCTATTTTCTTTTGCATGTCTTTGTATAGATATACGAATCTAGTATAAGATGTCCGGTTGTAACTGAACATTTGAGGCATATCCGGTCACTGCCCATGGATATGTCTGTAAGAGCATCTACAACAGGACCTCTCAAACGCTCTACCAGGCTGCCGATCATGAGTTTTTGTCCTGGACGGGTCTCTTAAACGACCCTCAAACACCCGGGCTGACCAGCACCCCCATATCCAGCCCAAATATGGGGCGAATATGGGCGCCTGGGCATGCCCGGCACGTCGGTCTGACGGCGTGGCCCCACATGAAAACGCCCGAAAACCTAGCGGTCTGACGGACGCCGCGTCTGTCGCCGCTTTGGCTCACCACCCAAGACGAAATCCGGCTATTTAAGCCGGTTGGCGTTCCGTAACCCTAACACAACCCCCTCCCCCTCTCCACGCCGCCAGTCCGAGGCCATCCACCTCGTCCCTCTCCCGCTCCGGCGCTCTGCCCCCGCTCCTGAGCATGCAAGATCACGTACTATGCCATGTTGACGCCCTAGCGCCGCTACGAGATCCAACAGCAGATCCGGGCGAGGGAAGCCACGTGCACCGCCCACATCGCTGTCGGGCTTCCTCCGGACACGCCGGGGCCGGAGGAGGAGGAGGAGGAGCAGCCGGGGGAAGAGGAGGAGGAGGAGATAGCTCCGAAGCAGGAGGAGGAGATAGATCCGATGCAGGAGGAGGAGGTAGAGCAGCCGGACCAGCAGGTGCCTATCTTCAATATGGAGCAGGCGGAGGCGGAGTTCGCCGTCGCCCGGTCCGACGTGATGGCCGAGCAGCAGGCCACCCTGGAGTCCATCCAAGATGAGGCCTATGTGGAGGCCAACCGGGCGCTCCTCCGGCGCAGCATGCGGATACCAACGTGCTCTTCGACGTGCTCGACGCGGAGATAGAGGCGGAGGAGGCCGGAGCGGAGCAGCCGGAGGAGCCGGAGCTGGGCACGAAGATAGTGCTGATCTCCGACAAGAAGTAGCTATGATCTATTTTCTTTTGCATGTCTTTGTATAGATATACGAATCTAGTATAAGATGTCCGGTTGTAACTGAACATTTGAGGCATATCCGGTCACTGCCCATGGATATGTCTGTAAGAGCATCTACAACAGGACCTCTCAAACGCTCTATCAGGCTGCCGATCATGAGTTTTTGTCCCGGACGGGTCTCTTAAACGGCCCTCAAACACCCGGGCTGACCAGCACCCCCCATATCCAGCCCAAATATGGGGCGAATATGGGCGCCTGGGCACGCCCGGCACGTCGGTCTGACGACGTGGCCCCACATGAAAACGCCCGAAAACCTAGCGGTCTGACGGACGCCGCGTCCGTCGCCGCTTCGGCTCACCACCCAAGACGAAATCCGGCTATTTAAGCCGGTTGGCGTTCCGTAACCCTAACACAACCCCCTCCCCCTCTCCACGCCGCCAGTCCGAGGCCATCCACCTCGTCCCTCTCCCGCTCCGGCGCTCTGCCCCCGCTCCTGAGCATGCAAGATCACGTACTATGCCATGTTGACGCCCTAGCGCCGCTACGAGATCCAACAGCAGATCCGGGCGAGGGAAGCCGCGTGCACCGCCCGCATCGCTGTCAGGCTGCCTCCGGACTCGCCGGGGCCGGAGGAGGAGGAGGAGCAGCCGGGGGAAGAGGAGGAGGAGGAGATAGCTCCGATGCAGGAGGAGGAGGCGGAGCAGCCGGACCAGCAGGTGCCTGCCTTCAATATGGAGCAGGCGGAGGCGGAGTTCGCCATCGCCCGGTCCGACGTGATGGCCGAGCAGCAGGCCGCCCTGAAGTCCATTCAAGATGAGGCCTATGTGGAGGCCAACCGGGCGTTCCTCCGGCGGCAGCAGGCGGATACCAACGTGCTCTTCGACGTGCTCGACGCGGAGATAGAGGCGGAGGAGGCCGGAGCGGAGCAGTCGGAGCTGCAGGTGCCGTCCATGCTGCCGGAGCCGAGCACGAAGATAATGGTGATCTCTAACAAGAAGTAGCTATGATCTATTTTCTTTGCATGTCTTTTTATAGATATACGAATCCAGGTTTGCTATTTCACATCTAGATGTGAGATATTACCTCACATCTAACTCCCTCACCCTTAGAGACAAAAAAAGAAAATTCATGAAAGACTTTAAAAAAAAATCAAGGATGAGGGAGTCTAAGTGTGAGAGAGTTAGATGTGAGATAATATCTCACATCTAGATGTGACATAGACAGACCCATACGAATCTAGTATAAGATGTCCGGTTGTAACTGAAAAATTGAGGCATATCCGGTCACTGCCCATGGACGTGTTCGGATGCGTGCTTGGATGCCTGAGGGGCCGGATTTCTATATGTGACTGTAGACGAACCATTCCCAGATCGCCGAGTTGGGTACATCCGTGCATGTGGTCGGACGGATCTGACCGAACATGGCAAGAAAGTATCTCGAAGAATACACTCTAGCCTAGCCAGCCTTCGTTGCCAATGAAATGATGCGTGCTGGCAGATGCTGCGCGGACAACTCGACAAGTTTATTCGATACACACACCTCGCAAACAGGCCACATGCGCGAGACTGAGCCGGTAGACACGTACACTTTTGGCCGGTGGCCACACATTGTAACAGCACGCACCGCAACAGACACACATCACCGTCACTCATCACACACTCAAGACAGACACAGAGACAACCTCACCCGCGGACAACTCTGTACTGCTCTTCCCAGACAACCGTGCATGATGCATGCACCGGCACCGCGTTTCATCACATATATCTTACAGACAGACGTGGCCCGACACGTAGCTGCTGGGCTGTGCGTCTCCCGTGACCTCGGTGTGCTCCCCTCAGTCGTAGGCGGCGCTGAAGAAGGCCTTGGCGGTGCAGGCGGCGAGGATCTGGAGGACGCCGGCGTTGGAGCGGGCGACGCAGCGCGGCGACTTGAACTGGCTGACGGGGGCGCCCAGGGAGAGGTAGTGGCGGAGCACCCGGTGGAAGGTGCCCCGCTGCAGCACCCGCAGCTCCAGAGGGCCGATGGCGCAGGACCGCCGCGACCCGACGTAGCCGGGGTCGGCGAAGGCGCGGTCCAGCTCGTCGCAGCACCCCTGCAGCGCGTCGGCGCTGGCGTCGGCCGCGGCCGCGTTGAGCTCGACGAAGACCACGTAGTGCCCCGGGTCCGACGACATGTCCGCGTGGCTGGTGTAGTCCACCACCTCCAGCTTCTCCGCCGCGAGGAACTTGGCGGCGGCGGCGTCCACGGCCAGCTGCAGGTCCTGCTCGCTGTTCTTGTCGATGTTGATGGACAGCACAAGGTTCCGCCGGCACACGAACTTGAGCTTGGGCGTCGCGTTGTGGAACCCGGCCACCCGCACCACGTCGCCCAGCCTGTACCGGTACAACCCTGCCAAGTAACTCCAGTCACTACAATTCTATCACTGATTGTGTAATTTTTCTTGTGGTTTTCTGAGAGAGGAAACATAGTATCCATCGAAGCAAGTACGTACAAAGTCATGATGCAATGATCGGCCAGCATGAGACAAAGAAGCAATGATGCAACCAAAATTCTCCTATTTGTGGTACTGGCCCGGACCCGATAGATGTGGTCAGGGATTGGACGTGTACCGGCAACCTGTGCGTGCCCACTCGTGCCGTGTGTTGCACCGCTTCTTATCCAATTATCATCTGGCACAGGACACATCATTTCCTGTAGGCCCGCCCGGCCTTGATGTGGCGCCCATGCTCAACCTCATCCGTGGAGCCATGCAGATGCAGGTGAGGCCACGACAAATCCTACTGTTAACTGACGTAGCACTGAAAACTAACACAACGATAGGATAAAGTTCCTCCCGGGGTAGATTGAGTTTTTGTTCTAGCTGGTTCGGTCTTTGATCTTAGGTTTTGTTTTTTGTTTGACGGCTGCGGCCGTTGCATTCACATGTGAATGCGTGTATACGACTTGCCGCCTGCCGGCCTGGTCAAAATTAAACTTTTGTTAACCTGCTCCGGAAATTGAAAAGTGCGAGTTCCAGGCTACTCCATGGATGGGTTAGCTGCTAGCTATAGGGATCAAGAATGTCGCCTCCTGCCTCTCTAGAAGGGGGGAAAAGATGGCTAGGGTTTTCACGTAAGTGCCATCGTCACCACTGGTTCCCCTCGCCTTCGGGAACCCTGGTTTGACGTTAGCCGTGGCTAAGGTTCTGTTCAGGTATCTATCCCGGTGGTGGGCAATGCATCATCGATGGCGTGGAATAAGATATCTCGGTCTTGTCCTCGTTTCGGTAATGCTGATGGCATTGGCAGATGATGCATGGAGCTAAGACAAAGGCTAGATCGTGGACCTTGTTTTTGTCTAGGTTTTGTCTAAGTGATCTTAGACAAATTGTTAGTCAGAGAGGAGGGCGGTGGTTAGTGTTTTCTTCTTTTTTTCCTTCTCCATTCGGAGATGCACAGCAACCTCAGCTTCGTCGGAAAAGCTAGTGATATAATGTCTCCTCTGTTATGTTTGGCCACATCTGGGATGATTATTGAACCACATTTGCCTTCTTGTTCGGGACAACGATCTGATTCCCAGCTTGCTATCACCGGCTTCTCCTGGCTCTGCACGGGACTTTCTTCCGCCGCGTCAACAACGTTACCCAGGCACCGCTGGTGTTCCAGAGATGCAAATGTGACATTGAGTTTTGCTCTAATCCAGGGATTTTTTTTACAGATGTTCATGTTATATTTTTGACGCATTTTGGTTCCTTTAGAACAAATTATGATCAATAATCACTCCATGCGTGCATTTGCGACATAAAATTGATGCACATAAGATTTGTGTTGAAAATTAAGTAGTTATGGCTGCAATTTTATATATCATATGCAATCCATCTATACTAACAATAGAGTAGTTTTTAGTTAAACCCATGTCTTACTAATCCACACCCACACGCCACACATTCTAGTTCTTGTTTCCCTTTGTTTGGACTAACCGCGATAAAATATGCGACGTATGCCTCAATGATGGGCGGGAGCAAGATTATATTGGAACACCGAGTCCTAAGTCGTGTCTTGGCCAGGGCCATATTTTTGGTCTTTGGAAAAACAACGAGCACTTGATTCTTAGTTTTTTGGCTCCATGTGTTGAATGAATGATACTAATATTCATTCCAGACGATGCTGAAAAGTCCTCGGACTCTCATCACTTTTTTGTTTTTTTTCCCGGAGAAAAGGACTTGCATCACCCGTGTCGATTAACTAGTCAACAAAGTTAATGTATGCTCGACGGTGTAACTTTCATACAGATCATCGATCACAAGCTACTATATACGTGACAGTAACGCCACAACTAATGCCCACCGTAGCCGCCGCCTTCTGCTTCGTGAAGCATCGTGACAGCGCAGTAGCACTGTGTTCGACTTTGGTTCACTAGGTCAGAGGAGAGAATCCATGCCCCTCCAATACGTCGCAACCAAACGGGATCGAGTTCATCGGAAGGGCTCGTTTGGTGACCAAATTGATCCACTAGACTAGCTAGATAACCGGGCAGAAAATGGTACTCCGTAGAGCTGCGACGATTAATTTGGATCGGAGGCGAGGCCGTCCACTTCCAAACCCCTGTGCGTTTCGACAGGAATCCGTCGACAGGTGACCGTCTTATCTACTCCCTCCGTTCCATTTTATAGTGCGTCCTAGATTTCCGTGCCTCAACTTTAACCATAAATTTAACCAACGAGATCGACTGCGGCGGGAGGAAAAATTATAAAAATGGATTCGTATTCGAAAGAAGTTTTTAATTATATAATTTTTACTCTTGCCGCAATCGGTCTCGTTGGTTAAATTTGTGGTCAAAGTTGAATCTCGAAAACCGTGGACGCACTATAAAATGGAATGGAGGGAGTACCTAAAAGCTAGCCATTTGGAAAGTGGAGGCTCCACTTGGTTAAGTTAAGACCTCAGTGAAGGACTGATCACCCAGCACAAGGGTTTGGAACCGGAAGGCGACAGGCCAAGTCAATGCCCCCCTTGCCAAGTGAGAGGGAATAACAGTCCTTGGCGGGTTCTTGCATGGAGGACTCCATGGAACGTACTACGTAAAAGAGGCAAGGAATTAAGGTGGTGCATGCGGCGTACCTGCGAATGTGGTCATGACGACCTCGTAGTGCTCGCCGACGACGACGTCCGTCAGTCCGACGGGCTCCGACTCGCCGTAGCACGCGTCGGGGCCGGGGGCGGCCGTGCAGCCAGGCCGGAGGGGGATGAACTCGAAGTAGCCGATGTCGGGGAGCACGGTGAAGGTGGCGGACTCCGGAGGCACCCCCGGCTCCACGTTGGCGCCGATCCACCCCTCGGACGCGCCGTACTCGGCGGCGACCAGCGGCAGCCCGCCCGCGTAGTGCCGGAGCTTCTTCACGTAGTGCTCCATGGACCCCGTCATGATGCCGTAGACGTACTTGGCGTTGGGCCACAGCGCCGGGATCACCCCGTACCAGTTGCTCAGGCCGGCGCACTTGCGCGCCACGGCGTCGGCGAGCTCCGGGTTCGGCCCGGCGAGGAGCGCCGACACGGCCTGCCGCACGGCCGGCGAGGTGACGCGCGTCGGCGACAGGGCGCCGCGGCGGATGTCGGCGCAGAGCTCCTCCCACACCCGCTCGAAGGTCTGGAAGGCGACCACGACGCTGTGCGCGAAGGTGGCCGACACCATCTGCACCTCGCCGGCGGAGAGCAGGCCGCAGAGGAGGTGGCAGTAGAGCGACTGCGCGAAGTCGGCGCCGAAGATCACCTCGTCGGGGCTGCAGCACTGCGACTGCACCACGCGCATCGTCGCCTTGAACTCCTCGCTGCGGTACACGTTGGTGGTCGCCGTGGTCGCCGTCAGCCCGCCCTTGGTCGTGAACTGCCGGCTGCTGTAGATGAACTGCAGCGCCTTGCCGTCCTCCACGGGGAACTCCCTGCCGTTAAGCAGTCAACGTATATACCCCATTAATGGAGGTCACCAACCGAAAAACCTTCGCTAAAACTAGAAGGAGAATGACGGGCCGACGGTACAAGAGGAACAAAAGGAGGTTGCAGTCGTATCGTACGTTAGGATTTTTGTGTCGATCACAGATTTAATTCTACGATTGATTACTCCTTTTCAACACACAGATCGATCGATACTGTTGGTTCACGTGATGTATAAATTGAGAAAACAGCCGAGTTATGGGGGAGGACGACTCCCCGGATCGAGGCCGGGCACCAGAAGCCAAGAAATTAACTCGACGAAATCTGGGATGGATTTGCTCCGTACCTGTTCCTGAAGGCGTAGGAGGTCCGGTATATCTGCATCGTGGACTTGACGAGCTCCTCGTTGAACAGCAGGTACTTGCGCTTCCCCTGCGTCGTGCCGGAGCTGCGCGTGCACGAAGATGCATCGCCATGATCAGTTGAGTCCTTGAGGAGAGCTAAAAGAGGAGGTACACGCTAGTATAGCCTTGATTGCTAGCAAGTGGCAACGAGCGACCAACCTTAGGGAGATGGAGGTGACGGGCTTGCCGGTGAGGACGGGCGTGGCGTCGCCGTCGACGATGCGGTCAATGTAGGGCTCGAGGTCGGCGTGCGTGGCGAGCGGCACGCATTCCTTGAAGCTGGTGGGGTCGGTGCGGCCGGCGAGGCCCAGCCCCCGCAGGTACTCGGCGGCGCCGTTCTCTGCAAGGATCCGCCGCAGCGTCTCCCGCTGCACAATGTCGGCGTCCCGTGTCAGCCGCTCGAACTCGGCGATCACCTTCTCGCCGCTGAACTCGCCGGCCTTCTTCTCCAACATCTTGCCGCCGCTTCCGGTGATGCTACTGCGCTCTCTACCTCGGTCGGGATCCAACCTGCTGCCAGACGCTGCAACAACAGGAAGAAGAGCCGAAACCAAGTCAAAAACATGGAGGAGTGGGCCTAGCTCGACTGTTGAAGAAGAAGATTGTGACGTGAGCGATGAGATTTTTGTCTCCAACATCGCTCGTGTCCTCTTTTGGTTAAAAAGCTCGAGCAGGACAAAAATTAACAGCGGGACTTTTCTTTGCTTCTTCGACGAAACGAAACAAAACAAAACACCAAGGGGCAGGCAAACGAGAGGAGAGGATCGTGAGAAGAGAGCACCGGAAACAGTGGCCACAGGTCTGTCTGTGAGCTTCTCGCTGTCCGTGAGGTGGAACCAAAAACCAAGGCCTAGAAATCTGCTACTAGTGGCTAAAATTAGCTCAGTCGAGGAACAAAGATCCAACGATCTTCTCTCTCTCTCTCTCACGCAAAACTGATGAGGAGGAGCCTAGGACGGAGGGCGGAGCAAAGGAACAGCGCAAGAGACAAAGAACAGCTAGGGAAGGGAGCCCGAGAAAGAAATAAAAGGGAGCCGGAGCGCGTGGGCGCACTCACCTCGGGGCGTCCGCCGAGGGGCCGGGCACGGGCAGGCAGCGGCGGCCGCGGTGCTGCGGCTGCCTAGTCGAGCCGCGGGAACGGACAAAGCGCGACGCGGGAGGGAACGGGAACGGGAACGAGGCGCCCCTCCGCTGCTCAAACACCTATGCCAGGCGCGAAGACGCACAGGGGACAGCGCGCGGCGTGGAGTGGAGAGAGTACGGTGAGGTGAGGTGAGGACTGAGGAGAGGAGACGACGAGCGCGGGCGCATATATACACGCGGGCGACGCGCGGTTTTTTATCTGCGTGCGATGCAGGGCCGCGGGAGTGGTGGTGATACAGGAACAGGCGATCTTTCTTGCCATGGGTTGTTGCTGATGGGACAGGATCATCGCCTTTTCATCTTGCTGTGGCACGACACGATCGGGCTGCAGTAATACGGCGGAAAGTTCGCTATCCAGTTTTATCCATGGCTGCAAATGGGGAGTTGGATGTTAGGAACGGTTTGATTTACGTTTATGCCCTCACGGTAGCGACCGCGATGCCGATCTAATTCACAACATCCTGCTTGTGTCCATCGAGTAATTTTAGGATAATGGAGAGTGGATATTTATATTTTCTACACGGACAATCTCGTAGTACATGTTTTTTTTTTTGTGAAGATGTAGGAAAACAAAGTTTCGCATAAGTTTTACGCTACTTTTTTTTTGGAAAACTTACTATCTATTCACTGACCGCTAAAATAGTACCAAAAACATAAGTAAAAATTCATCTAGGTCAACGGGTTTGTCTTTGGTACATCTAGATGTGCCTTAATTATTGCACATCTAAGTGACTTAATCAAATAAAAAATAAAAAATAATGCTTGCATGAATCTTAGTGTAAAATCAATGACATATGATTTAGATGTGCAATACTTAGAGCACATCTAGATGTGCTTTAGCAAAACTACCACCTAGTGACGACTACAAAGTACAAACATTAGTGCCAGGCAAACATTGTTATAGTAGACAGTTGGCAACTCGTCGTGCTAAGGTCCACCGATGAAAAGAAGCGTAGTTCTTAAGCTCATTTGTTCCAAAAAAAATTAAAAGAAAATATAGGATTCATGTGCTTGACTGAGATCCCTAATGGTATAATAACATGTTAATTATACATTTTCATATGGTTTTGACTCCGCTTATTAGGATTCTTGTGTTTTTTCTATTCATGTAAATCGAACACCTAAGTTTGCAAAATTCCCACGTTTTATTTTTTGAAGAAAAATTGTTTTACACATGCACTCCTGTCCAATTCTTGTTTTCTTTCCTTTCCTGCATTTTTAGAATAATGTTATCCAAATGAACCTTAAATCATTCTTTGAAAATTTTGACCAATGATATTATTGTTTTGGATAATTAGACCGAGAACTCGATAATCATATGCACACTTTTGTCTGAGAAGTACTTTATGGATAATATTATAGTTTGGTTCGTTTTTATGCATGCTCCCCTTGTTACAAAAAGGAATATACGTTTGTTTTTCAAATAGATCATGCATTAGGAGCTCAAGGCCAATGCATGTAGAAGTGTTTATGATCAATACCTCTGTGAGTCAATGCATAACGCCCAAATAATCCCTTTTAACTTTTCCTTGATATGAAACTTCAAGCTACATGTTCCTTTTGGTGTGGAGAAAATTACAACAGAAACTAGTGTCTAGTGGCTAAAGTTCCTTGGGGGTGTGGGGGGGG
>LR738711.1:204377562-204417570 GCA_902687465.1 Secale cereale
AAATCCGTGTGTACTTTGCAAATGTTTATGTCCTCCTCCTTGACCGAATCGCGGATGGAATTGAAGCGTCGCTTTATGTGTCTGGTCCTCTTGTGAAACCTTGGTTCCTTGGCTAGAGCAATGGCACCAGTGTTGTCACAGAACAGAGTCATTGGGTTCAGTGCACTAGGCACAACTCCAAGATCTGTCATGAACTCCTTCATCCAGACACCTTCCTTAGCCGCCTCCGAGGCAGCTATATACTCCGCTTCACATGTAGAATCGGCTACCACGCTCTGCTTGGAACTGCACCAGCTTACCGCTCCCCCGTTGAGAATATATACGTATCCGGTTTGTGACTTAGAGTCATCCGGATCAGTGTCAAAGCTTGCATCGACGTAACCCTTTACGACGAGCTCTTGATCACCTCCATAAACGAGAAACATATCCTTAGTCCTTTTCAGGTACTTTAGGATATTCTTGACCGCTGTCCAGTGATCCATACCAGGATTACTCTGAAACCTTCCGGCCATACTTATGGCAAGGCTGACATCTGGTCTTGTGCACAGCATTGCATACATGATAGAGCCTATGGCTGAAGCATAGGGGACGACACTCATCTTTTCTCTATCATCCGCAGTCACTGGGCATTGAGTCTTACTTAACTTCGTACCTTGCAATACCGGCAAGAACCCCTTCTTGGATTGATCCATTTTGAACTTCTTCAAAACTTTATCAAGGTATGTGCTTTGTGAAAGTCCTATCAAGCGTCTTGATCTATCTCTATAGATCTTGATGCCCAATATGAAAGCAGCTTCACCGAGATCTTTCATCGAAAAACTCTTGTTCAAATACCCCTTCACGCTATCCAAAAATTCTATATTGTTTCCAATCAACAATATGTCATCCACATATAATATCAGAAACGCTATAGAGCTCCCACTCACTTTCTTGTAAATACAAGCTTCATTATAAACTTGTATAAAACCAAACGCTTTGATCACCTCATCAAAGCGAAGATTCCAACTCCGAGATGCTTGCACCAGCCCATAAATGGAACGCTGAAGCCTGCATACTTTGTCAGCATTCTCTGGATCGACAAAACCTTCTGGTTGCATCATATACAACTCTTCCTTAAGAAAACCGTTAAGGAACGCTGTTTTGACATCCATCTGCCAAATTTCATAATCGAAATATGCAGCTATTGCTAACATGATTCGGACGGATTTAAGCATCGCTACGGGTGAGAAAGTCTCATCGTAGTCAATCCCTTGAACTTGTGAAAAACCCTTTGCCACAAGTCGAGCTTTATACACGGTGACATTACCGTCAGCGTCCGTCTTCCTCTTAAAAATCCATTTATTCTGAATGGCCTTCCGCCCTTCAGGTAATACTTCCAAAGTCCATACTTTGTTTTCATACATGGATCCCATCTCGGATTTCATGGCCTCTAACCATTTGTCGGAATCTGGGCCCACCATCGCTTCTCCATAGCTCGTAGGTTCACCGTTGTCTAACAACATGACCTCCAAGACAGGGTTACCATACCACTCAGGTGCAGTGCGTACCCTTGTCGACCTACGAGGTTCGGTAGTAACTTGATCAGAAGCTTCTTGATCATCATCATTGGCTTCCTCTTCAACCTCTGTAGGCTCCACAAAAAACATCTTTCTGTGCTGTGCTACTCTCTGGTTGAAGCAGAGGTTCAATAACCTCATCAAGTTCTACCTTCCTCCCACTCAATTCTTTCGAGAGAAACTCTTTCTCGAGAAAGGACCCGTTCTTAGCGACAAACACTTTGCCCTCGGATCTGAGATAGAAGGTGTACCCAACTGTTTCTTTTGGGTATCCTATGAAGACACATTTGTCCGCTTTGGGTTCGAGCTTTTCTGGCTGAAGCCTTTTGACATAAGCATCGCAACCCCAAACCTTGAGAAAAGACAACTTCGGTTTCTTACTAAACCACAGTTCATACGGTGTTGTCTCAACGGACTTAGATGGAGCCCTATTTAAAGTGAATGCAGCTGTCTCTAACGCATATCCCCAAAACGATAGTGGCAAATCGGCAAGAGACATCATAGAACGTACCATATCTAATAGGGTTCGATTACGACGTTCGGACACACCATTACGCTGTGGTGTTCCGGGTGGCGTCAACTGTGAAACAATTCCACATTTTCTTAAGTGTTCACCAAACTCATAACTCAGATATTCTCCCCCTCGATCAGATCGTAGGAACTTGATCTTCTTGTTACGATGATTTTCAACTTCACTCTGAAATTGCTTGAACTTTTCAAAAGTTTCAGACTTATGCTTCATCAAGTAAATATACCCATATCTACTTAAGTCGTCAGTGAAGGTGAGAAAATAACGATATCCACCGCGCGCCGTTACACTCATCGGACCGCACACATCAGTATGTATGATTTCCAATAAGTCACTTGCCCGTTCCATTGTCCCTGAAAACGGGGTCCTTGTCATCTTGCCCATGAGGCACGGCTCGCACGTGTCAAGTGATTCAAAATCAAGAGACTCCAAAAGTCCATCAGCATGGAGCTTCCTCATGCGTTTCACGCCGATATGACCAAGACGGCAGTGCCACAAGAAAGTGGTATTATCATTATCAACTCTACATCTTTTGGCATCAATGTTATGAACATGTGTATCATCACTATCGAGATTCAATAAGAATAAACCCCTAACTTCGGGTGCATGACCATAAAAGATATTACTCATATAAATAGAACAACCATTATTCTCTGATTTAAATGAGTAACCGTCTCGCAATAAACAAGATCCAGATATAATGTTCATGCTTAACGCAGGCACTAAATAACAATTATTCAGGTTCATAACTAATCCCGATGGTAATCGAAGAGCGAGCGTGCCGACGGCGATCACATCAACCTTGGAACCATTTCCCACGCGCATCGTCACTTCGTCCTTCGCCAGCCTCCGTTTATTCCGCAGTTCCTGTTTAGAGTTGCAAATGTGAGCAACCGAACCGGTATCAAATACCCAGGCACTACAACGAGAGTTGGTAAGGTACACATCAATAACATGTATATCACATATACCTTTGTTGTTGTTGGCCCCCTTCTTGTCCGCCAGATACTTGGGGCAGTTCCGCTTCCAGTGGCCGTTCCCCTTGCAATTGAAACACTCAGTCTCTGGCTTGGGCCCAGCCTTGGGTTTCTTCACTGGATTAGCAACTGCTTTGCCACCCTTCTTAGAGTTACCCTTCTTGCCCTTGCCGTTCTTCTTGAAACTGGTGGTTTTATTGACCATCAACACTTGATACTCCTTCTGGATGTCTGCCTCAGCGACTTTCAGCATCGAAAACAGCTCGGCAATGGTCTTGTTCATCCCTTGCATGTTATACTGCTGCACGAAGCTCTTGTAGCTTGGAGGGAGTGACTGGAGAATTCTGTCAATGATAGCCTCATCCGGGAACACAAGTCCCAGATCAGCTATGCGGGTATAGTACCCAGACATCTTCAGTAAGTGCTCACTGACAGACGAATTCTCCTCCATCTTGCAAGCAAAGAATTTATCGGTGGTCTCATACCTCTCGATCTTAGCATTCTTTTCAAAGATGAACTTCAACTCCGTGTACATCTCATATGCACCATGACGTTCAAAACGCCTTTGAAGTCCTCCTTCCAAGCCGTACAACATGGCACATTGCACTATCGAATAGTCATCCGAACGTGTCTGCCAGACGTTCAAAACGTCCGCAGGGGCTGTTGGAGCGGGGGGGTCACCTAGCGGTGCATTTAGGACATAAACCTTTTGGGCAGCTGTGAGGATGATCCTCAGATTGCGGAGCCAGTCCACAAAGTTGCTCCCGTCATCTTTCAGTTTAGCTTTCTCTAGGAACGCATTAAAATTCAGGGGAGCTACTGCGCGAGCCATCTACAACCAAAAATTTGCAAAGACATTTTAGACTATTGTTCATGATAAGTGAGTTATTACCTAATCAAATTAATTATAACTCCCACTCAAATTGACATCCCTCCGGTCATTCGAGCGTGACATGATCCAAATTCACCAACCCAAGTCCGATCATCACGTGAGATGAGGTGGTGTCAATGGTGAACATCAACATGTTGATCATATCTACTATATGACTCATGCTCGACCTTTCGGTCCTCCGTGTTCCGAGGCCATGTCTGTACATGCTAGGCTCGTCAAGTCTAACCCGAGTGTTCTGCATGTGCAAAACTGGCTTGCACCCGTTGTATGCGAACGTATGGCTCCTGCCGGTTGCCGTATGCATCGACATGCAAGTCGATATTAACTATTACAACATGATCATCTCATACATCAAAATATATCTCATCATGTCATTGGCCATATCATATCACATACATACCCTGCAAAAACAAGTTAGACGTCCTCTAATTTGTTGTTGCATGTTTTACGTGGCTGCTATGGGTATCTAGCAAGAACGCTTCTTACCTACGCAAAACCACAACGGTGATATTCAAGTTGCTATTTAACCTTCTACAAGGACCGCCTTGTTCTATTCCGATTCAACTAAGATAGGAGAGACAGACACCCGCCAGCCATCTTATGCAACAAAAGTCACATGTCTGTCGATGGAACCGGTCTCATGTACGTGGACATGTAAAGTTGGTCCGGGCCGCTTCATCCTATAATACCGTTGAATCAAGAAAGACTAAGGAGGGCAGCAATTTAAACATCAACGCCACAAACCCTTTTGTGTTCTACTCGAGAAAGCATCTACGCAAGATCCTAGCTCATGATGCCACTGTTGGGGAACGTTGCATGGAAAACAAAAAAATTTCTCTACGTTCACCAAGATCAATCTAGTAGATGCAACTACGAGGGGAGAGTAAGATCCACATACCCTTGTAGATCGCTAAGCGGAAGCGTTATGAACGCGGATGATGGAGTCGTACTCGTCGCGATTCAGATCGCCGAAGACCTAGCACCGAAGCAACGGTGCCTCCGCGTTCTTCACACGTACGGCTCGGGGACGTCTCCTCCTTCTTGATCCAGCAAGGGGTGGAGGAGAGGTTGATGGAGAACCGGCAGCACGACGGCGTGGTGGTGATGGTGGAGGAGAATTCCAGCAGGGCTTCGCCTAAGCACTGCGGGAGAAGAAGATGTTGTGGGAGAGGGAGGGCAGCACCGAGGCACAAACTGTGTTAGCTGCCCTCCCTTTGCCCCACTATATATAGGGGGGTGGAGAGGTGAGGGCGCCCTAGGGTTTCCCCCCTAGGGGGCCGGCGGCCAGGGCAAGGGGGGGCGGCGGCCAAGGCAGGGGGGGCGGCGGCCAGGGCCAGGCCCTAGGGTTTCCCCCCCTAGGTGCCTTGCCCCCCAAGGCTAGGGGGTGCGGCCACCCTAGAGGGGTCCACCCCCCTTGGCGCACAAGGAGAGGGCCCAGGGGGGGCGCACAGCCCCCTGAGGGCTGTGGTGTTCCCCTTGTGGCCCATTAGGCCCAGAACTGCTTCCGGACCCCCGAAACCGCTTTCCGGTACTCCGCCGATTTCCCGATGCTCCCCGGAACACTTCCGGACTCCGAAACCTTTCATCCTATATATCAATCTTCGTCTCCGGACCATTCCGGAGACCCTCGTCATGTCCGGGATCTCATCCGGGACTCCGAACAACCTTCGGCAACCATACACTTTTCTCACTAACAACCCTAGCGTCACCGAACGTTAAGTGTGTAGACCCTGCGGGTTCGGAAACCATGTAGACATGACCGAGACACTCCCAGGTCAATAACCAATAGCGGGATCTGGATACCCATATTGGTTCCCACATGTTTCTCGATGATCTCATCGGATGAACCACGATGTCAAGGATTCAGGCAATCCCGTACACAGTTCCCTTTGTCTCGTCGGTATGTTACTTGCCCGAGATTCGATCGTCGGTATCTCTATACCTAGTTCAATCTTGTTACCGGCAAGTCTCTTTACTCGTTACTGTAATACATAATCCCGTGACCAACTACTTAGTCACTTTGAGCTCATTGAGATGACGTATTACCGAGTGGGCCCGGAGATACCTCTCCGTCACACGGAGTGACAAATCCCAGTCTCGATCCATGTCAACTCAACAGACACCCTCGGAGATACCTGTAGAGTACCTTTATAGTCACCCAGTTACGTTGCGACGTTTGGCACACACAAAGCACTCCTACGGTGTCAGTGAGTTACATGATCTCATGGTCATAGGAACTTATACTTGACATGCAGAAAACTATAGCGATAACTGACACGATCAAAAGCTATGTTTAACGTTTGGGTCTCGTCCATCACATCATTCTCCTAATGATGTGATCCCGTTATCAAATGACAACTCATGTCTATGACCTGGAAACCGCGGTCATCTTTGATCAACGAGCTAGTCCTGTAGAGGCTCACTAGGGACACAAAGTCTGTCTATTCATCCACACGTGTATTTGAGTTTCCAATCAATACAGTTATAGCATGGATAATAAACGATTATCATGAACAAGGAAATATAATAATAACTCTTTTATTATTGCCTCTAGGGCATATTTCCAACATTCTCTGCATCCCCCCCACACTTCAGCATGTGGCTTAAGACCTTCATCATGAAGCCGAAGGTGGTTGACGGGGAACACGCAGAGTGTAGGGGCGCCATGATCAGCAAGCTCCCGAACGCAACTTGTCCCAAGGGCTCGTTCGTGGAGATGAACAAGGTCTGGCAGCATGAATGGTTCTATATCATCGAACCCCGTGACACCAAGTGGGCGGCGGAGCCTGCTTTCAGATCCGGACCCTCAATGAGGTTGACCTCGTGGACCAAAAAGAGTCTAGACTGGGGGTCGCATACTGAGGTGACGACTCTCGTGGGTTGTGTGTCCGGTGTGATCTCCGAGGGGCACATGCTCTCCTCCGTGATCCAGGTGATGCTGACCCAGCTTGTTCTCCCTTGCCAAAGCCGGGATTCCTCCCTATGGAAGTTCAATCTGGTAGGAGACAAGCCGCTGAAGCACCTCTTCGGCTCTACGCACATAGAGATCTGGAAGCACCTCTTCAAGAGCCAGAAGGAATGGCCCAAAGAGGACGAGGATGCGGGCTACAGCACCGAAGTTTCCGCGAGAGAGGTAATAATAATCCTTGCCGAACACTTACCCTTTCCCTTATTTAATGATAATAGGAGTTGGAATTTTTACGTGGTATACAGGGCTGGACGAAGAAGGCGGCCTGGATTAAGTGTCCGACGCCTTTGCCCTAAGAGCCAGCACTGCCTCTATTGACGGTGATGTTGGTTCCGGCGCCATACAAGGCGCCGACCAAGAAGCCCAAGAAGTCAAAGGGCAAGGGGGCCGGAGACAGGCCCCGTCCCGCGGGCAAGAAGCCCGAGGACCTCCACATTCTCTCCTCCGATGAACCGGAGGAAGATGATGAGGAGGAAGAGGAGGAAGAAGAAATTCCCCCTGCGCAAGGCAGGGGAAGGAAGAGGGGGGCCGTCGCTGATGTGCCCCAGAGGAAACTAAACCTCGGAGCTAGTTCGAGTTCATCCGAACATAGCTATGTGATGAAGCCCAGGGAAAACCCCCTGCCAGAGACGTAAGTCCGTCCGGACTCAAGTGTTGCACCTCTGTTTATTCAGTTTTATGGTATTTTACTCATTATTTTTCTCCTGCTGACCTACAGCCCTCCCGGTGTAAACCCTGATGTTACATCATCGGAGGAGAACTCTCTGGCGCCTGGGGAGACAGAGAGTGACCCGCCAGTTCGGGCTCCATCGCCCATAATCAGCGGGGAAACCGAAGTGTTGTCCCAGCGGGTTCTCTCCGCCCAAGGAGATGAGGGCGGGGCAGGAGACAGGGCGGCCGAGGGTAATACCTCGGCGGCCGTTGACCATGGGGAGACGCCCCCCATGGAGACCAAAGACGTGGGGCCCAAACAGTCCGGGGCCCCACCGAACACCGTCCCGGAGCCTAGCGGGGCTCCGGGGTCTGAAGACCCGGCTCCTCAAGTAGAGGAGGATACGGCGGCACTCGGGGTTAATCCGGAGGCGCCAGATTCTATGGAGGGAGCACTGCAAAGTGCTCTCGTCATTGAAGAACACCGCACCGTGATGGGTGCGGTGATGAAGAAGATTCAGTCCGTCAAGGGCGGACTGAATGAAGCCTTCAACAGGCTTTTAACAGGCTTTGAGGTAAGCAATGTAATGCTTTCAAGAAATTTTATTTGTGTTAAATACACATATATAACCAGTAGCCCCTGGTGCTTTATGTGATTCTGAAAAGAATCGGACAAAGTATCCATAGAATAGCATACTTACAGAGCTGAACTATTGTGCAAGCTTCCTTAGTTATGGCGACTGCGCGAGACGTAGAGGTTGCCGAACTAAATCGGAAGCTCGAGGTGGCCAGCACGGACCTCGACCACATCAACCAGCGTTTTGATGAAACGCAAGGTATGCGGATTTTTTTGTTTTTAAAATATCAGTAAGACCTAATTGATTGAGTATGATTACAAACTCTAATATTGTATTCTGTATTACACAGTTGGCGCCGTTGAGTTCGAGGCCCTCAAGGGCGAGGTTGCCAAGGCCAAGGAGGAGGCCAAGGCGAACAAGGCGGCCGCTGATAAAGCGATTGCTGATTTGGAGGCCGAAAAGGCGGAGTGCGAGAAGCACAAATCTCGGGTGTTCGAAGTCGAGGTCGAGCTCCAAGATGCCATCCGTAAGTGTGAGGCATCGGAGAAGAAGGCTTTGGAGTAGGCAACCGAGCTGTCTGCGGCAGTAAAGTCTGCCCAGGACGTGCGAGGCAAGGCGCGCAACGCTCGTCAAGAAATCGAGCAGGCACGACAGATAGCATATGGTAAGATATTTCTCTTACCGAGCATCTTCGGAGGGCGGAAGTATATTGGGCTGACACGATTGTGGAGTTCTCCAAGCATGTTTGTTGATCTTCCGAGGAGCAGCGCAGACGCCGCCCAGTATTTCCGAGCCCTGGAGGGGAACAACACGGAAAAGTTGTTTTGGTCGCAGTTCGAGGCGCCAAAACATCCGGTGCCCCTCAACGACCAGATGAAGCAGCTGGTCGAGCTGCACAACATAGTGGGTTCGGCCATGAAGGACTTAATAGTCCGGCTATGGCCCGCTGAGGCAATCCCAAGTAGTTACTTCGGATTGGTGAAGCGGCTCGTCGAGGCGAGTCCGCGGGTCGACGCACTAACGTGTTCGGCCTGCATAGAAGGTGCTCGGATGGCCTTTGCTCGCGTCAAAGTGCACTGGGCGAAGATGAACGCAGTGCATTTAGCTACTGCTGGCCCGCCCGCAGGCAAGGAGCACCGCAAGCTGGATAAGTACTTCGAGGACGTCATCGACGGTGCCCGCCTTGTAGAAGGCCAGTGTTCGAAGGATGTTGTCTTCGAATGATTGTATTCGGATGTAAAGACCAAGCTTATGAATCTGATGTATATAACTTTTGCGCTATTATAATATCAGCGTCCTTTCCCTCCTGTCTGACTATTTATTTTAAATCTGAAAGTTTCCAGTCGTCGGCTTCAGCCCCCAGGTACATAGTACTGGGGTGTTCGGTCATATGCAAATACACGCTTTATCCAACATCTTGGTCCGTATAGGAGGTGTATGCGGAGCGAACCATGCAATCAGACTATGCGGTGTTATTCCTTTCACTTAGTCGTAGGAGTTTGACAAGTGGGGCTAGGTACTAGCCCCTGGTGCGGATGAAGTATCCACTTACACTTGGCTGGGCGAAAAACCAACCCTTCGTATAACACGGGGTAGATCTCTATCGATCGTAGTATAAAACTAAGTCACCGGATTGCAGACCAAGTTCTCACTTGTCATGACAGTCAGTTTTCGGCTTTCTCTACTGAGGTACTTGACCGAACTAGCCGGAAGTACTATCGCAATAGTTCTCGCTTTACACCCTAGCCGAACAATCGGGAACGTAGGGGTAAGCACAGGAGCCGGGCAACCCAACTATTGACCCAAGACATGAATCGGAACTGATGCATATAATGCAAATATCCAGGACACCGAACACTCCCTATAGGTGTTTGGTCTTTTCAGCATATACCAGGGCTGACTACAACCCCTGGTAGTAAACCCTTATTGACAAGGCACATATGGCAATCTGATGTGGGAAAAGAACATTCCATGGTGAGTGAATAAAACTCTGGACATAATACAAATAAAATTGTTCTATTAATATCCCTCTATAGTACAACGAGCCGCAAACTTTACAGATAATGCCGATTACCTTTTTTGGACATTTTACATGCCAAGAAGGTATATAACAAGAAAGAGAAAAAAATGTTTACAAAGGGTCTTAATCTAAAAAAGAAACCTTAGTGCTGGTCCCTGCTGCATGTCTGCGTCGTTTCCTCATCTGTAATGTGTCCTTGAAGGTGTGAGTATGATGGCCGTCTGTTGAAAGGAAAAAGTAAATCTGGAAAAGAATAAATCGATCCGGTGTGGCCATAACAAGTCTGGTTCGTTTAATGAACCTAAAGAAGGTAAGTTTAAAGTACGAATAGGGTCTAACCGAACTATGGACTCTATGCAGGTGCCCCCGGTCGTCGCCCAAGGAATTTTGAAGGCATAATTATGTACTCGAGGAACATATGCTATCACCTTATGGGGCAGTCGACGGGGGCGTAGCTGTCAATCTTGCTCACGCTCATCTAAGCTGCCGCAATGAAGCGTGTGCCGGACACGTTTAGTTGTGTCCGCTGTTGATAGATTATCCGGCTTGAGTAGGCCGCATTGGACTTCGGCTGCTAAGGCCGCAGTGTCCTCCTCCGTACGGAGAGAGCGCTCCATATTTCGATTGACCGTGATAATGCCACGTGGTCCAGGCATCTTGAGCTTTAAATAGGCATAATGCGGGACTGCATTAAAGCGGGCGAAGGCCGTTCTTCCGAGTAGAGCGTGATAGCCACTTCGGAACGGAGCTATGTCGAAGAGTAATTCTTCACTTCGAAAGTTGTCGGGAGAACCGAATACAACCTCCAACATTAAAGAGCCTGTGCATCGAGCTTCAACACCTGGTATCACTCCCTTAAAGGCCATGCTGCTTGGCTTGATTCTTGATGGGTCGATCCCCATCTTGTGGACAGTGTCCTGATGTATCAGATTGAGACTACTGCCGTCGTCCATAAGGACTCGGGTTAGATGGTATCCATCTATTATTGGGTCGAGCACTAAGGCAGCTGAACCCCCATGCCGAATACTAGTCGGATGATCCCTGCGATCGAAAGTGATCGGACAGGCTGACCATGGGTTGAATTTTGGGGCGACAGGCTCAACGGCATAGACATCTCGGAGTGTGCGCTTGCGCTTCCTCTTTGGGATATGAGTGGCATATATCATGTTCACTGTTTTGACCTCCGGTGGAAATTCCTTCTGTCCCCCTATATTCGGCTGGCGAGGTTCATCCCCGTCTTCGCTCTGAGGCTCCTTCCCCTTGTGTTCGGTGTTTAGCTTGCCGGCCTGCTTCAAAACCCAACAGTTACGGTTGGTGTGGTTGGCAGGTTTTTCTGGGGTGCCATGGATTTGGCAGGGCCTGTCTAATATCATGTCCAAACTTGATGGACCGTCTTTGTTGCCTTTAAATGGCTTCTTCCGTTGACCGGGTCTGGTGCCACCGAATCCGGCGTTTATCGATGTATCATCCGGGCTTCCAGAATTGTTTCGACGTTTTTTTTGTTACGTCGTGGCTTTCCATTGCCGTCCCTGACTTCGGATGTTCCAGGGTCACTGGTGCTGCTATGAGCTAACCGGCTATCCTCACCCGCGCAAAAGCGAGTCATGAGTGTAGTTAGGGCTGCCATTGTACTCGGCTTTTCCTGTCCAAGGTATCTGGCTAGCCATTCGTCCCGAATACTGTGCTTGAATGCCGCGAAGGCTTCGGCGTCCGGACAGTCGACGATCTGGTACTTCTTAGTGAGAAACTAGTTCCAAAGCTTGCGGACTGACTCCCCGGGTTGTTGGATTATGTGACTTAAATCGTCAGCGTCCGGGGGCCGGACATAAGTCCCTTGAAAATTGGCCCGAAAAGCGTCCTCCAGTTCTTCCCAACTCCTAATGGAGTTTTCTGGGAGACTGTTTAGCCAGTGTCGAGCTTGTTCTTTTAGCTTGAGGGGTAAATATTTGATGGTGTGGAGATCATCTCCTCGAGGCATGTGTATGTGAAGAATAAAATATTCTATCCAGACGGCATGATCCGTCATTCCATCGTACACTTCGATCTTCACGGGTTTAAACACTTCTGGGAAATCATGACCCAGCACCTCATCGGTAAAGCATAGAGGGTGTGAAGCTCCTCTGTATCTTGCTATATCGTGGTGTATGTCCGATGGTTGTGGTGTTTGGTATTGACCCGGAATTGGTATGTCACCGGTGCGATTGTCTTAATAGCCGCCGTCCCGTGCGGGAGCTCGGTCTCTGGGTCAGAATATAGACCTGGTCTTGCTAGCTTTTTTGTTTAGGTCCTCACGCAGATCGTGTTTTCGGACTTGGCTGCACCCTCCTTTCCTTTATGGAGTGGGGGCTTGTTTATGCCATTGCTAGTGACTCTATCCCGTCCGCGAGGTGGTCGGTCCGACTTGTTGGTGGTGTTAATTTTCGGTGGGACGGGCGCAACGGCCTCGTCGTCGAATTCGGGCAGTAGCTTGCGCTTGGGATAGCCTTTGGTTTGGCCGTTAAAGCCATGTTTCTGTTCAGCGTCTAGCACCTCGTTCCATCTATCATTGAGCGTGTCTTGTGCAACTTGAAGCTGTCTCTGCTGCTTTTTTAAGCTCCGTGCAATGGCTATAAGCCGCCGATGGAAGCATTTTTGTTCGGAGGGTTCTTCTGGGACGGTATATTCATCGTCATCCAGGATAGCCCCTTCTTCGGAGACCGGTTCATAGTCACCGTCTTCGGCATCTCTGTCATCGGACTGCGACTTCGGACTCTGTTCGTCATCCTCTCGCTCCTCCTGCTCTATCGCTGGATCTGCGGGGTCTTTGGCTTGTTCCGGAATATCACCGTCATTAGTCACGGTGTTGCTGTCTTTTCCTTTACGGGATTTTGTTCTTCATTTTGGACGCCGACGCTTGGGAGGTTCTTCGGTGGGTTTATCCTCTACGAGATTTTTTTCGCCGTTGCCTTCTGCCTCTTTGGGTGTATCCACCATATATACGTCGTATGAAGACGTAGCTTTCCACCGCCCTATTATGGGCCGGCTTTGATCTGTATCTGCTTCAGCTTCGAGGTCCATCCCGTCGAAGTCTTCTGAAGCGTAGTCGAGTAGATCGGTTAGATCTTCAACCATGGCTACCAAGTGGGTGGTGGGTGGGGAACGAAATTCTTCATCCCCTGGGTATAGCGCGGCTGTTCATCAGCCTCCAGTTCAAAACGGATATAGTGCGGCTGTGTGCTCTCATCCAAGGAGAGAGATCTTAACGACCTTAACATGTCACCAAGTGGCGAGTGCTAAAAAATATCTGAAGCACAGAATTCGGCGATAGGCGCCTGATTGGATTTGAGGGGTGCAGTTATGCAGTTCGGAATCGGAGACCGGAGCCGAGTCCGGGGTTCCGGTAACACAGACCCCATCAGTTGGGTCCGTGTGCGACTCCAACGCCGTAGAGTCTGCGGCTCCCGTGGTGGGGTTGAGCTTCCCATCTTCGGGTGACGCAAGCTGTTCTGGATCTAGGGCCAAAACTGTTATAGGTGGTGTTTCCTGATCCGATGACACAGTTAAGTCATGATCATCGTGGTGGCAGAGAGGGGTTGCCACTGTCTCGAATCCGGTGAAGATCAAGTCTCCATGGATATCAGCAACGTAGTTCAAGCTACCGAATCTGACATGATGGCCAGGGGCGTAGCTCTCGATCTGCTCAAGGTGGCCTTCAGTGTTGGCACGGAGCGCGAAGCCGCCGAACACGAAAAGTTGGCCAGGAGGGAAAATCCCCTCGACATCGCCGTTGCTGTTGACGACGTGATCCATCAGTCCTTCCATCGACGACATAGTGGAATTCTCAATGAAAGCACCAATGTCGGTGTCAAAACCGGCGGACTCGGGTAGGGGGTCCCGAACTATGCGCCTGAGGATCGATAGTAACATGAGGCAGGGGACACGACGTTTACCCAGGTTCAGGCCCTCTTGATCGAGGTAAAACCCTACTTCCTGCTATATTAGTATGGATGAATATGTGTACAAGAGTTGATCTACCTCGAGATCGTAATGACTAAACCCTAGGTCTAGCCTATGAGGATATTATGATTCTTATCTAGCCTCTATGGACTAAACCCTCCGGTTTATATACACACCGGAGAGGCCTAGGGTTTGTACATATCATCTTGCAGAGGAAGGAAAATCTACACCCGAGCCTGAAACTTGCCATTACAAGAATCCAGGAGTCCTTTCCGGATACGAGAGATGATCTTCTATAATAATATTCATAGCCCACCAGTTCAGCCCACCAGGAGTTTGTCCGGCCACCTGAGGACCCCCCGATCCATGACTCCCTCAGGGAGAAAGAAGAATTTTTCCATTTACAATGTCGGGAAGGTTTTTCCATGTATAACCTCATTGACCGGGTAAGTTCTTCTTCAATTGCTAGCATCATCAACCTTCTTTACTGAGATGTGCTGATCGAACCATATTCGGCTGTCTTTTTAAAACATACATGGGGGGAGGTAATCGAGGGGGTTCATTGCCCTGCCCCGCAACCAGAGGACCGTGTTCGCGACAAAGATCCCGGATTCGAAGAGGATTCAGATATATCCATAGAACTCATCGATAGAGTTTTCTATTAGGCGATCCATGAGGGTAGAGAAGTGGCAATTATAGCCGATTATCCCGGTTTTCTTCCTTCCTCCAATGCAAGTGCCCAGAAGACATTCTCTCAAAGAGAGCCTTCCCTTTCCGCCTCACCCACTGCACTAACTCGTGCTCAAAAGGGCGGCGCTCGGCATGCCGCACTGCATCGAGGGCATCTTCTAGGGGGAAAGTACCTATGCTAGGAGAGCCTTCAAAACGAAAAGAAACAGGGGCACCGTCGAGCCTCCTCCTTCATGGAAGAGGTATAATTTTCAATATGCACTCTAGTTCGAGCCCGGGCTGTTACATTTCCCCTTCTGTCTTATTCCAGAAGGAGCGTACACCGGACTGCATCCAAGGACCCAGTTGGCCGATCACCAACCAATCCAGCCCCGGGCTCATCAACAAGGACAAGAATCATATGGATGTAGCGCCAATTGTCCACTGCAGGAGGATTCATACAACATGTCAATCATGAACCTCGAGGTGAAGAATGCGATGAATCATCGGCGGCAAAATGAAGCCATGCGTGCTTCAACCTTTAATGAGGAGGAGTTCAACGCCTTTAGCTCCGTGGATGCATATATCCGAGATGCTCGGGACAATCTTGCAGGAGCCACTCACCTGTTTTCAAAGGATATGCGGGTAAGAATTTGTGTAAATTCAATAAGTATATGCCAGTTGTCGTGGAATTGTCACGGCAAATGTCCTTAGTGTGAGGACTTAGTCGTGAGGCCAACGCATCTATGTGGTAGCTTGAGAGGGGTTGAACGTAATCGAGAGACGCAACACAAGACAAGGATTTAGACAGCTTCGGGCCCCGGGAAACATCATCCGGTAACAACCCTACATGCTGTTTGTGGCTAGGTCTCATTATCATCACGAGAGAATCTCCGAGTAAATTGGCTCTTTGTGTCTAGCCCTAGAGATTGTTTCCTCTTGCCTCCCCCTCTTTGGGGAGCCCTGCCCCTCCTAATATATGTTGAAGGGGCGGGTTACATGACTAGTCCCAGTAGGATTAGGATTACTCTATTACAAGTGGAGTCCTAGTCTTGCTTCCTTTGTAAGGGGATATTCCATATGCCTTTCCTCGTAAACCGGCCCACCATTAAGATAAACCGGCCTTCTGGGCCTTGGGCCTTATCATCCGTCCGTCGCCCGCCGGGTTACCAGTGAGTCATAATGTTCAGGCAGGTTGCTTGTAAACCATCTGGTCAGGGCGGGTCGCCAGTGAATCGCAAGTGTAAACCCGGTCTCAAGTAAACCGCCAAGTCCGGCCTGGTTATATTTCCAGTTGGGTCATACCGCGGGGTATATCCCCGACATTAGCCCCCAGTTTAGCTTGGATTTATCCATGGTAAACTTATGCTGCAAAATAAACACAAGAACAAATTTCACAGGTTGTGCTCCGGGTTAAGAATTCTTGTAAACCGACACCTGACCATCCTTAAGTCCTTGTCCTTTCCTTCTTCTAAAAAATCCGAGTCAATAGACCAGCTTCATAATCAATTTGCTTGCAGAAGATATTTTGTAAATAAAGAATCCATTTGAATCGGCCTTCAATGCTCTGATTTGTCAAAAATATTGGTCTTCAAATATTCAACTGATATCCAACCGCTTGAAGATACCGGTTTATGATTACCACCATTGCCGGGCTATAAAAACTGATAATTCCGGGTCATGACTGCTATAGTCACCGGGTCATGATTATTACCAACGCCGGGTCACACAATTGATCTTCCTGGTTTGTTAAAAACTGAGAATTTGAGGATGTCCCTCCTTTATATGCATATTACCTGTATATAAAAACATCAATAGGGCAGTGTAATGGTGCTCAGAGGAATTAAAATGTCCTGATAAAATATATAGGAGCGCTAACACCTGATTTCCTCGAATAACAGATGGGTCGGCCGGCGCCAACGGGCTAGTTGTCCTCCTCGTTGTAAGCCGGCGCGGTCGCGAAAGACGGCCATGGCATTGTAAACCGGCGCTGCCGCGAGAGACGGCCATGGCGTTGTAAACCGACGTGGTTGCGAGAGACGGCCACATCGCTATAAGCCGGTGTGGGAGTCCGTTGAGTAACGAGAACCACTTGTGCCGAATGATGTTTGGCGTGCCTCCATCTCCGTGGTATAATACCACTTTGTAATGAATAATTCTTCTGCATATAAAATACAGCAGGGCAAAATAATTTTGCTCGGATGAATTAATATGTGCTTAAAAATAAATAGGGTAAATAGCACCTGGGTTTGTTCGGACGACGGATGATCCGTATCTAGCACCCGTGAATAATTGCCAATGAAACAATGTACGTGGTATATGTGCATGAGCAAGGTACTAATTGTTCATTGAGAGCACAACAACGCTTGGAAGCGCGGGCGGGTCAGGAAGAGCCGCGACAGGGGCGAAGTTTGCAGAGACGACAAAGTGGTCGGGCGGCTTGAAAGTGACGGCTCAAGGGCAACTCGCAACAGCGGCTTCTAGGCTGAAATCGAGTCCGATTCGATGCCTCAGGGGCGAGGTGAGGCAAGCGACTGGGTCAAACCTATTGCGGCTCGGCGTCGGCGAATCCGGATTGTGGCTGTGATTGCTTTTTCCAATCGACGTCGGTAACTCCTCCAGGTTGTCGAGATTCGTTTCCAATTGGTCGATGTATCAAACATTTTCCAGTGCTTGTCTTTGCAAGGTAAAATACTGCCCTTGTAGATTGATTCCATCATCATGTGAGTACTAAAAAAGGCCTCTAATACTTGTACTGATTCTGTTTGATGTTTTGATGCTGCGCGTAGTAACAGCAGCAAGGTAGCAGCCTCGAGACTTAAAGTGACTCTCTGTACATCAGTTTGAATCCGTCTTGGAGTTGTCGGATCATACCGGCCGCTCTAGGAGAAAGTCATCTTTGTTTGGACTGTCAGATCGACAATATTATATACGGCGACTCGTCATGGCAGGACGACAGAGGCGCATAGCGAGGCGGGTCAACGACCCAAAGTGCGGCAGCTCAATGGCTCGAAGCAAGAGGGCGGGTCAACAGCTCATCCGTGTTTGATGTTCAATGTAGCAAATACCAAATCATCTTCTAACTCGACGAATCGTCGGGTCATGATCTGTTGCACTGTACGCAGCCCTAATTTTCCCTTGAATAGCAAATCTCATGGATTGCCAGTGCAGACACTTCTAAACCGGTTCTTCTTGATCCGAAATTTCACGAACTTCTCGAAACCCTAGAAAAGGTCCCTCCAAGAACTCAACACCACCGTGCGCGAGCCCCATGGTGGGCGCCAACTATCGTGGAATTGTCACGGCAAATGTCCTTAGTGTGAGGACTTAGTCGTGAGGCCAACACATCTATGTGGTAGCTTGAGAGGGGTTGAACGGAATCGAGAGAGGCAACACAAGACAATGATTTAGACAGCTTCGGGCCCCGGGAAACATCATTCGGTAATAACCCTACATGCTGTTTGTGGCTAGGTCTCATTATCATCACGAGAGAATCGCCAAGTAAACTGTTTGTTTGTGTCTAGCCCTAGAGATTGTTTCCTCTTGCCTCCCCCTCTTTGGGGAGCCCTGCCCCTCCTTATATATGTTGAAGGGGCGGGTTACATGACTAGTCCTAGTAGGATTAGGATTACTCTATTACAAGTGGTGTCCTAGTCTTGCTTCCTTTGTAAGGGAATATTCCTTATGCCTTTCCTCGTAAACCGGCCCACCATTAAGATAAACCGGCCTTCTGGGCCTTGGGCCTTGTCATCCGTCCGCCGCCCGTCGGGTTACCAGTGAGTCATAATGTCCAGGCAGGTTGCTTGTAAACTGTCTGGTCAGGGCGGGTCGCCAGTGAAGCGCAAGTGTAAACCGGGTCTCAAGTAAACCGCCAAGTCTGGTCGGGTTATATTTCCGGTCGGGTCATACCGCGGGGTATATCCCTGACACCAGTAGCACCCGAGACTTGAAGCAGTTGATCCAACCGATTTAAGGATCGTTATAACCGCAGGTTCTTAAGGAAAAGAATGATGTGCTGTCCCAAGAGCTTGAAGTAAACCGGGCCAAGCTGAATGTAGTCACCGATGAGCTGGAAGAAGTGAAGAAATCCACAAGGGGATCTCATGGTAAGGGTGAATACTGTCCGACAATTACGATTTTTGCCTTCAATGATGTTTAAGCATACCGCTTCCACGCTACTTCCCGAGTTTGCGTTGGTATTTCCCTTGAAGAGGAAAGGGAGATGCAGCAAAGTGAAATAAGTATTTCCCTCAGTTTTGAGAACCATGGTATCAATTCAGTAGGAGATTACACACAAGTCGCCAAATACCTGCACAAATAATCAAACGACTTGCACCCAATGCTATAAAGGGGTTGTCAATCCCTTCTAGGTTACTTGCAAAATTGAGATCTGATACAGATAGATGAACAAGTAAAGTAAATACTTTTGGGGTTTTGGTTTATAGATTTAAAAGTAAAAGATTGCAAAATAGTAGATCTGAAACTTATAAGATGTAAAATAGACCCCGGGGCCATAGGTTTCACTAGAGGCTTCTCTCATGATAGCAAATATTACGGTGGGTGAACAAATTACTGCCAAGCAATTGATAGAAAATAGAATAATTATGAAGACATCTAAGGCAATGATCATGACTATAGGCATCACGTGCGAGACAAGTAGACCAAATCCTGCCTGCATCTACTACTATTACTCCACACATCGACCACTATCCAGCATGCATCTAGAGTATCAAGTTCATAAGAACAGAGTAACGCCTTAAGCAAGATGGCATGATGTAGAGGAATTAACTCAAGCAATATGATGAAAACCCCATCTATATATCTTCATAAGAACAGAGTCACTGGGATTGAGCAGCGCAAGATTGAACCCTAAGCAAAGCACTTCTCCCATTGCAAGAAATATCAATCTAGTTGTCCAAACAAGACCGATAGTTCAAAGAGAATTACTAAGATATTAGATCATGCATATAAGAATTTAGAAAAGACTCAAATACTATTCATATACAATCTGATCATAAACCCACAATTCATCAGATCTTGGCAAACACACCGCAAAAGAATATTACATCGGATAGATCTCCAAGATCAACGAGGAGAACATGGTATTGAGGATCCAAGAGAGAGAAGAAGCCATCTAGCTACTAGCTATGGACCTGTAGGTCTGTGGTGAACTACTCACGCTTCATCGGAAGGGCAATAGGGTTGATGTAGATGCCCTTCGTGGTTGATTCTCCCTCTGGCAGAGTACCGAAAAAGGCCTCCAGATGGGATCTTGCGGGAATAGAAGGTTACAGTGGCGGAGAAGTGCTTTCGATGGATGTTCCGATGTTTGTGGAATATATGAGAATATATAGGCTGATGAAATAGGTCGGTGGATGCTCGAGGGGCCCACAAGGGTGGGGGGCGCGCCCTCCGTCCTTGTGGCCGCCTCACAGCTTCCGTGACGTGCACTCCAAGTCCATATGATGTCTTCTGGTCCAAGAAAAATCCTCATGAAGTTTCGTTCCATTTGGACTCCGTTTGTTATTCCTTTTCTTCGAAACTTAAAAACAAGGAAAAACAGAAACTGGCACTAGGCTCTGGGTTAATAGGCTAGTCCCAAAAATCATATAAAATAGCATATAAATGCATATAAAACATCCAAGATAGATAACATAATAGCATGGAACAATAGAAAATTATAGATACATTGGAGACGTATCAAGGATCCCCTAGCTTAATTCCTCCTCGTCCTCGAGTAGGTAAATGATAAAAACAGAATTTTTGATGTGGAATGCTACCCAACATATTTTTTATTGTGGCATGAATGTTCAGATCCATAAGACTCAAAATAAAAGTTTATCAATATCAACATAATAATACTTTAATCACACTAAAAGCAATCTATAAAGCTTCAAAAATAACATGGCTAAAGAACGTTATCCCTACAAATAATATAGTCATTATGCTCACTTTTCTTAACACAAAACACCCCTCATGCCCGTCCCAGAGTCAGCCGAGCAATTGCTTTCATACTCTACTTTTTCAAGTCTGTTTCAACTCTTCACGCAATATATGAGCGCGAGCCATGGACATAACACTATGGGTGGAATGGAGGTGGTAATAGACAAAAGGTGGGAGAATGTCTCACATCAACTAGGCCAATCAATGGACTATGGAGATGTCCATCAATCAATATCAATGTGAGTAAGTAGGGATTGCCATGTAACGGATGCACTAGAGCTATAAGTGTACGAAAGCTCAAAAAGACAACTAGTGGGTGTGCATCAACTTGCTTGCTCATGAAGACCTAGGGCATTTGAGGAAGCCCATCGTTGGAATATACAAGCCAAGTTCTATAATGAAAAAGTCCCACTATTGATACATGAAAGTGACAACATAGGAGACCCTCTATCATGAAGAACATGGTGCTACTTTGAAGCACAAGTGTGGAAAAAGATAGTAACATTGTCCCTTCTCTCTTTGTCTCTTTTTTTGGCGGGCTTCTTTGGCCTCTTTTGTTTATTTGGGCTTCATTGGCCTCTTTTATTTTTGATAACCTCACACGACACAATGCTCTAATAATGATGATCATCACACTATTATTTACTTACAACTAGATATTACAACTCGGTTCTTAGAACAAGGATATGACTCTATATGAATGCCTCTGGCGGTGTACCGGGATGTGCAATAACCAAGAGTGACATGTATGAAAAATATGAATGGTGGCTTTGCCACAAATACTATGTCAACTACATGATCATGCAAAGCAATATGACAATGATGAAGCGTGTCATAATAAACGGAATGGTCGAGTTACATGGCAATATATCTAGGAATGGCTATGGAAATGCCATAATAGGTAGGTATGGTGGCTGTTTTGAGGAAGGTATAAGGAGGGTTTATGCACCGGGGAAAAGTTGCGCGACACTAGAGTGGCTAGCAAGGAGGAAGGGTGAGAGTGCGTATAATCCATGGACTCACATTAGTCATAAAGAACTCACATACTTATTGCTAAAAATCAACTTAGCCCTCAAAGCAAAGCACTACGACGCATGCCCCTAGGGGGGAGGTTGGTAGGAGTTAACAACCGCGCGCCCCGACCTTCCCACAAAGAGGAAACAATCAAGATACAGTGCGCGCCAATTTGGTTACCTAGGCCATACGTGCATGCTTCGGGAATCACAAACCTTAACACAATTATTTCTTTAACCTCACAAACTACCTCTAGCATGACTCTAATATTACCATCTTAACATCCCAAAACAATTACAAGTTGTCAAACTTCACATAATTATTAATGCTCTATATATGAAAGTTTTTATTATATCTCCTTTGGATGTCTATCATATTAGGACTAATTTCATAACCCAAGCAAATTACCATGTTGTTCTTAAGTACTCTCAAAATAATATAAGTGAAGCAAGAAAGTTCAAAAATTTGTACAAAATAAAACCACCAACGTGCTCTAAAAAGATATAAGTGAAGCACTAGAGCAAAATTGCCTAGCTCAAAAAGATATAAGTGAAGCACATAGAGTATTCTAAGAAATCACGATTGAAGCGTGTCCCTCTCAAAAGGTGTGTACAACAAGGATGATTGTGACAAACTATAAAGCAAAGACTCATATCATATAAGACGCTCCAAGCAAAACACATATCATGTAGTGAATAAAAATATAGCCTCAAGTAAAGTAATCGATGGATGAAGACGAAAGAGGGGAAGCCTTCTCGGGGCATCCCCAAGCTTAGGCTCCTGGCCTTCCTTGAATTTTACCTTGGGGTTCCTTGGGCATCCCCAAGCTTAGGCTTTTTCCACACATTATTTCCATCAAATCCTTACCCAAAACTTGAAAACTTCACAACACAAAACTCAACAGCAAATCTCGTGAGCTCCGTTAGTAAAACAAAGCAAATAACCACCCAAGGTACTGTTGTGATCTTATTCTAATTTCATATTGGTGTAATATTGATACGTCTCCAACGTATCTATAATTTTTGATTGTTCCATGCTATTATATATTCTGTTTTGGATGTTTAATGGGCTTTATTATACACTTTTAGATTATTTTTTGAACAAACCTACTAACCCAAGGCCGAGTGCAAATTGTAGTTTTTTTTGCCTATTTCAGTGTTTCGCAGAAAAAGAATATCAAACGGAGTCCAAACGGAATGAAACCTTCGGGAGAGTTATTTTTGGAACCGTATCTACACAGAAGACTTGAAGTACATGCGAGGGAACAAGAAAGGCGGCCACGAGGGCAGGGGCGCGCCCCCACCCTCGTGGGCCCCCTCTGGCTCGCCAGGTGCCCCTCTTCCTCTTATATATATCCTTGTACCCTGAAAACATCGACGCAACAGACGAAACCCTAATTCCACTGCCGCAACCTTCTGTTCCAGTGAGATCCCATCTTGGGGCCTGTTCCGGAGCCCCGCCGAAGGGGGGATCGATCACGGAGTGCTTCTACATCAACACCATAGCCTCACCAATGAGTTGTGAGTAGTTTACAACAGACCTTCGAGTCCATAGTTATTAGCTAGATGGCTTCTTCTCTCTTTTTGGATCTCAATACAAAGTTCTCCTCGATCTTCGAGGAGATCTATTCGATGTAATCTTTTTGCGGTGTGTTTGTCGAGATCCAATGAATTGTGGGTTTATGATCAAGATTATCTATGAACAATATTTGATTTTTTTGTGAAATCTTTTATGTATGATTATAATATCCTTGCAAGTCTCTTCGAATTATTGGTTTGGTTTGGCCTACTAGATCTATAGTTCTTGCAATAGGAGAAGTGCTTGGCTTTGGGTTCAATCTTGCGGTGTCCTTTCCTAGTGACAGCAGGGGCAGCAAGGCACATATTGTATTGTTGCCATCGAGGATAAAAAGACGGGGTTTTATATCATATTGCTTGAGTTCACTCCTCTACATCATGTCATCTTGCTTAAGGCGTTACTCTGTTCTTATGAACTTAATACTCTAGATGCATGCTGGATAGCGGTCGATGTGTGGAGTAATAGTAGTAGATGCAGAATCGTTTCGGTCTACTTGTTACGGACGTGATGCCTATATATAATGATCATGCCTAGATATTCTCATAACTATGCTCTTTTCTATCAATTGCTCGACGGTAATTTGTTCACTCACCGTAGAATTCTGCTATCATGAGAGAAGCCACTAGTGAAACCTATGGCCCCCGGGTCTGTTCTCATCCTATTAATCTTTCATCTACTTTACTTTGCATTATTTACTTTCTGTTTCTATACCAAAAATACCAAAAATATTATCTTATCATATCTATCAGATCTCACTTTCGTAAGTGACCGTGAAGGGATAGACAACCCCTTATCGCGTTGGCTGCAAAGTTCTTATTTGTTTGTGCAGGTGCGAGGGACTCACGCGTGGTCTTCTACTGGATTAATACCTTGGTTCTCAAAAACTGAGGGAAATACTTACACTACTGTGCTGCATCACCCTTTCCTCTTCGAGGGAATACAATGCAAGCTCGAGAAGTAGCATGAATGATAGGAGAAGTTTGATATTTGATGATTGTTTTGAGATATGAGGACGATGATATTAGAGTCATGCTAGTGGAGTAATTGTACATTTGAGAAACACTTATGTTAAAGTTTGTGATTCCCGTAGCATGCACGTATGGTGAAACGTTATGTGATGAAGTTGGAGCATCATTTATTTATTGAGTGTCATCCTTTGTGTGGAGGTCGGGATCGCGCGATGGTTAACTCCTACCAGCCCTTCCCCTAGGAGCATGCGTTGAATACTTTGTTCTGATAACTCGTAGATTTTTGCAATAAGTATATGAGTTCTTTATGACTAATGTTGAGTCCATGGATTATACGCACTCTCACCCTTCCACCATTGCTAGCCTCTCTTGTACCGCGCAACTTTTGCCAGTACCATATACCTTCCTCAAAACAGCCACCGTACCTACCTATCATGGCATTTCCATAGCCATTCCGAGATATATTGCCATGCAACTTTCCACTATCCCGTTCATATGACATGCTTCATCATCATCATTCACATAGAGTCATATTTTGTTCTAGCTTCGAGTTGTAATCTTTGACTTGTAAGTAAATAGAAGTGTGATGATCATCATTATTAGAGCATTGTCCCAGTGAGGAAAGGATGATGGAGACTATGATTCCCCCAAAAGTCGGGATGAGACTCCAGACGAAAAAAGGGAGAAAAAAAAAGAGGCCATAAAAAAGGGAGAAAAAAAGAGATAGGGGGGCTAATAAAAAAAAGAAAAGCCCCCCCCCCCCCAAATGAGAGAAAATAGAGAAGGGACAATGCTACTATCCTTTTCCACACTTGTGCTTCAGAGTAGCACAATGATCTTCATGATAGAGAGTCTCTTGTTTTGTCACTTTCATATACTAGTGGGAATTTTCATTATAGAACTTGGCTTGTATATTCCAACAATGGGCTTCCTCAAATGCCCTAGGTCTTCATGAGAAAGCAAGTTGGATGCACACCCACTTAGTTTCTTTTGATGAGCTTTCATACACTTATAACTCAAGTGCATCCATTGCATGGCAATCCCTACTCACTCACATTGATATCTATTGATGGGCATCGCCATAGCCCATTAATACGCCTAGTTGATGTGAGACTATCTTCCTCTTTTTGTCTTCTCCACAACCACCACTCTATTCCACCTATAGTGCTATATCCATGGCTCACGCTCATGTATTGTGTGAAAGTTGAAAGGTTTGAAATTTTTTGAGTATGAAACAATTGCTTGGCCGAAAATGGGGTTGTGCATGACTTAAATATTTTATATGATGAAGAGGGAGCATAGCTAGACTATATGATTTTGTAGGGATAACTTTCTTTGGCCACGTTATTTTGAGAAGACAAGATTGCTTTCTTAGTATGCTTGAAGTATTCTTATTCTTATGTCAGTACAGACTTTTGTCTTGAATCTTTCGGATCTGAACATTCATGACACAATAAAGAGAATTACATTGAGAATTATGTTGGTTATCATTCCACATAAAAAAAATTCTGTTTTTATCATTTACCTACTCGAGGACGAGAAGGAATTAAGCTTGGGGATGCTTGATACCTCTCCAATGTATCTACACTTTTTGATTGTTCCATGCTATTATGTATTCTGTTTTGGATGTTTAATGGGCTTTATTATACACTTTTATATTATTTTTGGGACTAACCTACTAACCCAAGGCCCAGTGAAAATTGCTATTTTTTCCCTATTTCAGTGTTTCACAGAAAAGGAATATCAAACGGAGTCCAAACGGAATGAAACCTTCGGGAGAGTTATTTTTGGAACCGTATCTACACTGAAGACTTGGAGTACACGTGAGGGAACAAGAGAGGCAGCCACAAGGGCAGGGGCATGCCCCCCACCATCGCGGGCCCCCTCTGGCTCCCCCGGTGCCCCTCTTCCTCCTATAGATATCCTTGTACCCTGAAAACATCGAGGCAAGACACGAAACCCTAATTCCACCGCCGCAACCTTCTGTTCCCATGAGATCCCATCTAGGGGCCTGTTCTGGAGCGCCGCCAGAGGGGGGATCGATCACGGAGTGCTTCTACATCAACACCATAGCCTCACCAAAGAGTTGTGAGTAGTTTACCACAGACCTTCGGGTCCATAGTTATTAGCTAGATGTCTTCTTCTCTCTTTTTGGATCTCAATACAAAGTTCTCCTCGATCTTCGAGGAGAGCTATTCGATGTAATCTTTTTGCGGTGTGTTTGTCGAGGTCCGATGAATTGTGGGTTTATGATCAAGATTATCTATGAACAATATTTGATTCTTTTATGAAATCTTTTATGTATGATTATAATATCCTTGCAAGTCCCTTCGAATTATTGGTTTGGTTTGGCCTACTAGTTCTATAGTTCTTGCAATGGGAGAAGTGCTTCGCTTTGGGTTCAATCTTGCGGTGTCCTTTCCCAGTGACAACAGGGGCAACAAGGCGCGCATTGTATTGTTGCCATCGAGGATAAAAAGATGGGGTTTATATCATATTGCTTGAGTTTACCCCTCTACATCATGTCATCTTGCTTAAGGCGTTACTCTGTTCTTATGAACTTAATACTCTAGATGCATGCTGGATAGCGGTCGATGTGTGGAGTAATAGTAGTAGATGCAGAATCGTTTCGGTCTACTTGTTACGGGCGTGATGACTATATATAATGATCATGCCTAGATATTCTTATAACTATGCGCTTTTCTATCAATTGCTCGACAGTAATTTTTTCACCCACCATAGAATTCTGCTATCATGAGAGAAGCCACTAGTGAAACCTATGGCCCCCGGGTCTATTCTCATCATATTAATCTTTCATCTACTTTACTTTGCATTATTTACTTTCCGTTTCTATACCAAAATAATTATCTTATCATATCTATCAGATCTCACTTTCATAAGTGACCGTGAAGGGATTGACAACCCCTTATTGCGTTGGCTTCGAAGTTCTTATTTGTTTGTGCAGGTGCGAGGGACTCGCGTGTGGTCTCCTACTGGATTGATACCTTGGTTCTCAAAAACCGAGGGAAATACTTACACTCATGTGCCGCATCACCCTTTCCTCTTCGAGGGAATACAACGTAAACTCGAGAAGTAGCAAATATCTACTGTATTCCAAATTAACCATGGTTCATACCCCCCGATACTAGCCATAGATGCATCAAAATAAGTAAAGAACACATAAATAATAGAGTATGTCAAAAACAGAACAGTCTGGAGCAATCTGAAAACTTTGCACACTTATGTAACTCTAAAAATTCTGAAAAATGGGACGACGTGGGGAATTTGTATATCAATTTAGTGTAAAAATTTCATAAGGTTTAGAAGTTCTAGTAAATTATTGAATTTTCTGCACTGGGCGTAAAAGTTTCTGTTTTTCAGCAAAATCAAAACAACGGTCACCATAAGCCATCACAAAGGTCTTAGTTGGCTCAAACACTAATTAAAACACCAAAACATAATAATTCCAGAAGTAATAATGTGTAAAACTTGCAAAAAAGAACCAAAAAGTAAAAGGCAAAAATAAAATTGGGTTGCCTCCCAACAAGCGCTATTGTTTAACGCCCATAGCTAGGCATAGAACACGAATAGATCTAGGTATTATCATCTTTCGTATGCAATCCATAGGTAGCTCTCATAATGGATTAATAAGGCAATTTGATTTTGTTTTTTGGAAAGTGTTCCATGCCCTTCATTAATGGAAATTGAAATCTAAGAGCATCTCCAGCCGCGCCCCCAAGGAGGCCCCCAGGCATTTTTTCGTCCGCCGGCGCCAAAAAATCGGCTCAGTCGCGCCCCCAAGAGCCCAGTTTTCGCCGGCTCGGGCCGAAATTGGTGCCGACGGACCCAACCCGAACCCGGCGCGCTGGGGGTCGCTCGGGGGCGCCGGGCGAATCGTTTTTGGCGCGAAAAGACGCGAGGCCGCCGCGTCAGCGACTCGACTCTCTTCTCGCCGCTTCGTCGTCCTCATCGCCTCGTTTCCCGTGGCGAATCAATGCCAAAGCTGCGCGCGCTGCCGCGCCGGTCAGCCTCCATTGATGCATCACGGGCAGCGTAGTGAAGGCTGGGCCATGTGTCCGTCGACCACCACGCAATCACGCCACGCGTAACGCGCCGGCCAAGCCTACCACATGGCGCCTCCGCCTATAAAAGCCGACCACAAGCGCGCCGGAGACTCGCACAGAGCATCCACCGCCGACGCGCCCATTTCTCCCCCTTTCCTCCTCTCGCCATCCCTAGTTGAGAAGCATGGTGTAATGCCCAGGATGGGACTATACCTCCTACGTGTCGAGGCACGACTTAAAGGTATAAGCCCATCCTAGAATGATCTCCAGTTTGGTATCTTTGCACGACTCATGTAAAAGAGGGATTAAATTGCAAAAGGAGATAGTTGGCTTACACTCGCCACTTCACACAATACATTACATAAGCAAAACATCATTCAAAACATCACAACCCGACTACGGGTGAAGATCCAAAAGAAAGATACCAAAACAACATAAAACCACAGGTCATGATCGAAAAATATAATTCAAACACATTTGAGTTTAATTCAAATGGGTTTGAACTAAGACTTGATTATAGAAGTGTCCAAAAATGTTCGAATTTTCGGAGGAACCTCGAAACAACGGAAAAGAATTATTGGCAAGGTTTTTGAAGGAGAAACTCGAAGTGAAAAGACATGGAGAAAATTATGCACGTGTGTTGGGTTAATTCCAACGAATGGAATATTTATTATATAGCTCCCTAATAATATTGAGAGGCTTTTATATGTTATAAAGAGAAGACATTCTTCCCTCGATTTAAATGGACCGAAGGTCCACACAATTTATTTGGTTGAGATGCAAAAGAAATATGACATGATGGCATGATGACATGATGCAATGCAAAAATAAAAACACAAGCACAAAAGAAACACACGGGCAACCCGGAACATCTGGAATCTTCGGGAATCTTCTGGGACATCGGTCTTCGGGCGTCACAACTCTCCCACACTAACAGAGGATCTCGACCCGAGATCCTAGAGATAGCACCGGATAAAACGGAAGAAGAAGAGGTAAAACAAAGTTGCTTCTTTGACAGACGAGTGAAACCAAGGAACCTTGAGAGGTTGAGCAAGTTGAAAGAACAAAACCACATAGATGAACGAAGATGAAAACACTCCGTTAGAAGAGAGGAACAAGGAAAATTACAAGAACCTTGCAGGTTGAAAGGCATGAAACAAGAGCTTACGAACCAAAAGAATATGAAACCGCAATGGTATAGCCAAGGAATAAGAATGACAGAATTTGGACAACACTCCGTCTGAAAATGGAAGGAATTGAACAAGAACTTGAGTAGATGGATGATACTTGATGAAAACAACAACACACAGCCTCTGAAACAATTGAAAGAATGGCACAAGGGGTAAGAAAGACTCAGACAGCACTCCGGTTGAAAAGAGCGACAAAAACTAGATGAGATGAGAGAAAATAGAGTGGAGAATACAACACTCCGGTTAAATAGATAAACAAGGAAAAAAATGATCTCGATAAAACGATATGATGGTTAAAGAGAGCAATATGACAAGACCTCCGGAATGAAAGAATAGCATAGGTCGTTGGAAAGAAAAGAACGGAGAAGAAAATGACAACTTCTCCCACAAAATTGAATTTGAAAGAGCATCCTTACGAAGAAGGGTTGAACAGAGTTGTTGGAAAAATCAACAGCGAAAAGAATAAGCTTCATGTGGGCTTATGGAAAACATCTCAAAATTAAGAGGTGACAACCAGCCACTAACGAAAACATTTGCTTGGATTGAGATCAACAAGGAGACGAAAGAGTTAATTCACGGAGAGGATAAATGAAGAACTTGGGTCATTTATAAGCACCATAATAGCAACAATTCTCAAGGAAAGCTTTTAGGTGAAATACAACCCAAGATAAATCCACGAATAAATTGAAGGGTTGAAAAGATCTCTTGAACAAGGAAAATGATGGGTTTTAAATATCTCATTCTTGACAACTCGTGAATCAAGAAACATGAAGGAATTGTCAAAATGACATAACACCATCTCAAAAGATAAGGGAGAAAGAATTGCACTTGGAAAGCATGATGAAGAATGCTTGAGCTCCAACAAGAATCTTGATGAAGACTTCGAGGATGAATTAAATCTTGAAGAACCACCATGAAAACTCCGGTAATGAAAGCATGAGAAGTGAAAGATGAAAATAATAAGATTCAAGGCCTGCGATGAATTAGATAGAGCTTGAAATGATAATTGAAATATCTTGGAGCTCCGGAAAACAAGATGAACAACTTAGAACCGAGAATATGATATGATGAACAAGCTCCAGAAAACAGAGATTAAATCACCTTGAAGGAATAAGAATAAGAATTATGTCATGCATCTCCTTCACCAATTTAAATTGATGACAACCAAAGGATTTGGCATACTACTTATTCTCACTGGAAAGAATTAAAGAGAGATCTCGCACAAGCTTGGGTAAATCTTCAATGAACCACCGGTAGGATTATGAAAAGAACGAGTGAATCAAAACGATAACAACAGAAGGGTAATCTTGAAAGAACCACCGTAAGAATATGGAGACGAACGAAGAGACATCAATGAAGAATAGTTGGAGGAAGAAGTTGAAAACTGAGAACGAAGAATCTTCTGAAATGATGGCCTTCGGAGGATCACAAAGAAAAGAATTCATGAAATGCTTCAGATGGGTATGAAAAATTATTCCTCACAATCTGAACAATAATGAGGATGGCATGAAATTAGAACCACAACTCATCAAGAGAACGGGCTAAGATTAAGAGAAACTCTTCTCTGATCTCCAAATGTTGAGAATGAAGACGAGAAATGCCATGAAGAATTTCGAGATACTCCGGACGAATGACAAGAGGAAGGTGGAGCTAAAGATGGAAATAATTGAAAACAAGCTTGGAGAAGGCAAGTGACTGATGGATATCATTCTTACGTCACACTTTGAAAAGAATTTGAGTATAACTCCAGAAAAATTAGAAGAGTCAGGTAAGATCCTGGAAAAAGACCTGTGGGTTAGGGCCCACTCAAAGAAATCACCGTTGGAAAATATTGCTGAAGAGATATTGCACCGATTGAATTAAATGGCTTGAATAAGATAGCAACGTCAAAGTAGCTTGAAATGACTAAGAATGGAAACGTGGATCATCTGAGATATCTTCAACACTCCGGATATGAATAAAGAGATGTGAAGAAATAAGGGAGCCTCCGAATAAGAAATTTCAACATGGGAAAAACATGTTAAACAAGAAGGAAGAGATATGATCATGACCAAGGCTTGGATTTAGTCCACCGGAGAACAAAAAGTAAATAAAAAAAGGAACAAGGATCAGATAGAACAAATACAAGATAGAAGCTTCGTTCGACATATTCGTGCTGAAAGCTCATGGAACGTGTTACAAAAGGGTTTTGCAATCCCCGGATCAGCATAGCCAAGGACCCTTTAAGATGCAACTCCCGATCAGAACAAGTCCATAAAACCACTTCACTCAATGTAGAACCCCGAACTTCATATCGTGCATCCGTTGGAAGAATGCCTAGAACTACTAGATGAACCCACCTATTAATTTCCGAAAGTTTCCAGTTATGCAATCAGGTGGGATACAGGGGAAGCACCGCGCAATCAACTCTAAACCTACATCCAGCTGTATCCATCCTTCAACACATAACCAGTCTTTCTCGGAAACCGTTTACCTCGGACCTTCGAAACGCATCCACTATACAAGCTATGGCAATACTCCCGAACTACCTCCCCAGTACTGGGTGATGTCGGGGTTATCTTGCCACTAACCGCATAGGAGAGTTTTCGATGTCGGCCGTCTTAAGTATTCTAGTACTGCCGCGATGGATTTGTGACGACAACACCTCGGAGCTCAACTCCCCGGGACACTGCCACAACCCCTAATGACAGGAGGCATCGAGAACAATGTTCTCGTCACAAAGACATCGGAAAAATCCAAACAATACTCGCGAGATCCTAAAAAAAAAATTTGTGCAATTTTTGAAAGTAGAAGAGGCAAGAGTAATCGTCAGGAGTCCTCACCAGAATGAAAAGAGATGAGGAGCAAAAGAAATCCTACTCTCCGATATATATATAGGACTCAAAACATTTCAAGTGTGTGCCTAGACTCAACCGTCAACGATTCGATCAATCAGTGGGGGCTTCTAGGTCGGAGAAGGCTCTGATACCAACTTGTAATGCCCAGGATGGGACTATACCTCCTACGTGTCGAGGCACGACTTAAAGGTATAAGCCCATCCTAGAATGATCTCAAGTTTGGTATCTTTGCACGACTCATGTAAAAGAGGGATTAAATTGCAAAAGGAGATAGTTGGCTTACACTCGCCACTTCACACAATACATTACATAAGCAAAACATCATTCAAAACATCACAACCCGACTACGGGTGAAGATCCAAAAGAAAGATACCAAAACAACATAAAACCACAGGTCATGATCGAAAAATATAATTCAAACACATTTGAGTTTAATTCAAATGGGTTTGAACTAAGACTTGATTATAGAAGTGTCCAAAAATGTTCGAATTTTCGGAGGAACCTCGAAACAACGGAAAATAATTACTGGCAAGGTTTTTGAAGGAGAAACTCGAAGTGAAAAGACATGGAGAAAATTATGCACGTGTGTTGGGTTAATTCCAACGAATGGAATATTTATTATATAGCTCCCTAATAATATTGAGAGGCTTTGTATGTTATAAAGAGAAGACATTCTTCCCTCGATTTAAATGGACCGAAGGTCCACACAATTTATTTGGTTGAGATGCAAAAGAAATATGACATGATGGCATGATGACATGATGCAATGCAAAAATAAAAACACAAGCACAAAAGAAAAACACACGGGCAACCCGGAACATCTGGAATCTTCGAGAATCTTCTGGGACGTCGGTCTTCGGGCGTCACACATGGCCGAGCGTTTCCCAGGCAACGGCGCGGCGGCGAATGGATTCGGGCGCCGTCATCTGCACGAGGACGAGGCTCGCCTCCTTTTCGAGGCCGAGTACCCGATCCTGCTGGACATTGATGGGCCTCTAACCCCTCGTTGGTTACCCCAAGTGGAAGGTGAAAGATGCAGTGTTGTGGAAGTGTTTTCCCTTAGCAAAGATGCCAAGGATCGAATCCCCAGAGACTCCTAGGTTCAACAAGTAGGTGTCAACTGCTAACGGCGCGGATTAGCAATCAACGTGGACCTGCACACAGATACAAATAACTTTGCTACCAACGAGTACAGAGAGGTTGTCAATCCCTCCGGCCTTGTAGTTCACAAAGGATTAAACGCAAATGATAGTAGTGATAGATAATGTTTGCAATAGTAAATAATAGCGAAAAGTAAATAGCCGATGTGATCAATGATGGTAATATGGACCGGAGTCTCATGATGTTCACTAGTGATGTCTCTCTCCCAAAAGACGATAAAACAACTATGTGAGGTAAACGAATTACAGCTGGGCAATTGACAGGACCACGAACGCAAACCAATGCTGATTACATTGCAAGAAAGGTTGAGGTTCAAAGCATGGGCGGTACGCCAAAGTAAGTAGACCGAAATCCATCAATATCTACTAGTAATCATCCACCTTGAGATATCTATCCAGAACATCTCGCTGGTATTAAGTTGCGAGCCCCACCCATAGTGTAAACTCAATGCAACAGACAACTGCATTAAAAGAACTTTGCGTAAAGTAAACAATCCTTGCACCCGCGGGCACAAGCACCGTTGTTTTCCCCCTTGTGGCAACAACACATCCCCTAGACTCATGTTTCTGTCACTCAAGCTAGTCATCGAGGGGCATGAACCCACAATCGAGCATAACGTTCCCTCTTGGAGTCACTACGTATTACTTGGCCAAAGCAATAAATAACAACGGAGAACATGCAAGAATTACTTATGAACATGAATATAAAAGAGGTAGATCAAATATATTACTCAAGATCAATCTGAACATAATCTCATAATCCATCGGATCCCAGCAAACTCATCATAGCAACATCATAAGGATTACATATGTGCCTCGATCATGTAGGGCAGCTCACGAGGACTAATTAGTGAAGCACAAAAACGGGAGGAGAACATCACATAGCTACTGGTCATGGACTCATGGTCCAAGGGAGACTACTCACAACTCATCCGGGAGGCATCCATGGTGGTGGAGAAGCTCCCGATGGTGATCCTCCCCTCCGGCAGGGTGCCGGGAAGAGTTCTCCTGGTGCTCCCGATCTTGGAAGCGGCGGCGGCGGCGGAATAGAGATGAGATCGCGAAAAAGAGTTCCCGTCCCGAGGATTTCGAAGGACGCTCTAAATATATGCCGAAGGAGGGCACCAGACGGGCTTCGAGGGGCCCAGGCGCCCCCCCCCCGGCGCGGCCCAAGAGGGGGGGGGGGGCGCCGCTAGGGCGCCTGGAGCCCTGGTGGGCCCCCCGGCTGCCCTTCGGACGCAAGGTAGGTTCTGGAACGCTGATTTTTTATATGATTTTTCTGGATTTTTCCTGGCAGTTCTCGTAACGTGAAAACCTGAAATACAAAATCAGCCGAAAACAGAAACTGGCACCGGGGTGCACTGGATTAGTAGGTTAGTCCAAATATGATCAAAAGTGTATGGAAGTGTATGAATATCATAGCAATATCACCCAAAAGTGGGATGGAGCAAGCATAAATTATAGATACGTTTTGGACGTATCAACATCCCCAAGCTTAATTCCTGCTCGTCCTCGAGTAGGTAAATGATAACAAGAATAATTTCTGTGGTGACATGCTATTAACCATATAGGACTTATTCATAGTCATATGACAAAAGCTTACTGAGACAATGATTCTATAGTAATTAAGTTGCCTCGTGAGAAAATCACAAATGACTGAAAGTTTTACAACATGACATTGAAGCATCAAATAGATTTGCAATGAACATGATGTGCAAATATGATAAAGTGATATCTAGCTTGCCCCCTTTAGTGAAGCAAAACATAAATGCAGGGGCACCTTCAAGGTTTAAGTGATGACTAGATACAATGATTTCAAAATAAACGATATCACAATCATGCAAAAGACAATGCTACTTTGGGACAATGCATATTACACTCAGAATGACAATCATGCTCTCAGTAGTGGGTTCTTTTAAAAGAAGGTGGATACTCAACATAAAAGTAAAAGAATGGTTATGTGCTAGAGCTTTTTATTTTGAAAACATAGAAGCAATTTTGTCAACGGTAGTAGTACTTCATATGTGTCATGCATAAGACATCCTATAAGTTGCAAGCCTCATGCATCGAATACCAATAGTGCTCGCACCTTGTCCTAATTAGCTCGGATTTCCATGGGTTATCATTGCATTACATATGTTTTAACCAAGTGTCACAAAGGGGCACCTCTATGCCACCTGTACAAAGGTCCAAGGAGATAAATCGCATTTGATTTCTCGTTTTTGATAGATCTCAACTTGAGGACATCCATACCGGGACAACATAGAAAATAGATGATGGACTTCTCTTTAATGCATAAGCATATTCTCATAAGAGATTGAGGATTAATGTCCAAGCTAAAACTTCCACCATGATACATGGCTTTGGTTGGCGGCCCAATGTTCTTCTCTAAAAATATGCATACTCATTCAACCCATGGCAAATCACCCTTACTTCAGACAAGACGAACATGCATAGCAACTCACATGATATTCAACAAAAGTGTGACAGTTGATGGCGTCCCCAGAAACATGGTTACCGCTCAGCAAGCAACTTATAAGAAATAAGATACATAGGCAACATATTCTTTACCACAATAGTTTTTAAGCTACTTTCCCATGAGCTATGTATTGCAAAGTTAGTCTGCTTAGTACAGGTGGAGGTTAGCAAAAGACTGGGAGTGACCAACTAAGAGAGCAATGACGGTCATAATCATGCAGAGCGACAAAACAACATTGAATCAGGCATGGTAGTTATATCGCTACTCAGAAATAAAAGATCATCAAGGCTTGACAGACTTTCTTTACAGTCTTAAATATGCGTGAGCATACGCCAAGTCAATCAAAATAAATTCTCGAAGGAAGATATTACTAAACCATACCACATCATCGGCAAACAAATCAAGTTGGTACTCCAATAACACATTGGGAATCCCCCAGCTATTTGAGACTAACCATAAGAAAACCTGAACTACTAAGCACCATTATGCACGTAGCATCTTTATCATAGACATATTAACCAATGCAACGGAAGCAAACTCTCTTAATAAGATAAGCATGATAATTAAAGAGAGTTCAAGCAACCAACTAAACAAAAGCTCTTTGAAAAGATAAGCATGAATACTAAGAGCAGAGCATGATAGTAGCTATTAAAAGACAAAGAACAAACACAACAAAGATAGACATGAAAATTCTATGTTATGTTCTAGGTAGAAGTGGAGCGCGTTTCTCTCCCACATAAAGAAAGCTGAGTTCCGACTTGTTATGAAAAACTAAAAATAAAACTAAAAGCAAGACGCTCCAAGCATAGCACATAACACATGAAGTGATAAAAATATAGCGAAACGAAAGACGAACTGATAATGTTGATGGAGAAGGGGATGCACAGGGGCATCCCCAAGCTTAGACGCTTGAGTCTCCTTGAATATTTCTTGGGGGTGCATGGGGGCATCCCCAAGCTTGAGCGCTTGACACTCCTGAATCTTTTTATCATCTTCCCTCGCACACTTGAAAACTCCCTTCATACATAACTCATCATAATCTGATTAGCGAGGTTAGTACCCTTAATAAAATAAATATTCCTTGCTGGAAATAAAGATATTCTTGAAGTTCTACTGTTTCTCAAGATTGCCAAAAGGTTTTTGCAAAGAAAAAGCAAGCTCTTGATTTGTAAAATGAAGGAAAGACAAAACAGGACAGAATCTGTGAAAAACAGAACATCAGGTAGTAAACGATTTGTTCGGGGCACTTCTGCAACTCAAATAAAAAAACTCAGAACAGATGCACGAAAGAAAATTATATAGAGAACACTTTCGAAAAAATTCAGACCAAAAAGATGATCTGGTGATTTTATACGAATTTTTCTATCCAAGGACAGAATCTGTTTCCTGGACAGCACCTCACAACTTTTGAATTTTCTAGCAATCAGAGGCTATACTTGGCACAAATATGAAAAGCAAAGATACAATGATGATGCTACAGCAGTAAACAACATCAAGACACAACAAAAGCAAAAAATTTATTCATTGGGCTGCCTCCCAAAAGCGCTTTCTTTTATGCCTTTAAGCTAGGCATAATGCATAGAGATCAAGTTTTATCAAGAGTAAAAGAATAGCTAGCCCGTACAACGGACTCAAAAGGTAACTTGATCTTCTTTCGAGGGAAGTGTTCCATCCCTTTCTTGATAGGAAACTGAAATTTTATATTACCCTCTTTCATGTCAATGATAGCACCAATGGTGCGTAAAAAGGGACGTCCCAAAATAATTGGACATGAAGGATCACATTCAATATCCATAATAGTGAAATCAACAGGAACATAATTATCATTAACAACGATAAGAATATCGTCGATCCTCCCCAAAGGTTTCTTTATGGAAGAATCAACGAGACGAACACCAAAAGAACAAGAATCATAAGGTTTCAATTTAAGCATATCATATAGTCTTTTGGGCATAATAGAAGTACTGGCTACAATATCACATAAAGCATAGCATGAGAAGTTGTTTATCTTAATTTTAATCATAGGATCCCAACCATCTTCTAGCTTTCTAGGTATGGAGGCTTCTACTCTAAGTTTCTCCTCCCTAGCTTTGATAAGAGCATTAGTGACGTGCTCTGTGAAGGCAATATTAAGCGTGCTAGTGTGGGGATCTTTGGCCATTCCTTGTAGAAAGGTGACAACTTCTGAAATACTACAATTATCAAAATCAATTTTATCATTAGTGGGCAGAATTGTAGTGTCATCCTCTTTGTTTGAATCGCTCTCTATTATAAGAGTTTGAACATCTTCCCAAGTTTGGGGAAGCTTAGGAGCAATTTTAAACTGAGGCTCATACTCTTTTCCTAGAAGACCATGCCATGGGCATAACCCTCCGTCAAGACTAATATAATCACAAGGTTTATCACTTTTGTAGATCCCGACAGTGGTAATTGGGGTAATGGAAGAAGGGGTGTACTCCTCCCATTTAGTATTTTTGGTAGAACCCATAATAGCAAGCAAGCAAGATAACTATTTTTTATGATTTTTGATAAAAGGTACTAAAGCAAAAACTGAAAGGTAAACTAACAAGACTAAAAAGCAAAGGTAAAAGATAGCGTGCAACTCCCCTATCCTGAAGAGTGGAGTCCCCGGCAACGGCACCAGAAAATACTCCTTGATGGGCCTCTAACCCCTCGTTGGTTACCCCAAGTGGAAGGTGAAAGATGCAGTGTTGTGGAAGTGTTTTCCCTTAGCAAAGATGCCAAGGATCGAATCCCCAGAGACTCCTAGGTTCAACAAGTAGGTGTCAACTGCTAACGGCGCGGATTAGCAATCAACGTGGACCTGCACACAGATACAAATAACTTTGCTCCCAACGAGTACAGAGAGGTTGTCAATCCCTCCGGCCTTGTAGTTCACAAAGGATTAAACGCAAATGATAGTAGTGATAGATAATGTTTGCAATAGTAAATAATAGCGAAAAGTAAATAGCGGATGTGATCAATGATGGTAATATGGACCGGAGTCTCATGATGTTCACTAGTGATGTCTCTCTCCCAAAAGACGATTAAACAGCTATGTGAGGTAAACGAATTACAGCTGGGCAATTGACAAGACCACGAACGCAAACCAATGCTGATTACATTGCAAGAAAGGTTGAGGTTCAAAGCATGGGCGGTACGCCAAAGTAAGTAGACCGAAATCCATCAATATCTACTACTAATCATCCACCTTGAGATATCTATCCAGAACATCTCACTGGTATTAAGTTGCGAGCCCCACCCATAGTGTAAACTCAATGCAACAGACAAGTGCATTAAAAGAACTTTGCGTAAAGTAAACAATCCTTGCACCCGCGGGCACAAGCACCGTTGTTTTCCCCCTTGTGGCAATAGCACATCCCCTAGACTCATGTTTCTGTCACTCAAGCTAGTCATCGAGGGGCATGAACCCACAATCGAGCATAACGTTCCCTCTTGGAGTCACTACGTATTACTTGGCCAAAGCAATAAATAACAACGGAGAACATGCAAGAATTACTTATGAACATGAATATAAAAGAGGTAGATCAAATATATTACTCAAGATCAATCTGAACATAATCTCATAATCCATCGGATCCCAGCAAACTCATCATAGCAACAGCATAAGGATTACATATGTGCCTCGATCATGTAGGGCAGCTCACGAGGACTAATTAGTGAAGCACAAGAACGGGAGGAGAACATCACATAGCTACTGGTCATGGACTCATGGTCCAAGGGAGACTACTCACAACTCATCCGGGAGGCGTCCATGGTGGTGGAGAAGCTCCCGATGGTGATCCTCCCCTCCGGCAGGGTGCCGGGAAGAGTTCTCCTGGTGCTCCCGATCTTGGAAGCGGCGGCGGCGGCGGAACAGAGATGAGGTCGTGGAAAAGAGTTCCCGTCCCGAGGGTTTCGAAGGACGCTCTAAATATATGCTGAAGGGGGGCACCAGACGGGCTTCGGGGGGCCCAGGCGCCCCCCGGCGCGGCCCGG
>LR738711.1:204417741-204430243 GCA_902687465.1 Secale cereale
AGGGCGCCTGGAGCCCTGGTGGCCCCCCCGGCTGCCCTTCGGACACAAGGTAGGTTCTGGAACGCTGATTTTTTATATGATTTTTCTGGATTTTTCCTGGCAGTTCTCGTAACGTGAAAACCTGAAATACAAAATCAGCCGAAAACAGAAACTGGCACCGGGGTGCACCGGATTAGTAGGTTAGTCCAAATATGATCAAAAGTGTATGGAAGTGTATGAATATCATAGCAATATCACCCAAAAGTGGCATGGAGCAAGCAGAAATTATAGATACGTTTTGGACGTATCAGACATGCGGGTACGCGGGGCGTGGAGGATCAGTGCCGGCGGCGTGCCGGTGCCACCGCTACCCACCGGCGCGGCGCGGCGCGCGGAGATCACACGTATCCGCTCGTCCCTGCCGCGTGCGGCGAGGGAGGGGCCCCGGTACGTCCCCGATAGCCCAATCTGGGAGTCCTACTTCCGCCGCCGGCATGCCAAGCAGCTCGAGGCCACCAACAGCGTCGTGCCCTCCGGCAGGTTCAACGCCGACGAACGACGCCGGTGGTGGGGCGTGCCCGACCGCACGTTGGAGTCCGTCCTGGAGTACATTGAGGGCGGCAACACGCCGCGCCCCGAGTACCTCGCTCCATCGTCCTTCTAACGCCGCCGGGGAAGCTCCTGGACGCCGAGGCGCATGAAGCCCGGGGCGTCCTACTCCTCGTCCGGTGGATCTCCCTGCCTCCACCTCCGCCCCGTCAAGCCGGAGCCCCTAGACACGCCTGTCAGCGCGCGTACTCGCAGCTCCGGCGCCCTCGTCGAGCCCAAGGTGGAGCCGGGCCTCCCCCCCGGAGTACGAGGAGATAGCGCGGCGTGGCTGCTCCGACGAGGATGCCATGCGGTGGTCGCGCGACGACTACCTGCGCGAGGAGATAGTCCGGCAGTGCCGGGCCCTGGAGGAGATCGCCGTCCGCAAATGTGGGTGCGAGGACGAGAACGGTGTCGTCGTCCTCGATAACGACGACGACGACGCCCCCGGACCGTCCAATCCGCCGCGTCAACCGGGGAAGGGATGCAGCAGGGACGGTGAAGGCGGGGGCGGGGACGACGACGACGACGGTGACTAAACGCAGTTCTACAGCCTCCTCGGCATGTAGAACCGCGTGGGCGGGCGGCGAGGGAGACGGCAATTTTTTTTATTTTTTTGTAAAATATGTTTAAATTTGAACGAACTCGCCCGTGTTTGCGTTAAATTTGAGCCGTGTTTGCGCCGAATTTGAACTTTTTAAAAAACCGTGGGGGGGGGGGCGCGACTGGGGGGCATCACGCCCCCAGTGCGCGGTTTAGCGCCGGTGCACCCCCAGGGGGCGATTTTTAGCCCCTCCTGGGGGGCCAACGGCTGGAGATGCCCTAATGTTTCCTTCTTTCATAATTATTGCACCAATCGTTCTAAGGAAAGGTCTACCAAGCATAATAGGGCATGTAGGATTGCAATCTATATCAAGAACAATGAAATCTGTGGGCACATAATTCCTATTTTCAACAATAAGAACATCATTAATCCTTCCCATAGGTTTCTTAATAGTGGAATCCGCAAGATGCAAATTTAAAGAACACTCATCAATCTCACGGAAACCTAGCACATCACATAAAGTTTTTGGAATTGTAGAAACGCTAGCACCCAGATCACACAAAGCATGGCATTCATAATCTTCAATCTTGATCTTAATAGTTGGTTCCCACTCATCATAAAGTTTTCTAGGAATAGAAACATCTAATTCAAGCTTTTCTTCAAAATATTACATCATAACATCAACGATATGTTTAGTGAAAGCTTTATTTTGATTATAAGCATGAGGAGAATTCGACATGGATTGCAACAAGGAAATACAATCTATTAAAGAACAATTATCATAATTAAATTCTTTGAGATCCAATCTAGGAGGTTGTACTTAGGGTTTTGACTTCATCAATCCCACTTTTATTAATTTTTGCATCAAGATCTAAAAACTCGGAATCATTAAGACGCCTCTTAACTAAAGTAGACTCATCTCCAGTCCCATCTTTATCAAGATTTATTTTGCAAAACAAAAATTCAATAGGAGTCACATCAATGACTTTAAGACCTTCATCATTATTTTCTTCAGATTCTGGTTTAGCAGCCATCTTATTTACTAAGGTGGCTTGTTTATCAGAGATTTGGCCAACAAGATTTTCAAGGTGAGTAAACTAAGATTTCAGGCCATAAAATTCCTTAGACATATCATCAAGTTCTTTATTCATGAATTCCAAAAAACTTTTTTGCTCTTTAAGCTCATTCCTAAAGAAATTATTGTGCTCAAATTACAAAGACATGAAGCTTCTAACATTATTTTCAATTTCCACCAACTTTCTAAAGTGAGGGTCAAAGTTTTTTGGTCGAGACATTGCGAAAACAGTCTAACACTCAAGCACACAAGAAGCAAGCGAACAAAAGAAGGGCGAAGAAAAGGCAAATCTTTTCGAAAATCATTTTAGAAGTGGGGGAGAGGAAAACAAGAGGCGAATGGCAAATAATGTAAATGCGAGAGATGAGATTTTAATGAAGGGTACTTTGTGGGTCTTGACTTGGCGTAGATCTCCACGTCAAGGGCGCCAGAAATCTTGCTTCCCCGCTACTTTCCGAGTTTGTGTTAGTATTTCCCTTGAAGAGGAAAGGTAGATGCATCAAAGTGAAGTAAGTATTTCCCTTAGTTTTGAGAACCAAGGTATCAATCCAGTAGGAGATTACACATAAGTCACCAAATACATGCACAAACAATCAAACAACTTGCACCCAATGCTATAATGGGGTTGTCAATCCCTTTTAGGTTATTTGCAAAAGTGAGATCTGATAGAGATAGATGAACATGTGAAGTAAATACTTTTGGGTTTTTGGTTTATAGATTCAAAAGTAAAAGATTGCAAAATAGTAGATCTGAAACTTATAAGATGTAAAATAGACCCGGGGTCCATACGTTTCACCAGAGGCTTCTCTCATGATAGCAAATATTACGATGGGTGAACAAATGACTGCCAAGCGATTGATAGAAAAGCGAATAATTATGAAGATATCTAAGGTAATGATCATGAATGTAGGCATCACATCCGAGACAAGTAGACCGACTCGTGCCTGCATCTACTACTATTACTCCACACATCGACCGCTATCCAGCATGCATCTAGAGTATTAAGTTCATAAGAACAGAGTAACGCCTTAAGCAAGATGACATGATGTAGAGGAATTAACTCAAGCAATATGATGAAAACCGCATCTTCTTATCCTCGATGGAAACAACACAATACGTGTCATGTCCCTTTCTGTCACTGGGATTGAGCACCGCAAGATTGAACCCAAAGCAAAGCACTTATCCCATTGCAAGAAATATCAATCTAGTTGTCCAAACAAAACCAATAGTTCGAAGAGAATTACTAAGATATTATATCATGCATATAAGATTTCAGAAAAGACTCAAATAATATTCATAGATAATCTGATCATAAACCCACAATTCATTGGATCTTGGCAAACACACCGCAAAAGAATGTTACATCGGATAGATCTCCAAGAACAACGAGGAGAACATGGTATTGAGGATCCAAGAGAGAGAATAAGCCATCTAGCTACTAGCTATGGACCCGTAGGTCTGTTGTGAACTACTCACGCTTCATAGGAAGGGCAATAGCGTTGATGTAGATGCCCTCCGTGGTTGATTCCCCCTCCGGTAGAGTACCGGAAAAGGCCTCCGGATGGGATCTTGCAGAAACAGAAGGTTACATCGGCAAAAAAGTGGTTTCGATGGATGTTCTGATGTTTCTGGAATATATGAGAATATATAGGCTAAAGAAATAGGTCGGTGGACGCTCGAGGGGCCCACAAGGGTGGGGGCACACCCTACCCCCTAGGGCGCGCCCTCCGTTCTTGTGGGCACCTTGCAGCTCCCGTGACGTGCACTCCAAGTCTATATGATGTCTTCTGGTCCAAGAAAAATCCTTGTGAAGTTTCGTTCTGTTTGGACACCGTTTGATATTCCTTTTCTGCGAAACTCAATAACAAGGAAAAAACTGAAACAAGCACTGGGCTCTAGGTTAATAGGTTAGTCCCAAAAATCATATAAAATAGCATATAAATGCATATAAAACATCCTAGATAGATAATATAATAGCATGGAACAATAAAAAATTTATAGATACGTTGTAGACGTATCACATACGTTGTTGCATTTCAACGGCGGAATCGACTAATCAACTGGAAGAAAAGTTAAGGACTGCCCAAGAGGGCAAAAAATATGCTGGGGGCAAGAAGCAGCCGGTCAGCGTGTATTAACGCGGACCATTGAGCAAAAAAACAAGTTGCCGAATGAAAAGATCAAGCAAGCCGAAGAGATAAAGGACATAAGGGCCCAGTTATCAGATGCATTGAAGGACAATAAAAAGTTGAAAGGCGGCTTATTCAGTATGACCTTTGATCTTTGCTCCAGTATTCATATTATCCGGTAATTCAGAGTTTGATAATACTTCTATGGCAGGTTTGTTAACCGGGCGCCCTAAAGAAGTTGTATCTGGATTCCAAGGCGATGCGCTGTAATGCCCAGGATGGAGTTATACCTCCTACGTGTCGAGGCATGACTTAAAGGCATAAGTCCATCCTAGAATGATCTCAAGTTTGGTAATTCTTTGCACATCTCATGTAAAAGAGGGGATTGTAAACATAAATAGTTGGCTTACACTCGCCATGTCACACAATTACATAACATGTCTCAAACATCATACATTAAGAATATCACAACCCTCTAAGGGCAAAATCCAAATGCAAAATGCCAAACTTAAATAACATCCACAGGCGGATCGAATCCTAGTAAGAGTCTCCACTACTGATCATCCGGATAGCGAACATAGTACCGACTACGTTCCTCGTCGTACTCCCAATCCAGCTCGGTGCCATCACCTGGATAGCTCACAGCTGGACCTGCATCTGGTGTGGTGAAGTAACTGTGAGCCACAGAGGACTCAGCAATCCCGTTCCCGGGTAACAAGACTATTCAAGCCTTGGGAGAGGATAAGGCTGAAGAAAAGAATAAGTGTCTGCAAAAGCAACTAGCAACTAGCTTACGTGAGTGAGAGCGAGAAGAGAAAGCCTCGGACAAGAAGTGATCACGAAGTGATCCTAGCTACAAGCTCAACAAACATAACCCCTCCATGTTCAACTCCCGAATCCCTATTCGGAAATTGACAGTCACGGAACACACGCGGGTAGTGTATTAGAAACATTGTGTCGAGTTATCTACAACCGAATATTAACAAGCTCCCATCTGCCACATAACCACGGGCACGGCTTTCGAAAGTTCAAACCCTGCAGGGGTGTTCCAACTTGACCCATTACAAGCCCACGATCCGCGGAGTCGCAACTCCAAAGTGGGAAGACCCGAGTATTCTCGGAATCCCGTGCTCAAGATATACCAAACTAAGGTAAGTCTAATCCAGCAAATCCTCCCGGTGTGTCGACACCCTGATAGTAGCCGCGTGTATCTAAGTCTTAGGACACGACCGGATGGGCGAAGCTACGGGTTTTTACCAGACCTCGAGTTTCCTTGAGGTGGCCCCGCAGGCTCCCCGTTTTGGACCAACACTCATGTGGAGCACTGGCCCGGGGTTGTTGAATTAAGAAAAAGGGTTTATAACTCCCTATGCAAGTTTAATTAGTTATTAGGCAAATAGTACCAATGTTGGGACTTGCTGGAAAAGACTTAGCACTTAGCGGTTTATCGAGGGGGTCCCATACACCCCAACCGTGTTAGGAACGCATAATCAAGGAACATAACACCGGTTTATACGGTTCCTAACGGCAAGAGTGGAACAAATCACCAAGCAAAAGTCTTAGCCTTCCACCCTTGCCAATATATAGATGATTTCATTTTTAAGCATTTATATAGTGTGATAAAACCCAACCAAACTTCAACATGAAGCAAGCATCTTCGATCTTCACCTGCAACTAGCAATGCTATAAGAAGGGCTGAGCGAAGCGTACTTAGCCAAGCAACGGTTTGCATAGGTAGGTTGGTTAAACAGTGCAATGGTTACAAGTAGGAGGCTGACAAGAAGATCATGGGCATCGAGGCAAAACTATAGAGCGGATCTACTAGCAATAGGCAAAGATAGTAATGTTATCGGGGTTCGGTCATCTTGCCTGAAGAGAAGTTGTTCGGATCGTAAGAAGGGTCCTCGTGCTCAACCTCGTTGGAAACCTCGTGCTCGTACTCGAACTTGGACTCTGTTTCCGGCTCTAAACAAAACAATCACACCAAGCACCAATCAACAAGATGCAATGCGCACTCGAAAAAGATGAATGCATGATGGATGCACTAAGGATGCACACGGAGCACGGAAAATAACACTCAAGAAAAACATCTCAAAACATGATAACAATATGATATTATGAATCTACACAGAAAATCAATCAAGTTTCATATAAGATTCGCTGAAATCGGAGTTACGGGCTAAAAGTTATGCCCGAAACAAGAAATGAGCGAAAGCTGAAAATTACAGCAATATAGCAACTTCGGAGCTCAAAATAATTGAGCTACAGCACTCAAACAACATGGCAAATGGCATGAACACAAACTATACATATACTACAGCAACTAAGTCCAAAGGTGCACCCCCAAAGGAGTCACGGTTCAATAGCAATGAGCTCGGACATATTGAACTTGACAATAAAATTCTGGCAGCAGAATTTTATTGAAACTTTGGAGCAAAAGATAAACATGCTACAGCCACTTAAATAGACATGTGAAAACATGGATGGAAAGCCAACAATATATACTACAAGGAACAATCAAGATCCACTCCAAAACTAACATGGTTTGTCCTAGAACATCACACGAACATGGCATCGGAACGTTACAGATTTCAGACTTAGTGAAAATCCACTAAGTCCTAAAACAACAATTTCATCATGGCATCTAAACGAGCAAGTTTAAGTCACCTCGAAACTAAACATGGCAAGTGGTAAGCACCTCATCAAAGTACACATGATGGTGATCCCGAAACACACAAGCATGCTTCATGGAGATAAACACAACGATAGCAACGAGCTCAACAAGATGGCATTTCATAACAAGTGAAACAACATCACAGCCACATGGCACTTTGCAACGATGATAAACATGGCAAGAATAAATCTAACATGCTACCTAGCACATACAACATGTATATCATGGCAAGACGAACACGTGGACATGTCATTTGCATCATTCGGACAAACGGGCTAAAAGATATCACATGGCAAAGATGGCATAAAAACATCACATAGCAGCAGTTTATATCACGATGCACTCTTGCAACAGCAAAACAAGCACCTAGAGGATCTCTAACATGCATGACAACAAAAGATAAAACGTAGTGCACGATCCCACGAACGTCTGGACGTGCTATATGCGCGAAACGGACAATCACACAAGAAGTTAGAGCAGATCTAAAACAGCATCAACACACACAAAAACAACAGGGACTAGGGTGTTGGGTCAACCTTGTCAGATCTGAGGAAAAAAACACACGGGCTGGAATCGGAGAGGCGGCCCGCGAAGGAGGCCAGCGGCTGGCGGCGGACGACCGAACGGGCCGGCCCGGCTGGCGCGGGGCGACGCCCTGGGCTGCGACTCGGCTCGGTGGTGATGCGGCCCGCGGAAGAAGGCGCCCAACGGCCTGGTGCTCGCGGAGTGGAGCGGCGACGCGGCTGGGCCCTGGAGCGGAGGAAGGCCCAGCGCGTGGTGGAGGCGGAGCGCGGGAGGGCGCTGGAGCGGTGGCGATCGGAGGTGGGCCGGCTCGGCGGCCCACGCGGCGACGGTGAAGTGGTCCAGGCGGAAGGCCGGACGCCTGACGCGGAGGGGCGATGGCCCAGGTCTCGGTCGACGGTGAAGCTGGGCCTTCGGGCGCTGAGATGGATCGGGGAAGTGGTCCTCGCGGCGACTGCCTGGATCGGGGAAGTGGTCCTTCACGCGTTGACCGAGCGGCAGCAGATCCAGATCGATCGATCTGATCTAATCTGGCTCGCCCCTTCGAACGAACCGGCGGCGGGGTGCCTCGAAGCTGGCGGCGGGGTTTCCAGGAGGGGACTTGCCAAGTGGCTGAGGGGAGGCCAGATCTGAGAAAAGGAAAAAAAATGAGGGGGAGAGGGTGGAGAAGAAGCTATGGATGCCTAAAATTAACCTAGGGGCTATATATATAGCAGGTAGTTAGGGTTAGGGGATTTGGGGGTGTTAGGAGCCCTCCGATCGCGATCCGACGGATCCGATTGCGAGGGTAGTTTAGAAGGGCCTAGGAGAAGGTAGTGGACTGCAGTAGGGGTGTTTCTGAGACACAAAGTGAAGGCACTTTGGACCCACACGAATAACTGTTGGGATAGCAACGGAGTCCAAACGCGACGAGATTTGAGAGGCGGGTAGCACACAACAAAACAACAACACACACAACAACCTCGCGGCACACCGGTAACGTTACATGCCCAAACACCAAAGTAGGCCTACGGGACGTCACGGACACGTGAGGGAGCTCCAGAACGCGAAACGGACAACGGGAAGGAACGCGCGGAACCGGATGCAACCGACAACACAAATGCAATGCAATGCACATGTCTACATGATATGAATGAATGCCACACACTCACACAACAAAACGACGAAAACCCGAAAGACAAAGAACCCGGAATGGAAATAGATGAAGCCGGAGATATATTATATACCCAAAAGGGAAAGTATTACATCCGGGGCATTACAAACTCTCCTCTACTACAAAAAGATCTCGTTCCGAGATCTAGGACTGGGAAAAGGAAGGGTACTCGGAATGAAGATGATCTTCTCGTTCCCACGTAGCCTCTCGGTCGGTGTGATGTGACCACTTGACTTTCAAGAATTTGATGGACTTGTTGCGGGTCTTGCGTTCGGTTTCTTCGAGAATGGCAACTGGATGCTCTCGGTAGGACATGTCTTGTTGAAGATCAATCTCTTCAAACGGAATCATGCGTTCAGGTGCCTTGAAGCATTTGCAAAGTTGAGACACATGGAACACATCATGAACATTGGCGAAGTTTGAAGGGAGCTCAAGTTGATAGGCTAGATCGCCTCTCTTGCCAAGAATCTTGAAAGGCCCGACGTATCTAGGAGCAAGCTTTCCTTTGATACCGAATCTTTGGGTGCCTTTCATCGGAGACACACGGAGATAGACATGATCACCGATGTTGAAAGCCAAATCACGATGCTTGCCGTCATAGTAGCTCTTCTGACGCGACTGAGCGGCCTTGAGATTCTCATGTATGACTTTGCACATTTCTTCGGCTTCTGAGATCAAGTCATTGCCAAGAAGTTGACGTTCGCCTGTTTCAGACCAGTTGAGAGGGGTACGACACTTTCTGCCATAGAGGATTTCAAACGGTGCTTTGCCTGCACTTGCTTGAAAGCTGTTGTTGTAAGAGAACTCGGCAAATGGTAGGCAGTCTTCTCATTTCATGCCAAAGGATATGACACAGGCTCTGAGCATGTCTTCTAGAATCTGATTCACGCGCTCGACTTGATGTTGGGGAACGTAGTATTTTAAATTTTTCCTACGATCACGCAAGATCTATCTACCAGATGCATAGCAACGAGAGGGAAGAGTGTGTCTACGTACCCTCGTAGACCGGGAGCGGAAGTGTCAAGTGACGCGGTTGATGTTGTCGGACTTCTTCGCGATCCAACCGATCAAGCACCAAACGTACGACACCTCCGCGTTCAGCACACGTTCAGCTTGATGACGTCCCACGAGCTCTTGATCCAGTTGAGCTTCACGGGAGAGTTTCGTCAGCACGACGGCGTGGTGACGGATATGATGTGTTCACCGGCGCAGGGCTTCGCCTAAGCTCCGCGACGGTATGACCGAGGTGTGATTCTGTGGAGGGGGGCACCGCACACGGCTAAAACAATTCAACTTGTGTGTCTTTGGGTGCCCCCTGCCCCCGTATATAAAGGAGCAGCGGAGGAAGGCCGGCCGGCCCTTCCTGGTGCGGCTAGGGCAGGAGTCCTACTAGGAATAGGATTGCAATCCTATTCCTAGTAGGATTCACCAAAAGGAAGAAGGGGGAAAGGAATAGGAGAGGTGGCGCCCCCCCAATCCTAGTCCAACTAGGAACCCTAGGTGGGGGCGCCGGCCAGCCCTATGGGCTGCCTCTCTCTTTCCCTTTAGGCCCACTATGGACCATCCCCTCTCGTAGGGGGTTCCGGTAACCCCCTCCGGCATTCCCGATAAATCCGAAACTTTTCCGGTATACTTCCGGTGTCCGAATATAGCCATCCAATATATCAATCTTTATGTCTCGGACATTCCGAGACTCCTCGTCATGTCCGTGATCTCATCCGGGACTCCGAACTACCTTCGGTACATCAATACTCATAAACTCATAATACCGATCGTCATCAAACGTTAAGCGTGCGGACCCTACGGGTTCGAGAACTATGTAGACATGATCGAGACTCATCTCCGGTCAATAACCAATAGCGGAACCTGGATGTTCATATTGGCTCCTACATATTCTATGAAGATCTTTTATCGGTCAGAACCGCATAACAACATACGTTGTTCCTTATGTCAACGGTATGTTACTTGCCCGAGATTCGATCGTCGGTATCTCTATACCTAGTTCAATCTCGTTACCGGGAAGTCTCTTTACTCGTTCCGTAGCACATCATCTCGTGACTAACTCATTAGTCTTTTGCTTGCAAGGCTTATTGTGATGTGTGTTACCGAGAGGGCCCAGAGATACCTCTCCGACACTCGGAGTGACAAAACCTAATCTTGATCTATGCCAACACCACGAATACTTTCGGAGACACCTGTAGAGCATCTTTATGATCACCCAGTTACGTTGTGACGTTTGATAGCACACAAGGTGTTCCTACGGTATTCGGGAGTTGCATAATCTCATAGTCATAGGAACATGTATAAGTCATGAAGAAAGCAATAGCAGTAAAACTAAACGATCATAGTGCTATGCTAACGGATGGGTCTTGTCCATCACATCATTCTCCTAATTATGTGATCCCGTTGATCAAATGACAACTCATGTCTATGGCTAGGAAACATAGCCATCTTTGATCAATGAGCTAGTCTAGTAGAGGCATACTAGGGACACTCTGTTTTGTCTATGTATTCACACATGTACTAAGTTTCCGGTTAATACAATTCTAGCATGAATAATAAACATTTATCATGATATAAGGAAATATAAATAACAACTTTATTATTGCCTCTAGGGCATATTTCCTTCAGTCTCCCACTTGCACTAGAGTCAATAATCTAGCTCACATCGCCATGTGATTTAATACCGATAGTTCACATCGTTATGTGAATAACACCCTTAGTTCACATCGCCATGTGACCAACACCCAAAGGGTTTACTAGAGTCAATAATCTAGTTCACATCGCTATGTGATTAATACCCAAGAGTAATAAGGTGTGATCATGTTTTGCTTGTGAGAGAAGTTTAGTCAACGGGTCTGTCACATTCAGATCCGTATGTATTTCGCAAATTTCTATGTCTACAATGCTCTGCATAGAGCTACTCTAGCTAATTGCTCCCACTTTCAATACGCATCCAGATTGATACTTAGAGTCATCTGGATTTAGTGTCAAAGCTTGCATCGGCGTAACCCTTTACGATGAACTCTTTATCACCTCCATAATCGAGAAACATTTCCTTTGTTCTTTTCGGATACTTTAGGATGTTTTTGACCGCTGTCCAGTGATCCACTCCTGGATTACTTTGGTACCTCCCTGCTAGACTTATAGCAAGGCACACATCAGGTCTGGTACACAGCATTGCATACATGATAGATCCTATGGCTGAGGCATAGGGAATGACTTTCATTTTCTCTCTATCTTCTGCAGTGGTCGGGCATTGAGTCTTACTCAACTTCATACCTTGTAAAACAGGCAAGAACCCTTTCTTTGACTGATCGATTTTGAACTTCTTCAAAATCTTATCAAGGTATGTGCTTTCTGAAAGTCCAATTAAGCGTCTTGATCTATCTCTATAGATCTTGATACCTAATATATAAGCAGCTTCACCGAGGTCTTTCATTGAAAAACTCTTATTCAAGTATCCTTTTATGCTATCCAGAAATTCTATATCATTTCCAATCAACAATATGTCATCTACATATAATATTAGAAATGCTACAGAGCTCCCACTCACTTTCTTGTAAATACAGGCTTCTCCAAAAGTCTGTATAAAACCATATGCTTTGATCACCTCATCAAAGCATATATTCCAACTCCGAGATGCTTGTACCAGTCCATAGATGGATCGCTGGAGTTTGCATACTTTGTTAGCACCTTTTGGATCGACAAAACCTTCTGGTTGCATCATATACAACTCTTCTTTGAGATATCCATTTAGGAATGCAGTTTTGACATCCATTTGCCAGATTTCATAATCATAAAATGCGGCAATTGCTAACATGATTCGGACAGACTT
>LR738711.1:204430253-204466600 GCA_902687465.1 Secale cereale
ACTTTGTTCTCATACATGGATCCCATCTCAGATTTCATGGCTTCAAGCCATTTTGCGGAATCTGGGCTCATCATCGCTTCCTCATAGTTCGTAGGTTCATCATGGTCTAGTAACATGATTTCCAGAACTGGGTTGCCGTACCACTCTGGTGCGGAACGTACTCTGGTTGATCTACGACGTTCAGTAGAAACTTGATCCAAAGTTTCATGATCATTATCATTAACTTCCTCACTAATTGGTGTAGGAATCACTGGAACAATTTCCTGTGATGTACTACTTTCCAATCCGGGAGAAGGTACAATTACCTCATCAAGTTCTACTTTCCTCCCACTCACTTCTTTCGAGAGAAACTCTTTTTCTAGAAAGGATCCGTTCTTAGCAACGAATATTTTGCCTTCGGATCTGTGATAGAAGGTGTACCCAACAGTCTCTTTTGGGTATCCTATGAAGACACATTTTTCCGACTTGGGTTCGAGCTTATCAGGTTGAAGTGTTTTCACATAAGCATCGCAGCCCCAAACTTTAAGAAACGACAACTTTGGTTTCTTGCCAAACCATAGTTCATAAGGTGTCATATCAACGGATTTAGATGGTGCCCTATTTAACGTGAATGCAGCTGTCTCTAATGCATGACCCAAAACGATAGTGGTAAATCGGTAAGAGACATCATAGATCGCACCATATCCAATAAAGTACGGTTACGACGTTCGGATACACCATCATGCTGTGGTGTTCCGGGTGGCGTGAGCTGTGAAACTATTCCACATTGTTTCAAATGAAGACCAAACTCGTAACTCAAATATTCTCCTCCACGATCAGATCATAGAAACTTTATTTTCTTGTTACGATGATTCTCTACTTCACTCTGAAATTCTTTGAACTTTTCAAATGTTTCAGACTTGTGCTTCATTAAGTAGATATACCTATATCTGCTCAAATCATCAGTGAAGGTCAGAAAATAACGATACCCGCCGCGAGCTTCAACACTCATTGGGCCACATACATCAGTATGTATGATTTCCAACAAATCTGTTGCTCGCTCCATAGTTCCGGAGAACGGAGTTTTAGTCATTTTGCCCATGAGGCATGGTTCGCAAGTACCAAGTGATTCATAATCAAGTGATTCCAAAAGTCCATCATTATGGAGTTTCTTCATGCGTTTTACACCAATATGACCTAAACGGCAGTGCCACAAATAAGTTGCACTATCATTATTAACCTTGCATCTTTTGGTTTCAATATTATGAATATGTGTATCACACGATCGAGATCCAACAAACTATTTTCATTGGGTGTATGACCATAGAAGGTTTTAATCATGTAAACAGAACAACAATTATTCTCTAACTTACATGAATAACCGTATTGCAATAAACATGATCAAATCATATTCATGCTCAACACAAACACCAAATAACACTTATTTAGGTTCAACACTAATCCCGAAAGTATAGGGAGTGTGCGATGATGATCATATCAATCTTGGAACTACTTCCAATACACATCGTCACTTCATCCTTTAACTAGTTTATGTTCATTATGCAACTCCCACTTCGAGTTGCTACTCTTTAGCAACTGAACCAGTATCAAATATCGAGGGGTTGTTATGAACACTAGTAAAATACACATCAATAATCTGTATATCAAATATACCTTTGTTCACTTTGCCATCCTTCTTATCCGCCAAGTATCTAGGGCAGTTCCACTTCCAGTGACCATTTCCTTTGCAGTAGAAGCACTTAGTTTCAGGCTTGAGTTTAGCTTTGGGTTTCTTCATGGGAGTGACAACTTGCTTGTCATTCTTCTTGAAGTTCCCCTTCTATCCCTTTGCCTTTTTACTTGAAACAAGTGGTCTTGTTAACCATCAACACTTGATACTCTTTCTTGATTTCTACCTTCGCCGATTTCAGCATCGCGAAGAGCTCGGGAATTACCTTCGTCATCCCTTGCATATTATAGTTCATCACGAAGTTCTACTAACTTGGTGATAGTGACTAGAGAACTTTGTCAATTACTATCTTGTCTGGAAGATTAACTCCCACTTGATTTAAGCAATTGCAGTACCCAGACAATCTGAGCACATGCTCACTGGTTGAGCTATTCTCCTCCATCTTGTAGGCAAAGTACTGTCAGAGGTCTCATACCTCTTGACACGGGCATGAGTATGAAATACTAATTTCAACTCTTGAAACATCTTATATGCTCCGTGGCGTTCAAAACGTTTTTGAAGTCCCGATTCTAAGCCGTAAAGTATGGTGCACTAAACTATCAAGTAGTCATCATATCGAGCTTTTGTCAAAACGTTCATAACGTCTGCATCTGCTCCTGCAATAGGTCTGTCACCTAGCGGTGCATCAAGGACATAATTCTTCTGTGCAGCAATGAGGATAATCCTCAGATCACGGAACAATTCCGCATCATTGCTACTAACATCTTTCAACTTGGTTTTCTCTAGGAACATATGAAAAATAAACGGGGAGCAACATCGCGAGCTATTGATCTTCAACATAGATATGCTAATACTACCAGGACTAACTTCATGATAAATTAAAGTTCAATTTAATCATATTAATTTAAAGAACTCCCACTTAGATAGACATCCCTCTGGTCATCTAAATGATCACGTGATCCAAATCAACTAAACCATGTCCGATCATCACGTGAGATGGAGTAGTTTCAATGGTGAACATCTTATGTTGATCATATCTACTATATGATTCACGCTCGACCTTTCGGTCTCCAGTGTTCCGAGGCCATATCTGCATATGCTAGGCTCGTCAAGTTTAACCCGAGTATTCTGCGTGTGCAAAACTGGCTTACACCCGTTGTATTTGAACGTAGAGCTTATCACACCCGATCATCACGTGGTGTCTCGGCACGACGAACTTTCGCAACGGTGCATACTCAGGGAGAACACTTATACCTTGAAATTTAGTAAGGGATCATCTTATAATGCTACCGTCGTTCTAAGCAAAACAAGAAGCATAATAAGATAAACATCACATGCAATCAAAATATGTGACATGATATGGCCATCATCATCTTGTGCTTTTGATCTCCATTTTCAAAGCACCGTTATGATCACCTTCGTCACCGGCGTGACACTTTGATCTCCATCGTAGCATCGTTGTCGTCTCGCCAACTATTGCTTCTACGACTATCGCTACCGTTTAGTGATAAAGTAAAGCAATTACATGGCGATTGCATTTCATACAATAAAGCGACAACCATATGGCTCCTGCCAGTTGCCGATAACTTTACAAAACATGATCATCTCATACAAAACCGTATAACTCATCATGTCTTGACCATATCACATCACAACATGCCCTACAAAAACAAGTTAGACGTCCTCTACTTTGTTTGTTGCAAGTTTTACGTGGCTGCTACGGGCTTAGCAAGAACCGTTCTTACCTACGCATACAAAACCACAACGATGTTTCGTCAAGTATGTGCTGTTTTAACCTTCACAAGGACCGGGCGTAGCCACACTTGATTCAGCTAAAGTGAGAGAGACAGACACCCGCCAGTCACCTTTAAGCAACGAGTGCTCGTAACGGTGAAACCAGTCTCGCGTAAGCGTACGCGTAATGTCGGTCCGGGCCGCTTCATCTCACAATACCGCCGAAGCAAAGTATGATATGCTGGTAAGCAGTATGACTATTATCGCCCACAACTCATTGTGTTCTACTCGTGCATATCATCTACGCATAGACCTGGCTCATGATGCCACTGTTGGGGAACGTAGTATTTTAAAATTTTCCTACGATCACGCAAGATCTATCTACCAGATGCATAGCAACGAGAGGGAAGAGTGTGTCTACGTACCCTCGTAGACCGGGAGCGGAAGCGTCAAGTGACGCGGTTGATGTTGTCGAACTTCTTCGCGATCCAACCGATCAAGCACCGAACGTACGGCACCTCCGCGTTCAGCACACGTTCAGCTTGATGACGTCCCACGAGCTCTTGATCCAGTTGAGCTTCACGGGAGAGTTTTGTCAGCACGACGGCGTGGTGACGGATATGATGTGTTCACCGGCGCAGGGCTTCGCCTAAGCTCCGCGACGGTATGACCGAGGTGTGATTCTGTGGAGGGGGGCACCGCACACGGCTAAAACAATTCAACTTGTGTGTCTTTGGGTGCCCCCTGCCCCCGTATATAAAGGAGCAGGGGAGGGAGGCCGGCCGGCCCTTCCTGGTGCGGCTAGGGCAGGAGTCCTACTAGGAATAGGATTGCAATCCTATTCCTAGTAGGATTCACCAAAAGGAAGAAGGGGGAAAGGAATAGGAGAGGTGGCGCCCCCCCCAATCCTAGTCCAACTAGGAACCCTAGGTGGGGGCGCCGGCCAGCCCTATGGGCTGCCTCTCTCTTTCCCTTTAGGCCCACTATGGACCATCCCCTCTCGTAGGGGGTTCCGGTAACCCCCTCCGGCATTCCCGATAAATCCGAAACTTTTCCGGTATACTTCCGGTGTCCGAATATAGCCGTCCAATATATCAATCTTATGTCTCGGACATTCCGAGACTCCTTGTCATGTCCGTGATCTCATCCGGGACTCCGAACTACCTTCGGTACATCAATACTCATAAACTCATAATACCGATCGTCATCAAACGTTAAGCGTGCGGACCCTACGGGTTCGAGAACTATGTAGACATGATCGAGACTCATCTCCGGTCAATAACCAATAGCGGAACCTGGATGTTCATATTGGCTCCTACATATTCTACGAAGATCTTTTATCGGTCAGAACCGCATAACAACATACGTTGTTCCTTATGTCAACGGTATGTTACTTGCCCGAGATTCGATCGTCGGTATCTCTATACCTAGTTCAATCTCGTTACCGGCAAGTCTCTTTACTCGTTCCGTAGCACATCATCTCGTGACTAACTCATTAGTCTTTTGCTTGCAAGGCTTATTGTGATGTGTGTTACCGAGAGGGCCCAGAGATACCTCTCCGACACTCGGAGTGACAAATCCTAATCTTGATCTATGCCAACACCACAAATACTTTCGGAGACACCTGTAGAGCATCTTTATGATCACCCAGTTACGTTGTGACGTTTGATAGCACACAAGGTGTTCCTACGGTATTCGGGAGTTGCATAATCTCATAGTCATAGGAACATGTATAAGTCATGAAGAAAGCAATAGCAGTAAAACTAAACGATCATAGTGCTATGCTAACGGATGGGTCTTGTCCATCACATCATTCTCCTAATGATGTGATGCCGTTGATCAAATGACAACTCATGTCTATGGCTAGGAAACATAGCCATCTTTGATCAATGAGCTAGTCTAGTAGAGGCATACTAGGGACACTCTGTTTTGTCTATGTATTCACACATGTACTAAGTTTCCGGTTAATACATTTCTAGCATGAATAATAAACATTTATCATGATATAAGGAAATATAAATAACAACTTTATTATTGCCTCTAGGGCATATTTCCTTCACTTGACCACTAGTCTGAGGGTGAAAAGCAGTGCTGAACCTGATCTTAGTGCCCATGGCGGACTGAAAGGAGTCCCAGGACCTTGATGTGAACAAGCTTCCACGGTCTGAGGATATAACTTGAGGAATGCCATGTAGGGACACAATTCTGGAAGTGTACAGCTCTGCAAGTTGAGCTGCATTGATTGATTCTTTGACTGGCAGGAAGTGAGCGACTTTGGTAAGCTTGTCAATCACCACAAAGATAGCATCATTTCCTCGCTTGGATTTAGGAAAGCCAGTGACGAAGTCCATTTCTATGTGGTCGAACTTCCACTCAGGGATAGGAAGAGGTTGGAGAAGACCGGCTGGACGTTGATGTTCTGCTTTGACTCTTCTGCACACATCACATTCGTTCACGAATTGGGCAATCTCCCTTTTCATGCGTGTCCACCAGTAAGATTGCTTGAGATCTTGATACATCTTGGAACTACCAGGATGAATGGAAAGGAGAGAATCATGAGCTTCTTCCATTATGAGCTTCCTGAGATCACCTTTGGGAACAACGAGTCTGTCCTCGAAGAACAAGGTATCTCTCTCATCAACACGGAAGCACTTGTATTTCGGAATGCCCTTAGCAATAGCATGTTTGACCTTCTTCACCATGGCATCACTGAGTTGGGCCTCACGGACCTGATCTTCCAAGGTAGGAGCAACTTGAAGATTTGCAAGAAAACCCTGCGGAACAACTTGAAGGTTGAGCTTCCTGAATGCTTCACAAAGCTCAGGCTGGTACGGCTTGATGAGAAGGCTGTTGCAATATGCCTTTCTGCTCAAAGCATCTGCAATCACATTCGCCTTGCCAGGAGTGTATTCAATGCTGGGATTATACTCTTGGATCATTTCAACCCAACGAGTCTGATGGAGGTTCAGATGCGGCTGTGTGAAGATGTACTTCAAGCTCTTGTGATCGGTGATGATGTCGACCTTTCTGCCCAACAACAGATGTCTCCACGTAATCAGAGCATGTACCACAGCTGCTAGCTCGAGATCATGTGTGGGATAGTTCTTCTCACTTGGCTTGAGCTGACGAGAAGTGTATGCCACAATTCTCTTATCTTGCATAAGCACACCACCAAGACCTTGAAGAGAAGCATCACAGAAAACTTCATAGGGCTTGGATTCATCTGGAGGAGTCAGAACTGGAGCAGAGACAAGCTTTTCTTTGAGAGTTTTGAATGCCACTTCACACTCTGGAGACCAAAAGTATTTGACATTCTTCTGAAGCAAGTTGGAAAGAGGCTTGGCAATCTTGGAGAAGTTCTCAACGAACCTTCTGCAATAGCTGGCAAGACCCAGAAAACTGCGGAGCTGCTTGACGTTCTGAGGAGCTTCCCAGTTGACAATTGCTTCAACTTTCTCGGGATTAACCGCAATACCGTCAGATGAGATGATGTGGCCCAGGTACAAAACCTTATCGAGCCAAAACTCGCACTTGGAGAACTTGGCATAGAATTTATGCTCTCGGAGTCGATCAAGAACCAGACGTAAGTGCTTTTCGTGATCTTCTTCATTCTTGGAAAACAACAGAATATCATCCAGATACACAAGCACGAACTCGCCAGTATAGGGGTTGAAGATGTAATGCATCATCCTCGAGAAGGTAGGGGGAGCATTGGCGAGACCGAAGGACATGACGGTATACTCGTATGAGCCGTAGCTCGTTCTGAAAGCCGTCTTTGGAATGTCTTCCTCGCGAATGCGAATTTGATGATAGCCCATTCGGAGGTCAAGCTTAGAGAACACTTTAGCCCCTTTGAGCTGCTCAAAGAGTTCATTGATGTTGGGGAGCGGATACTTGTTCTTAATCGTCTTCTTGTTCAATGGCCGGTAGTCAACACAGAGACGCTCCGTGCCATCTTTCTTCTTGACAAATAAGACACCACAACCCCACGGAGATGTTCTAGGCCTGATGAGACCCATACTCTCCTGCTTATCAAGCTGCTTCTTCAATTCCTTCAATTCATCCGGAGAGAGCTTGTACGGACGCCGGCATGCTGGCTCAGTACCCGGCTCGAGTTCAATAACGAATTCCACCTGACGGTGTGGAGGCATGCCTGGAAGTTCTTCACGAAAGACGTCTTGATATTCGTTCACCACCGGAATTTGAGATATGGCATTAATTTCGCCCTTATCATTGAGAGAGAAAAGCCTAATAGTGTTATCCCTGGAGGCAAAGATAATCACATCTTCATCAGAATGAGTCATCTTGACTTCCTTCTGTGCACAATCAATGTGAGCATCGTGCTGAGAAAGCCAATCCATTCCGAGGATGAGGTCGATGTCATAATTACCAAGAACCACCGGTTTAGCCAGAAAACGATAATCTCCCATGCGAATAGAAACATCCGGAGCATAGACAGTAGAAGACATACGTCTCCCCGGAGAAATGACTTGCAACCTCTGAGGCAAATTTGAAGTGGCAATATTGTGCTTGGATGCAAATGGTTGAGACATGAAAGAGCATGAAGCACCCGAATCAAATAACACTTTAGCTGGAAAAGAGTTAACGGAGAGGTTACCCAAAATGACACCAGAAGAATTCTCCGCTTGTGCTGCATTCATCAGATTGACCCTTGCTGCCTTTGGATCATGCCTGACAATAGCTGAACTCACAGGTGGAGGAGGAGGAAGACGCTTCGGGTTCGGACATCTGTTGGCATAGTGACCTTTCTGAGTGCATTTGTTGCAAGTCACTTCTGAGAGAGGACGGAAATGAGAGCCACTTGACTTGGAGCCTTGAGACTGAAACTGGTTCTTTGACTTGTTGAACGGGTTGGGTGGGTGGGAGAAACCACGTCCACTAGAGTTCTTGTAGTTGTTGGAGTTGTTGGAGTTGTTGGAGTTGTTGTATGGAGCTCAAATCACTGGAGGAGGAGGAAGCCAGAATTTCTGATGCTTCGAGACCATCTGGGATGATGAGGAAGAGTGAACGGCATCTCGAATTCTCTTCTTAGAAGCCTCCATCTTAAGCTGAGCTGCTTCTTGTTTCAAAGCCATGTTATAGAACTTGTCGAATTCATCGGGCTCGAACAAAGTGAGAGCAAGCTGAAGTTCATCTTTGAGACCTCCACGGAACTGGTAGATTTTGCTCTTGGCATCAGGAATGTCTTGCTTAGCATAGCGGGCGAGGTTTTGGAACTTGACATTATACTGATAGACTGACATGGAGCCCTGCTTCAGGTTGCGGAATTGCTCACGCATACCCTCGATGACACTTGTAGGAATGTGGTGCGAGCGAAAGTCCTTGCAGAAATTCTCCCAAGAGATCACTTGACCCGGCCTGGAGTCTTTGTACTGCTGCCACCAATCAGCTGCTTGATCTTTCAGTTGGAAGGCTGCAAACTTCACATAATCATCTTCCTTCACGTTACTGCACTCAAAATGCTTCTTTATGTCGGTTAACCAATCTTCAGCATCAAGAGGGTCGACACAGTAACTGAAAGCTTTTGGATTATTGGCCAGGAACTGGTTGAGAGTAGCATGGTGCTGCTGGTTGAAGAAGTTGCCTTGGTTCCTTGGAACACCCTGATTAGCTTGATTAGCTTGCATCTGCTGCATCATCTGCATCAACAACTGGGTGTTCTGAGCTGTAGTCTGCATAATTGCTCTCCAAGCCTCAGGCGGAGGAGGAGGGGAAGGAGGACGATCTGGGACCTCTTCCACCTCTGGGTTAGCGTTGGGAACCTTTTTCGGAGCCATCCTGTAAGAGATGACCACGAATCAGCAATTGATTGACAAAAGGTATAAGCTGAGTCAATCTTCACGAGAAGAACGAATGATATTCTCAGTTAAATGATAACATCAATCTTCACGAGAAGCCACATAGGGGACAAAATGAAAATAAGAAAAAACAACAAGGTACAGATGGGAACAAACACAAGAGAGGAGTTTCGTTCTAACATCTTTGTGCTGAAAGCATATGAACGCGTTACGAAAAGGTTTTGCAATCCCCGGATCAGCATAGCCAAGGACCCTTTAAGATGCAACTCCTGATAGTAACATCGGTCATATAACCCCTTCACTCAATGTAGAACCCCGAACTCACTAACCTGCATTCGTTGGAAGAATGCCTACGATCTACTGGATAAACCCACCTATAGATTTCCGAAAGATTCCAGTTATGCAATCAGGTGTTGGGGATACACGGGAAGCACCGCGCAATCAACTCTAAACCTACATCCAGGTGTATCCATCCTTCAACACATAACCAGTCTTTCTCGGAAACTGTGTACCTCGGACCTTCGAAAAGCATCCACTATAACAAGCTATGGCAATACTCCCGAACTACCTCCCCAGTACTGGGTGATGTCGGGGTTATTTTGCCACTGGCCGTATAGGAGAGATTTTCGATGTCGGCCGTCTTAAGTATTTAGTACTGCCGCGATATGCTTGTGACGACAATACCCCGAAGCTCAACTCCCCGGGAACAGGAGGCATCGAGAACAATATCCTCGTCACAAGAACATCGAAACAATCCCAGAATACTCGCGGGATTCCTAAAAAAAATTTGGTGCAATTTTTGAAAATAGGAGAGACAAGAGTAGTCGTCAGGAGTCCTCACCAGAGAGAAAGGGGATGAGAAGCAAAGAAATCCTACTCTCCGATATAATATAGGACTCAAAAAGTTTTCAGTGTGTGCCTAGACTCGACCGTCATCGATTCGATCAAACAGTGGGGGCTCCTAGGTCGGAGAAGGCTCTGAATACCAACTTGTAATGCCCAGGATAGAGTTATACCTCCTACGTGTCGAGGCACGACTTAAAGGCATAAGTCCATCCTAGAATGATCTCAAGTTTGGTAATTCTTTGCACATCTCATGTAAAAGAGGGGATTGTAAACATAAATAGTTAGCTTACACTCGCCACGTCACACAATTACATGACATGTCTCAAACATCATACATTAAGAATATCACAACCCTCTAAGGGAAAAATCCAAAAGCAAGATACCAAACTTAAATAACATCCACAGGCGGATCGAATCCTAGTAAGAGTCTCCACTACTGATCATCCGGATAGCGAACATAGTACCGACTACGCTCCTCGTCGTACTCCCAATCCAACTCGGTGCCATCACCTGGATAGCTCACAGCTGGACCTGCATCTGGTGTGGTGAAGTAACTGTGAGCCATAGAGGACTCAGCAATCCCGTTCCCTGGTAACAAGACTATTCAAGCCTTGGGAGAGGATAAGGCTGAAGAAAAGAATAAGTGTCTGCAGCAGCAACTAGCAACTAGCTTACGTGAGTGAGAGCGAGAAGAGAAAGCCTCGGACGAGAAGTGATCACGAAGTGATCCTAGCTACAAGCTCAACAAACATAACCCCTCCGTGTTCAACTCCCGAATCCCTATTCGGAAATTGACAGTCACGGAACACACGCTGGTAGTTTATTAGAAACATTGTGTCGAGTTATCTACAACACGATATTAACAAGCTCCCATCTGCCACATAACCGCGGGCACGGCTTTCGAAAGTTCAAACCCTGCAGGGGTGTTCCAACTTGACCCATTACAAGCCCACGATCCGCGGAGTCGCAACTCCAAAGTGGGAAGACCCGAGTATTCTCGGAATCCCGTGCTCAAGATATACCAAACTAAGGTAAGTCTAATCCAGCAAATCCTCCCGGCGTGTCGACACCCTGATAGTAGCCGCGCGTATCTAAGTCTCAGGACACGACCGGATGGGCGAAGCTACGGGTTTTTACCAGACCTCGAGTTTCCTTGAGGTGGCCCCGCAGGCTCCCCGTTTCGGACCAACACTCATGTGGAGCACTGGCCCGGGGTTGTTGAATTAAGAAAAAGGGTTTATAACTCCCTATGCAAGTTTAATTAGTTATTAGGCAAATAGTACCAATGTTGGGACTTGCTGGAAAAGACTTAGCACTTAGCGGTTTATCGAGGGGGTCCCATACACCCCAACCGTGTTAGGAACGCATAATCAAGGAACATAACACCGGTTTATACGGTTCCTAACAGCATGAGTGGAACAAATCACCACGCAAAAGGCTTAGCCTTCCACCCTTGCCAATATATAGATGATTTAATTTTAAGCATTTATATAGTGTGATAAAACCCAACCAAACTTCAACATGAAGCAAGCATCTTCGATCTTCACCTGCAACTAGCAATGCTATAAGAAGGGATGAGCGAAGCGTACTTAGCCAAGCAACGGTTTGCATAGGTAGGTTGGTTAAACAGTGCAATGGTTACAAGTAGGAGGCTGACAAGAAGATCATGGGCATCAAGGCAAAAATATAGAGCGGATCTACTAGCAATAGGCAAAGATAGTAATGTTATCGGGGTTCGGTCATCTTGCCTGAAGAGAAGTCGTTTGGATCGTAAGAAGGGTCCTCGTGCTCAACCTCGTTGGAAACCTCGTGCTCGTACTCGAACTCGGACTCTGCTTCCGGCTCTAAACAAAACAATCACACCAAGCACCAATCAACAAGATGCAATGCGCACTCGAAAAAGATGAATGCATGATGGATGCACTAAGGATGCACACGGAGCACGGAAAATAACACTCAAGCAAAACACCTCAAAACATGATAACAATATGATATTATGAATCTACACAGAAAATCAATCAAGTTTCATATAAGATTCGCTGAAATCGGAGTTACGGGCTAAAAGTTATGCCCGAAACAAGAAATGAGCGAAAGCTGAAAATTACAGCAACATAGCAACTTCGGAGCTCATAATAATTGAGCTACAGCACTCAAACAACATGGCAAAGGGCATGAACACAAACTAGACATATACTACATCAACTAAGTCCAAAGGTGCACCCCCAAAGGAGTCACGGTTCAATAGCAATGAGATCGGACATATTGAACTTGACAATAAAATTCTGGCAGCAGAATTTTATTGAAACTTTGGAGCAAAAGATAAACATGCTACAGCCACTTAAATAGACATGTGAAAACATGGATGGAAATCCAACAATATATACTACAAGGAACAATCAAGATCCACTCCAAAACTAACATGGTTTGTCCTAGAACATCACACGAACATGGCATCGGAACGTTACAGATTTCAGACTTAGTGAAAATCCACTAAGTCCTAAAACAGCAATTTCATCATGGCATCTAAACGAGCAAGTTTAAGTCACCTCGAAACTAAACATGGCAAGTGGTAAGCACCTCATCAAAGTACACATGATGGTGATCCCGAAACACACAAGCATGCTTCATGGAGATAAACACAACGATAGCAACGAGCTCAACAAGATGGCATTTCATAACAAGTGAAACAACATCACAGCCACATGGCACTTTGCAACAATGATAAACATGGCAAGAATAAATCTAACATGCTACCTAGCACATACAACATGTAGATCATGGCAAGACGAACACGTGGACATGTCATTTGCATCATTCGAACAAACAAGCTAAAAGATATCACATGGCAAAGATGGCATAAAAACATCACATAGCAGCAGTTTATATCACGATGCACTCTTGCAACAGCAAAACAAGCACCTAGAGGATCTCTAACATGCATGACAACAAAAGATAAAACGTAGTGCACGATCCCACGAACGTCTGGACGTGCTATATGCGCGAAACGGACAATCACACAAGAAGTTAGATCAGATCTAAAACAGCATCAGCACACACAAAAACAACATGGACTAGGGTGTTGGGTCAACCTTGTCAGATCTGAGGAAAAAACACACGGGCTGGAATCGGAGAGGCGGCCCGCGAAGGAGGCCGGCGGCTGGCGGCGGACGACCGAACGGGCCGGCCCGGCTGGCGCGGGGCGGCGCCCTGGGCTGCGACTCGGCTCGGTGGTGATGCGGCCCGCGGAAGAAGGCGCCCAGCGGCCTGGTGCTCGCGGAGTGGAGCGGCGACGCGGCTGGGCCCTGGAGCGGAGGGAGGCCCAGCGCGCGGTGGAGGCGGAGCGCGGGAGGGCGCTGGAGCGGTGGCGATCGGAGGTGGGCCGGCTCGGCGGCCCACGCGGCGACGGTGAAGTGGTCCAGGTGGAAGGCCGGACGCCTGGCGCGGAGGTGCGATGGCCCAGGTCTCGGTCGACGGTGAAGCTGGGCCTTCGGGCGCTGAGATGGATCGGGGAAGTGGTCCTCGCGGCGACTGCCTGGATCGGGGAAGTGGTCCTTCACGCGTTGACCGAGCGGCAGCAGATCCAGATCGATCGATCTGATCTGATCTGGCTCGCCCCTTCGAACGAACCGGCGGCGGGGTGCCTCGAAGCTGGCGGCGGGGTTTCCAGGAGGGGACTTGCCAAGTGGCTGAGGGGAGGCCAGATCTGAGAAAAGGAAAAAAAATGAGGGGGAGAGGGTGGAGAAGAAGCTATGGATGCCTAAAATTAACCTAGGGGCTATATATATAGCATGTAGTTAGGGTTAGGGGATTTGGGGGTGTTAGGAGCCCTCCGATCGCGATCCGACGGATCCGATCGCGGGGGTAGTTTAGAAGGGCCTAGGAGAAGGTAGTGGACTGCAGTAGGGGTGTTTCTGAGACACAAAGTGAAGGCACTTTGGACCCACACGAATAACTGTTGGGATAGCAACGGAGTCCAAACGCGACGAGATTTGAGAGGCGGGTAGCACACAACAAAACAACAACACACACAACAACCTCGCGGCACACCGGTAACGTTACACGCCCAAACACCAAAGTAGGCCTACGGGACGTCACGGACACGTGAGGGAGCTCCGGAACGCGAAACGGACAACGGGAAGGAATGCGCGGAACCGGATGCAACCGACAACACAAATGCAATGCAATGCACATGTCTACATGATATGAATGAATGCCACACACTCACACAACAAAACGACGAAAACCCGAAAGACAAAGAACCCAGAATGGAAATAGATGAAGCCGGAGATATATTATATACCCAAAAGGGAAAGTATTACATCCGGGGCATTACATGCGCTAAAAGAGCTCTCCAAAGTGCATGAGCGGATCCGGAAAGCCATGAAGAACATGGCTAAAGCCATATGGCCATCCGATTCTCCTCCAGAAATTACGGATGATCTGGCAAACTTGTTCAAAGGAGCTCAACGCCGCTTAGAGCTATGGAAGGCAACAGCATGCCGAGAAGGTGCTCGAGAGGCATGGGCCATGGTGAAAACACGCTACACCGGGCTTGAACTGAATCATATGGCCCGAGTTGGACCTCGGGGACCAGACGGGAATGAGATTCCCGTCAACTTGGTATATGACCAAGTGATGGTAGCCGCAAAGTATTCGCAAGAAGACTGTAGTTTAGACATTATCATGGACAACATAGATAAAGAATAGGCATTTGATTCTATGTATCAATTTACTTTATCATCAAACTTATCTCCGACCGAACTTGTAAAATTTTGTCATGGCAGGCCTTCGGCTTCAACCTCCTGAACCCAAAGGTTGGAGTGTTTCCGGATACTATACTTGAATGTAATAATCACTCAGTATGTTTGGAAACCAGGCAATCTGGTCATTTTGCTTGAACATACAAAATTTGTTTAGGGAGTTATGTTATATTACTATTTAACGTAAGAAACATGTTCCAGGGAGAATAGTTCCGCTAAGGGTTCCTTTCCTTAGGTTAGCATTCTTAATTATGCATGCGTGGGCTTTGATCTTAGAGATAGAATTACGGGAAGCCTGTCCCTTGATTATATACACATAAGCAAATCGTCATTTGTTTGCCGACCAGTAATTCCATTAAGAATGCTAGTTTTCGGCTTCACCCGTCTGAGGTACAGGTCCGGATTACCCAACTGTAACAATCACAGAGGTGCTCCCTTTACACCCTAGCCGAACAATCGGGAACGTATGGTATAAGCACATGAGTGAGGCAACCCAGCTTGGCAAAAACTTAAGTCATAAAGGTGCATATAATGGTGAAAAATATTGTATAAAACAGATGACATATGATATGTAAGCGACAAGCTTATAATAGTAAGCTTCGTTAAAGAAGGCCCCAATTATATTGAGGTATATACATTTAAAGATGTGTACCCCGAACAGTTTGATATAGCCGAACACATGTTGGGAAAAAGAAAAAGAAAAGGGAGAGGAGAAAAAAAAAGAGGAAACCTAGTCAAGAATAGAAATAAGAGGTACTTCCGGACTATTCGTAGAATCGTCGGAGCTGAGCATCGTTCCATGGATTCGGCTCAAGGCGATTATCTGATGCATTTCGAAGGTGATAGGCTCCTTTGGTGAGTACTTCATCGATGATGAAGGGCCCCTCCCATCTTAGTTTGAGCTTATCCATTTTCTTCTCCGGGAGGCGCAAAACGAGTTCGCCAACATTGTATGTTTTGTCCCGCACTTCTCTGCTTTGGTATTGCCTGGCTTGTTGCCGATAATGCGGAACGAGCTTGCGCGATATCGCGTTCCTCTTCAAGGTCGTCTAGGTCATCCTGCCGATCGAGCTCGGCCTCTCGCTCTTCGTACATACGCACTCGAGGTGAGTCGTGAATAATGTCGCAGGGCAGAACAACCTCTGCACCATACAACATGAAGAAAGGTGTGTATTCGGTTGTCTGGTTTGGTGTGGCCCGCAGCCCCCAGAGTACGGAGTCAAGCTCCTCCACCCAGTGTTTATCTGACTCTCGTAGGGAGCGCACCAGCCTCGGTTTAATGCCGCTCATTATTAGGCCATTGGCCCATTCAACCTGACCGTTTGTTTGAGGGTGGTACACGGAGGCATAATCAAGTTTAATGCCTAACTTGGCGCACCAGTTTTTTTACCTCATCAACTGTGAAGTTGGAGCCATTATCTATGATAATGCTGTGTGGGACACCATAACAATGTACCACACTTGATATAAAATCAATCACTGACCTTGCTTCAGCCGTTCTTACTGGTTTGGCTTCTATCCATTTAGTGAACTTATCCACCATGATCAGTAAGTATTTCTTTTTATGGCTCCCCCTTTAAGGGGTCCTACCATATCCAGCCCCCAAACCGCAAAAGGCCAAGTAATGGGGATTGTTCTCAAGGCAGTGGGAGTGAAAGTGCAACTAATCCCCGGGTGGTTTTGGCAATTAATAACAACATATATATCATTGAACTAATAGTTACTTGAGAATCATTTCAGAGAAGTTCAGTGATATGGGTATGGCAATGACTGAAGAAGTGGACCCCTCAAAATGCTAAGGCAAGCATTGGCAAAAGCTCAAGACTCCATTTTTGGTTTAGTGATCCAAGATCACATTGAGTCCATAGGAAAAGCCAATACTATTAAAAGGGGATGAGGTTGTGTTGATGATCTGGTTGCTCAAGTGCTTAGTGATATATCTCCTTCAACTACCAGCAACCTTCACTACAAGATTCACTCATAAGTAATCTCGGTCCCACCGATTATTCCAACTCAGTCACACCGAGATGAACCACCTCAGCCATAAGCCAAACCCTAGAAAAATCGGATATTCCAAGTTTGCAATCGGTCTCACCGAAACATGGGCTGCCAAGCTTCTGTAACCATCTGTCATCATATCGGAATAACCGAGATGATATTTTCGGTCCCACCGAAACTGGCAAGCTCCTGTCTTTTCTCAAATCGGAATAACCGAGATGGTATTTTCGGTCCCACCGAAAACCCCAACGTTCACATTATTTGAACTTTCGGTCTGACCGAGTTGTCCACTTCGGTCTCACCGAGATTGCTCAATTATGTGTGTAACGGTTGGATTTTGTGTGGAGGCTGTATATACCCCTCCACCCCCTCTTCATTCGTGGAGAGAGCTATCAGAAAGAACTACCACTCCTACCTTACACTTTCTGAGAAGAGAACTACCTATCCTTGTGTTGAGATCAAGTTGCTCCACTCCCACCATATGAAACTTGATCTCTAACCTTCCCAAGTTGCTTTCCACTCAATCCTTTCTTCCACCATAGCCAAATCAGTGAGGAGAGTTGAGTGTTGGGGAGATTATCATTTGAAGCACAAGAGCAAGGAGTTCATCATCATCTACAACATCTATTACCTTTTGGAGGGTGGTGCCTCCTAGATTGGTTAGGTGTCGCTTGGGAGCCTCCGTCATCGAGATGTGGAGTTGAACCAAGAAGTTTGTAAGGGCAAGGAGATCGCCTACTTCGTGAAGATCTACCCCGAGTAAGGCTAGCCCTCCGTGGGCGTAGGCCATGATGGAATAGACAAGGTTGCTTCTTCGTGGACCCTTCGTGGGTGGAGCCCTCCGTGGACTCGTGCAGCCGTTACCCTCCGTGGGTTGAAGTCTCCATCAACGTGGATGTACGATAGCACCACCTATCGGAACCACGGGAAAAATCACCGCGTCTCCAAAATTGCGTTTGCTCTTCTCCACCTCTCTTTACTACATGTGCAATTTACTTTCCGCTGCCTATACTCTAGAATTGCATGTGTAGGGTGATACTTGACTTGATCATAATTGTGAAACTACCAAAAACTGTTCTTTGTCAAAAGGCAGAATTTTTATATTTACAAGTAGTCTAATCACCCCCCCTCTAGACATACTTTCGATCCTACAAGTGGTATCAGAGCTTTGGTCTCCATTGTTTTGGTTTCCATTGCATTGGACTCCATAAGCTTGGTTTCACAACCTAGGAGAGTATGGCATCTAGTGAGGGTAATTATCGTAGAGGTCCTTACTTTGATGGTACAAATTTTGCTAGTTGGAAGCATAAAATGAAAATGCATATTCTTGGTCATAACCCAGCCGCATGGGGCATTATTTGTGTTGGTATGCAAGGTGAATTCTTCGAGGAAAGAAAAGTTCCGGATCGCGAAGCCACACCTGAAGAATTGCGGATGTTGCAAAACAATGCTCAAGCTTGTGACATTCTCTTCAATGCCTTGTGTCCCGAGGAGTTCAACAAAATCAGCCGTCTTGAGAATGCTAAAGAGATTTGGGATACTTTGGTTGAAATGCACGAAGGTACCGAGTCTGTGAAGGAATCAAAGCTAGATATTCTTCAAGGTCAACTTGACAAGTTCAAGATGAAGGATGGTGAAGGAGTCGCTGAAATGTACTCTAGGCTTGCTCTCATAACAAATGAGATTGCCGGCTTAGGAAGCGAAGAAATGACCGACCGATTCATCATCAAGAAGATTCTCAGAGCTTTGGATGGAAAGTACGACACCGTGTGCACTTTGATCCAAATGATGCCAAACTACAAGACTCTCAAGCCAACCGAAGTCATTGGAAGAATTGTTGCTCATGAGATGACACTTAAGGATAAGGAAGAGCTTCACAACAAGTCGAGTGGTGCTTACAAAGCTACAAGTGATGCTCCCACAACCTCAAGTGACAAGTTAGTTTCCAATGAAGAGATAAGCCTAATGGTCAAAAACTTCAACAAATTCTACAAGAATAGAGGCAAAGAGAGAAGCTCAAAGTCTAGATCATATGATGAAAAGAGATCTTCTAGTCGTGATCGAAACTGCTACAATTGTGGAAGACCCGGACACTACTCAAATGAGTGTACGGCTCCCCACAAGAGAAGAGAAGAATCTCCAAGAAGAAGATCAAGAGATGAGTCACCTCAGAAAGAGAGAAGGAGTAGAGATGATCGTTATGAACGAAGACCCTCTCGGAGAAGCAAGGATTCGGAGAGGAAAGACAAGTCATCAAGGAGCTACACAAGAAGAAGACATCAAGCTCATGTAGGTGAATGGGTCTCCGGCTCCGACTCCGACAATCAATCCGATGGAAGCTATCACTCCGACTCCGACTACAGTTAAGATGAAGGTGTTGCCGGTCTTGCTCTCGTATCCTCCAACTCCAACTCCTACGACTTATTTGATTCACCAAATGAGGGAATTGGAAGATGCTTCATGGCTAAAGGCCCCAAGGTATCACACCCTGAATTCATTGACTTCAATAGTGATGAGGATGACTTGCTTGGTGAAGATGAGCTCTTGCATGATAAATCTAGTGAGCTTAGTAACAATGAAAATGCTAGTAGTCTTTATAGTCGAGAAGAGTCGAATGACAATGCTATGAAGGAGATTGAGCGTCTAACTAAAGAACTAAACACTCTTAAGTTAGCTCATGAAACAACTCAAGAAGCTCACTCTAGAGCAAGAACATGAGTTTCTAAAAGCGATCAATGACGATCTTCGAAAGAAGAGTTCTTCATATCTTGCCAAACGACTTCTCTTGTCTAACTTCTTGCCACCTATTAAGACTAAGCATGACAAGCATAAGAAAAATTCTTCCTCTAGTAGTAACAATAACCATGTTAAATCCAATGTTGTTGCTTCTAGTAGTTCTCTTGATTCCACTAACAATGTTTCAAGCCAAGTTACACTTGAGCAAGAGAATAGCTTATTGAAGGAAATCATAGAGAAAGGTGTCTACAAAAGTCTTGCCGGAAGCAAGAACTTTGAGGAAATTGTTCGCAAACAAGGAAGGCACCGGAAGAATCAAGGGATTGGTTTTGAGCGAAGGTTCAACGCCGAAGGTGTTGAGTGGGAAGAAGGTCAATACCCTACTCCACAGTTTGTTTCTCAAAAGGAGAAGTACGATCCTACTTCTTCCAATGTGGAACAAGCTCAAGATGACCTTCCACCACAAGACCACAAGCTAAAAGCCAAGGACAAGCTTCAAGAGGAGATTGATGCATTCATTGAAGCACCTCAAGCCATGGTCAAGTGGGTTCCCAAGGAAACATCAAGTTCTACTTCGTCAAGCTCAACTACAACCCCAAGGATTCCCATTAAGATGATGTGGATCCCGAAGAAGAAGAACTAGAAGGTTCTTGAGGGTGACTCCGCCAACATACTTCACTCACATTCATTTTGGCAACTTGTGCAATCAACTTCCACATCATGCACTAGTTCATGGAGTCACAAACCCTCTTGTTGGTAAGTCAAGGGACAAGGTAATCATTGCTTTCATGGACATCATCTTTTGTGAACTTCAATCTATGTCCATGGATATCCTTGTTTGTTCCTTGTGGGACTAACCCATGTAGGTATTGAAAGTGCCCTAATCCAAAGGATAACTCCCAACTCTTGATGATCTACATCAACATTGAGCATCCACATCTTCAACATCTACATGAAGTCTTCTACGACAACCCAAGGTTAGTTTGACCCTTTAAAAGGGGTTCTCACATCTAGGGGGAGCTTTGCTCTAAAAATTGAGCTAAAGCATCTTCAAATGATGTCAACACATCAATGCTTTATGTAAAAGTGGTAACCCCACTTGTGCTTAAACGATGAGTATGACCTATGATCAAATGTTCTCATTTGGCTCCTAAGTCAAAATACTCATATAAAGATGACCTAGTCATCGACAAATTGTGTGCTAGTAGCTAGAGTTTTGGTTGTGCATGTTTGACACATATTTCATTTGCTATCTTATTGTGTGAGCATGTTGAATGCATGATTTTATCCATTCGAGGACATCCATTTGTTGTTTTGGTTGTTTTGATTTTTCTGGCCAAATGGATGGACAAGAATGCCTAAGTACCTCCCCTAGCTATCTATGCTTTCTTGTCTCAAACTCTATTCATGCTTATATCACAAACTTTGAACAAGTCATTTTCGGACCCTCCGAGTGAGGAGCACTTGGAGCCACCGATCCGTCTAAGGCTGACTTCCAAAACTTTCTAAGTGATTTCGGTCAGACCAACTCATTCAAACTCGGTCAAACCGAAAGCACTTAGACTGATCTAGGTTTCATCTCGGTGAAACCGAGTTGTAAGTTTCGGCGTGACCGAAATGCATAACTGCCTAGCAGTTATCCATCTCGGTGACACCGAGTTTGTCAACTCGATCCCACCGACAGCAAAGGGATATATATACTGAAGGCAGCGCGCGTTGATTATTCCTTCAAACGTTTTCGCTCCCACGTCCCTTGCTGCCATCGCCCTGATCTCCGGATCGTCGCCGTCGTCGCCTGTGCGCCCTCGCCGCAGGTCTCCGTCGCCGTCAACGGCCTTCTCCTCCGTGCCGTTGCCGCCGTAGAGGGACTCCACCAAGTTAGGGTGAGTCTCGATCCCACTCGTGCTCCCATCTCCGATTCAATGCACGTTTGGTTTGCCCTATATCTGGCCACGATTGAAATCTTCTTTTCCACTAGATCGGTTCATTTGAACTAGCTTCGAGTAAAATTTTTAGGGTTAGGTTTCCACGGAACACATCTCGGTGAAACCGATTTTAAAATCTCGGAATGACCGATTCGGCCTCTGGCCATTGCACTGCACCTTTCGGTCCAACCGAGTTGTGCAAATCGGTGTGACCGAAATAGAGTTTCAGTGAAACCCTAGTGCTTCGGCAGGACCGAAACCCACTTCGGTCAAACCAAAAGTGGTGTGTAAAGTTTCTGTTATACACTTCGGATTCACCGAAACTGAAAATCGGTCTGACCGAAATGCCTTCTGTGAAAACTTAAACTAAAATTTGAACTCATTTTTGCAAAAACTTCTGCAGTTTATGATAACTCTTCTTCTCTGCCTATACCTTATCTATTCACAGGTTGTCAGCCATGTCAGATGCCAGTGACAGTCAGAACAGGTCAGAGTCACCTTTTGCAGATATTCCTGAGGCAGACACTAGTCCTGAGGCTAGTAGCCCTATTGATGATGGTGAGAGGAGTACACCTAGTGGTTTGCCTCCTGCAGCCACCAGAGCCAGAAAGGAGAGGAATTCCGATGATGAGGATTCTGATTTTGTAGCTGAGGAAGAGGTATCCTCCAAGCCTAAGAGAAAGGTTGTTGCCAAAGAGCAACAAGGTCAGCAGTCAAAGAAGGGCACCAGCAAAGTCAAGCAATCCACTGTTGCCAAGAAACTGAACTTGGGAGAGCCAGCCCCAAGCAAAGTGAAGAAAACCTCCAAGAGAAAGAGGGTAGTGTATACTGATCCTCATGCAGATGCAGCAGTCGAGGAAGAAGAAGAAGAAGCACCCCAGCCTGCTCCTCAGAAGCAGAAGCTCATGGGTGATGCCAGTAGGGCTGGAGCTACTTCAAAGCCCAAGAAGTCTGCTCAAGCTAAGGCAGCTCCAGCAAAGCCTACTGCCAAGCCCAAGAGGACTACCAGGAACATTCCAGCATCTGAGAAGAACAAGGGTGATGTGCCACCAGCTGAGTCTGATGAGGAAGAACAAGTGTTGCTGAAACTCCGTCCAAAACTGCCACTTCACAATGATGCTCATCCTCAAGCCGAGGATATGAAGGCAAGGAAAGATAGAGGTCTCAGGCTATGGAGACAAACTGATCCATATGCCGTGAGGAGAAGAACTGCTGTAGATCCCAGATTCCACACCAGAGAACAGCAGGACTTCTATGAGACTGTGCTGATGGACAAGAAGCCCATAGTCGCAGACACCAGATACGTTGACTGGGAATACATTGACAGTGAAGAGCACAGAGACTTCTTTCCCCATGTGCGTGAAAGCTTCACTGCATGTGGAGTTGCTGAGTTTGTGGGTCAGAAATTGACAGATTGGAACGACGAGATGATTATGCAATTCTATGCCACAGCTCATTTCTATCCTGATGGGAAGATCACCTGGATGACTGAAGGTCAAAGGTTTTCTTCTTCTGTTGAAGAATGGGCAGAACTTCTGAATGCTCCAGTGCAACGAGAGGATGACATTGATGTCTATGGGATTCCAAAGAAGAATCATGATTCCATGAAGAACATGTACAAGGAGATCCCCGCAGCAGATTTGGAAGTGTGGAAGCTCGGCTCAGTCTACTATCTCCAGGCAGGTCTACCTACCACTAACACTATTTTGAGGCATACCTTGATGCCCAAGTCTGGAGATCATCACATGATCAAAGGGTATTCTATCAACATGCTGCATATACTTGATGAGAAGGCACCTTTCAAGGTGATGGACTTAATGGTAGAGACCATTAAGAGGACTGCAGCTGACCAGAAAAGGTCATGTGGATTTTCCCCACAGATTCAGATGCTTATCAATGTCAAGTTTGGCACGGGCAAATTCTTGTTGGATAGGAAACACTTACCCCTGCAGCCAGAGCATGAAGACAATGTTGTTGTGATGGACGAGGAGGATCCAACATCTGTTGAAGGTCAAGCCAAGATTGAAGCTGCTAGGAAAGCCAAAGCTGATAAAGAGGCAGCAGCAGCAGCAGCTAAACCAAAGAGCTTCGGAGAGCAGATTCTTGAAGCTACCCAAAGGATTGAACAACGCCTGGCCAGCATTGAACAATCTCAGGAGAGCCTAGAGAGGATTGTTGACGAGAAGATCCACGCTCTGGACGTGAAGCTGACTGAAATTCAGGTGACCGTCAACAAGCTTGAGGTAGACATGGAGGAAGCAAAGCAGGACAAGGCAGAGCTTGTGTAGGATGACTTAGTCCAGGACTCTCATCGCCAGACTGCTCCGGTTCCCAGAGGATCCCAATCAGCTGCTATTCCAGTGACTGACACCAGGACTACCATTTCAGCACCTCCTACAGCTCCAGCAGTTACTCCAGCTACAGCTCCAGTATCCACTCCTCCAGCACAGACATCAGCTGAAGTCTTCGCCGATGCCGTCATATCTACTCCGACATCTACCCAGACGGGAGCCGCCAGCAGAGCCCACAGTGACGTTTAGCTCTATGCTTTTTCAAACTTTTTGGTAACTTGTTGCCAAAGGGGGAGAAATTGTATAGATCATAGGGCTTCGAGAGAGAGAGTGCTCTTTCGTTCTTTTGCGGTTTCTTTGAGATACTTTTGGTTTTCGAAACTTTCAGTGTGCTTGATACTACGTTTGATGCTACCTTAATGAGTGCTTGGTCATACTATGCTTTAATGTGTGCTTAATGCTTATCATATGCTATTCCTATCTTGTATGGCTATTTACTCATGTCTTGGTGTTTGGGTGCATGCTTTTCATTCTTATCATTTTGTGCGCTCCACCAAGATGTATGTGACATGGAAGAGTGACCCATGATCCTAATCGATTGTGCATTTGCATTCAAACGCAAATCTTAAATAATGCACAAATTTAGGGGGAGCTCTTGCTTATCACATACTTCTCAAAGCGACGATATTATTCATTGATTATATCCTTTGTCGAAGCTTTGATCTATATGTTGTCATCAATTACCAAAAAGGGGGAGATTGAAAGTGCAACTAATCCCCGGGTGGTTTTGGCAATTAATAACAACATATATATCATTGAACTAATAGTTACTTGAGAATCATTTCAGAGAAGTTCAGTGATATGGGTATGGCAATGACCGAAGAAGTGGACCCCTCAAAATGCTAAGGCAAGCATTGGCAAAAGCTCAAGACTCCATTTTTGGTTTAGTGATCCAAGATCACATTGAGTCCATAGGAAAAGCCAATACTATTAAAAGGGGATGAGGTTGTGTTGATGATCTGGTTGCTCAAGTGCTTAGTGATATATCTCCTTCAACTATCAGCAACCTTCACTACAAGATTCACTCATAAGTAATCTCGGTCCCACCGATTATTCCAACTCAGTCACACCAAGATGAACCACCTCAGCCATAAGCCAAACCCTAGAAAAATCGGATATTCCGAGTTTGCAATCGGTCTCACCGAAACATGGGCTGCCAAGCTTCTGTAACCATCTGTCATCATATCGGAATAACCGAGATGATATTTTAGGTCCCACCGAAACTGGCAAGCTCCTGTCTTTGCTCAAATCGGAATAACCGAGATGGTATTTTCGGTCCCACCGAAAACCCCAACGTTCACATTATTTGAACTTTCGGTCTGACCGAGTTGTCCACTTCGGTCTCACCGAGATTGCTCAATTATGTGTGTAACAGTTGGATTTTGTGTGGAGGCTATATATACCCCTCCACCCCCTCTTCATTCGTGGAGAGAGCCATCAGAAAGAACTACCACTCCTACCTTACACTTTCTGAGAAGAGAACTACCTATCCTTGTGTTGAGATCAAGTTGCTCCACTCCCACCATATGAAACTTGATCTCTAACCTTCCCAAGTTGCTTTCCACTCAATCCTTTCTTCCACCATAGCCAAATCAGTGAGGAGAGTTGAGTGTTGGGGAGATTATCATTTGAAGCACAAGAGCAAGGAGTTCATCATCATCTACAACATCTATTACCTTTTGGAGGGTGGTGCCTCCTAGATTGGTTAGGTGTCGCTTGGGAGCCTCCGTCATCGAGATGTGGAGTTGAACCAAGAAGTTTGTAAGGGCAAGGAGATCGCCTACTTCGTGAAGATCTACCCCGAGTAAGGCTAGCCCTCCGTGAGCGTAGGCCATGATGGAATAGACAAGGTTGCTTCTTCGTGGACCCTTCGTGGGTGGAGCCCTCCGTGGACTCGCGCAGCCGTTACCCTCCGTGGGTTGAAGTCTCCATCAACGTGGATGTACGATAGCACCACCTATCGGAACCACGGGAAAAATCACCACGTCTCCAAAATTGCGTTTGCTCTTCTCCACCTCTCTTTACTACATGTGCAATTTACTTTCCGCTGCCTATACTCTAGAATTGCATGTGTAGGGTGATACTTGACTTGATCATAATTGTGAAACTACCAAAAACTGTTCTTTGTCAAAAGGCAGAATTTTTATATTTACAAGTAGTCTAATCACCCCCCCTCTAGACATACTTTCGATCCTACAGGGAGGCATATGACTTTGATTGGCGAAAAGCTGACATCCAACACAATGTTGGACAAGGGCTTGTGCATCTGCTCAGGCTGTTGTCCAGAAAAAAGCCTGTTCGGAAAGCCTTGCTTATGAGAGCCCGAGCTGCGGCGTGATGGCCACCCAAACTAGCATGTATTTCTGCAAAAAGTTTCCGTCCCTCCTCTTCAGAGAGATATATATATTTGGAGAACACTAGTAGTGCTTCTCTTGTATAGTTCACCTTCGTGAAATTTGTAGGCTTTAGAACGCCGAACTATGCGACAGACCTCGTTTTGATCATCGGGTAACTCTTGACTATTAAGGTAGGCTAGGAATGGTTCGGTCCAAGGAGCGATTACGACCATGATTTCATGAGCCAAAGGTGTTATTTCTGGACCCAGATCCCCGATGATATCTGCATTATGCTCGGCTGCTGGGGGTGTGATCAGGTCTGAGCCAGCGTCTTTGCTCTCGTCCTGCCATACCACAGATGGCTTAAACAACCTTTCCACAAAGGTGTTAGGCGGGACTGGGTCACGCTTGGAGCCCATGCGGGCAAGTATGTCTGCTGCCTGATTACTGTCTCGAGCGACGTGATGAAATTCGAGCCCCTCGAACAGAGTTGACATTTTTAATATGGCGTTTTGATAAGCTGCCATTTTTGGATCCTTCACATCAAACTATTTGTTTACCTGAGATATTGCGAGGTTTGAGTCTCCGCGCACCTCGAGGCGTTGTATGCCCATGGATACGGCCATGCGGATACTGTGTAGTAGCGCCTCGTATTCGGCAGTGTTGTTGGAGTCCATATACAAGATTTGTAATACGTAGCGGACTGTGTCCCCTGTTGGGAATGTCAAGATGACGCCAGCCCCCAATCCGGCTAGCATTTTAGAGCCGTCGAAGTACATGGTCCAGTGGGAGTATGAACCGTACTCTTTGGGGAGTTCGGCTTCCGTCCACTCTGCGACGAAATCAGCCAACACCTGAGATTTAATAGCTCGGCGTGGTTTGTATGATATTTTGAACAGTAAGAGCTCGATGGCCCATTTGGCTATGCGGCCTGTTGTGTCCTGGTTATTTAGAATGTCATTATGTGGTACTTCGGATGCTACTGTAATCGAACACTCTTGAAAGTAGTGTCGGAGCTTACGGGATGCCATAAACACCGCATAGGTGACTTTTTGATAGTGGGGGTATCGAGACTTTCACGGTGTAAGAACTTATCATACATAATAAACTGGTTTTCGGACGGGGAATTTATGTCCCTCTTCCTCTCGTTCCACGACGAGCACATCACTCACAACCTGGTGACTTGCTGAGATATAAAGCAACATTGGCTCGCCAACACTTGTGGCAGCTAGGATTGGATTGCCCGCTAATAGGGTCTTTATTTCTTCCAATCCGGTTGTGGCCGCATCCGTCCATTCAAAGTTGTCCGTACGCCCAAGCAGTCTGTAGAGTGGTAATGATTTTTCTCCTAGTCTGGAGATGAAGCAACTCAAGGCCGTGACACACCCTGATAGCTTTTGGACTTGTTTTATATCAGTTGGTGTAGCCAACTGTGACAAGGCTTGGATTGTAGCTGGGTTTACTTCAAATCCTTATGGGTAACAATGAACCCCAATAGCTTTCCGGCTGGAACGCCAAAGACGCATTTCTCCGGATTGAGCCGTATGTCATATGCTTGGAGGTTGTTGAACGTGAGGCGAATATCGTTCACCAGTGGTTCGACGTGTTTAGTCTTGATGACTACGTCGTCCACATATGCCTCCACTGTCTTGTCAATTTGTTTTTCTAAGCATGTTTGAATCATGCGTTGATACGTGGCACCAGCGTTTTTGAGCCCAAAAGGCATGGTGTTGAAGCAGAAAGGTCCGTACGGGGTGATAAACGCCGTTGCGGCCTGGTCGGATTCCTTCATTTTTATCTGATGGTATCCGGAGTAAGCGTCGAGGAAGAATAGTGAGTCATGTCATGCTGTTGCATTGTTGATCTAATCGATGCAGGGCAATGGAAAGGGATCCTTAGGGCAAGCCTTGTTTAAGTCTTTGAAATCGAACAGAGGCGCCAAAATTTATCCTTTTTCGGTACCATGACCAAGTTGGCTAGCCAATCCGGGTGTTTAATTTCTCTGGTGAATCCGGCTTCAAGTAATTTGGCCAGCTCCTCCCCCATAACTTGTCTTTTGGGTTCGGAAAAATCGTCGCAGTGATTGCTTGACTGGTTTGAACCCCTTGATGATGTTGACGCTGTGTTAGGCCAGCCTGCGGAGGATCCCAGGCATATCTGAAGGATGCCAGTCGAATATATCCTAGTTTTCGCGCAAGAATGCACGCAAAGTGGTGTCTACCATCTGGTCCAGCTGAGCTCCAATGGATGCCGTTTTATTAGGTCCGTCGGATGTACATGAAATTTAACGATTTCGTCTGCTCGCTTGAAGGAGGTAGATTTAGACCTTTTATCGAGGACCACATCGTCCTTGTCCACTGTGGATCACAAGGTGGTTAATTCTTCGGCTGTGAAGGCTTCGGATAGTGCCTCAAGGGCCAATGATGCGGGGGTTTTTCGGCACAGAGAGCTCTGTATGGATCACTGTTGACTGTGATTATTCCATTGGGCCTTGGCATTTTAAGCTTCATGTACCTGTAATGGGGTATGGCTTGGAAGTACGAAAAAACCTCTCGCCCTAGAAGGGTGTGGTATCCACTGTTGAAGAGGACAATGTGAAAGAGCAACTCTTCTGACCTGTAGTTTTCGGGCGTGCCAAATACTACGTCGAATTTAATACTTCCCGAACATCGGGCCTCCCGGCTGGGGATAATTCCTCGAAAGCTTGTGTTACTTTGCTCAATGCGGGCTTTATCGACCTGCATTTTGTCGAGCGTTTCCTCGTATATGAGGTTAAGTCCACTACCACCGTCCATGAGCACATTGGTAAGGCGAAATTCATCTACTATTGGGTTTAGTACAAGAGCGGCTGGTACTCGGACTGGTCGGACTCGTTGTTCGTCGTCGACGGTGAAGGTAATTGTTGCATCGTTCCAAGGGCTCACGGCGGTTATTTGGTGAATCTCGGCGAGTTCGCGAAGTGCTATTTTACGCTGATTGTTTGAAGAGAAGGTCTCGAAGACCGTGAGGACATTAAGGTTGTCCTCCTCTGGAGTTATGGTGGCGAGGATGGCTTCACCGCTTTTAGCTACCTGCCAGAGTACCCAACATGCTCGAAGGCTGTGAGTTGGGATAGTGCCGGAGACCGCATTTATCGGCCAGGGCTTGTCTAGGAGTTCGTCAAGAACGGACATGTATCCCGTAAAGGGTTTGTTTTTCTTGCCGACGAGTTGATGATCGGATGCCCCGCTAGGGTATGTCTGTTTTGCTTTAGCGGCATATTGCCCGAAGACGGATTGTTCCAGATGGGTGTTTTGGGCCTTCCATGTACTTTCCATCGCGTAGTACTTTCATACTAAGTGCGACAGGTCCGTGAAACTATGTACTCGTCCGTGCAGTTGCGATGAAAGAACGGAACTGCATCATCATCGCGACAGTCTTTAATCTTGTTTTTAACAAGTAGGAACCTGGCCCAGAAGTGATGGACCGTCTCCTGAGGTTGCTGCCGCACATACATCAAATCACATATATCTGGAGGGCCAGAATTGCTTGGAGAGTATTGAGTGTGGTGGGTGGGTGTGGTAAAATTTTAATCCCGACCCAATATAGTATTCCGAGTTTGCAAAGTCTCCGACGCTGATGACTCAAGCCTGGGAGGATCTGAATGCTCCCCAGGCTCTGTGTGCGGCCCTGAGCTCGGAAGATGTATAGTTCCGCCTGAGGGAAGGGTATTCGGCTCAATGGGTTCGGAGACCCGAACACGGCTGATCTCTGATTCGAGAGGGGAAGTGTTTTCGGCTCGTTCCTCGATTGCCACCACTAGATGAGTGATCGGGGAGGACTTGCCTTCCTTGATTGGGTTTAGGCTCGATTGGATCATTGGCCACTCAAAGCCCTAGGGAGGCGATGCGATCTAGCAGCTCGTTTAAGGACGAGGTGTCCGTCGGATCCGCTTTTTCAGAGTGTTCGACGCCTATGTAGGAGTGATGCTCGGTGGCCACAGGGGACGCGGCCGGCTTAACATCCATGGGGGCGCATATGGTGAACCCACTGAGTTGGAGGACCTGACGAAAAGTCATGCTCTTCCTGGAGGTGATGTTGTCGTTGATGACGAGATGAGCCACCGACCGCTTCTCACGACTACACAGCGGAGCTCGACTACACAGCGGAGTTCTCAATGAAAGCACCATTGTCGGCGTCAAAACCAGTAGATCTCAAGTGGAGGGCCCAAGCTACATATCTGAGGATCGGTGGTAGCAGGGGGAGACAAGGACACGATGTTTACCTAGGTTCAAGCCCTCTCGATGGAGGCAATACCCTACTTCATGCTAGATTGATCTTGATGGATATGGAGATTACAAGAGTTGATCTACCTCCAGATCGTAATGGCTAAACCCTAGATGTCTAGCCTATGTTTGTTCTGTTAGCCTCTACGGACTAAACCCTCTAGTTTATATACACAACAGAGTGGTCCTAGGGTTATACAAAGTTGACTTGAGGAGGAAGGTACCATTACATCTGGACATCAAAACTTGCCCTTCTAGATACGTAGGAGTCCTACCCGGATACGGGGGATGCTCTTCTATGTTATCTTCACGGCCTATCAGTCCGGCCCACCACTAGTAATCCGGGCACCCGAGGACCCCCAAATCCAGGACTCCCTCACCGAGCCATGGCAGCCAACCAAGGCCATCTAGGCTCGCGCCACCATCCGGTCAAGATGTTCGACGTGACTAGGCGCGCACCACTCGTTGTACCGTACATGGCCCTCGCCACGAGCAGCAACTGCCACACAGATTTGGTGCGCCATCCCCGCCTCCACAACCACCACTATTTACCCCGCCACCATCAACGTCCTATGAAGCCCAGAAGGAGCACAAGCGGTCCCCAAGGGCCCCATGTGTCGCCGTGCCGCGCCAACCCCTGACATCGTGGGAACGAAGGGGGTCGGGCTTTGCCAGCCGTGCCCCCGGGGCTGCGGCAGACTATGGATCCCCCTGGGTGCCGCACGGGGGTGACTCCGATAGAGAGAAGGGTAAAGGGGGTCGGCCAGCTTTAGATTTCTTTAGGTGATGAAACTCACTATGGATCTAGAATATGTAATTTTTTGTAGTCCCATAGCATGTATAAACGGCCCTCCGCGCATGCTATGTATATTGATATAGATGAACTACATTGTTATTTTAACGCTGCATGAGATTGTATGGATTTAAGGATTTGCTGCGTGGACATTCAGAGGTCATTGATAACCCACAAGTGTAGGGGATTGCAACAGTTTTTGAGGATAAAGTATTCAACCCAAATTTGTTGATTCGACACAAGGGGAGCCAAAGAATACGCTTAAGTATTAGCAGCTGAGTTGTCAATTCAACCACACCTGGAAACTTTGTATCTGCAACAAGTTAATTTACTAGCAAGGTAGTATGGAAATAGCGGTAGCAGCAATAAAAGTAACAGTAGTGTTTTTGTAGTTTTTGTAATAGTAGCAGGGAAAAAGTAAATAAGCAACAAGCAATATGTGAAAAGCTCGTAGGCATTGGATTGGTGATGGAGAATTATGTCGGATGTGATTCCTCATGTAAAAGTTATAACCGAGGGTGACACAGAACTAGCTCCAGTTCATCAATGTAATGTAGGCATGTATTCCGAAAATAGTCATACGTGCTTATGGAAAAGAACTTGCATGGCATCTTTTGTCCTACCCTCCCGTGGAAGCGGGGTCCTAGTGGAAACTAAGGGATATTACGGCCTCCTTTTAATAGAGTACCGGACCAAAGCATTAACACATAGTGAATACATGAACTCCTCAAACTACGGTCATCACTGGGAGTGGTCCCGATTGTTGTCACTTCGGGGTTGCCGGATCATAACACGTAGTAGGTGACTATTGACTTGCAAGATAGGATCAAGAACAGACATATATTCATGAAAACATAATAGGTTCAGATCTGAAATCATGGCACTCGGGCCCTACTGACAAGCATTTAGCATATCAAAGTCATAGAAACATCAATCTTAGAACATAGTGGATGCTACGGATCAAACCCTAAAAAAACTAACTCAATTACATGGTAAATCTTATCCAACCCATCACCGTCTAGCAAGCCTACGATGGGATTACTCACGCACGGCGGTGAGAATCATGGAATTGGTGATGGAGGAAGGTTGATGATGACGATGGCGACGATCTCCACTCTTCGGAGCCCCGAACGGACTCCAGATCAGCCCTCCCGAGAGAGATTAGGGCTTGGCGGCGGCTTCGTATCGTAAAACGTGATAATTCTTCCTCTCTTATTTTTTTCCTCCCCAAAAGTGAATATATGGAGTCCGGGGGTACGTCGGTGGAGCAACAAGGGGCCCACGGGGCAGGTGGCGCGCCCAGGGGGAGAGGGCGCGCCCCCACCCTCGTGGACAGGGTGTGGGCCCCCTGGCATGGATCTTTCCACATATTTTTTTTATATTTTCCAAAATAATTCTCCGTTGATTTTCAGGTCATTCCGAGAATTTTTTTTCTGCACAAAAATCACACCATGGCAATTCTGCTGAAAACAGCGTTAGTCTGGGTTAGTTCCATTCAAATCATGCAAGTTAGAGTCCAAAACAAGGGCAAACGTGTTTGGAAAAGTAGATACATTGTAGACGTATCAACTCCCCCAAGCTTAAACCTTTGCTTGTCCTCAAGCAATTCTGTTGATAAACTAAAAGTGATAAAGAAAAACTTTGACAAACTCTATTTGCTCTTGTTGTTGTAAATATGTAAAGCCAGCATTCAAGTTTTCAGCCAAGATCATGAACTAACCACATTCACAATAACTTTCAGGTCTCATATCTACTCATATCAATGGCATAATCAACTAGCAAACAATAATATTAAACGTCGGATGGCAACACTTTCTTAAAACAATCATAATATGATATAACAAGATGGTATCTCGCTAGCCCTTTCTGAGACTGCAAAACATAAATGCAGAGCACCTTTAAAGATCAAGGACTGACTAGACATTGTAATTCATGGTAAAAGAGATCCAATCACAATCATACTCAATGCAAATTAATAGAAATACATGCAAATGACAGCAGTGCTCTCCAACTGGTGCTCATTTATAGGAGGATGGTGACTCAACATAAAAGTAAATAGATTGGCCCTTCGCAGAGGGAAGCAGGGATTTGTAGAGGTGCGAGAGCTCGATTTTTAAATAGAGCTGAATAATATTTCGAGCGATAACTCTCATTGTCAACATAACAACCAAGAATCTTGATATCTTCCATGCTACACACATTATAGGCGGTTCTGTGACGCCCCCGATTTGACCGTACACTAATCATGCATGCAAATGTGTACGACCAAGATCAGGGACTCACTTGAAGATATCACAACACAACTCTAGACACAAATTAAAATAATACAAGCTTTATATTACAAGCCAGGGGCCTCGAGGGCTCGAATACATAAGCTCGAAAACACAAGAGTCAGCGGAAGCAATAATATCTGAGTACAGACATAAGTTAAACAAGTTTGCCTTAAGAAGTCTAGCACAAATATAGCAACGATCGAAAAGGCAAGGCCTCCTGCCTGGGACCCCATAACTACTCCTCGAAGCCGAACTCCATGTAGAACATCCTCGGGATCCTCTGGGTCCTGACTCCACCATCTGGTTGCATCATCCGAGAAGAAGGAACAAGAGGGGAAAAGGGGGGAGAAAAGCAACCGTGAGTACTCATCCAAAGTACTCGCAAGCAAGGATCTACACTACATATGCAATGAAATATGTGTAATGGGGCAATATCTGTGGGCTAAACTGCAGAATGCCAGAATAAGAGGGGGATAGCTAATCCAATCGAAGACTACGCTTCTCGCAACGTCCATCTTGCAGCAGAAGAAGAGAGTAGCTGGAAGTAACAAGTATCCTCGCTTCTGGCAGCCTCCTTCTTGCAGCAGTAGAATAGAATAGATGGTAAGTTCACCAAGTATCATCGTATAGCATAAACCTACCCGGCGATCCTCCCGCACATCACCCTGTGAGAGAGCAACCACCGAGTTATATCTGGAACTTGTCTGGGTGTGTTTTATTAACTATCCAGTTCTAGTTTTCATGAGGTCAGAGTACAACTCCGGGTCGTCCTTTTACCGAGGGACTCGGCTATTCGAATAGATTAACTTCCCTGTAGGGGTGCACCACATAACCCAGCACGCTCGATCCCATTTGGCCGGACAAAGTATCCAGGGTCATGCCCGGCCTCGGAAGATCAACACGTCGCAGCCCTACCTAAGCACAACAGAGAGGTCGGCACGCCGGTCTAAACCCGAAGCGCACGGGGGTCTGGGCCCATCGCCCAATGCACACCTGCACGTTGCGAGGGCGGCCGGTGAGCAGACCTGGCAACCTCCATTACTAAGGAAGTTGCGTTACGCGGTCCAACCCGGCGCGCGCCGCTAAGTCGCTGACGTCAAGAAGGCTTCGGCTGATACCACGACGTCGAGTGCCCATAACTATTCCCACGTAGCTGGTTAGTGTGCATAGACCAAATGGCTAGACTCAGATCAAATACCAATATCTCGATAAGCGTGTTATTTTGAAATAACCATGGACAACGACCAGGGCCAGGCCCACCTGTCTCCTAGGTGGTCGCAACCCGCCGTGTCGCTCCGCCACAAAGTAACCATCAGGGGACTGTCGGGAACCCAGGCCCACCACTACCTGGGTGGAACCACCAGCCCCTTCAGCCCCCATATCCGAATCATCATCATGTGTCATGTAAAATGTATGTAGTATATACCCGTGATCACCACCCGAGGTGATCACGGCCCGATAGTATAGCATGGCAGACGGACAAAATGTAGGGCCACTAATGGAATACTAGCACCCTATACTAAGCATTAGGATAGCAGGTAAAGGTATCAACAGTTGTAGCAACAATGATAGGCTATGCAACAGAATAGGAGCTATCGAATCAACAACAGTAGCAAATCTAATGCAAGAATAAGAGAGAAGAGAATGGGCGATATCTGGTGATCAAAGGGTGGGGCTTGCCTGGTTGCTCTGGCAAGGAGGGGGTCGTCCACATCGTAGTCGAACTGGGGTCACCGACAGTCTCGGGGTCTACCAGAAAGAAGCAACGGAGGGGAAACATAATAAATAACAGAGCAATCAAAGCATCACAAAGCGTAACATGGAAATACGCGGTGCTACGTGTGACCTAACGCAGTAGGAGGTGATACTGGCGAGGATGAGAAACATCCGGGAAAGTATTCCCGGCGTTTCGCGTTTTTGGGCAGATGAAACGGAGGGGGAATGTTGCACGTTCGGTATGATAGAGATGTGTGGCGGACGAACGGATCGCGTTTTCGGATTTGTCTCGTCGTTCTGAGCAACTTTCATATATAAATTATTTTCATCCGAGTTACAGATTATTATATATTAATTTTGAAAGTTTTAATCATTTTCTAGAATTACAGAATTAATTTAATTCAAAAAGTATTTATGACATCATCAAGACGTCAGCGTGACGTCAGCGGTCAACTCTGACCGTTGACCAGTCAAACTGACGTGGGGGTCCCGCTGTCATTGACTGATATCTAGTTAACTAAGTTAGTTAGTTTAATTAACAGATTAATAGGTTAATTAGAGATTAAGTCAAACAATGATGATTTATTAAATTAATCATTTAATTAACATTTTAAATATTTTAAATATTTTTATTTTTATTTTTATTTTTTTATTTTTATTTATAAAAACATCCTCTAGGATGGGCCCCGACTGTCATTGGGCCTGGGGCCTTAACGGGCGCGGGTCGGGCATTGCAGCGCCCGACGGGGCGTTCGCCCAAATCGTCGGGGCGAGGAGGGCCGGGGCACTGGCGAGCAGGCGCGTCAGCCGGGACGACGGCCGCGGCAGGCGGAGCAAGGGGGGGGGCGCAGCAGGGGCGCCGGGGCGCGGCGCGGTGAGGTCACCGCGGCTGGGCGAAGCAAGGGGCCGGAGCGCCAGAGGTGGCCGCAGGCGTGGCGTCTTCGCCGGCGCAGGGGGGTGAAGAGCGGGGCGAGGTCGACGCCGGCGGTGGGGCAAAGGCGAGGCGATGCAGGGGCGGGCGCCCGGCGGAGCAGCGGCGGTGCGCATGGGGAAGAAGGCCGCGGTGGCGAGTGCGGCAGCGGGCGCAACCGAGGCCAAGCGGCGGCGGTGGGATGGCACGGTAGTG
>LR738711.1:204466846-204587387 GCA_902687465.1 Secale cereale
ACCGGGCGACGGGGTCGGGGCGCGGCTTCTGGGCGGCCTCGGTCGATCCGGCGACGGAGCGCGACGACGGGATGACGAGGCATCAGCGACGATGGAGGGACATGGTGACGTGGTTCCGGTGGTCGACGGCGTGGCGGCGTCGGGGGCGATGGGGGTTTAACCCCGATCGAGATTGGATCGGGAGGGGGAAGGGGAGAGACGTGGGGAGTGGGGGGGAGTGGTGGCTCGCTGGGTAGGGTTCGGTCGCCCGAGGGGATAAGAGGGATGGGGTGGGCTGGCCTGGTGGCCTAGATGTCCGGTTGGGCCATTCGGCCCAAAGGGAGGGGGGTTTTGTTTTTCTTTTAATATTTATTTTCCTTTTTTTGTTGTTTATTAGTTTTCTAAATTAATTTTAATTCTAAAATTATGAAAATAGTATCTAATTTAGTATAACTAATTATACTACTGCCAGGGATAATTTGGCACTAAATAAAATAGTTGTTTGTATTATAATTTATAAAAGGTATTTAATAATTTGTTATAGCCGCTATTTTATTTACTTTAGAGTATTTAAACATGTTATAAAAATGTGATTTCTCAACCATATTTATCTATGATTTGTTTGCTACAATTTGAACATTTTAGATTTGACAACAGAAAACTTTCATTATTTGACTTTAATTCAAATTAGAATTTGGGTCGGTTCTGAACTAACACGAGATTATCAACAGTAACTGCGGTGACGTGTCGTCATTAGCAGAGGGTTACTGTAGCTTAACTACCCGGGCGTCACAATTCTCCTCTACTACAAGAAATCTCGTCCCGAGATTTAAGCGGTGTAGTAAGGTGGGGGGGGGTGCTGGTAGCGCAACCTAATGAGTCTTCTCGGTCTTGGCTGCCCTTCCGAAGAGGTTGATCCCTTTCGTTGATGTCTTCATTTCTCTGTTTCAAGTCATCGTGATCAAGTCGTCATCCTTTCTTCGGGATCTCCATCGTCCTACGAACGCGACCAGGGGGGAAAACTTTGGAGAAACGTATCTCCACGAAGTCTGTGCATACGACGGCGAATTCAGAAAGTGATATACGAAGTACTGTACGAGTAGTATTTCAGTGAATGCATTGAGAACAATAAGCGATGGTACCAAAGTTTCAATCGGGTAGGCGATCATTCGGTGCCTAACCAGAAGCTGGAATGGGGTCTTGACCAACAAGAATAATATGGTGTTTGATACTAGGATGAAACATGGTAGAATTTAGCTCGTGAATCACACACCAAGCCAGGTGCAAAGGATACATTAGAATCCGGGTTGTAAAGAAGAGTCAGGTTTCGATCCAGTGGACCTGTGGGTTATGGGCCCACCATGTGGGTTGAAAATAGGAAGGGTGGTGACATCTTGCACAGCCTCGACATGGAGGCATGTGAGTGGATAGCTTGTCAACTATGTCGGCATCAATGTCGGAACCAAGGACGGGGAACGAAGAGAACCATTTTCTCGCTCGTTGAAACGAGGCGGACCAATAGGCAAAGTTCTCGTCCAGCGGCAGTAACGGGATGTTATCAACAATAGAATTCAAGGTCTTACTTATAGAGTTGTACACCAAGGTGTTTACATAAGTAGAAAATTATTACTACTTAGATTATATGTAGATCAAGGAAAGGTTAAACAAACAAATGGAAAGGAAAATTGTGATTACACACAATTAATAGGAGTATATGCTTCCCATGGGCAAGCAGAACATGACATACAGGGTAGGAGAGCAAGGACCCAACCATTCAGATAAAGTGGAAAGGATTAATCAAGATGTTACCCATACAACGGTGTCTGGATAACTGACTAAGAAACATTTAGCATTGGGCTTCAAATGCTCTTGTTGAAAATCAGAGTACCGCATACATGCTTCGAGATAGCATTGGCATGGTCTTGAAGCAAAGGTCAGACTTGGATACACGAAGGATTCATCAGGAACAACTTATAGAATGAGTCTTATAATTTCCTCCTGGAAGAATGGTTATCCTTGCAAAAGAGATTATAATGATAGGTCCTCCAGCCAGGGTTGCTAGACATGACATCATATTACCGAGTCATCAAAGGAACAATATTATAACTTCTGGAAACTTTTCCCAGTCATCTTATCTGCCCGAGATTCAGATCCGATTGGTGTCATGATACCTCAGACTCGGGATGTTTGAGAAGAAACGGTGCAACATTAATCGACGAAATGACATTGCAAGATTCTCGGGAAATGAACTATGGGAGCAGGTTCCCGAAACAATAGTTCATCATTAAACCAAGGAGAGGATGAGGAGGTGGCTGATGGGCTCAGCAACAATTCATCGAGAATTCCAAATGGAGGGATTTCCACAATAATGTGAACAAGAGGATGACACTTATCAATTCAAATGATATAACGTTGTATGCTCGAGAAAAACATACACCATTAATCATTAGGTGAAAGGTGTGCCCGAAATATGACCTTAGGCAGCAAGATCAATGTTAGAGTGATGATTCAATAACCAACAGTCTAAGAACGAACTATCGATCGTTAACTTCAAAGCAATAGGTTGCTAGAAGTACAGAACTCAAGCAGCATCGTTAGCATATTGGTATCCCGGTTAAAAACAACACGAGGAACAAGGAAGAATGGTGATGGTGAGAATTATCATCATGCCGAGAATTTCTGAGAGGTGGAGCAATCCCCACAACATTCTTGATATAAAAGACAATAATACTTCAAGGCAGAACACAACACTAGCTGGAGAGGAAGTTGTATTCATAATGTGGAAAAGTTCGCATTGAAAGGAAGTCAAGGATGTTGTTGATGATAATAAAAATCATCGAGGGCAAGGAATGTAATTCTCATCATGAACACAGTTGACATCTCGGAAGAAGTCAAAGTGTTGAAGGTGATCCGACACATTTGCCGGGAGGTTTCCAGAGGATGCAATCAAACAACAATGGCAACAAGCAAGGGAATGACGAAGTGGCAAGTTATAGGATCAATATATAGTATGCAAGCTCGGAACCAAGGTTGCCTTACTGAACAAGCAACCAGATGCTGAAAGCTCGACGTAAGTTGTGCTCAATCTCTGAAGAATTCGTGCACCAAAGAAGGACGAGGTAGCATAGTCAAAGATAGCTATACAAGGGATGTACCCGATAGTCTAGGAATAAACCAGATCGATTTTAAAAAAAAATCCCAGTAACATCTACTAGGGGTGTTGAATTTTTGAATCAGATTTGATTTACTAAACGGCGTCCTCAGTTGACGGCAACCTAGAAACCGTAGAGTGATTACGACAAGCAAAGGTATTACTTCATCAAAAGTTCAAAAGGTGTGGTGCAAAGGCATGATATCCTCGAGATATCAGAGGGTAAAACTCGAAGGTAGAACACGATAGAAGTGGAACTAGGTCATTGACCTATGATAGTAGATGCTTTAACCTTGTCAAAAATTGACGAGGCCTGGAATGGATTTATTCCAGATATATTGAATAAGGACAACATGGTCGGAACCATAACTGCAAGGGATCAAATTTATTGACACCGAAAGAATTATTTAGATGAAAAATCATTTTTCAAGAAGCTCCCGAGACGGTCTACATCGTTTCCATGGGCATGAACAAAAGCTCAAGGGCGACTCCCACTTCTCCAATGCATACGTTTCATTTACCTCTTGCTTTGATAATACTGTAGTGTTGAAAGTTTATCCGGTAGAACACCGGAAGGGTATGACTTGTGAAAACTTTTGGGTTCTCATGGATTAGGGGAAGGCATAGGTTCAACCCATCAGGCATCTTAGTAACATATACCACAAGTTTCAAAAGTAAAAACACAAGCTCGAAAGCAGAGCATGGTTGGCCAAGCAGAGGATGCAATTTACCAAAGGCATTATGTATAAGTGGAAGAACTCAAGGTTTTGATATGTCGGAACGGCCGGATAATAATCCACAAAAGGATCTAGCGGACCGCAAGGAATCGGATGTGAGTATCGATACTCAACCAGAAGAAGAAATAATTAAAGGAGATCAGATTATAGAAACAACTGACTAATTCAACCAAATGTAAAGGAATTATGTTTTCCGAGTCAAGAGATCAGAAGCAAACGCTCTAATCAAGGATGGATAAGTTGAATATGCTTGGGGATACAATCGATGGCAATTTGATTGGTCGAGATCCAACCAGGTTTAAAATGACGTCTGCGTCGGAAGGATGAATTCTAGGATCTGATTGGGGACTGCGAGCATCCGCAACATTTTGAACCAACGGACTCGAAATGATAGTGACAAGGATGGCAATAAGATTGCCAGACTTATGGGATTAACCATATAGCACGCAAGCAAGAATTTCAAGATAAATATGTTGTTGAGGATTTTCTAAAGCTTGAATAGGATTTCGAAGACTTTAGTGAAACATATGTGTGAGGATTAATTTGTAGGTGTATTCAGTCGACAAGGAACTGCAAGGCAGCAGGCACAAAGGATTCTCGAAACAACGACCAGTATTTCGGGGTATCTTGTAAGAACAAGACCAACTGGGGATGAATGTAAGAATGACAACTGCATTTAGCTATCCATTTAGAGTTGACGATGAAAGGGGAATTGCAATGCGAGGAACCCAAGTTCTCGAGTTAACAGCGGAGAGTATCTTCAGGGTCTTCTGGTGCAGCAGACGATCATCGGTAATAAGGTGCTCTCCGGGTGAAGTGATAACGAGATCCTAATGTTAGGTTTTGCAAAATTCATTTATCCCGAATAGAAGAGAGATCAGAGTCCCAGAGTATAGACGAGGAGTAAAAGATCCTAATACCACCCATTGGTGTTGTTGGCCTGTAAGCCACACAATAAGTTAGTAAATTTGTTTCTCCACTACTAGAGTCAACTTCGGCCAAGTAGTTGGAAAGGGGGATTCCTACAGGCAGTCGGCTCTGATACCAACTTGAGCAGGGGGGAAGGACGGTGACGCTGGTGAGCAAGAGACGTGGGGTTCGCGGACGACAGCGACGGTGATTGTAGGGAACGACCACGGCGGCGAGCAACAGAAGGAAGGGGGAAGGTGAGCGCGGCCGAGGACTGACCCACGAGCAGGGGTTCTGGGGCGGCGAGGCTCGAGGTGGCCGTTGTGGAGGGGACGAGGACGATCGGCGGCCAGGCGATGAGGCGACCGGGCGACAGGGTCGGGGTGCGGCTTCTGGGCGGCCTTGGTCGATCCGGCGACGGAGCGCGACGACGGGATGACGAGGCATCAGCGACGACGGAGGGGCGTGGTGACATGGTTCCGGCGGTCGACGGCGTGGCGGCGTCGGGGGCTATGGGGGTTTGACCCCGATCCAGATTGGATCGGGAGGGGGAATGGGAGAGACGTGGGGAGTGGGGGGGAGTGGTGGCTCGCTGGGTAGGGTTCGGTCGCGCGAGGGGATAAGAGGGATGGGGTGGGCTGGCCTGGTGGCCTAGATGTCCGGTTGGGCCATTCGGCCCAAAGGGAGGGGGGGTTTTGTTTTTCTTTTAATATTTTTTTGTTGTTTATTAGTTTTCTAAATTAATTTTAATTCTAAAATTATGAAAATAGTATCTAATTTAGCATAACTAATTATACTACTGCAGGGATAATTTGGCACTAAATAAAATAGTTGTTTGTTTTATAATTTATAAAAGGTATTTAATAATTTTTTATAGCCGCTATTTTATTTACTTTAGAGTATTTAAACATGTTATAAAAATTTGATTTCTCCACCATATTTATCTATGATTTGTTTGCTACAATTTGAACATTTTAGATTTGACAACATAAAACTTTCATTATTTGACTTTAATTCAAATTAGAATTTGGGTCGGTTCTGAACTAACACGAGATTATCAACAGTAACTACGGTGACGTGTCGTCATTAGCAGAGGGTTACTGTAGCTTAACTACCCGGGCGTCACAGGTTCCCAAACAGAATGGTAAAGTTTATACTCCCCCAACCACCAACAAGCACACTCCACGGCTAGCCCGAAACAACGGGTACCGTCCAAACCAGCAACAACCCTGGGGGAGTTTTTGTTTAATTATTATGATTTGAGCATGGGACTGGGCATCCATTTTACCGGCCATTTTCTCATGAACGATGAGCGGAGTCCATTCATCGTGAGAATAACCCACCTAGCATGAAGATATGGACAACCCTAGGTGATACATGAGTTGTTCAAGCATACAAAATAGAATTTCATTTGAAGGTTTAGAGTTTGGCACATACAAATTAACTTGGAACGGCAGGTAGATACTGCATATAGGAAGGTATGGTGGACTCATATGGAATAACTTTGGGGTTTATGGAAGTGGATGCACAAGCAGTATTCCCGCTTAGTACAGGTGAAGGCTAGAAAGAGACTGGGAAGTGACCAGCTAGCGAGCGACAACAGTCATGAACATGCATTAAAATTAATCAACAATGAATGCAAGCATGAGTAGGATATAAATCACCATGAACATAAATATCGTGGAGGCTATGTTGATTTTGTTTCAACTACATGCGTGAACATGTGCCAAGTCAGACCACTTGAATCGTTTAAAGGAGGATACCACCCTATCATACCACATCACAACCATTTTAATATCATGTTGGCACGCAAGATAGACCATTATAAACTCCTAGATAATTAAGCATGGCATAAGCAGCTAGGATCTCTAATTGTCATTACAAGCATGTTTCATTCATAATAAGTTGAATCAGGAAGGATGAACTATCATATTCACAAAAACAAGAGAGGTCGAGTTCATACCATCTTTTCTCATCTCAATTAGTTCATCATATATCATCATTATTGCCTTTCACTCGCACAACCGAACAGTGTGGATAATATTAATAGTGCACATGCATTAGACTAAGTTGGAATCTGCGAGCATTTAATACAAGAGAGAAGACAAGGTAATATGGCTCAGGGTTAAATTAACAATAATGCATATGAGAGCCATTGAGCATTTTCATCATGGTCTTCTCCTCTTGACCCCCAAATAAAAGAAAAGAAACTATTTACACGGGAAAGCTCCCAACAAGCAATAGAAGAACGAGAAATCTTTTTGGGTTTTCTTTTAATTACTACTACTACAAGCATGGAAAGCAAACTAGCTAAAAAGCTACAACTAGTTTTTTTGTTTTTCTTAAGGTTTTTCTAACACACCAGAAAAAGACTAAGAAAAAGAATTGAAACTAAGCATGGATGGTACAATGAAAGAGTGTGAGCACCGACGACTAGAATAAGTGTGTGAACTTGAATGTAAGGTCAGTGAGAAACACGTACTCCCCCAAGCTTAGGCTTTTGGCCTAAGTTGGTCTATGTCCATGGATCGAAGCTACTCGCTCCAGTGTACTGAGAAGCATCCTCTGGGTGCCACTGGTTGGCAAGCTCATCCGGATCCCACCCATAAATAGACTGCAGGTAATGATCAAGTGGTGGCTCCGGCTCTGGATCTGAAGCTTGTGCATGGATCTGGTACTTGTAGAAGGCATCTGACGAAACGAGGTATATGCCTGAAAATAGATCAAACAGAGATGGTGCAGGCAAGGTAACAATCTCACAATATTTTTCATCAAACCTCAATTTATACTTAAGCAACTTCTCCTTGTCTTTAACAATAAAATCATGTTCTATCATACTCCTATAATCTAGATAAACGGGGGCAAGCAATCTTTCTTCCTTCTCATGATGCCTAATAGGTATTCTAAAATGTTCAGCAAGGCGAGATGCAAAGATGCCTCCAAAGACGGGGCCTTTTGTGTGGTTCAAACTTAATCGTTTAGCAACGACGACACGCAAACTAAAGGTTGTGTCTTGAAACAAAGCATGGCGCAAAATGACAATATCAGGGGCACTAAGATTCCCATTGTTCCCGTGACCAATTAAACATCTACTAGCAAATATAGCAAAGTAGCGAAGAACAGGAAAAATGTATACTAGTAATTCTTGCCCCTAAAACATGCCTAGTTTCCCCTATAGCTATCATGTCAATAAACCCCTCAACATCTTCACGACGTGGTTCTTCAAGACTACCAGCAAAGGGCATCTTGCATACTTCACAGAATTCAAAGAATGACATCTCCTTAACCTCATCATATAAAGGAAACTCCACTGAAGGTGGCGATTTCTTAGCATGAAAATGAAAGTTTTGCGTGAAAATATTCATGAGTAAGAGATACTGTTCACACTGGTCGTGGAGGAAGTCGGTGAGGCCTGCATTGTTCGCCAAATAATAAAACTCTCCATAAATCCCAACGGCTTCCAAAAACTCATTACAAGGCCATTCACACGGCCGAACTTCCGTAGTGCGAGGAAGATTATATTTGTGCTTCTTATTTTCTTCCTTCTTCTTATCCTCTGAACTTTTACTGGAAGAGCCTCTCGGCAATCTCTTTATCAATTTACTCCTCTAAAAATTTCTGAAATTTTTAGTAACTCAAAATAAAAGTGAACCAAACTCAACAAGATTGATAGCAACAACTCCTACAAGTGTCTAGAGACTATATCATGCATTAGAACTACTTGGGACCAAAGAAATTTGACTTGCAAGCTCAAGAACAAGGTCACCACAGCGCAAAAATTTGCAATAAATAAAGCACTCGAACAAAAACTACTTGGACCAATGGAGGAGTCACATACCAGGAAACAATCTCCCCAAACAGTTTTGTGAATAGAGCTTTGAGCAAGGAGATCAAAAATGGTAGCAAGATGATCTAGAACTCGTGCTAGAGATGGATAGTGATTTTTTGGGAGGAAGAAGGAGTGTGTGGGTGCAGGGATAACTGGAAGGGGCCATGTGGGGCCCACGAGGCAGGGGGCGCGCCCTGGACCCTCGTGGCCAGGTGCTGGCTCCCCTCGCTGTGTTTTCTATGCCATATATTCTCAAATATTCTAGAAAAATATCATATTTCATTTCCAGGGCATTTGGTGAACTTTTATTTTCAGGGTATTTTTTATTGCACGGATAAGTCTGGAAACAGACAGAAAATACTATATTTGCTTTATTTAATCTGATTAACAGAAAGTAAAAGGAGGATACAGAAGATTGTGCTATCTAGATTCACCCATCTCATGCTTATCAAAAGGAATCCATTAACAAGGTTGATCAAGTCTTGTTAATAAAATCTTTCCGGATAACATGAAACCGGAGAATTTTAGAATAACACTAGGTTACCTCAATGGGGATATGTATGTCCCCAACAATAAGAATATCATATGTCTTCTTGATAGTTGGAAGAGTAAATTCAAAACCTCCAATAGTAATAGTCGAAATTTTTCCAATAGAATTGATACTGTGGACCTGAGGTTGTTTCCTCGGAAAGTGTACCGTATGCTCATTACCATTGACATGAAAAGTGACATTGCCTTTGTTGCAATCAATAACAGCCCCTGCAGTATTCAAAAAGGGTATACCAAGGATAATAGACATACTATTGTCCTCGAGAATATCAAGGATAATCAATTCCATTAGAATAGTAACATTTGCAACTACAACAGGCACATCCTCACAAATACCGACAGGTATAGCAGTTGGTTTATCAGCCATTTGCAAAGATATTTCAGTAGGTGTCAACTTACTCAAGTCAAGTCTATGATATAACGAGAGAGGCATAACACTAACACCGGCTCCAAGATCACATAAGGCAGTTTAACATTGTTTCCTTTAATGGAGCAAGGTATAGTAGGTACTCCTGGATCTCCTAGTTTCTTAGGTATTCCACCCTTAAAAGTGTAATTGGCAAGCATGTTGGAAATTTCTACTTCAGGTATCTTTCTTTTATTGGTAATAATATCTTTCATATATTTAGCATAAGGATTTGTTTTAAGCATATCAGTCAAACGCATACGCAAAAAGATAGGTCTAATCATTTCAGCAAAGCACTCAAAATCCTCATCATCCTTTTTCTTGGATGGTTTAGGAGGAAAAGGTATGTGTTTCTGTACCCATGGTTCTCTTTCCTTACCGTGCTTCCTAGCAACAAAGTCTCTCTTATCATAACATTGATTCTTTGATTGTGGGTTATCAAGATCAATAGTAGGTTCAATCTCTACATCATTATCATTACTAGGTTGAGCATCATCATGAACATCATCATTAGTATTATGACTAGGTTCATGTTCATTACCAGATTCTGTCTCAGCATCAGAAACAGAGATATCATTGGGATTCTCAGGTGTGTCAGCTACAGGTTCACTAGAAGCACGCAAAGTCTTATCATTTTTCTTTTTCCTCTTCTTAGAAGAACTAGGTGCATCTAAATTAGCTCTCTGAGAATCTTGATCAATTCTCTTAGGGTGGCCCTCAGGATACAAAGGTTCCTGAGTCACTTTACCACCTCTAGTTGCAACTCTAACAACATAGTCATTATTCTTACTATTTAGTTCATTGAGCAAATCATTCTGAGCCTTAAGTACTTGTTCTACTTGAGTGGTAACTATAGAAGCATGTTTACTAATGAGTTTCAATTCACCTTTAAATCTAGACATATAATCGCTCAAGCGTTCAATCATATAAGCATTACGTTGCAATTGTCTACCAACATAAGCATTGAAGTTTTCTTGCTTCACAATAAAATTATCCAACTCATCTAAGCATTGGCTAGCAGACTTATAACGAGGAATATCACCTTCATCAAATCTATAAAGAGAATTTACCTTTACTACCTGTCGTGGAATTAACACGGCAGATGTCCGGTTTAACGGACTTGATGATGGAACCATCGCACGGGTTAGCTTGAAAGGGTTCATGGCGCACAAAGGACACAAAGGGTTTTATACTAGTTCGGCCCCTTCGAGAAGGTAAAAGCCTACGTCTAGTTGGTTTGGGATTATTTGGGCGTCGGATTACAGGGAGCGGAATCGCTTGCCTGTGTCTCGACGGATTGATTGTTGCTCGTCCTTGAACCGGTGCCAGGTCGTCCCTTTATATAGAGGTGACGCCTGGTCCGGTTTACAGAGTCCCTCGGCCGGCTCATAATCGTGTCCACCTCGGTCTCTGCTCTTCCTTTCTTATTTCTCAAGTTACATCTCTCTGGCGGTTCGCAAACCGTATTTCTATACATGGGCCTTGAAATCTTATGGGCCGTGATCTCTACTAATAATAAACCAAGTATGATATAACTAAGCCGGTTTACAATATCCGGTTTTTACCTATTAACCATATCCCTGACATTAGGCCCCAGAATGATTTGAACTTGTTCATATCAGTCTCCGTCGTCTTCTGCAACTTCTCTTCTGTCTTCATTTTTTGTAAACCGGCTCTGACGTCATCTTCCAAAATCATTAAAGTCTGACAATGACATCATCTCCGCATTTACCGCCGCGAGCTGTACTGTAGCTTGTTTTTAATGGTTATCCCGAGAATCGAGGTGTTCAACGGATCTTTATCCGATTTTTCTCCCTTGATTACCGCACCTGTCGTTTCATATCTGCCTCTCTGTCTATAAATAGTGCCGCCCCTCCTCATTCTTCCTTCTCGCTTCTTCTTCCTCCTTCCGCTTTCTGACCCGCAAATCTCCATTGCTGCTCGAGCTCAAGAACGCACCAACGACCGCAAGATCTTCAGCCTTCGACCGGCCGCTGCATCAACCTGAACCTTGACCAGATTTTCTCCGCCGCCGATTCTCACTGTCCCTGGTACGTTCATCCACCTCTCAGTAGATCTGTGTTCGCCGTTGCTTCGCCCGTGTTCTTCCGCCATTAGGGCTGTCGATGAAGCTCTTATCCCTTCATAGATCTTAGTACATAAAAACTTTGTAATCTTTAGGCCCTAATCTGTAGGTCTCTCGCTCAGTACCAGATTAGATCTCACCATAATAACCATGTAGTTTTATCCACTCCGCCATTAGAGCTTCTGCCTTTTAGAACTCCGCCATTTAGAACTCCACCATTAGAACTTTCTGTACTAGTTCCGCATATTTAGCTGTTGCACCTTGCCCCTTAAATCTTGTTGTTTTTACTTCCGCCGTTTGCCTGTTTTAGGTCTCCTTTTTATGCATCTCCTATAAACTCATCTACCCTGAATTGGACCTCTGTAGATTTTCCATGCAATTTTCGTTTCTTTATCTCCGTATGCTCAGATCTGTTTTTCCTTAGTAACGCGTTGAAAACTTGTTTTTCTCTTCAATAGACCTATTAAATATGCTCCGGTTTAGATCACCATGTCATAAACCGGAAATGATGTAACCTGATGTAATAACTTTAAACGATTCCCCTTCAACTGCCATTTAAACCGGAAATGATAAAACTCTGTTTCATAATTACCGGTTTAACCTTGCCAAACAATTCTCCATTTTAACCATTGCATATCATGATCATATTCCGGATCATTACTCTTTCATAATCCGTCTTTGCACTTTTCTCTTCTTCAGTACTTTGCTCAAATGGCCAAGCAATATGTTTCGTGCGACTGGGTTCGTTCTGTTGTGACTGAAGAGGATTTAGTCAAACTATCAAGCATTGGTACGTTAGGTCCTCAGGCCGAATTGAAATGGCGCGCTCCGGGTAATGAGTGTCCTCCCGCTCCTAGGTCCGGGGAAGTGATTGTATTTCTGGATCACATCTCCAGGGGTTTCTCTCCCCCCGGTTCAAAATTTTTCCGGGACGTCCTTGCCACCTTCCAGCTGCATCCACAGGATATCGGACCGAACTCCGTTTCCAATATTTGTGATTTCCAAGTTTTCTCTGAAGCTTATCTGCAAGAAGAGCCTTCGGTTGATCTTTTTCGGGATTTCTTCCACGCAAACCGGCGTACTGAGTTCACCAGCGGGCCTCACCAAGAGCTTGGTGGTATCAGTATTCAGAAAAGGAGGGATGTAGTTTTCCCTCACGCCTCCTTGCACACTCATCCAAAGGACTGGAACAAGTCCTGGTTTTACTGCATAGACACATCTCCTGAAGGTGAAAACCCTTTGCCGGGTTATCGTGAAACTCGTATCCCGGCAAATCACCCCTTGCCGCAACGATTAAGCGCTGCTGAACGGATCCCATTTTCTCCTCAACTCTCCAAGCTGAGGGCCTTCATAGCGAACGGCCTGATCGGCACAGATTTCCTTCGCTGCTGGTTATCATGGAGTATCCTTCCCTTAAGCCGGCGCCCTGATTTGATGTGCAATTACTCCGGTAAATCGGATGACCCTCAGAGATTTTCTAAGGATAAGTTGTCTGAATCGGAAGTAATTGAATCGGCCAAGAAGATTGTCAATCCTGCTCTAACAGATTGCACCAAGGTTGGCTTGGCCCCATACTTCAAGAAAAACAAGCAGCCTGAGGTGAATGTCTTTAACTTGTACTTTATAAACCGTCCTCTTTGAACCGTCTTTTACTTGCCTTCCCTTTTTTCATTTAGGCTGATGATCCTTTCTGGAGGAGGAAACCTCAAGAAAAACCTGCAAGGCAAACTCGCCGAAAGACTCCTGCAAATAAGAAAAGGAAAGCCGCCGTTGATGCCGGTTCTCCTTCTGAAGATGATGATCCGGACTCCGAGGTACGCTTTACTCCGGTTTACATTTGTCTTTATATACTTGTTCATATCTCTAATGATGCCCTTTTCACAGGATCCACTCGAAGGTGATAACCCGGCGGAGATTGAGGTAACCCTTATTTCTTCCGATTCAGAACCCCCTCCTCAAAAGAACCGTCGGACTGTTAGAAAGTATCAATTTTCTCATCCTTATGCTAAGTTGGATCCCAATTTTACTTTGAAGAAACAACAGCACGAAGCCTTGCGCCGGACCACTCGCCATAGCGGCTTGGCAGTGGAATCCTCTGGAATTTCACTAACTCCGGCTCGAAAACGCCGCGCTGAGGTGATGCTCTCTCCAACTCTTCTTCACCCCAAGGCCGGTCTTATCAGAAAACCACTTAAACCGACTGATCCTGATTATCAGGAAACTCCACTGTCTTCATCTGGCGAATCAACTGCGACACAGCTTCCACCTTTAAAGACTGTCCCAGGGTAATTCTCTTTACCTCTTCCGGTTTACAATCTTCTTTTTCTTTATAATGCTGACTTATCTTTGCTTGTTTTTCCAGCAAACCGAAACCCAGCAAAAGAGCTAAGGGTAAGAAGCCTGTTGCTGACCCTTCTACTGATGAACCAGTAATTGAGCCGCCAACAACTATCCCTCCTGAAGATACTCCTGTCACTCCGGTTCAAGAACCTGCTCTTGATATTCCTGCCACTGATGCTGCCCAAGATCCACCAAGTCCGGCCCGGGTTAGCTCTCCTCAAGTTAACCCGGGGTCTCCTGATCCGGCTCAAGCTGAAGTTACTCCTCCCAATGCACCTACTTCCCCTGACGTTGTGGTTACTGGTGCTGCTTATGTTGCACCGGCCAAACCCACCGTTTTAGCAAAGCACACTGCTAAAGCGGAGAAAGTAACTCAGGAAAAGGGGAAGTGGAGTACAGACTTATCCAGTCTTTCGAGCATGAGTGCTCAAGACATTTATTCCGGATACTTGAGCCGGCTCCACAGTAGCCGGGATTTTGAAGCCAGTTTAGTGAATATGATGAGAGAGAAATACGAAGTAAGTTTTCCTGTTCTGACTTTGTTTTGCTTTGACGCATCTTTATCTTCTAACAGCCCCCAAGTTCCGGTTTATCTTCCTCATTGAAGGTAATCCGGAACTTTGTAGTTTTTAACTGCTGATCCGTACATTAGCCCCCAAGTATCAAGTAGATAACTTGGTTATGTAGTTGATACTTGTAGAAATTGTTTCTGATGTTTTGCTTCAACTGCCATTAGCCCCCAAGTGTCAAGTGTACAACTTGGTTGTATGCTTGAGACTTGTAAAAATTATCTCTGATGTTTTGCTTCAACTGCCATTAGCCCCCAAGTGTCAAGTATACAACTTGCTTGTATGCTTGAGACTTGTAATTTCTAATCTTATCTTTGAACTTTTGTCTACAGGCTGAGCTGAACCGGAATGCTGTGGAAAACAGTGAGCTTCGGAGCCGGCTTATAGAGACTGAGGCGGCCGCTTCAAAGGCGAAGAAAGAACTTCAAGTTAGTTTAAAAACTGCCGAGGACTTGAAGAAGTTCTTTGATGAAGAACGGACTGCCTTTGAAGTCCAGAGAAAAGATCTTGAAAAACGTGTTCAAGATGCCGAAGGAGCCCTTAACCCGGTTACTGAAGAATTGGCCGGGTTAAAGCGCCAAGTTGATTTGATGATTTCTGCTATCTTTGGTAAGCATAACCTGAATTCTTATCTGTTACCTTTTGCAAACTATGTTTTGTACCGGTTTAACTTTTTTCGTTGTATGTAGGACGCCGCGTCTCCCATCTTGGGGATGACGTACGGAAGAAACTGAAGGCCTGCTACACTTTGGTGGAGCAACTATACTCTGGGGCGCAAAGGATTATCAGCGCTACCTCCTTTGGTAAACCGGCTCCTTCAACCATCAAGGCTACTTTGAATAGTTTGTCAATTCTGCCAACTCGTCTTGAAGAGGTGAAGAAATCGGCTGCCCGAGGAGGTGCTCTTCTGGCCCTGACAAGGGCTAAAGCTTGGGTTCCAGACATTGATCCGGCAGAAGTGCTAACCGGGTTTCCTGACACCAAGGAAGACGGTTCAGCCTTTGGTGAGAGAGATATGTATGCTCTGACAAAGGAAATGCGTCCACTTTCTAGCAAGATTGCGGTGGAGACTGATTTATCCCGATACCACCCAGCATACAACCTTCAAAACGAGCGTGTGGAACGACCGGTCTATGATGTTGCAAACTTAACTCCGCCGGTTCGTCCTCACACTTATGCTCCTGATATTGATCCTGCTGAGTTGATCAACGATGAAGTGTATTTCCGTGCCTTGGCCAAGATTGATTGGCGTGCACCAGATTTCCCGCCGCTTCACGAGGAAGAAGATGTTCCGGAACCAGATGGTGGCCAGTCATCCCGGCAAGGAGGAACAGAATCTTGAATATTTATTGCTGTAATCACAATTGCTATTCCATAAACAATGCTTCCGGCTATTTGGCTTTCATGCCTTGTAATAGGCTTTAGCTGAAATTTTAATGCACTGTGATCCGGCTTTTGGTCGTTTTATAAAGTATTCTTTCGCTGACTTGTTGGTTGATGCGGATCTCTTGCCCTGTTCATAAAAAAGATGAAAAAATATGTCCTAGTGGTGTGACCACTGGACGGATTAGCTTGCTCTCTTGATATGATAAACAAGCATACCTTTGATAAATAACTTTAATACCTTAATTATATGTAACGGAAATACCTTAAACCGGCAAGATGTTTAAAACTACCTTAACAAGCCCGTGGAACTCTTCAGTCTTAACTTGGTCATGAATTTTTCTTTTCTTGGTTCAGCAATTTGTAACTTGTATCTTACCTCGTCCTTCCAATTGTCAGCTCATCATGAAGCCGAACCGGGTTACGATGAATGCCGGTTTAACTTCCTCTGGTGTTCATGATCCGGACTTTATAATAATAGATATACAGTCAACTTCTATAGCTGTTCCCCTTGGTTAGAAAGGTTATAAAACACAGAAATCATCAAGAAACACATATTTATTGTAAATCAAACTATGCAATCGAGGCTTTTTCAAAGAGCTGCCAGGCTCAAAAACTGTTCAGAGAGCCGGGTCATCATTTGAACGTGGGCGATACCATTGTTCAGGGAGCCCAAAAATTCATAACATAGCCATTCAAGAGGTGTGTGGGCGATACCACTGTCCTCAGGGGCCGGGCCATCATTTGAACGTGGATTGATACCAACTTGTTCAGGGAACCCAAAATTTCCATACATAGCCATTCAAGAGGTGTGTGGGCGATACCACTGTCCTCAGGGGCCGGGCCATCATTTGAACGTGGATTGATACCAACTTGTTCAGGGAACCCAAAATTTCAATACATAGCCATTCAAGAGGTGTGTGGGCGATACCACTGTCCTCAGGGGCCGGGCCATCATTTGAACGTGGATTGATACCAACTTGTTCAGGGAACCCAAAATTTCAAAACATAGCCATTCAAGAGGTGTGTGGGCGATACCACTGTCCTTAGGGGCCTCTGACATTCCTCCTAACCCGGCCGGGGTTTTTCCTTTTTATGAGGTTTTCCTCTTCTTGAACCGGATAAGATCTCATGTTCTTTGAGAGTTTTATTGCTCCTTCACACACCCTGTAAAGATTAGTTTCTAAAAACCAGCTAACATTGCAATATGATTCTTTTATAACAAACTGACATGGATAGTTGCCGCAATTTGATGTATGTAGAAAAAGGGCTGAGCCCCCGGTTTACCGAGGGTGCCGGTTTATTCATTATTTATAATATATACATAGGATACATGGGAGCCTATGGCTCAAGTATAATATGGCCGTAGATGAGCAATGTTCCATGGCCTTTTCGTCTCCTCTTCTGATGTCCGTGAATCTTTGTGCTCTCGAATGTCCACCAAATAGTATGACCCGTTGCGTAAATTTTTGCTGATTACAAAGGGCCCTTCCCATGGCGGGGATAGCTTGTGCATGTCCGTTTGATCTTGGATAAGCCGGAGCACCAAGTCACCCTCCTGGAATGTCCTGGTTCTGATCCGGCGGCTGTGATATCTGCGCAGGTCTTGCTGATAAATCGCCGACCGTGCTGCAGCTATGTCACGCTCTTCATCCAACCGATCCAAACTATCCTGTCTTGACTCTTCGTTGATGGCTTCTACATAGGCCGCCACCCTTGGGGAATCATGGTGTATGTCACTTGGAAGAACTGCTTCTGCACCGTAAACCATGAAGAAAGGTGTATACCCTGTAGACCGGTTTGGTGTAGTGTTAATACTCCAAAGGACAGACGGTAACTCTTCAACCCAACACCCTGGGGTTCTCTGCAAAGGTGTCATAAGCCGGGGTTTGATTCCTCGCAAAATCTCCTGATTTGCCCTTTCTGCCTGACCATTGGATTGGGGGTGAGCCACAGAAGATACGTCCAAACGAATATGCTCTCGTTGACAGAACTCTTCCATCTCACCCTGAGATAGGTTGGTGCCATTATCTGTGATGATACTGTGCGGAAAACCAAACCGGAATATTACTTTTTTGATGAACTTAACCGCTGTGGCCGCATCACACTTGCTTATAGGCTCTGCTTCAACCCATTTTGTAAACTTGTCCACTGCCACTAGTAGATGAGTTTTCTGATCTTGGGACCTCTTGAAAGGACCAACCATATCAAGCCCCCAAGTTGCAAAAGGCCAAGTTATTGGTATCATCCGGAGTTCTTGTGCCGGAACAAGGGCACGTCTTGAGAATTTCTGACAAGCATCACACTTGCGGACCAGGTCTGCCGCATCTGCATGTGCGGTTAACCAATAAAAACCATGTCGGAAAGCCTTAGCCACTAAAGATTTTGATCCGGCGTGATGACCGCAATCTCCTTCATGAATCTCCCTTAGGATCTCACAACCTTCCTCAGCTGAAACACACCGTTGAAATACTCCAGATGTGCTACGATGATGCAGCTCCCCATTGGCAATTGTCATAGACTTGGAACGCCGGATTATCTGTCGTGCTTCACCTTCGTCCTCTGGTAATTCTCCCCGGCTTAAATATACCAAATAAGGTACCGTCCAATCCGGGATAACATGGGTTGCCGCAACCAACTGTGCCTCTGGGTCCGGAACAGCCAGATCGTCCTCTGAAGGTACTTGAACCGAAGGATTATGCAATTCATCCAAAAAAGTGTTCGGTGGTACCGGTTTACGTTGCGACCCTAGCCGGCTTAAAGCGTCAGCTGCTTCGTTCTTCCGCCGGTCTATGTGTTCCACCTGATACCCTTTGAAGTAACCTGCCACCGCTTCAACCTCTCGCCGATAAGCCGCCATGAGGGGATCCCTTGAATCCCACTTGCCCGAAACTTGCTGTGCCACTAGGTCTGAATCGCCCAAGCACTTAACCCGGCTTAAATTCATCTCCTTTGCCAATCGCAAACCATGAAGTAGTGCTTCATATTCCGCTGCATTATTAGTACAAGGAAATAACAACCGGAGGACATAACAAAATTTATCACCTCTGGGGGAAGTTAAAACCACTCCGGCCCCCGAGCCCTCCAACTGTTTCGAACCGTCGAAGTGAATCGTCCAATAAGTGAGATCCGGCTTTTCTTCTGGGGTCTGCAACTCTGTCCAGTCGTTGATGAAGTCCACCAGTGCCTGAGATTTGATAGCAGTACGTGGTACGTATTTTAATTCATGTGGACTGAGCTCAATGGCCCACTTGGCTATCCTGCCTGTTGCTTCTCTATTCTGGATTATATCTCCCAACGGAGCCGAGCTGACCACAGTTATCGGATGCCCTTGGAAATAATGCTTCAGCTTCCGGTTCGCCATGAACACCCCATACACCAATTTCTGCCAGTGAGGGTATCTTTGCTTGGACTCAATGAGTACTTCACTCACGTAGTAGACCGGACGCTGAACCGGATGTTCTTTCCCTGCTTCCTTGCGCTCAACCACAATTGCAACGCTAACTGCCCGTGTGTTTGCAGCAACATACAGTAGCAAAGGCTCCTTGTCAATAGGGGCGGCTAAAACCGGCGGCTTCGCTAGTTGCTGTTTCAGACTCTCAAACGCTGTATTCGCTTCATCACTCCAGATGAACCGGTCCGTTTTCCTCAACATTTGATACAGCGGGATCGCCTTTTCTCCTAAGCGACTGATGAACCGGCTCAGAGCCGTGATCCGTCCAGCTATGCGCTGAACGTCGTTAATGCAAGCCGGTTTTGTCAAAGATGTGATGGCCCTGATCTTCTCCGGATTGGCTTCTATTCCCCGGTTTGAGACCAGGAATCCCAAAAGCTTACCAGCCGGGACACCAAAGGCGCATTTCTCCGGATTGAGCATCATCTTGTAAGCCCGAAGATTGTCAAAGGTTTCTCTGAGATCTTCTATCATTGTCCTCTCCTCCTTTGACTTAACCACAATGTCATCCACATAAGCATGTACGTTCCTTCCTATCTGTCCTTTCAAGCAGTTCTGAACACAACGTTGATACGTCGCCTGCGCACACTTGAGCCCAAAAGGCATAGACACATAGCAAAAAGCACCAAAAGGGGTTATGAATGCCGTCTTCTCTTGGTCTTCAACTGCCATTTTGATCTGGTGATAGCCTGAGTACGCATCTAGAAAACTCAGCCGCTCACACCCTGCTGTAGCATCAATAATCTGATCAATGCGAGGTAGAGCAAAAGGATCAGTTGGGCAAGCTTTATTGAGGTCTGTGTAGTCCACGCACATCCTCCACTTCCCATTCTTCTTTAGAACTAGCACCGGGTTGGCCAACCACTCCGGATGAAACACTTCCACTATGAACCCTGCCGCCAAAAGCTTAGCCACTTCTTCACCTATAGCCTTGCGCCTCTCTTCGTTGAAGCGGCGCAGATACTGCTTTACCGGTTTAAACTTCGGATCAATATTTAACTTGTGCTCAGCGAGTTCCCTCGGTATACCAGGCATGTCAGAGGGCTTCCATGCAAAGATATCCCGGTTCTCACGGATGAACTCGATGAGCGCGCTTTCCTATTTAGGATCCAAGTTAGCACTGATGGTGAACTGCTTGGATGAATCTCCGGGCACAAAATCGACCTGTTTAGTCTCTTCCGCTGATTTGAACTTCAAAGCCAGATCATGCTCAGTGGTTGGCTTCTTCAGCGGAGTCATGTCCGCCGGATCAACATTATCTTTATAGAACTTTAACTCTTCCGTCGAGCACACCGCTTCTGCATAAGCTGCGTCACCTTCTTCACATTCTACTGCTATCTTACGACTGCCGTGCACCGTAATCGTGCCTTTATGACCCGGCATCTTGAGCTGCAGATAAACATAACATGGCCTGGCCATAAATTTAGCATAAACCGTCCTCCCAAACAAAGCATGATATGGACTTTTGATTTTGACAACTTCAAAGGTGATCATCTCCGACCTAGAGTCCCGCTCATCTCCAAAGGTAACTTCTAAGTCAATCTTACCAACCGGATAAGCTGACTTACCTGGAACCACCCCGTGAAACATTGTGTTTGATGTCCTTAACTGTTTATCTGTCAGACCCATACGACGGAAAGTCTCGTAATATAATATATTGATACTGCTACCTCCATCCATGAGAACTTTAGTGAACCGGTATCCTCCCACCTGTGGTGCCACTACCAAGGCTAGATGTCCCGGGTTATCTACCCGTAACGGGTGGTCCTCCCTGCTCCAAACAATGGGCTGCTCTGACCACCGTAAAAACTGCGGTGTCGCCGGTTCTACCGCATTAATAGTCCGCTTTAAAACCTTCTGGTCTCTTTTGCATAGACTTGTGGTGAAAACATGATATTGGCCACTGCTCAACTCCTTTGGATTGCTCTGGTACCCGGACTGCTGTTGTTGCTGCGGACGTTGCTGCTGCTGATTCCCTTGGTTATTGTGATTCCCTTGGCCCTGTTGCTGATTATTCTGATTATTATAACCACCTTGATGATACGGCTGATTTCCCTGATTCTGATAACCACCTTGATAATGTGATTGGCTTCCTTGACCAGTATAGTTTCCTTGACCGCCTGGGCCGCCTGGCCGGGTTTGATAACCGCCGTTATTCCCTTGATAACCGCTGTTGCCCCTATATCCTGAACCGAAATTGTTCCCTTGGTAACCTGGGCCATAAAACCCGGGCCCTAAACCGGCATTCGGGGGCCGGCTATGAGGATTAAAACGGCCGTTCCCTGCTATCGTGGGGTTCAGACATTCTCTCGCAGTGTGTTTTGCAGGCCCCCTATTCCCGCTATGCTTTATGCAGGGTTGATCCAAATCCTGTTCCCAACCTGGATTTCCTCCACCGGCTTGGCGAGCGGGACCTCGCTGATTTCCCTGAAAACCGCCTTGAACCTGTGTATTAGCCACAAAATCGGAGCTGCCTTCCGGTTTCCGTTTGCCCAACACACCTGAAGTGATCGGATTGGCTGAAGCCGGTTTACCAGTCTTGCTGGCTTTTCCCGCTTTATCTCCTTCTGGCTCCGGATATTTGGTATTATCTGAGTCTCCGTACTTCACCAAGGCACTCATCAAAGTCCCCATGTCATTGCACTCTCGTTTGAGCCGTCCGAGTTTTAATTTCAAAGATTCAAACCGGCAATTGTTCTCCAAAGTTACAATCGCGGTGCTCGGATTAATACCGTTTGAGGAGTGCAAGATCTCCGCCACTCGGCGCACCCAAGCTGCTGTAGACTCCTGCTCCCCCTGTACACATGCTGCTAAATCTATCACCGACATAGGTTGCTTGCATGTATCTTTGAAATTCTTGATGAACTGACTACGCAGCTCCCCCCATGACCCGATGGAATTCGGAGGAAGTCCCTTCAGCCAAGTCCGGGCTGTTCCTTCAAGCATCATAGTGAAATATTTGGCACAAGCCGATTCATCCACGTCCAGCATCTCCATAGCCATCTTGTAGCTTTCCACCCAAGCCTCGGGTGGTAAATCGGCTGTGTAATTGGGCACCTTGCGAGGTCCTTTGAAATCTTTGGGTAATTTAACACTCCGCAGGGCCGGGACAAGACACTGTATCCCAAAACCGCTCGCTGTCGCTCCTGCCCCCGTAGCGCCGGTGTAAACCGGCGTCGACTGGCGGATCTCCTCCCTGGCCTCCGATCTAGGCCGGTTTCGATCCGGGGCTGGTATTTCTGCCCTTGCCGGATTATTCTGCCTATGCTGATGTCTCCTCCGTTCACTGCTAGATACTTCGGGCTCCTCCCAATGTCTAGAGTAACTTCGGTTGGGACGTGGTGCTGAATGCAACCTTTCCCTGCTGTGAGAGTACGCTTGCTGCTGTATTAAGGCCGTGTTGAGTAACCTCTGGGCCCTGCGCGCCTCTATCGCTACAGGGGATGTTTCTTCCACAGGTAAAGCGGCCAATCGTGCCGCCGCTGCAGCGATATTATCCACAGGGTTTGAATAGTGCCCCGGGGGGACCGGAACATAAGGTGCCGATGTAATCCGTCGCTCCCGCCCCGCGGCGGGTTGCTGAACCGGTTCCTCTCGAGCCGGTGGGCTTCTCCGGTTTAAGATCGGATTGTTACTGGCCCCAGCCCCCGGTGTTCTGAACAAATCCGTAGATTCATAACCCGGCGGCAGGCGGGATCGATATTTTCGTCCTCTTACCCCTTCCATGGAAGCCTGCTCCATCCTTAAGTGAAAAGCTTGTTCATCCAACTCCGCTTGCCTTGCCGCTAGCATCTCTCCCTCTGCCTTTAGATCCTCCTTTAACTGATCGATCCGGGCCTTCAACTGGAGCAGCACTGTATCATGTTGCGCCTTGTCTGCTGGAGCTACGGCCTCTATTGCCTTAGCCGCGAACTCCTCCATCAAGGTGGATAGAACCGTAGTAACAGAGGGATTTGAACCGCTTCCTCCTGCGCCAGCCTCTGCTGTTGCTCCGTTCGTCGGTGGTTGTGAACCGGCCATAAAAACCGCCACCCGGTTTGGCGGGTCGGAGGGGCCCGGAATACTGTTTCCGTCGGACTCGCCCTCAGACCGGCCGTCCCGCAACTGATACAGAGACTCAGTTTCCCCGGACGAAGATTCGTCATCTGAATAGACGACGGTTGCACCATCAGATTCCAACCCGTCCTCCGCTTGTCCTCCGTGAATCGCTCCAACGAACACACGCTTCACAGCAGGTAGAATCCGGGCCGATCTCGCACGCTGAGCCGGCTCGACGATGTTGGGGAAAGTGTCCGGCTCAGGTCCCGATTCACCGATCTTGCCGATGAAGACTTGGATGCTGCCGAAGGGAACCCGGTACCCGTATTCGATCGAATCGGCCTCCGGCCCCCATCCCGCGTCGTCGATGTAGATCCGGCCACGACGACTCTTGGTCATCCGGCCGACCGCGTAGCCCTTCAACCCCTTGAGGCCGCCTTCCAAGAACTCGAAACCGTCGTGCGCAGGCCCCATGGTGGGCGCCAACTGTCGTGGAATTAACACGGCAGATGTCCGGTTTAACGGACTTGATGATGGAACCATCGCACGGGTTAGCTTGAAAGGGTTCATGGCGCACAAAGGACACAAAGGGTTTTATACTAGTTCGGCCCCTTCGAGAAGGTAAAAGCCTACGTCTAGTTGGTTTGGGATTATTTGGGCGTCGGATTACAGGGAGCGGAATCGCTTGCTTGTGTCTCGACGGATTGATTGTTGCTCGTCCTTGAACCGGTGCCAGGTCGTCCCTTTATATAGAGGTGACGCCTGGTCCGGTTTACAGAGTCCCGAGGCCGGCTCATAATCGTGTCCGCCTCGGTCTCTGCTCTTCCTTTCTTATTTCTCAAGTTACATCTCTCTGGCGGTTCGCAAACCGTATTTCTATACATGGGCCTTGAAATCTTATGGGCCGTGATCTCTACTAATAATAAACCAAGTATGATATAACTAAGCCGGTTTACAATATCCGGTTTATACCTATTAACCATATCCCTGACACTACCTGTGTCGGGTTATCAAGACCATGTATTTCTGTAATAGGTGGTAAATTCTTAACATCTTCGGCTTTAATACATTTTTCTTTCATAGATTACTTTGCATCTTGCATACCTTCAGGGCTGAGAAATAGAACACCCCTTTTCTTCGGAGTTGGCTTAGGGGCTGGTTCAGGAAGTGTCCAATTATTTTCACTGGCCAGCATGTTATTCAATAGTAATTCAGCTTGATCAACTGTTCTTTCCCTGAAAACACAACCAGCACAACTATCCAGGTGGACTCTGGAAGCATCGGTTAGTCCACTATAAAGGACATCAAGTATCTCATTCCTCTAAAGAGGATGATCAGGCAAGGCATTAAGTAATTGGAGAAGCCTCCCCCAAGCTTGTGGGAGACTTTGTTCTTCAATTTGCACAAAGTTATATATTTCCCGTAAGGCAGCTTGTTTCTTATGAGCGGGAAAATATTTAGCAGAGAAGTAATAAATCATATCCTGGGGACTACGCACACAACCAGGATCGAGAGAATTAAACCATGTCTTAGCATCACCCTTTAACAAGAACGAAAATAACTTAAGGATATAGTAATAACGAATATTTTCATCGTTGGTAAACAGGGTGGCTATATCATTCAACTTAGTAAGATGTGCCACAACAGTTTCAGGATCCGATTCAACCAAAGTAATTAACTCAGGATCAACAGAGAAATCATAATCCTTATCAGTGATAAAGATAGGTGAAGTAGCAAAAGCAGGGTCATATTTCATTCTAGCATTCAAAGACTTTTCTTTTAGCTTAGCTAATAATTTCTTAAGATCATATCTATCGTTCCAAGCAAGAAATTCTCTAGCAGTTTCTTCATCCATAACATAACCGTCAGGAATAATAGACAATTCATATCTAGGGGGAGAATCTTCATCATCACTTTCATAAATATTATCAGTTTCAGTATTTGCATTCTCCCTAACCTTAGCAATTTGTTCATCTAGAAATTCACCTAGTGGCACAGTATTGTCAAACATAAAAGTAGTTTCATCATACATAGCAGAAGTGGCATCATCAAGAACATGTGACATATCAGATTCAACAGCAGGAGCAGGTGTCGCAAATTTACTCATAACAGTGGGTGAATCAAGTGCAGAGCTAGATGGTAGTTCCTTACCTCCCCTCGTAGTTGAGGGAAAGATCTTGGTTTTTGAGTCCTTTAAGTTCTTCATAGTGATCAACAGATATAAATCCCAAGTGACTTAAAGAATATAGCTATGCTCCCCGGCAACTGCGCCAGAAAATAGTCTTGATAACCCACAAGTGTAGGGGATCACAACAGTTTTCGAGGGTAAAGTATTCAACCCAAATTTGTTGATTCGACACAAGGGGAGCTAAAGAATAATCTTAAGTATTAGAAGCTGAGTTGTCAATACAACAACACCTGGAAACTTAGTATCTGCAACAAGGTAATTCAGTAGCAAGGTAGTATGGAAATAGCGGTAGCAGCATTAAAAGTAACGGTAGTGTTTTTGTAGTTTTTGTAATAGTAGCAGGGAAAAAGTAAATAAGCAACAAGCAATATGTGAAAAGCTCGTAGGCATTGGATCGGTGATGGAGAATTATGTCAGATGTGATTCCTCATGTAAAATTTATAACCTAGGGTGACACAGAACTAGCTCAAGTTCATCAATGTAATGTAGGCATGTATTCCGAATATAGTCATACGTGCTTATAGAAAAGAACTTGCATGACATCTTTTGTCCTACCCTCCCGTGGTAGCGGGGTCCTAGTTGAAACTAAGGGATATTAAGGCCTCCTTTTAATAGAGTACTAGACCAAAGCATTAACACATTGTGAATACATGAACTCCTTAAACTACGGTCATCACCGGGAGTGGTCCCGATTGTTGTCACTTCGGGGTTGCCGGATCATAACACATAGTAGGTGACTATTGACTTGCAAGATAGGATCAAGAACACACATATATTCATGAAAACATAATAGGTTCAGATCTGAAATCATGGCATTCGGGCCCTAGTGACAAGCATTAAGCATAGCAAAGTCATAGCAACATCAATCGTAGAACATAGTCGATACTAGGGATCAAACCCTAACAAAACTAACACGATTACATGGTAAATCTTATCCAACCCATCACCGTCCAGCAAGCCTACGATGGGATTACTCACGCACGACGGTGAGCATCATGGAATTGGTGATGGAGGAAGGTTGATGATGACGATGGCGACGATCTCCACTCTCCGGAGCCCCGAACGCACTCCAGATCAGCCCTCCCTAGAGAGATTAGGGCTTGGCGATGGCTCCGTATCGTAAAATGCGATAATTCTTCCTCTCTGATTTTTCTCTCCCCGAAAGTGAATATATGGAGTCCGGGGGTACGTCGGTGGAGCAACAGCGGGCCCATGAGGCAGGGGGCGCACCCAGGGGGACCGGGTGTGGGCCCCCTGGCATGGATCTTTCCGCAGATATTTTTTTAATTTTTTCCAAAATAATTCTCCGTTGATTTTTAGGTCATTCCAAGAACTTTTATTTCTGCACAAAAATAACACCATGATAATTCTGCTGAAAACAGTGTCAGGCCGGGTTAGTTCCATTCAAATCATGCAAGTTAGAGTCCAAAACAAGGGCAAAAGTGTTTGGAAAAGTAGATACGTTGAAGACGTATTAGTCATCGGTCGTTCTCCACGAACACAGACCTCAGCTCAGTTTTTCTAGGTCTTGTTGTATATGCTCTGAGGCTAACTCCAACGTGTGACCGCATTTGGTCCGTCTTGGTCTGTTTATGTCTATTTGGGTCGAAATGGAAAAATGTGGCGGCCCAACGCATCAGTGCAAACCCAAAATATGTTCGTCTTGTGTCCGTTTTGACCCCAAACAAGCGTGTTTTTGGGCCGTATTTGCATCCAGACGGACGCGCGGGCATCTTCTCATCGCCCGCCACCAAGCCCACATTTCGGCCGTCCAATTGTTTCCCATCGGTCCCATTTAATCTAAACGGGTGGATGGCCCTACACGTCAGCCTCACAGCTGCCCTTGGACACGTTCTTTTTTATGGCGAAGCCGCGGACGAGCCAGTCCACTTTCGACCCACATCCACACTCTTCCACTGCCTTCCCATGCCCCCTCCTGCCCCGATAAGCAAACCCTAGAGTCGTCCCTCGCTCCCCACCAATCGGCAGCATGGGTATGTGAAAGTGGATCCCTGGCAAGAAGGGAAAACACGACCACGAAGTTGGGTCGTCCTTCGAGTCATCGGGGGGCGCTACCGTGAAATGCACCTTGCTACCTCTTGAGCTTGCATTGTTTTTCCCTTGAAGAGGAAAGGGTGATGCAGCAAAGTAGCGTAAGTATTTCCCTCAGTTTTTGAGAACCAAGGTATCAGTCCAGTAGGAGACTACACACGAGTCCCTCGTACCTACACAAACAAATAAGAACCTTGCAACCGACGCGATAAAGGTGTTGTCAATCCCTTCTCGGCCACTTGCAAAAGTGTGATCTGATAGAGATAATAAGATAAATATTTTTGGTATTTTTGTTGTATAGATTGAAAGTAAAGATTGCAAAATAAAAGTAAAGTAAAGATAAATAGTTGATGGAAGATTGATATGATGGAAGATAGACCCGGGGCCATAGGTTTCACTAGTGGCTTCTCTCAAGATAGCAGATTTCTACAATGGGTGAACAAATTACTGTCAGCAATTGATAGAAAAGCGCATAGTTATGAGAATATCTAGGCATGATCATTGTATATAGGCATCAGATCCATGACAAGTAGACCGAAATCATTCTGTATCTACTACTATTACTCCACACATGGACCGCTAGCCAGCTTGCATCTAGAGTATTGAGTTCATAAGAACAGAGTAACGCTTTAAGCATGATGACATGATGTAGAGGGATAAACTCATGTAATATGATATAAACCCCATCTTTTTATCCTCGATGGCACCAATACAATAGGTGCCTTGCTGCCCCTGCTGTCACTGGGAAAGGGCACTGCAAGATTGAACCCAAAGCTAAGCACTTCTCCCATTGCAAGAAAGATCAATCTAGTAGGCCAAACCAAACTGATAATAAAAAGAGACTTGCAAAGATATTTAAATCATGCATAAAAGATTTCAGAGAATAATCAAATATTGTTCATAGATAATCTTGATCATAAACCCACAATTCATCAGATAGATCTCCAAGAAGACCGAGGAGAACTTTGTATTGAGATCCAAGGAGAGAGAAGAAGCCATCTAGCTAATAACTATGGACCCGAAGGTCTATGGTAAACTACTCACAACTCATCGGAGAGGCTATGGTGTTGATGTAGAAGCCTTCCATGATCGATTCCCCCTTCCGCCGAGCTCCGAAACAGGCCCCAAGATGGGATCTCATGGATATAGAAGGTTGCGGCGGTGGAATTCGGGTTTCATGGTGCTCTTGGATGTTTTGAGGGTACATAGGTATATATAGGACGAAGAGGCATGTCGGTGGAGCTACGAGGGGCCCGAGAGGGTGGGGTGTGCCTAACCCCCTAGGCGCGCCCCTGCCTCGTGGCCACCTCGTGGCTTCCCTGGCATGTACTCCAAGTCTTCTGGGTTGCGTTTGTTCCAAAAACGATCCTCTCGAAGGTTTCATTCCATTTGGACTCCGTTTGATATTCCTTTTCTGCGGAACACTGAAATAGGAAAAAAAACAGCAATTTGCATTGGGCCTTGGGTTAGTAGGTTAGTCCCAAAAATAATATAAAAGTGTATAATAAAGCCCATTAAACATCCAAAACAGATAATATAATAGCATGAAACAATAAAAAAAATACGTCGGAGACGTATCAAGCATCCCCAAGCTTAATTCCTGCTCGTCCTCGAGTAGGTAAATGATAAAAACCGAATTTTTGATGTGGAATGCTACCCAACGTAATTCTCAATGTAATTTTCCTTATTGTGGCATGAATGTTCAGATCCAAAAGATTCAAGACAAAAGTTTAATATTGACATAAGAATAATAACACTTCAAGCATACTAACAAAGCAATTATGTCTTCTCAAAATAACATGGCCAAAGAAAGTTCATCCCTACAAAATCATATAGTTTGGCTATGTTCCATCTTCGTCACACAAAATTCTCAAATCATGCACAACCCCGGTTTCAGCCAAGCAATTGTTTCATTCATAATTTTTTTCAAACCTTTTCAATTTTTACGCAATACATGAGCGTGAGCCATAGATATAGCACTATCGGTGGAATAGAGTGTTGGTTGTGCAGAAGACAAAAGAGGAAGATGGTCTCATATCAACTAGGTGTATTAATGGGTTATGGAGATGCCCATCAATAGATATCAATGTGAGTGAGTAGGGATTGGCATGCAACGGATGCACTAGAGCTATAAATGTATGAAAGGTCAACAAAAGAAACTAAGTGGGTGTTCATCCAACTTGCTTGCTCACGAAGACCTAGGGCATTTGAGGAAGCCCGTCGTTGGAATATACAAGCCAAGTTCTACAATGAAAATTCCCACTAGTATATGAAAGTAACAAAACAAGAGACTCTCTATAATGAAGATCATGGTGCTACTTTGAAGCACAAGTGTGGAAAAAGATAGTAGCATTGTCCCCTTTTTTTTCCTTTTTTTGGGCCTTTCTTTTTTTCTTTGGCCTTTCTCCTTTTTTCGGGACAATGCTCTATTAACGATGATCGTCACACTTCTATTTATTTACAACTCATAGATTACAACTCGATACTAGAACAAAATATGACTCTATATGAACGCCTTCGGCAGTGTACCGGATGTGCAATGAATCAAGACTGACATGTATGAAAAATTATACATGGTGGCCTTGCCACAAATACGATGTCAACTACATGATCATGCATGGCAATATGATAATGATGAAGCGTGTCATAGTAAACGGAACGGTGGAAAGTTACATGGCAATATATCTCGGAATGGCTTTGGAAATGCCATAATAGGAAGGTATGGTGGCTGTTTTGAGGAAGGTATATGGTGGGTGTATGGTACCGACGAAAGTTGCGTGGTACAAGAGAGGCTAGCAATGGTGGAAGGGTGAGAGTGCGTATAATCCATGGACTCAACATTAGTCATAAAGAACTCACATACTTATTGAAAAAATCTACAAGTCGTCAAAACAAAGTACTACACGCATGCTCCTAGGGGAAGGGTTGGTAGGAGTTAACCATCGCGCGATCCCGGCCTCCACACAAAGGATGACAATCAATGAAATACCTCATGCTTTAAATTTGACACACAATGGTTACCATACGTGCATGCTACGGGACTTGCAAACCTCAACACAAGTATTTCTCAAATTCACAACTACTCTACTAGCATGACTCTAATATCACCATCCTTATATCTCAAAACAATCATCAAGTATCAAACTTCTCATAATATTCAATGCACTTTATATGAAAGTTTTTATTATACCCATCTTGGATGCCTATCATATTAGGACTAATTTTATAAACAAAGAAAATTACCATGCTGTTCTAAAGGACTCTCAAAATGATATAAGTGAAGCATGAGAGATCAATAATTTCTACAAAATAAAACCACCACCGTGCTCTAAAAAGATATAAGTGAAGCGCTAGAGCAAAACTATCTAGCTCAAAAGATATAAGTGAAGGACATAGAGTATTCTAATAAGTTCCGATTCATGTGTATCTCTCTCAAAAGGTGTGTACAGAAAGGATGATTGTGTTAAACTAAAAAGCAAAGGCTCAAATCATGCATGACGCTCCAAGCAAAACACATATCATGTGGTGAATAAAAATATAGTCTGAAGTAAAGTTACCGATAGACGAAGACGAAAGATGGGATGCCTTCCCGGGGCATCCCCAAGCTTAGGCTTTTGGTTGTCCTTGAATTTTACCTTGGGGTGCCTTGGGAATCCCCAAGCTTAGGCTCTTGCCACTCTTGGTACCGTAGTCCATCAAATCCTTACCCAAAAACTTGAAAACTTCACAACAGAAAACTTAGCAAAAAAAATCTCGTGAGCTCCGTTAGTATAAGAAAACAAACCACCACTTTAAGGTACTGTAATGAACTCATTATTTATTTATAATGGTGTTAAACCTACTGTATTCCAATTTCTCTATGATTCATATCCCACGATACTACTCATAGGTTCATCAAAATAAGCAAACAACACACGAAAAACAGAATCTGTCAAAAACAGAACAGTCTGTAGCAATCTGTAACTTTTGATTACTTCTATAACTCTAAAAATTCTGAAATAAATTTGTGGATGTGAGGAATTTGTCTATTAATCATCTGAAAAAAGAATCAACTTAAAAGCACTCTCCAGTAAAATATGGCAGCAAATCTCATGAGCGCAAAAGTTTCTGTTTTTTACAGCAAGATCGCAAAGACTTCACCGAAGTCTTCCCAAAGGTTCTACTTGGCACACGCACTAATTAAAACACAAAACCACATCGAAACATAAGCTAGATGAATTATTTATTACTAAATAGAAGCAAACAAAAAGCAAACAAATTAAAATTGGGTTGCCTCCGAACAAGCCCTTTCTTTATAGCCATTAAGATAGGCTTGAGAATTCAATGATGCTCACATGAAAGATAAGAATTGAAGCACAAGGAGAGCATCATATAGCATGTGAAAATCACATCTAAGTCTAACATACTTCCTATGCATAGGCATTTTATAGGAAAACAAATTAGCAAGACAAGCAAGATCTAGCATATGCAGGGAAGAAAAACAAAAATAAGATCAATCTCAACAAGAAGAGAGGTAATTTAGTAACATGAAGATTTCTACAACCATATTTTCCTCTCTCATAATAATTGCATGTAGGATCATAAGCAAATTAAACAATATAGCTATCACAAAACATATTCTCAACATGATCCACATGCATATGAAGTTGACACTCTTCCAAAATAGTGGGATCAACATTAACTAAAGTCATGACCTCTCCAAACCCACTTTTATCAAAAAAAATCATAAGATTGAACATTCTCCAAATATGTGGGATCTAAAGTTGACAATCTTCCAAACCCACTTTCAATATTACTGCAAACATTATTATCAATCTCAAATTCATCATGGGGCTTAAATTAATTTTCAAGATCATAAGAAGAATCACCCCAATCATGATCATTGCAATAAATAGTAGTCATAGCAAAACTAGCATCCCCAAGCTTGTGGTTTTGCATATCATTAACACAATCGACATTAATATAATTTATAATAACATCATTGCTATCATGCTTTTCATCGAAGGATCTATCAAGTATGGGTGCAATAGCAATGATCTCATGTTTAACATAAGGAACTACAACAAATTCATTTTCATAAATATTGGCATCATGGCCACAAGAATAGCAAGCATCATGCTCATTAAGGGATATTTCAATCAAATCACTGGAATCATAATTATCTATAGATTCATGCATATCATTATTTTCTTTCAAAGCAGCGGTCATTCTTTCAATAAATTCTTTGATATAGACATTATGCGCATAATTTTCAATGCAATATTTAAGTATGTCAAAAATTTCAGATTCGTAGAGAGTAATATCATACTTTTCAATCAAAGAAGCAACTTCATAAACACCCTTAAAAGCAACAAATTCTTCAATTTGTTCGATGTCATAGTAACTATAAACACCCTTTGCATAAGAAGATACAGTTTCATTATCATTAAACTTACATAGGTAGGGGAGGTGTTTTTAGGGTTCTTAGAGCAACAAGTAAAATCATAAATTTCACAAAGATTCTAAGCATAACACAACAATATGTTTATTTGATCCCATAAGAGTCTCCCTTTATCAGACAAACGGTGATGCACAAAATGAGCATGCTCATCTAAAGATTTCCCATCAACTAGGCTAGCTAGGGTTTCAACACGAGCGCATAAGGATAAAAAATGATCCAAGTAGAACACTTTAAGTGGATCCATATCAATAGATTTTTAGCAAGCAAAGATGCAAGAAAATAGAAGGCACATGGCAACACAAGCAAACAAAAAGGCGAACAGAAAAAGGGCGGATAAAATGGCAAATGTGAAGTGGGGGAGAGCAAAACGAGAGGCAAATGGCAAATAATGTAATGCGAGGGATAAGAGTTTGTGATGGGTTCTTAGTATATAACTTGTGCATAGATCTCCTCGGCAACGGCGCCAGAAATTCTTCTTGCTACCTCTTGAGCTTGCGTTGTTTTTCCCTTGAAGAGGAAAGGGTGATGCAACAAAGTAGCGTAAGTATTTCCCTCAGTTTTTGAGAACCAAGGTATCAATCCAGTAGGTGAGTACACGCGAGTCCCTCGTACCTACACAAACAAATAAGAACCTTGCAACCAACGCGATAAAGGGGTTGTCAATCCCTTCTCGGCCACTTGCAAAAGTGAGATCTGATAGAGATAATAAGATAAATATTTTTGGTATTTTTGTTATATAGATTGAAAGTAAAGATTGCAAAATAAAAGTAAAGTAAAGATAAATAGTTGATGGAAGATTGATATGATGGAAAATAGACCCGGGGGCCATAGGTTTCACCAGTGGCTTCTCTCAAGATAGCAGATTTCTACGGTGGGTGAACAAATTACTGTCGAGCAATTGATAGAAAAGCGCATAGTTATGAGAATATCTAGGCATGATCATTGTATATAGGCATCACGTCCGTGACAAGTAGACCGAAAGGATTCTGCATCTACTACTATTACTCCACACATGGACAGCTATCCAGCATGCATCTAGAGTATTAAGTTCATAAGCACAGAGTAACGCTTTAAGCAAGATGACATGACGTAGAGGGATAAACTCATGCAATATGATATAAACCCCATCTTTTTATCCTCGATGGCAACAATACAATACGTGCCTTGCTGCCCCTGCTGTCACTAGGAAAGGACACCGCAAGATTTAACCCAAAGCTAAGCAATTCTCCCATTGCAAGAAAGATCAATCTAGTAGGCCAAACAAAACTGATAATTTGAAGAGACTTGCAAAGATATTTAAATCATGCATAAAAGATTTCAGAGAAGAGTCAAATATTGTTCATAGATAATCTTGATCATAAACCCACAATTCATTGGATCTCGACAAACACACCGCAAAAAGAATTGCATCAAATAGATCTCCAAGAAGATCGAGGAGAACTTTGTATTGAGATCCAAAGAGAGAGAAGAAGCCATCTAGCTAATAACTATGGACCCGAAGGTCTGGTGTAAACTACTCACAACTCATCGGAGGGCTATGGTGTTGATGTAGAAGCCCTCCGTGATCGATTCCCCCTCCGGTGGAGCTCCGAAATAGGCCCCAAGATGGGATCTCACGGGTACAGAAGGTTGAGGCGGTGGAATTAGGGTTTCGTGGTTCTCTGGGATGTTTTCAGGGTACATAGGTATATATCGGTGGAGCTACGAGGGGCCCACGAGGGTGGGGGGCGCGCCCCCTGCCTCGTGGCCACCTCGTGGCTTCCCTGGCGTGTACTCCAAGTCTTCTGGGTTGCGTTTGTTCCAAAAAACGATCTTCTCGAAGGTTTCATTCCATTTGGACTCCGTTTGATATTCCTTTTCTGTGAAACACTGAAATAGGAAAAAAAACAACAATTTGCACTGGGCCTTGGGTTAGTAGGTTTGTCCGAAAAATAATATAAAAAGTGTATAATAAATCCCATTAAACATCAAAAACATATAATATAATGGCATGGAAAAATAAAAAATATAGATACATTGGAGGCGTATCACACCTTGTCGCTCACCTTTTCCATCTCGTCTCTGGTGGCCTTGTTGCGCTTTCAGCCATACGTGAAAGTGGAGATATGCCGGCGGTACTGGGAGACCGGCACCCCGCTTCTGTAGTCCAATGAGCACCTCTCCATTGTGTGGCTTCTAAGCCTAAGTTAGGTGAGGGAGTCCTGGATTAAGGGGTCTTCAGGTGGCCGGATCGCTCGTTGTGGGCCGGACTAGTGGGCCGTGAAGATTATTGATGAAGACTATCACCCGTATCTGGATAGGACTCCCATATGTGTAAAATATCAAGTTTAGTGTCCGGGTGTAATACTTTCCTTCCTCTGCATGGTGATCATGTACAAACCCTAGGTCCCTCCGGTGCATATATAAACCGGAGGGTTTAGTCCGTAGAGATAGAAGAATCGTAGCAATCACATAGGCTAGACTTTTAGGGTTTAGCCATTACGATCTCGAGGTAGATCAACTCTTGTAACCCATATTCATCAAGATCAATCAAGTAGGAAGTAGGGTATTACCTCGATCGAGAGGGCCCGAAACTGGGTAACATCGTGTCCCCAATCTCCTGTTACCATCGATCCTCAGACGCATAGTTCGGGACCCCCTACCCGAGATCTGCCGGTTTTGACACCGACATTGGTGCTTTCATTGAGAGTTCCACTATGTCGTCGACTGAACGATTAATGGCTCGCTTCGTAATCAACGATGACGTCACCGCCGAGGGAATTTTTCTCCCTAGCCAGCTTTTTGTGTTCAGCGGCTTCGTGCTTCGTGCCGACACTGAAGGCCACCTCGAGCAAGTTGACAGCTATGCCCCTGGTCATCAGATAAGATTTGGAAGCCTGAACTACGTTTCTGATGTTCACGGAGATTTGATCTTCGACGGATTTGCACCCATGGCAGCTGCTTCCTGCCACGACAATGAATACGACCTAGATCTGTCATTGGACCCTGTCTAGGGGATAACACCTGCAGCAGCTCTGGCCTTAGATCCGGAGCAGATCGCTCCATTCGAGGACGGGAAGATCAAGCCCACCACGGTGACCGCAGACTTAGTGGCGGTTGAGCCGCACAAAGACCCGTCCTTGAGCGGGATTCCCTTCGTTAGAGCTCCGGACTCATCTCCAACCACAAGTTCCGAATTTTCAGGACCTGCATCCATCGGGCTCGATCGAGTGGTTGTTACCGAACTCAGCCCAGCAGATGTCTGAACACATGTCCAGCACTCACCCTTAGACGAAGAGGTGGACTTACTAAAACTCTCTCCCTAACAGAGACTTCCGAGCCGAATTATGCCCAGTTCGAACTGGAGGCTGAGGAATTTTGCTTCCCACCCACCACCCACTTGATAGCCACGGTCGAGGACTTAACCGATCTACTAGATTACGCTTCCGAAGACTTCGACGGGATGGACCACAATGCCGAAGCCAATCTAATTACAAACCCACCCACAACCGGGCGATGGACGGCTACTTCTACATATGATGTATACATGGTGGACACACCCAACGAGAAGGAGGGCGACGACGATACCAATCTAGAACAGGACAAGCCTGTCGATGAACCTCCCAAATGGCGGCGTCAGAAGTGTCGATCTCGATCCCGTAAAGGGAAATAGAGTAACACTGTCACTAAGGACGATGACGATCCGGAACAAGCCGATGACCCCGTGGAGCCAACAGTAGAGCAAGACGAAAGGGTGGATGGCGAACACAGTCCAGAATCGCTGGCCGATCATAACGACGCGGATGACAACAATTATCAACCTGTCTCCGAAGAGGACATCAACCTGGGAGACGAAAAATTCATCGTCCCAGAAGAACCACTCGAACAGAAACGTCTTCAACAACATCTCATTGGCACCGCAAGGAGCCTGAAGAAGCATCAGCAGCAGCTTAGAGCCGAACATGATACACTCAATGAAAGATGGAATGAAGTGCTGGACGCTAAAGAACGATACAGCTATAAGAGCCAAACAAAGAGCTATCCTGAACGCAAGTTGCTGCCCCAATTCGATGATGAGGCCCCAGCGCCAATTCTGCCAAAATATGATCAGTCTAATGAACCGGTCTGACCACCCGTGGACGGGACAAAGCTGCCAGCAATGCTGTACACAAACCCGCACCTCCTCACCATAAAGGAAATGATACAGCGGCTCAGGGCCATAAGTACGACCTACGTCAGGACCTGAATAAAAAGGCTGGCCAGACCATATCAATCTACGGACCAAGGGAACGTACCCACACACGGAACGGCGGCTATCAAGCCAAACAGACTGGTCACTTTCCAGTTCGGAGCCAACACCAAACACCAATATCGTCCGAACTATGCCACGATATCACAAAATACAAGGGTGCCTCACACCCTCTGTGCTTCATCGATGAGGTGATGGATCACGAATTTCCATAAGGGCTTAAACCCGTAAACATCAAGGCGTATGATGAAACAACGGACCCCGCTGTATGGACAGAAGACTTTATTCTTCACATCCACATGGCTCGTGGAGATGATCTCCGCGCTATCAAATACTTATCTCTCAAGCTGAAAGGACAAGCTCGGCACTTGTTAAACAGCCTCCTAGAGAACTCTATTGGAAGTTGGGAAGAACTTGAGGATGCTTTTTGGGCCCACTTTCAGGGGACTTATGTCCGCCCCCCTGATGCTGATGATCTAAGTCACATAATCCAGCAACTTGGGGAGTCAGCCCGTAAGCTTTGGAATCGGTTCTTAACTAAAAAGAACCAAATTGTCGACTATCCGGACGCCGAGGTCTTAGCGGCATTCAAACACAGTGTCCGGGATGAACGGCTTGCTAGACACCTCGGCCAAGAGAAGTCGAGAAAAACTGCAGCCCTAACTACACTCATGACCCGCTTTTGCGTGGGCGAGGACAGTTGGCTGGCTCGTAGCTGCAACAACACCAGCGACCTGGCACATCTGAAGTTAGGGATGGCAATGGCAAGCCATGGCGCAATAAAAACAAGCTTCGAAACTATACTGGAGGCACAGAGGACATGGCGGTAAATGCCGGATTCAGTGGCTCCAGGCCCGGTCAATGGAAGAAGCCATTCAAAGGCAACAGAGATAGCCCATCTAGCTTGGACAAAATACTAGACATGCCCTGCCAGATCCATGGCACCCCGGATAAACCTGCAAATCATACCAACCATAGCTGTTGGGTCTTTAAACAGGCTGGCAAGCTAAACATCAAACACAAGGGGAAAGGACCTCAAAACAAAGATGAGGATGAACCTTGCCAGTCGAACACGGGGGGAGAGAAGAAATTTCCACCGGAGGTGAAAACCGTGAACATGGTCTACGTCACCCATATCCCCAAGAGGGAGCGCAAGCACGCACTCCGGGATGTCTATGCCGTCGAGCCTGTCGCCCCCAAGTTCAAACCACGGACGGCTTGTCCAATCACCTTAGCTTGCATCTTCACTTGCTAAAGTATGTTTATCATTCAGTTGCCGCTTGTCTGCTTGTGTTCTACGTGCCCTCAATTAGCTTGCATCTTCGCTTGCTAAAGTATGGATCCTCATCCACTTGCTAATCTGTTTAAGAGATTCCATTATGTTGAACCTATTGCTAGTGAGATGCGTGCTCTAGATTATCTTTATGAGGTTTTGCTCGAAATTTATGAATCTGAAAATTGTGATGAAGTATTCAAAGAAAATTATAAAGTGATTCACGATAGCTCTTTGAGTAAAAAGCATGATTGCAATGATGTTATTGTAAATTCTATTAATGTCAATTGTGCTAATGATATGCAAAACCCTAAGCTTGGGGATGCTTATTTTGCTTTGCCCACTACTTGTTGCAATGATCATGATTGGGGTGATTCTTCTTATGATCTTGAAAATTTAGTTAATCTCCATGATGAATATAAGATTGATAATAATGTTTGCAATAATATTGAAAGTGGGTTTGGAAGAGTGTCAACTTTAGATCCCACATATTTGGAGAATGTTCAATCTTATGATTTTTTTGATAAAAGTGGGTTTGGAGAGGTCATGACTTTAGTTAATGTTAATCCCACTAATTTGGAAGAGTGTCAACTTCATATGCATGTGGATCGTATTGAGAATATGTTTTGTGATAGCTATATTGTTGAATTTTCTTGTGATCCTACTTTCAATTTTTACAAGAGAGGAAAATATGGTCGTAGAAATTTTCATGTTACTAAATTACCTCTCGTTATGTTGAGATTGCTATTGTTTCTTTCTTCTTCCTTGCATATGCTAGATATTGATTGTCTTGACTTGTTTTCCTATAAAATGCCTATGCATAGGAAGTATGTTAGACTTAGATGTGTTTTCCATGTGCTTTATGATGCTCTCCTTGTGCTTCAATTCTTATCTTTCATGTGAGCATCATTGAACTATCGTGCCTAGCTAGGGGCGTAAAACGATAGCGCTTGTTGGGAGGCAGCCCAATTTTATATTTTTTGTTTTTTCTTCTGTTTAGGAATAAATATTGCATCTAGCTTCTGTTTAGATGTGGTTTTGTGTTTTTTTAGTGTTTGTGCCCAGTAGAACCTTTAGGAAGACTTGTGTGAAGTTTATGTGATCTTGCTGTGGAAAACAGAATCATTAGCGCTCGCTAGAATGGTCATCAGATTTTACTGAAGCATGCTATTTAATTGATTCTTTTTGCAGATGATTAATAGACAAATTCCTCACGTTTACCAATTTAGTTTGAATTTTTTGGAGTTACAGAAGTATGCGAAACCTGCAGATTACTACAGACTGTTCTGTTTTTGACAGATTCTGTTTTTCGTGTGTTGTTTGTTTATTTCAATGCATCTATGAGTAGTATTGGGAAGTATGAACCGTAGAGAAGTTGGAATACAGTATGTTTAATACCAATATAAACAAATAATGAATTCATTGCAGTACCTTTGAGTAGTGGTTTGCTTTCTTATACTAACGGAGCTCACAGGATTTTTGTCTAAGTTTTGTGTTGTGAAGTTTTCAAGTTTTAAGTATTGCTTTGATGGACTATGGAACAAAGAGTAGCAAGGGCCTAAGTTTGGGGATGCCCAAGGCACCCCAAGTAAAATTCAAGGACAACCAATAGCCTAAGCTTGGGGATGCCCCAGGAAGGCATCCCCTCTTTCGTCTTCATCTATAGGTAACTATACTCGGAGCTATATTTTTATTCACCACATAATATGTGTTTAACTTGGAGCGTCTTGTATAATTTGAGTCTTTGCTTGTTAGTTTGCCACAATTATCCTTGCTGGACACACCTATTTGATAGAGTTAAGTATGGCCTAGGAATTGTTAGAACACTCTATGTGCTTCATTTATATCTTTTGAGTTGAATAGTTTTTGCTCTAGTGCTTCACTTATATCTTTTACAGCACGATGGTGACAATATTTTGAAGAAATTGTTGAACTCTCATGCTTCACTTATATCCTTTTGAGAGTCTAGTAAAACATCATGGTAATGTGCTTAGGCTATAAAACTAGTCTTCACATGATAGACATCCAATATCAATGTAGTAAAAACTTTCACGCTAAGTGCATTGAATATGATGAGAACTTGGATGCTTGATAATTGTTTTGAGATATGAGGATAGTGATATTAGAGTCATGCTAGTGGAGTTATTATGAAATTGAGAAATGCTTGTGTTAAGGTTAGTGATTCCCGTAGCATGCACGTATGGTGAACCGCTATGTGATGAAGTTAGAGCATGAGGTATTTGTAAAGTGTCAACCTTTGTGTGGAGGTCGGGCGCGCGTGATGGTAAACTCCTACCAACCTCCCCCCTAGGAGCATGTGTTGATTGCTTTGTGTTGATGACTCGTATATTTTTGCAATAAGTATATGAGTTCTTATGACTAATGTTGAGTCCATGGATTATACACACTCTCACCCTTCCACCATTGCTAGCCTCTCTTGTATCGCGCAACTTTCGCTGGTAACATACACCCACTATATATCCTTCCTCAAAACAGCCACCATATATATTCCTCAAAACAGCCAACATACCTACCTATGATGGCATTTCCATAGCTATTCTGAGATATATTGCCATGCAACTTTCCACCGTTCCGTTCAGATGACATGCATCATATTGTCATATTGCCATGCATGATCATGTAGTTGACATCGTATTTGTGGCTAAGCCACCATGCATAATTTTTCATACATGTCACTCTTGATTCATTGCACATCTCGGAACACCGCCGGAGGCATTCATATAGAGTCATACTTTGTTCTAGTATCGAGTTGTAATATCGAGTTGTAATGAAAGTGTGATGATCATCATTAGCATTGTCCCATGTGAGGAAAGGCTGAACCAGTAAAGCCCCTCCAAAAAAAGGCCAAAGAAAAAAATTAAAGGCCCAAAAAAGGAAAAAAAGAAAAAGAAAAGAAAAAGGGACAATTGCTACTATCTTTTTCCACACTTGTGCTTCAAAGTAGCACCATGTTCTTCATGATAGAGAGTCTCATGTTTAGTCACTTTCATATACTAGTGGGAATTTTCGTTATAGAACTTAGCTTGTATATTCCAACGATGGGCTTCCTCAAATGCCCTAGGTCTTCGTGAGCAAGCAAGTTAGATGCACACCAACTAGTTTCTTTTGTTGAGCCTTCATACATATTTAGCTCTAGTGCATCCGTTGCATGGCAATCCCTACTCACTCATATTGATATCTATTGATGGTCATCTCCATAGCCCGTTGATACGCCTAGTTGATGTGAGACTATCTCCCTCCTTTTTGTCTTCTCCACAACCACCTCCCATTTCCACCCATAGTGATATGTCCATGGCTCACGCTCATGTATTGCGTGAAAGTTGAAGGGTTTGAAAGAATAGAGTATGAAAACAAGTCCTTGGCTGAAATCGGGGTTGTGCATGCTATGAATATTTTGTGTGATGAAGAGGGAGCATAGCCAGACTATACGATTTAGCAGTGATTACTTTCTTTAGCCATAGTATTTTGAGAAGACATGATTGCTTTATTAGTATGCTTGAAGTATTATTATTTCTTATGTTAATATTGACCTTTGTCTTGAATATTTCAGATCTGAACATTCATGCCACAATTAAGAGAATTACATTGAAAAACTATGTTGGTTAGCATTCCACATCAAAAATTCTGTTTTTATCATTTACCTACTCGAGGACGAGCAGGAATTAAGCTTGGGGATGCGTGATACGGCTCCAACGTATCTATAATTTTTGATTGTTCCATGCTATTATTTATGATGTTTTGGATGTTTAATGGGCTTTGTCATACACATTTATATTATTTTTGGGACTAACCTACTAACCCAAAGGCCCAGTCCAGATTGCTGTTTTTTGCGTGTTTCAGGGTTTTACAGAAAAGGGATATCAAACGGAGTCCAAACGGAATGAAACCTTCGGGAGAGATATTTTTGGAGAAAATAACGCACGGGAGACTTGAGAACCACGGAGTAGGGTCTACGTGGTGCCCACGAGGGTGGGGGGCACCCCCACTAGGGCACGCCCCCCTGCCTCGTGGGTCCCACGTATGGCCCCCGGTGCCCTCCTTCCTCCTATATATACATACGTACCCCGAAACCATCATTAGAACAGAGAAAACCCTAGTTCCACCGCCGTAACCTTTTGTTCCCGTGAGATCCCATGTTGGGGCCTGTTCTGGAGCTCCGTTGGAGGGGGGGGATCTTTCACGGAGTGCTTCTATATCATCATCATCGCCTCACCAGGAGTTGTGAGTAGTTTACCACAGACCTTCGGGTCCATAGCTAGTATCTAGATGGCTTCTTCTCTCTCTTTGGATCTCAATACAAAGTTGTCGGTGTACTAAGATAGGGGTACCTTAGTACCCCAACTTGTGCACGGGCAGTAGCAGCTTCCCGCGGCAGGGCTCATCACGCGCTTGCCGGAAACCTTTTCGGTCCTTATTAAGCCATTCAAAAACAAAGTATACAAGACAGAAGATCAAGACCCCGGCAAGTGGAGCTTGCCAGGAAGGCCATCCCAGGCTCAAGACTATCACATTTAACACAAGACCCTGGCAAGAGGAGCTTGCCAGGAAGACCAGAAGATTGCATCTCAGAAGACATACCTCGGCGCACTCTGCGCCCCGACAAGACCCGGGGAGCGACAAGCTTCCCGGCCCGACAAGATCAAGACCCCGGCAAGGTGCTTGCCGGGGAAGCATGCGCTGTGTGCCCGCGCTCCAGCTCATCGGCCCACGCGTCGCCCTGGGGCCCTTCCAGGGACGCGTGGCGGATGGCTGTGCAGCCTGGGGGACACGATGGCACTCCACGGTGACGAGGCTAGCGCCGTGGCAAACGGAGACGCAAGGGCTGGTGCTTTTGGGGTCGACGGCGACGGGCATTTAATGCTCTTGTCCCCCACTGTCAAAGTAGGTGATGACCACTGTTCATCCACTGTTCATGCACTGTTCCCGCACTGTTACAACTACCACCAAAGTTACATTTTTGCCCTTCTTCTACGTTGACACCTGTCGGTGACCCCTTGAGCTATAAAAGGAGGCCCATGCACAACGTAGAAAGGGTTCGGAACCTAGATAGCTCTCTCGCTCGGTGTAGCTAGTTCTTCAAGCTCTCAAGCTCACAAACTCAATACAAACCAAGCAGGAGTAGGGTTTTACGCGTCCGCGCGGCCCGAACCTGGGTAAACTGTCCGCGTGCTCTCCTCGATCTGCTCTTTGTGCTCCCTCCGCTCCCTTACCGCAACGACAAGGGGCTTCGGTCCCATAGGTGCTCGTGGTGGACAGTTTCCCCCGACATCTTTGGGCGTCGAGGTTGTGCGAACCTGATCCGACGTTCACGCGGGCGCATCCTTCATCAACCTCTCCAACTTCATCAGCTTCATCAGCAGCAGCAACATGGCCCCGAAGAAGAAGGCTTCGGAGGTCGCAGGCCCGTCTGCGTCGATTCCCCCGCCACCAGAACCAACGGTGGGTGGAGGAGACGCCGGCGGAAGGGTGGTCGCCGGCGAGGAAACTCGCGGCACCGCCAAATCCAAGGACAAGACGGACGACCGGGCCTCGGTGTCCGTAGACGCGCCACGTCCATCTCAGCAGACGACAACCCAGCAGCACCGTGGTACAGGAGGCACCATCCGCTTGCTGGGGCAAGGGCAAACCGGAGGATCGCGGGACGCTCTAGGCCATCGTCCTGGCACGAGCAAGGCGCGGTCGCCGGGGCGAGACCCTGCTCCTTCTAACCCTGTTAGAAGTCCGAGCATATCTCGCTCCTCACACCGCTCGCCCCCGCTCCCCTCCTCTCCAGCAGTAGCACTCGCAAGAGCGCAACTGCTCCTCGACTTCCCTCCAGCGGCAGACAAGGCCGAAGACTGGAGGGCAACAATCCAAAGCCTGATCGCCTTCGCCAACAACGACACGCCGCAGCAGCCGGCGACCTCGCGGCCACGGCAAGTCGAGAAGGCGAAGGCCGATGGCGACAAGACCGCCGGGGGTGCAACCACCGTGCACTCCCCGCCGCGGAAGCAGAAGACGCCTCCCCGCCGGATCAACGTCGACGACGACTCCACTGCGTCGTTGGATCCGCGGGCTCGTCGGGACCAGCGCCAAGTCCTTGACGATCGGCGGCAAGAAGATGCTCGAACAACGATCGAGTGCCGGCGAGAAGCCCGGCGACAATCAGACCAACGTGCTGGGACCGCTGTCGACACGCACGCGCCCGGTGAACCAGGCGACTTGCCGTACGCGGCAGGTTGCCCTGCGTTCACCCGTGAGCTGCGGCGCGTCCAGTGGCCCAGCATGAAAAACTTCAAGCCCGATGTACCCGAGAAGTACGACGGCAAGACGCACCCCTCGGAGTTCCTCAGTATCTACACCATCGCGGTGCAGGCTGCCGGGGGGCGCGACGAGAAGATACTGGCGAATTACTTCCCGCTAGTGCTTAAGCCAAACGTACGTTCTTGGCTTATGCACTTGCCGGAAGGCTCTATTTCTTCATGGGCAGGTTTGTGCCACCAATTTGTTGGCGCCTTCACGGGTGGCCACAAACCCCACGGCCAGGAAAGTGATCTCCACATTCTGGCCCAGAAGGAAGGAGAACCTCTGCGCAAGTATATCCAACGGTTCAGCCGCGTCCAGCGCAACATTCCCGACGTCCACCCGGCTGCGGTTATCAGATCGTTCCACCAGAACGTGCGTAACCGCCGCATGCGGGAAGAGATGGCCATGACGAAGATCCGGGATGTCAGCGAGCTCTACGCTCTGGCTGACAAGTGCGCGCGCGCCGAAGAGGGGAGGAGACTCCCCGGGGAGGATGCTGGCGCAGGGGGAAGCGACAGCGAGGATGCCGCCCCGGCAAAGAAGAGCCGGCGACAGAACAATAGAAAGAAGAAGAGCAAGGAGGTGCTTGTCGTCGAGAAGTCCGGCAAGGAGGCTCCCGCCAAGACAGCACAGGCTGGCGGCTCCGGCAAGGAGCCTTCCCCTGTAGCGGCGGCTGACAAGCCGGACGGCTCCGACAAGCAATATTGCAAGATCCACCGCACGAAGGGTCATGACCTTTCGAACTGCAAGCGCGTCGAGTACTTCGTAGAGCAGCAGAAAGCTGAATACGAGCGTCGCGACAAGGAGAAGGCCCAAGGTGGCGGGGGAGAGCCAAGCAAGAAGCGTCCATTCAATGGCCGGGGAGGACGCCGCGGCAAGGCCAAGCAGCGGCAAGATGATCGACCTCCCCGGGGCCGCGAGAAGGATGAAGAAGAAGACGACGACGACGACATGGAGGAAGGTGATAACAGCGAGCAGGAGTTCCAGAAGGCCACAGAAGTGCTGTGCGTCGACGGGGGTGCCTCTCTGCACACTTCCCACCGCCAACTCAAGCAGTGGGTGCGGGAAGTAAACGCAGCAGAGCCGCCCGTTGAGTCGCGCAGGCTGCTGAAGTGGTCCAGCACGCCCATCATTTTTGATCTTGAGGATCACCCTGACCGCACCACAGCGGTCGGGTGCTTGCCGATGTTGGTCTCACCAACCATCCGCAACCTCAAGGTCACCAAAAGGTTGGTTGACAGCGGGGCCGGCCTGAACTTGATCTCCTCGGCTGTGATCAAGAAACTCCAAATCCCGGACGACGAGCTCGAAGAAACCGGTTCTTTCCAAGGAATAAACCCGGGGAGGAGCAAGCCGAAGGGGAAGATTACTCTGCCAGTGACCTTTGGCGGGGAACTCAACTTCAGGACGGAGAGGATAACCTTTGACGTGGCCGATATCCCATTGCCATACAATGGGATACTTGGACGTCCTGCCCTCGCCAAGTTCATGGCAGCTTCCCACTATGCCTACAACGTACTCAAGATGTCGGGGCCGATAAGCGTCATCTCTGTCCATGGCGACAAGAAGGACGCGCTTATCTGCGCCGACAAGATATACCGGGATGCAGCAGCCGCGGCGGAGAGCAACACACTTGCCGCTGAAGCTCCCGGGGGGAAGAAGACCAAGACCAAGTCCGGCAAGTGCTCTGGGGCCCACTCCGGCAAACGCACCTCTTCGGAGTGCTGCGCTACCGTCGAGGACGTTCCATCGAGCTCCACCGGCAAGTACAAGAAAGGGATGGCCGCTCCACCGGCAACCAAGAAGGTGTCCGCCAAGGAGGACGGCACTGGTGGTACCTTCACCATCAGTGCTACACTTGATAGCAAATAGGAAAGCGCGCTCGTTGCCTTCCTGCGGGCGAATGTCGATGTGTTTGCATGGCAACCATCTGACATCCCCGGCGTTCCCAGGAAGGTAATTGAGCACAAGCTTGCTGTTTGTCCTCATACGCGGCCCGTCAAACAGAAGGTCAGGAAGCAAGCCGTGGAGCGCCAAGAATTCATTGCCGAAGAGATCAAGAAGCTAGAAGCAGCGGGCCTGGTTAGAGGCGTGATCCATCCGACGTGGTTAGCAAATCCAGTTGTCGTGCGTAAGGCTAACGGGAAGTGGAGGTTGTGTATAGACTTCACCGATGTGAATAAAGCATGTCCCAAAGATCCATTCCCCTTGCCGCGCATTGACCAGATTGTCGACTCCACTGCTGGATGTGAGCTGCTCTCCTTCCTTGATGCATACTCAGGTTACCACCAGATTTTTATGGCCAAGGAAGATGAAGAGAAGACTGCATTCATTACTCCATGTGGCACATACTGCTTTATTCGCATGCCTTTCGGATTGAAGAATGCAGGCTCAACATTTGCAAGGGTGGTGCACACTGCTTTTGCACCACAGATTCACAGAAATGTAGAAGCTTACATGGATGACATAGTGGTCAAGAGCAAGAGCAAAGATACCCTGATCCAAGACTTAGAAGAGACATTTGCAAACCTGCGTAAGATCCAGCTCAAGTTGAACCCCGAGAAGTGCGTCTTCGGAGTCCCCTCCGGTAAGCTTCTCGGGTTCTTCGTGTCACAGAGGGGGATTGAAGCCAATCCCGATAAGATAAAAGCCATCGAGCAGATCGAAGCCCCGAAGCGCGTCAAGGACGTAAGGAGGCTTGCAGGTTGTGTAGCTGCTCTCAGTAGGTTCATTTCAAAGTCTGCAGAACGCGCACTGCCTTTCTTCAAGATCTTGAAGAAGGCAGGTCCTATGAAATGGACTCCGGAAGCGGACGCAGCGCTGCAAGACTTGAAAGGATACCTATCCTCCACTCCAATACTTGTCGCACCTAGACCACAAGAGAAGTTGCTTCTGTACTTAGCGGCAACCAATCAAGTGGTTAGTGCTGCGTTAGTAGCGGAGAGGGAGGCCGATGAGGAGTCTACACCACCGGCAAGCGAATCCAGCGACAAGCAGGGGGCTGCTCCGACAAGCTCTGACCCCGACAAGGACAACTCTGCGCAGGAGCAAGGAGAAGTGCGGAAGAAGATGGTGCAGCGCCCGGTGTATTTTGTGAGTTCCCTCTTGCAGGGGGCTAGATCAAGATACTCCAGGGTGCAGAAGTTGCTTTTCGGTCTCCTCATGGCCTCGAGAAAGCTGCGCCATTACTTCCAAGCACACGAGATAAGAGTGGTCACTCGCTTTCCGTTGAAGAGGATACTGCAAAATCCAGAAGCAACAGGCAGGATCGTCGAGTGGGCACTGGAACTGTCGAGCTTTGGTCTCAAGTTTGAAAGTACTTCAACTATACAGAGCAGAGCTTTGGCAGAATTCATAGCTGAATGGACCCCAACGCCGGATGAAGAAGTTCTAGAGACAAGCATACCCGTACAAGAAGCGACAAGCGAATGGATGATGTACTTTGATTGTGCTTTCTCGCTGCAAGGCGCCGGTGCCGGCGTGGTACTCATAGCGCCCACCGGAGAGCACCTCAAGTATGTTATCCAGATGCACTTTCCCAGAGAACAAGCGACAAACAATACTGCTGAGTATGAAGGTCTGCTTGCCGGCCTCAGGATTGCGGCTGAACTTGGGATTAGGAAACTGATTGTGCGGGGAGATTCTCAATTGGTGGTCCGACAAGTGAACAAAAGTTATCAGAGCCCTTTGATGGAAGCTTATGTATATGAAGTGAGGAAGCTTGAAGAGCACTTTGAAGGTCTGCAAATGGAGCACGTCCCGAGAGCTCAGAACGATATAGCAGACGGCCTTTCAAAGTGTGCTGCAATGAAGTTACCTGTGGAACCAGGGACCTTCCTGCTCAAGCTGACTCAGCCATCCGTTACACCATCAATTGGGCAGCCCAAGAAGAGAAAGTTGGTCTCCGGCGACTACTTGCCGGCGGATCTTCCCGAAGCCGCCGCCAAGGTCCCCAAGATCAACAGCCAGAACGCTGAGGAACAGTTTGCTCCTGCAGATCTAAGGGTCTGTGCAGTTGAAGCAAGCGTTCCCGACAAGCTTTGCCCCGGCGAGCTTGCCGGGGGACCATCAGCTCCGGCAGAATCAGAGGTTCTTGCCGTAGAAGCTGAGGTCCCCGTAGCGGCCCTCACGCCTTTAGTCCTTGCTGTTGAGCCTCGGGCTCCGGCATGGGCGCAGCAGATCGTCCGTTTTCTGCAAACTGGAGAACTTCCCGACGACCCAGCAGAGATAGAGAAAATAACCAAACAGTCAAGTATGTATCAGTTCGTGGACAATGAACTATACAGAAGAAGGCTCAATGGTGTCAGGTTGAAGTGCATTTCCAGAGAAGATGGACGGAAGCTGTTGGCAGAAATACATGGAGGCATATGTGGCCACCACATTGGCGCAAGGGCACTTGCCGGAAAGGCATTCCGGCAAGGGTTCTTTTGGCAAGAAGCCCTCCAAGATGCAACTGCACAAGTAACCAAGTGTGAAGCGTGCCAGTTCCATGCCAAGCAAATTCATCAGCCAGCTCAAGCTCTCCAGACGATCCCTTTGTCATGGCCCTTCTTGGTCTGGGGGCTCGATATCCTCGGCCCCTTCCCCCGTGCTGTCGGGGGCTTTGAGTACTTGTACGTAGCAATCGACAAGTTCACAAAGTGGCCAGAAGTGGAACCGGTGAGGAAGGTGACGGCACAGTCAGCGGTCAGGTTCTTCAGAGCGATTGTTTGTCGTTTCGGGATCCCTAACAGGATCATCACCGACAACGGTACACAATTCACTAGTCGCACCTTCATGCAGTACGTCCAAGACCTTGGCGCCAAGGTCTGTTTTGCTTCTGTTGCTCACCCAAGGAGCAATGGTCAAGCGGAGAGGGCCAATGCTGAAGTGCTGCGCGGGCTCAAGACAAGAACCTTCGACAGGCTGCGCCAGTGCAGAAGAAACTGGATAGAGGAGCTGCCGGCGGCTCTTTGGTCAATCAGAACGACACCAAGTCGAGCCACCGGGCAGACACCCTTTGCCCTTGTCTATGGGGCAGAGGCAGTTCTCCCCACGGAACTCGTATACGGATCTCCTCGAGTGCTCGCTTATAATGAGCTCGAGCAAGAGCAACTGCGACAAGATGATGCATTGCTCCTCGAGGAGGAACGTCTCCAGGCTGCTGTACGAGCTGCTCGATACCAGCAAGCCTTGCGCCGCTACCATAGCCGCAAGGTTAGGGCCAGGAGTCTCGAGGAAGGCGACCTTGTTCTTCGGTGTGTTCAGTCCGCCAAGAATTCCAACAAGTTGACGCCGAAGTGGGAAGGCCCTTATCGGGTGAGACAAGTCACAAGGCCCGGCGATGTCCGCCTTGAGACCGAAGAAGGCTTACCGGTGAGCAATTCCTGGAACATAGAGCATCTTCGTAAGTTTCACCCATAAGACGCGGTTGCCGTGATCCGCTCCGGCAACCACCTTTTGTACGAGTCTTGCCGTTGTCGCATGTAAACCTTTGTACAAAGCCGGGCGCAGATCCCGTGCATCAGTAAAGCTTTGTGTTTTCACACTATTTGCCATTTTCATGCTTTTCTTTGTTATTTGCATGCATTGTTCGGCTTCTTGTGTAACACACATATCCGGTAAGCATTACCATGTCAGGAAACCCTATACTTGTTCCCTCTTCTCCTTTTCTTCCCCCCTTAAGCAGAAGGAACATTCCTCGCGCACAAGTTTGCCGAGGGGGAAGGAGGTGGAGGACGAACCAAGTGTTGTTCAAGAAAGAAAAGCTTACCGGAGAACGAACAGACTATGAAAGCTAAGTTACCAGAATTTGAGCAGTTCAAATTTTTAAAATTTTAGTTATCTTCCTTGAACAACCACACTTTGTATGAAAAACCTGTGCGCGGAGGAACCTACCCGTGGCTAGCCGCACCCTTACCTTGTTTTCGAGCACGCTCAACGGCTTAAGTGAGCTGCGACAAGTGTCGCGCCCTTACCTCGTTTTCGAGTTCGCTCAGCAAGCTAAGTGCGTTGCGACTAGCTGCGGCAAGGTTGCTTGCCGATAAGGCCTTAGCCAGCAGGCTGCTCAGAGTCCAGCACTCAGCGCTCGCGGCAAGGGTCCCTTGTCGGCAAGTTCCCTAAAAGCGTAGGGCAAAAAGCATACAAAGTAAAGGACCAAAACAAGGGAGATAACACTGCATCAATTGCTCGGAAATAAGATAATATATTACAAAGATAACTTGTCGCAATGACTAATAGGTTCATGTTCATGGCACACTTTGCAGCAACAAAAGAAGTAAAAAGAAAGAGGCCTAATCTACGCGATCGCCTTCACGCCTGGAGATCTTGTTCACCTTGGCGATGATGTGGGCGACCTGCGCCTTCAGCGCCTCTTGATCTGCGTCGGCCGGCAAACTGCGGAGAACGTTGACAAGATTAATACCGGGGTTGCGGTAGACAATCTTGGTCAAGACGCGCTCCAAGGTACCCGCGCAGAGCTGGCGCGACTCCTCGGCCAGCTGCGCGGGGAGCTTCTCCTGCAGACGTGCGAGCGCCGGCGCGATTCCCCTGAAGAAAAGACTGAGCTTGGCGCTGTGGGGGAGGTTTGGGTCCGGAGAGTACACCTGATGTTCAACCCTCAGTGCCATTAGCTCCTTGTCTATGTTGGCGGCGGAAGTGGCCAGCTCCTCCGTCCATTGCTCCACCGCCTGTTTGAAGATGTTCGTGGAAGTGGCAGCGCTCTCCACCAGCTCCCGCTCCTTGCGGACCTCCTCCTTCAGCTTGGTCTCACGGTCCCGAGCGGCGTCAAGTGAATCCCTCAAAGTGGAAACCTTCAACTCCAGATCAGCAATTGAGTCCTTGGCGGCTTTGAGCTCGTCGCCCTGCTTGGAGAGGCGTACCTGGAGGTCTGAGTTGGTGTGGGCGTCTTTCTCGCGCTCTATGTTGAGCGCGGTTACCCTCTCCGTGCTCGCCTTCAGGTACTCCTCCAGCTGCGCCACCTTAGCTTCAAGGTCCTTCTTGGCATTTTCCGCGGCGATTGCGGCTTCCTTCGCCTCCTTCATAGTCTGCTCCCGGGCGGTGAGCTCATCGTCGTGCGCGTCGAGCTCAGCCTTCCGCTGGTTGAGCGCTCCTTCTCGCCGGGACAGCTCTTCGCCAACTAGTCGCTGCTGCTCCTCGGCCTCTGCCTTCTCCAGGAGAAACTCCTGCTGCTCTCCGGCAAGCCTCTCGCGCTCCTCCGCCAAGTCGCGGAGAGATGCCTGGTGGGCGGCGCGGAGCTCGGCGACGCGTTTCTCCAAGTCTACTCCGGCCTTGGCGGTGAGGGCTTCTCGCGACTCCAGTTTCGCCTGCCTGGCCCGGTAAAGGGCCAGGAGCTGGCGGAGAAGTTTCTCCTCTTCGGGCTCATCGCTCCCGCCAGGCGCTTCAACGATCTTCAGCCCCGCGGAGGCGAGGACCTCTCCATCAAAGGTCTCTCCCTCAACGGGGGCTCGCGACGAAGACCCCCACGGCACTTGAATGAAGACGCCGTTGGGGGCCTCAAGATAGATGCCGGGCTGCTCCTTATCGGCGGAGGGGTCGGCGGCCGGTGCAGCGCTCGACGCTCCTGCTGCCTCCGGGCCGGCAGTGTGGTCGCCGTCCCCCTCCCCGGCCGCGGCGTCTGCGGTTGGAGCAGTCTCCTCAGCGGCAGGCTCGTCGGCTCCTGCCATGTCTTCAACGACAGGGGCGTTGCCGCCGTCGCCCTGCGCGCCCTCCTCGCCGATGACCTCGGTCTCCATCCGGTCCGGCGCGGGAGGATCTAGAAGAAGAAGAAAAGAAAAGAAGAAGTTCAAGCAAGTATCCAAAAAGACGAGTCCAAGAAGACGAAGTTACAAGACTTACCTTCGCGGACTTCCTCAACGACAGGCTCCCTCGCCGGGGAGCCCTCCCTTGGCGGGGTGGCCACCCTCGCCGGGCTGCTCGCCTTTGGCGGGGTACTCGCCCTTGGCAGAGTACCCGCCCTTGGCGGAGCGCTCTCCCTCGCCGGGGAGTTCGCCTTTGGCGGGTATGGCGGGACCTGCGGCTCCTCGGGAGTAGTCTCCGGGCGCTCCTGCAGCTGCGGCTCCGCTTCTGCACAAGACAAATGAAGCAGCAAGATATCAGTACAAGTTAAAACCTCAAGCGCACCCGACGAGCAAAGAAATCTAAAACCCAGACTTACGCTGGGGGCTGCGCTGGGGGCTGCTCCTCGGAGCAGCGGTTGGGTCCGGCAAGTTCGTTGCCGGCGCATCCCCTGTCACCGCGACGGGCGAGTCGTCCTCGACCTCGACCACGGGGATCTTGGCCCGCTTCGCCGCCCGCTGGGCCAGGGACCTGAAAACAAAAACAAGATCAGAGTCAGCAACGAAAGAATCAAGATCGAATCGAAGAAGATACAAAATACAGGTGCTTACTCCTCTTCCTCGTCGTCGTCGTCGCTCAGGGCGGAGAAGTCGAATTCCACCTGAGTTGCTCCGGCGCGAGGAGCGGGAGGAGAAGGCTCCCTCGGGCGCTTGGCGGTCCCCGGGGCTGGGCGCTGCGACGACCCAGCCTCCGCCGACGCCGAGGCCCGAGGAGCAGGCGGAGCGGCCGCTCCGCTCTGAGAAGATCCCCCTCCGCTTGGCGCTGGTGCGCGGGGCGCCTCCGCCGCAGCTGGTGCGCGGGGTGCCTCCGTCGCGGCTTGGCTCGCTCTGGTGGCGCGCGTCGCCCGGCGAACAGGTTGTTGTTAGGGCGCCTGCGTCCTTGTCGCTGTAGGCGCCTTGCGGAGACGCTTCAACGGTGTTCGCTGGGGACTTGCCCGAGGCGGGGAGTTCTCCGAGGACGATGAGGCGTCGTCATCAAGCCCCAGAGACCCACCGGAGTCCTCATCGGCCTCGGTGTCCTTCTCCTCCTCCCCGACGGGCTTGCTGGGTCCAGCACCTTGTCCTGCGGCCCCGCCCTCTCCGGTGGCTCCGCTCCCTCCGGTGGCTCCGCTCCCTCCGGCACCTCTGCTCCCTCCGGCACCCTCACTTGCCGCGGCTTCGCTCACTACCCCGGGAATCCCGGCGTGCCTCAGGGAAGGGACTCCGGCAAGCTCGTCGGGCGGAAGCTTGAGAAATCTGCGGATCTCAGCCTCCTCTACTTGGCACGATGCGTCCTCAGCCTCTGCCTCGTCGACGGAGAATCCGAAGTCTCCTGCTGCTGCAGCTGCGGCGGCCTCTTCCATCCGGGAAGCGATGTAGGCTATGTCCCGCTCTGTGGTGGCCCGAGTGAGACCCTTGTTCTCATCGGTGATCTTCGGCCGCTCAACCAAATTATCAAAGAAACTCATGATGGCGTCCGGCGTGGGCACTATCCAGGTGGGGTCGACGCCGTGAGAGTCACATGCGGGCATCATTGCGCGCAAAGCATCCCGGGCAGTGCTATTGCATAGCGGCACCACTCCCCGGGGAGATCTAAACCACTCCGGATGGGCCGGGTCGTGCTGAAAAAGCTCCCGGACCATCCCCTTCAGCTCCAACGCCATGAAGTTGAAGTTCAGACCCGGGCGCAACCTCATAATGTCCGCCGCATTGCCAAACTCCCATGCTGGCCTTTTCCTCTCTTGTAAAGGGGCAATGCGGCGGCGGAGGAAATCTGCTCCTACCTCTCCGATGGTCAACTTAGCTACCTGGAGACGAAGTATCCTGATAAGGGCAACGTTGAGCTTGACATCATCCGGGGCCAACTCGCTCCAGTCCCTGCCGCGCACTATGGCTGTTGTGCGCGGCGCGGTGAAAGGCTCCGGCTGGTCCTCCACTATCCAACACCAGTCCGCGCGCCACTCTTCCCACTTGCCGCGGAGCTCTCCTTTCAGATATGACTCCTTCTTATTCAAGCGGAAGATCCAAGATATACCCCCGGAGAGGGGAGCGCCGGCCTCTACTCTAGGCATAAAAAAGTGGCGAAAAAGCGCTACATTTGGATAGATCCCTATGTAGTTTTCGCACAGATGTGCGAAAACCGCCATCGTAAGGATGGTGTTGGGGGTGAAGTCTAGAAGATGGAGGTCGTACGTGTTCATGATGTCGCAGAAAAACTCCGAGAACGGAGGACACAAGCCGCAATGAAAGAAAACAGCGAAGAAGAAATAACCGCCGGGAAGCAGATCTTTGGCGCCGGCGGGGTAGACTCTGGTCCGGGGATGAGCCTTGGTCTCCTTGGCCCAGAAGAGGTAATACTTGTTCCAGAGCTCCCTCGCGCCGAGCCTTGGCGCGAAGACCACATTCCTCTTCCGCAAGAGAGCAAGCTTCGCCGCCTGCTCGGATTTCTCCCTCTTGGTCTTCTCCGCCTTCGCCTTCTCGGTCTTCGGGGCCATGGCGGAGGCGGCGAGGGAAGGGGCGAGGAGTTCGACGGCGCCGCGGATGCGGAAAACGGCGGAGGAGGTGTGGAGGCGGAGCGCAGCGGGGGATTTCTGGAGGTTGAAGAAGCAATGAAAGCGCAGGAGGGAAACTGCCCCTGTTACCTCTGCTTTTAAAGAGGGAGTGGGGGACGCTCCGCATTTCCCATTAAAGAACGTGGCCACGATCTCTCCCACGACGCCGCAATCGACGCGTGCCGTTAGGGAGGGACGCGGCGGATGCGGAAGAGGAATTATGGCTTGCTGTGGGCCGCGCGTGCCCGTGCACTGTTTTGGGCCTGGCCCAACAGCGCTCGGCACCGTGTGTGGCCCAGGCCCGGGGGCTCCTGTCGGTGTACTAAGATAGGGGTACCTTAGTACCCCAACTTGTGCACGGGCAGTAGCAGCTTCCCGCGGCAGGGCTCACCACGCGCTTGCCGGAAACCTTTTCGGTCCTTATTAAGCCATTCAAAAACAAAGTATACAAGACAGAAGATCAAGACCCCGGCAAGTGGAGCTTGCCGGGAAGGCCGTCCCAGGCTCAAGACTATCACATTTAACACAAGACCCTGGCAAGAGGAGCTTGCCAGGAAGACCAGAAGATTGCATCTCAGAAGACATACCTCGGCGCACTCTGCGCCCCGACAAGACCCGGGGAGCGACAAGCTTCCCGGCCCGACAAGATCAAGACCCCGGCAAGGTGCTTGCCGGGGAAGCATGCGTTGTGTGCCCGCGCTCCAGCTCATCGGCCCACGCGTCGCCCTGGGGCCCTTCCAGGGACGCATGGCGGATGGCTGTGCAGCCTGGGGGACACGGTGGCACTCCACGGTGACGAGGCTAGCGCCGTGGCAAACGGAGACGCAAGGGCGGGTGCTTTTGGGGTCGACGGCGACGGGCATTTAATGCTCTTGTCCCCCACTGTCAAAGTAGGTGATGACCACTGTTCATCCACTGTTCATGCACTGTTCCCGCACTGTTACAACTACCACCAAAGTTACATTTTTGCCCTTCTTCTACGTTGACACCTATCAGTGACCCCTTGAGCTATAAAAGGAGGCCCATGCACAACATAGAAAGGGTTCGGAACCTAGATAGCTCTCTCGCTCGGTGTAGCTAGTTCTTCAAGCTCTCAAGCTCACAAACTCAATACAAACCAAGCAGGAGTAGGGTTTTACGCGTCCGCGTGGCCCGAACCTGGGTAAACTGTCTGCATGCTCTCCTCGATCTGCTCTTTGTGCTCCCTCCGCTCCCTTACCGCAACGACAAGGGGCTCCGGTCCCATAGGTGCTCGTGGTGGACAGTTTCCCCCGACAAAAGTTCTCCTTGGTCTTCGAGGATATCTATTCGATGTAATCTATTTTTGCGGTGTGTTTGTCGAGATCCGATGAATTGTGGGTATATGATCAAGATTATCTATGAGAAATATTTGGCTCTTCTCTGAACTCTTTATGTATGATTATAATATCCTTGCAAGTCTCTTCGAATTATTGGTTTGGTTTGGCCTACTAGATCTATAGTTCTTGCAATGGGAGAAGTGCTTGGCTTTGGGTTCAATCTTGCGGTGTCCTTTCCCAGTTACAGTAGGGGCAGCAAGGCACGTATTGTATTGTTGCCATCGAGGATAAAAATATGAGGTTTATATCATATTTCTTGAGTTTATCCCTCTACATCATGTCATCTTGCTTAAGGCCTTACTCTGTTCTTATGAACTCAATACACTAGATGCATGCTGGATAGCGGTCGCTGTGTGGAGTAATAGTAGTAGATGCAGAATCGTTTCGGTCTACTTGTCTCGGACGTGATGCCTACATATAATGATCATGCGTAGATAGTCTCATAGTTATTCGATTTCTATCAATTGCTCGACAGTAATTTTTTTACCCGCCGTAGAATATCGCTATCATGAGAGAAGCCACTAGGGAACACTATGGCCCCCGGGTCTATTCTCAACATATCAATCTACACCTACTTTACTTTTCTGCTTTTACTTTCTATTCTTATAACCAAAAAAATACCAAAAATATCAAACTATCATCTCTATCAGATCTCACTTTCGTAAGTGACTGTAAAGGGATTGACAACCCCTTATCGCGTTGGTTGCGAAGTTCTTATTTGTTTGTGCAGGTGCGAAGGACTCGCGCGTGGTCTCCTACTGGATTGATACCTTGGTTCTCAAAAATTGAGGGAAATACTTACGCTACTGTGTTGCATCTCCCTTTCCTCTTCGAGGGAATACAACGCAAGCTCGAGAAGTAGCAGACCTCGTGGTATCTTCACAGTAAATGAGAATATGGAGCGCTTCGTCTGTATTGAGGAGCATACTGCGGCCCTAGCAGCCGAAGTTCAAGGCGGCCTCATCAAGCCGAACAACTCATTGGTCATCAAAACCCGAGACACTACTAAATGTGTCTGACCCGCATTACAATGTGGTAGCTTGGTGGAACCTGAGCTTGAGTAGCAGTTTAGCCTCCGCCGACTGCCCCATAAGGTTGCGGTATACGTACCTCGCATACATAACTACGCCCTTGAAATACCTTGGGGCATCGTCAGGGGAGAGCTTGTACGGACACCGACATGCTGGATCAGTACCAGGCTCGAGTTAAATGACAAATTCAACTTGACGATGCGGAGGCATGCCTGGAAGCTCTTCAGGGAAAACATCTTCGTATTCATTGACCACCGGAATTTGAGAGATGGCATAAATCTCGCCCTTGTCATTGAGAGAGAATAGCCTGATTGTGTTATCTCGAGAGGCGAAGATAATCACGTCTTCGTCGGAATGAGTAATCTTGACTTTCTTATTTGTACAATCAATGTGAGCATCATGCTGAGAAAGCCAATCCATCCCAAGAACAAGATCAATGTCGGAATTGCCGAGAATAACCAGAGAAGCCAGAAAGCGGTAATCACCCATGCGAATAGATACATCCGGAGCAAAAAAATTAGAATGCATTCGTCTCCCAGGAGAAATAACTGATAACTCCCTTGGCAGACTTTTCATGTCAACATTATGCTTGGATGCAAATGGTTGAGACAAGAAAGAACATGATGCACCCGAATCAAACAACACTTTTGCAGGAATAGAGTTAACCGGAAGATTACCGATTATCACATCTGAAGAATTCTCTGCTTGACCTGCATTCATCAGATTCACTCTTGCATGCTTGGGATTGTGCTTGACAATAGCAGTGCTGACAGGTGGAGGAGGCGGAAGGCGCCTTGGGTTGGGGCACTTGTTAGCATAATGACCCTTCTGAGTGCACTTGTTGCAAACCACTTCTGAGAGAGGACGGTGATAAGGAGCACTTGACTTGGAAGCTTGAAAATGATTCTTTGACTGATTGCTTGGGTTGGGTGGGTGGGAGAAACCAGGGCCACCAGAATTCTTGTTGTTGTTGTTGGGAGCTCGGATCACTGGAGGAGGTGGAAGCCAAAACTTCTGTTGCTTTGCGACCACTTGAGAAGAAGAGGAGGAGTGAACAGCGTCTCTGATCCTCTTTTTGGAAGCTTCCATCTTGAGCTGGGCTGCCTCTTGCTTAAGTGCCATGTTATAGAATTGATCAAACTCATCAGGCTCGAACAAGGTGAGAGCTAGTTGGAGTTCATCCTTCAGACCACCGCGAAACTGATAGATCTTGCTCTTGGCATCTGGGATGTCTTGCTTGGCATAGCGAGCAAGGTTCTGGAACTTGACATTATATTGGTAGACAGACATTGAGCCTTGCTTCAGGTTGCGGAATTGCTCACGCATACCCTCGATGACACTTGTTGGAATGTGGTGAGAATGAAAGTCCTTGCAGAAGTCATCCCAGGAGATTACACGTCCTGCTCTGGAATCTTTGTACTACTGCCACCAATCAGCTGCTTGGTCCTTGAGTTGGAAGGCTGCAAACTTCACATAGTCCTCGGGCCTGACGTTGTTGCACTCGAAATGCTTCTTGATATCTGTTATCCAGTCTTCAGCATCTAGAGGGTCCACGCAGTAACTGAATGCCTTTGGTTGGTTTGCCAAGAACTGGTTGAGCGTAGCAAAGTGAGGTTGGTTGAACAAATTGCCTTGGCCTTGGTTCCCATGAGCACCCTGATTTGCTTGATTTGCTTGAATGTTCTGCATCATTTGCATAAGCATCTGGGTGTTCTGGTTCGTCGCTTGCATTGTTGCTCTCCAGGCCTCAGACGGAGGAGGAGGGGAAGGAGGACGATCAGGAACCTCCTCACCATCTGGGTTAGCGTTGGGAACCCTTTTAGGAGCCATCCTGAATGAGATGACAACTATTAGCCATTGATTGAAAGAATATATAAGCTGAATCAACGGCTAGAATTGCAACATAAGTCTTCACAAGAACATTCGAACAAGATGAATGAATGTAAATCTCAGTTTAATAGCAACAACAATCTTCACGAGAAGCCCCTTGGGAGAACAAAAGGTAATTAAAAACAACAAGGAGCAGATAGAACAAATACAAGATAGAAGCTTCGTTCGACATATTCGTGCTGAAAGCTTATGGAACGTGTTACAAAAGGGTTTTGCAATCCCCGGATCAGCATAGCCAAGGACCCTTTAAGATGCAACTCCCGATCATAACAACGGCCATAAAACTACTTTACTCAATGTAGAACCCCGAACTCCATATCATGCATTCGTTGGAAGAATGCCTACGAACTACAAGATGAACCCACCTATTAATTTCCGAAAGTTTCCAGTTATGCAATCAGGTGTTGGGGATACAGGGGAAGCATCGCACACTCAACTCTAATCCTACATCCAGCCGTATCCATCCTTCAACACATAACCAGTTCTTTCCGGAAACCATCTACCTCGGACCTTCGAAACGCATCTACTATACAATCTATGGCAATACTCCCGAACTACCTCCCCGGTACTGGGTGACGTCGGGGTTATCTTGCCACTAACCGCATAGGAGAGTTTTCGATGTCGGTCGTCTTAAGTATTCCAGAACTGATGCGATATATTTTTGACGACAACACCTCGGAGCTCAACTCCCCGGGACACTGCCACAACCCCTAATGACAGGAGGCATCGAGAACAATGTTCTCGTCACAAAGACATCGGAACAATCCAAACAATACTGGCGAGATTCCTAAAAACAATTGGTGAAATTTTTGAGAGTAGAAGAGACAAGAGTAATCGTCGGGAGTCCTCACCAGAGTGAAAAGAGATGAGGAGCAAAAGAAATCCTACTCTCCGATATATAGGACTCAAAACATTTTAAGTGTGTGCCTAGACTCAACCGTCAATGATTCGATCAATCAGTGGGGGCTTCTAGGTCGGAAAAGGCTCTGAATACCAACTTGTAATTGCCAGGATGGGACTATACCTCCTACGTGTCGAGGCACGACTTAAAGGTAGAAGCCCATTCTGGAATGATCTCAAGTTCAGTATCTTTGCACATCTCATGTAAAAATAGGGATGAAAAGCAAAAGAGATAGTTGGCTTACACTCGCCACGTCACACAATACATTACATAGCAAATCATCATTCAAATAACATCACAACCCGACTACGGGTGAAGATCCAAATGAAAGATACCAAGAACATAAAGCCATAGGTTCGAATCGCCCCTAGTAGAAATCATTACTGATCATCGGGATAGTGCACATAGTATCAGCTACGTTCTTCATCGTACTCCCAGTACAGCTCTGTGTCGTCACCTGAGTAGTTCACCATGGTACCTGCATCTGGTGTGGTGTAGAATCTGTGAGCCATGGAGCACTCAGCAATCCCGTTCCCGGGTAACACAACTATCTAAGCCTTGGGGGTGGAACAAGGCTGAAGAAAGAATAAAAGGTTGCAGCTGCACTAGCACTAGCTTACGTATTAAGAGCAAGAAGAGAAGTGCCACGAGCGACAAAGTGATCATGAAGTGATCCTATCTAAAAATGTCAAACATAACCCCCACCGTGTTCACTTCCCGAACCCCTTTCGGAAAATGACCGTCACGGTACTCACACTGGTAGTGTTTTCTGAACATGGTGTCAAGTTTTCTACAACCGGATATTAACAAATTCCCATCTACCACATAACCGCGGGCACGGCTTTCGAAAGTTCAAACCCTGCAGGGGTGTTCCAACTTGGCACATTACAAGCCCACGATCCGCGGAGTCGCAACTCCAAGGTGGGAAGGCCCGAGTATCCTCGGAATCCCGTGCTCAAGATACTCAGACTAAGGTAAGACTAATCCAGCAAATCCTCCCGGCGTGCCGACACCCTGATAGTAGCCGCGCCTATCTCGTCTCAGGCCACGACCGGATGGGCGATGCTACAGGTTTTTACCAGACCTCGGGTTCCCCCAAGGTGGCCTTGCATGACCCCCAGTTTGGACCAACACTCATGTGGAGCACTGGCCCGGGTTGTTGATTAAGAAGAGGGTTAATTACTCCCTATGCAAGTTTTTAGTTGTTAGGCAAATAGTACCAATGTTGGGACTTGCTGGAAAAGACTTAGCGCTAAGCGGTTTATCGAGGGGGTCCCATAACCCCAACCGTGTGAGGAACGCAAAATCAAGGAACATAACACCGGTTTATACGGTTCCTAGGGCGGCATGAGTGGAACAAAACACCGAGCAAGAGGCTCAACATTCCACCCATTACCAATATATAGATGATTTCATTTAAGAATTTATATAGTGTGATATCCCAACAAGCTTAAACATGAAGCAAGAATCTTCAATTCTTCTCCTGCAACTACCAATGATATAAGAGGGGCTGAGCGAAGCCTACGTAGCCAATCAAAGATTTGCATAGGTAGGGTGGTTAGACAGATTCATGGTTACAATAGGAGGCTGACAGACAAACATGGGCATCGAGGCAATAAGCTAAAGAGCGAGACTTATAGCAATAGGCAAAGATAGTAATGATATCTGGGTCAGGTCATCTTGCCTGTCGAGTCGTCGATGGGATCGTAAGACGGCTCCTCGTTCTCGACCTCGGTAGTAACCTCGTTCTCGTACCCAGTCTCAGCTTCCAGCTCTACTCAACACAAGAACACACGAGGCACGAAATCAAACAAGGTGCAATGCGCAAACCATAGGATGCATGTATGATGCACTCAGGATGCACTTCAGATGCACTTAGGATGCACAACATGACAACATAGCAAGCACAGAGAAACAACACAAGAACAAGACAATTTACTCAAGCAAGTAGGATGCAAGACAAGTCTATTTAGGATGCAAAACATGGCAAGGTAGGAAGCACAGAGAAACAACACAAGAAACAACAGGTTTAAATGAGGCCGGAAACTACTTAAGACAAATCTGGTAAGTCCTCATATGCATAGTTTGAAATTAGTCCAGATCTGAACAAACCTTAAGTTAAAGTTGTTAAACAGCAAGTTAACATGCACCATGACAATCTACACGAAATTCTAGTCAAGTTTCATATAAAGTTTGTTTAAAACGGAGCTACGGTCTAGAAGATACACCCGAAACGAAGAAACAATGCAAAGCTGAAATTAACAGCCACATAGCAACTTCGCAGCAAGAAATATATACTCTACAGCACTCAAACATGGTGACAAGAAGCATGGACATGAACTAGACATATCCTACAGCAAACAACTCCATTGGAGCAACTCCATAGGAGGCATGGATCAATAGCAACAAGGTACAACATTTTCATCATGACACTAAAAACCTGACAGTAATATTTTATAGCAACAAGCTACAACATTTTGATCATGACACTAAAAACATTGGAGTTAAATATGCTACAGCAACCCAAATGAGCAAGTGAGGACATGGATGGATAGCCAACAACATATACAACAAAGAATGATCAAAGGCCACCCCAAAACTAACATGAATTTTCCTAGGACAACAAGCAAACATAGCATCAGGATATTACAGATTCCAGACTTAGTGAAATTTCACCAAGTGTTAAAACAGTAACATTATCATGTCATGTTTGCAAGCATGTTTAAGTCATCTTAAAGCATAACATGGCAAATGGTTTGCACCACAGCAAAGAATACATGATGGGGATTCTAAAACATATGAGCATGTGACATGGGGACAAACACAACAATAGCAACGAGCTCCTCAACTAGGCATATCGTAACAAGTTACAAAACCTAACAGCCATATGCACTTTTGCAGCAGAGATAAACATGGCAATATGAAATCTAACATGCATGCTATAGCAACCAACATGTAGAGCATCTCATGATGAACATTTTGACATATCATTTGCTTCATTTGGATAAACATGCACCAAGTTATCACATCTCAAACATGGCATGAAAATAACAAGTAGCAGCAGTTTATATCAAGTAGCACTCTTGTCATGATGATTAGGACATCTACATGGACTCAAACAAGCATGACACAATGTAACAAAACGTAGTACACATCACCACGGTCATTTTGACATATCAGATGCACAAATCGGACAAGCACAGTAAAAGTTATAGCCATTACAAAATGCCATCGGACAACTAAAATAGCAAAAAGACTTAGAGCGAAAACGGGTCAACCTCAGAGTCAACGCAGGTGGACAGGACGGTCAAACGGGTTGCGGATCGGGCGCGGATCCGCGGGCGAAACGGGCGCGGCCCGCTAGGGTTCGGACCCGGGCGCACGGCTGGATCGGGATCGAGATCGCATCGATCGATCCCGCGGCGGCGGCCCGGCTCCTGGCTGGTTCGACGGCGGCCGGCGGCCGCGGCAGCTCCGGCCGGAGGGGGGCCGACGGCGGCGGGACGAGGGCCGGCCGATGGCGAAGATGCCCGAGGGGCGCGGCGGCGGAAGTGGCGGAGGGCGGCGCCGGAGCGGCAAGGGGGCGAGCTCCACGCGGCGGGCGAGGCCGGCATCGGGCGGCGGAGGATGGCGGTGTTCCGGTGACTGGAGGCGGCGGGGAAGGCGAGCGCGGGGGCGCGGAGATCTGGCCCGAAACGGTGGCGGCGGCGGGCCGGGAACGGGCCTTTGGGCCCGCGCGGCGGCGGAGGCGGAACTGTGCGGTGGCGGATCTGTCCGGCCCGGGTCGGACACGTCTGCCCGGCGCGGATTCCGAGGCGGGGCTGGAGCTAGGAGGAGGCTAGGGTTTTGGACGAAAATGGCAAGGGGGACGTTTGTATAGGCACAAGGAGCTAGGAGACTCCAAATGGGGAGCGGTTTTCGGCCATGCGATCACAATTCGACGACCGAGATGATGGGAAGGGTTGTGTTGGATTGGTGGGCTGTTGTGGAGGGGGTCTTGGGCCTCAAATAAGAGGTACTTTTAGCCCACTAGGTTAACTGTTGGAGTACCAAACGAACTCCGAACGCGACGAAACTTGACAGGCGGCCTACACGTACCAAAACAACATCGCACGACAAGTCTCGCGTCATTCCGGAAACGTTACACGGCCAAACACGAAAGAAGGACTCGGGGATGCCACGGGCACGTGTGAGAGCGTCGGAACTCGAAACGGACAACAGGAAGAGCCGAGTGGGACCGGATGCAAGTGACAACACAATGCAATGCACATGACAACATGACATGGATAAAATGCACACACGCACACGACAAAACGAAGAAACCCAAAAAGACAGGAGAACCCGGAACGGAAATGATGAAGCCAAAGTTTATATATTGCCATATAGGGAAAGTGTTACATCCGGGGCATTACAGTCTCGACCTCGGCTGTGCCAACTATAATCATAATCAAAGAATCCTATGAGTTAACCTCTCAATATACATATCATCTCCGATATGAAAATAACATTTTTAACACCATTTGCATACCTTGCATTTCGTCGAGCCGCTTATTGATGCGGTCGAGTTCCTCATCGGTCACCCGAAGCTTCCGATTGAGCTCAGAAACTTCTACAGCCCGGGCGTTTGCCACCAACATGGAGGCTTGTTTCGATAAACAGCACAATATGTTAGACTCCTAGATGCCATATGGATCCTCTGTCTGGGTTTTTTCAAACCGGATAGAGCATCAGGGGCTACTGTTCGTACACATGTTTATTATTCTACATGAATAAAGTGTCAAGTTTTTTTACAACATTACGTCGCATACCTCAAAGCCCGCCAGCAGTCTGTTGATGGCTTCATTCAGTCCACTTTTAGCAAACTGAACCTTCTCCATAATCGCACCCATCAGGGTGCGGAGCACCTCCATGACGGATGCACTTTGTAGTACTTCCTCCAGAGTGTTTGGCACCTCCGTGTTAGTGGAGTTTGCCGTTGGAGCTGGTGCTCCTTCTCCTCTTTCGTAGGGGGTTGCTTGTCCGATCCCGGAGCCATGTTGGCCTCCGGAATGATGTTCGGCTGAAGCCCGGACTGTTTGGGCTCCCCATTGTCGATGGTCATGGGGATTGCCCCGCTTGTTTTTCGGCGACCGAGATATTTACCTTGGGCGCCATCTTATCGGCCGCGCTCGCCCCCTCTCGTCCGAGGGATTTCTTATGGGATGACACTTCGGTGTCCTCCAAGGCGGAAGGCGAGGGGGCTCATGGCGGCGTGTCGCTCTCTGCCAGTTCGGCCGGCACAGAGTTCCCCTCCGATAATGGAGTACTGGGGAACATGCATGGAGGGCTGAAAGGCAAACAATAGAATGAATTACATAATGAAACCAAGTGGACCGAATACAATAGTGAGTTTCCGAATACTTACGATTCGGCTAGGGGCTTTACCTTAGGAGCTCTCCGGGGGGGCTACTTCGGATCCTGAATCCGAGTTGTCCGGGGGTTCAGCTTCCGCCTCATGGGCGCCCCCTCCTCCGGGTCTTCGGATGCCACCCTCTTCTTCTTCCTCCCCTTATGGGGAGAGTCGCTTTCCACCTCCTTCTCCTCTTCCTCCTTGTCTCCCTCGTGGGATAAGGCTTCGGTCTCTCCGGACACAGTTTCCGAAGGAACCTTGGGGCGGGGGTCGCCCTTGGCCTCTTTGCCCTTCTTATTCTTGGCCTTCGGCTCGGGTGCTTGATAGAGCGCCGGTACCAGCATCTCCATCAGCGGGGTGTGGGTAGGCCCTCTAGCAGCGGTGTCGGACAGTTGATCTGCTCCGCCTTTGCCGTTCAGACCTGTAAGGTACGGAAGCAATATAATTTCTAATATATCTGAAATATTTTTTTTTGACTATGTACTGCAAGGCAACAGCCTCACAGTGTTTTATTAGCTTAAAAACCCAGAGAGGGTAAAGATTACAAAGGTTCTAAATATATACAGAGAGAGAGGGGAACTTACAGCTAGACTACTGAAGTGAGGCTATCCAAGAGAGAAACCTATCTCTATATTTACATTTAATTCTATGAGCAAGTAAGGAAATATCATACACAAAGTTTCTTTTCCAGGATCTGAAACTAGGTTGCTCATTCCTGAAAACTTTGCCATTCCTCTGAGTCCAGATATATCTGAAATATTGACCGGATAGGTCTTCGGCAAAATCATGCTTACCGCTGTGGTTGGGTTCTCACTGTCGAATGTGATGTCCTCATTCTTTTTTGGCCACTTTTTCTAAGCCTTGAAGAGCTGCTTCCATATAACTTCGTGCGTGGTGCTGAAGAAGCGCTTCAGGGTCCGTGGCTCCTCCGGATTGAAATTCCACGTGGGGGAGGCCCGAAGCTGGCAGGGAAGGATGCGGCGGAAGAGCATCACCTGAATCACGTCCGTGAGACTAGTGTTCTCACTCAGCATATCGGAGATGCGATTCTGGAGCATCTTCACGTACGATTTGGACCCCCAATCAAGGCCCCTGGCGGTCCATGAGGTGAGTCTCACTGGGGGTTCCGAATCTGAAGTCGGGCATCGCCGCATAGGTGGCTTCGCGGGGTTCGGTGATATAAAACCACTCCTGCTACCATACCTTGATTGTTTCCATGAAAGCCCCTTTGGGCCAGGTGGCATTGGGGAGCTTGCTTACCATAGCTCCGCTGCAATCCGCGCGCTGTCCGTCGACCACCTTTGGCTTCGGATTGAAGACCTTGAGCCATAGGCCGAAATGTTGGGGGATGTGGAGGAAAGCCTCACACATGACTATAAAAGCCGATATGTGTAGGAAGGAATTTGGGAATAGGTCATGGAAATCTAGCCCATAGAAAAACAGAAGACCCCGGACGAAGGGGTGGAGGGGAAATCCTAGACCCTGAAGGAAATGGGGGATGAACATGACCCTCTCATTGGGCTCTGGAGTAGGAATCACCTGATCTTTATCAGGGATCCTATGTGCTATGTCTACGGACAGATAGCCCGCACTCCAAAGATCCTTGACGTCCTTTTCGGTGATGATGGAGGCCTCCCACTTGCCCTTGGAGCCAGAACCGACCATTGCTGGGGAAGGAGGCGGTGGTGGAGGAGATCGGAGCTGCGGGCGCTAGAGCTAGAAGATTGGGAAACAGAGGCTAGAGGAAGGCGTGAGGAAAAAGGAGGGGTCTTTATCCTTTTATAGACGGTGAAAATGCCAAACGTCACCCACTCAAGCCATAAAACTCGCCTGGTCCCAACGAGATCATGCGTAAGGTACAGTTGGATTACCCAAACCATATTGATGAGAATCCCGTAATGGGCAGGCACGATCTCTGTTTTGACATGATGTGCCAATGGAGGCTAGGCCTCGAAACGCGAAACATGAGGCGTGAAAATGGTTCGAAATGATAAAGAGTCAAGTGTGACGTTTCACCGAAAAAAGTTGTCGGTAAATACACTGTTCCTATTTTGACATCTTACCTTCGTGGCTAAGGGTTGTATTAATCATGCAGAGCCGGACATAGTTCCTTTATACAAGAAGCTAACTTAAAATGTTTAGAAGAAGGAACCCGCCTTGCAATGTCAAAGACAATTTGCGTGCCGAACACATCATCATCGAAGACTTGTTCAGGGGCAACTGAGGGAGTCCTGGACTAGGGGGTCCTCGGGTGTCTGGACTATTCGATATGGGATGGACTGATGGGCCATAAAAGATGAAGCTGAAGACTATCCCCCGTGTCCGGGTAGCACTCCTATGTGCGTAGAATGGCAAGTTTTGTGTCCAGGTGTAATGTTTCCTTCCTCTGCAAGCCAACTTTGTACAACCCTAGGCCCCTCTGATGTGTATATAAACCAGAGGGTTTAGTCCGTAGAGGCTATTAGAATAATCATAGGCTAGACAGCTAGGGTTTAGCGATTACGATCTTGAGGTAGATCAACTCTTGTAACCCCTATACTCATCAAAGACAATTAAGCAGGAACTAGGGTTTTACCTCCTTTAAGAGGGCCCGAACCTGGGTAAACATCGTGTCCCCACTGTCCCTTGTTATCATTGATCCTCAGACACGCAGCTTGGGACCCCCTACCTGCGATCTGCCGATTTTGACACCGACACAGGTCTCATGGGTGCGCATCGAGCCGTGGTCACCAGCCCCGCCCGCCCCACACTGACAGCGATAGGTGCCGCCCGCCCCAGCTTGGCAGCCACTGATACGTCTTCAATGTATCTATATCTTTTTATTATTCCATGTTGCTATATTATCAATCTTGGATGTTTTACATACATTTTCTAGCAACTTTATATCTTTTATGAGACTAACCTATTGACATAGGTCAAGTGCCAGTTGTTGTTTTTTAATTTGCTTATTTATTACTTTGCAGAATATCAGTACCAAACGGACTCCAAATGCAATGAAACTTTTTGGATATTTTTTTCATCCCAGAAGAGACCCGGGAAGCCCAGGAGGTGTACCAGTGGAGGCATATGGGGCCCATGAGTCACCAGGGCGCCTGAGGCCCCTGGCGCACCCTGATGCCTTGTGGGGCCCACTATGACTTTTTCTACCGACCTCCGGCTCTGTAAATACTGAAATATTCCAGAAACCCTAGAGGAGTCGACGAAATATTTTTCCAGCCGCCGCAAGTTCCAGAACCACGAGATCTAATCTAGAGGCCTTTTTCGGCACTCCGCCGAAGGGGAACACGATCATGGAGGCGTTCATCATCCTCATTGGTGCTCTTCCGATGATGCGTGAGTAATTTAGCACAGACCGATGGGTAGTTAGTAGATAGATGGCTTCTTCTCTCTTTTTAATCTTCAATACGATGTTCTTGGAGATTGATTTGATGTAACTTTTTTGCGGTGTGTTTGTTGGTATCCGATGAATTGTGAGTTTATGATCAGATCTATCCATACATGAATATTATAGCCTCATATTTCTTATTTGATATTTCTGTTTTGTTTGGCCAACTTGATTGATTTCTCTTGCAATGGGAAGAGGTGCTTTGTGATGGGTTTGATCTTGTGGTGCTCAATCTCAGTGACAGAAGGAGACATGACACGCATGTATCGTTGCTATTAATGATAGAAAGATGGGGTGTATTCCTACATGAATAGATCTTGTCTACATCATGTCATCATTCTTTATGCATTACTCCGTTCTTCCATGACACTAGATGCATGCTGGATAGCGGCCGATTTGTGGAGTAATAGTAGTAGATACAGGTAGGAGTCAGTCTACTAATCTTGGAAGTGATGCCTATATACATGATCATTGTCTTGGATATTGTCATAATTATTTGCTCTTCTATTAATTGCCCAACAGTAACTTGTTTACCCACCATATGCTATTTTCCCGAGAGAAGCCACTAGTGAAATCTTCGGCCCCTGGATCTATTTACTATCATATATTTTCAGATCTGCTTTGCCAGAAATCTAAAAAATACTTTGATGTATTTTATTTGCATCTGTCAATCTATCTATTTATCTTATTTTACTACCTTGGAGGGATTGACAACCCCTCTATGCATTGGGTTGCGATGTTTTGTTGTTTGTGTGTAGGTGATGTTTACATAGTGTTGCTTGGTTCTCCTACTAGATTGATAACATTGGTTTCGTAACTGAGGGAAATATTTACGGCTGTTGTGCTGCATTATCCCCTCCTCTTCGAGGAATTTACCAACGCGGATCACAAGTAGCAGGAACAATTTCTGGCGCCATTGTCGAGGAGGATCAACACAAGATAGTCTCTCGTCAACCTCTGGTGTGGTTGTCGGGGAGGAATCATCAACATCTATCAAGTTCCTACGCATAAACTGTCATCTCCTTGCAATTACATTACTTTCCATTTGCCTCTCATTTTCATCTCCCCCACATGTAAAAAGTTTTTATAAAAACACAAAAATATTTGCCTTCCTTTTGTTTGCCTTTTTCTTGCCTGATCTCTTGTTTGCGTGCCTTTGAAATTTTCATCATGAGTGATTTTGGTATGGAAGAAACGGATGATGGAAGGGATCCCAAAATTGGAGCTCCCACTAATCTCGATGCTAAATCCTTAGTTTCGGGACAAGGGAATGTTATAGCAAAAAGTGTCATCCAAGAATTATTTAATTGTGTCAGAAATTTGAATTGTGATGATACTCCTATAATCAAAAGAACGAAACTTATGCAGAAGCCATTTCCGCTCTTGTTCTTAAACTTGAGAGAAGATTTATTCACAGACATCCTACCTTGCAAAGATTGTTTTATGAGTTGTCCGTTATAAAAGATCCAAGAGCTAAAAAGATGGCTACCCTTGTCCTTGTTGGAAATATTCCCCAGAGGCAATAATAAATTGGTTATTATCATATTCCTTGTTCATGGTAATCGTTTATTATCCATGCTAGAATTGTATTGATCTGAAACTCAAATACATGTGTGGATACATAGACAACAAGATGTCCCTAGCCAGCCTCTAGAGGACAAGCTCGTTGATCAAAGATGGCTATGGTTTCCTAGCCATAGACATGAGTTGTCATTTGATAACGGGGTCACATCATTAGGATAATGATGTGATGGACAAGACCCAAACTATAAACGTAGCATATGATCGCGTCAAGTTTGTTGCTATCGTTTTCTGCATGTCAAGTATATGTTCCTGTGACCATGAGATCATGCAACTCACTGACACCGGAGGAATACCTTGTGTGTACCAAATGTCTCAATGTAACTAGGTGACTATAAAGGTGCTCTACAAGTATCCTCGAGGGTGTCTGTTGAGTTGGCATGTATCAAGACTGGGATTTGTCACTCCGTGTGACGGAGAGGCATCTCAGGGCCCACTCGGTAATATAAGATCACAAGAAGCTTGCAAGAAATGTGACTAATGAGTTAGCCATGAGATCTTGTATTATGGAATGAGTAAAGAGACTTGTCGGTAATGGGATTGAACTAGGTATGGAGATACTGACGATCAAATATCGGGCAAGTAACATACCGATAGACAAAGGGAACTACATACGGGATTAGCTAAATCCTTGACATCAAGGTTTGACCGATAAAGATCTTCATGGAATATGTAGGAAACAATATAGGCATCTAGGTCCCGCTATTGGTTATTGACTATAGAGGTGTCTCGGTCATGTCTACATTATTCTCGAACCCGTAGGGTCCGCACGCTTAACGTTCGGTGACACTAAAGTAGTATTGGGATATTTAGGTTGTTGACCGAATGTTGTTTGGAGTCCCAGATGAGATCCCGATCATCACGAGGATCTCCGAAATGGTCCGGAGGTAAATATTTATATATGGGAAGTCATATTTTGGCTACCGGAAAAGTTTATGGTATTATCGGTATTGTACCAGGAGTGCCGAAAGGGGTCAGGGGGTCCACGGGGGAGGGAGCGGTCCACCTGTCCCATGGGGCCACATGAGCTGTACGGGATCCGCCTTGGCCTGTATGGGTCAAGGGCACCTTCCCTAAGAGGCCCATGCACCAAGATTGAGGAAAATAGGAAGAGTCCTAAGGGTGGAAGACACCCACGAGGTGCCTTGGGAGGAGAGGACTCCTCCCTAGGGCTGGACGCAGAACCTCCCTTGGAGGAGGGGTCAAGGCTATGCCCCAACCCTCCTCCTTGCCTCATATAAATAGTGAGGGATAGGTAAGAGCTGGACACACCAAATCCCACGCTCCGGTGGCAGCCCTACCTCTCCTGAAACCCTGTTTTCTCTTCAGATCGCATCTACGGTAGCGCTTGGCGAAGCCCTGCTGGGATTGCACCACCACCATATCCACCACGCCATCATGCTTGTTGAGATTCCATCTACTTCTCCTCTCTTTCTTGCTGGGCCAACAAGGTGGAGACGTCATCGAGCCACACGTGTGCTGAACACGGAGTTGTCGTCCGTTCGGCACTAGATCGGAGTTCACGGGACGGATCGTGATTGGATCGCGAAGATGCACCACTACATCAACCACGTTCTTTAACACTTCCCCTTTGAGATCTACAAGGGTATGTGGATCCAACTCTCCTCTCATAGATGTCCATCTCCTAGATCGGTTCTAGGGTGTTCGTAGGATTTTTTTTGTTTCCCTTGCACGTTCCCCAACAGTGGCGTCATGAGCTAGGTCTATGCGTAGATGACATCATGAGTAGAACACAAAGGAGTTTGTGGGTGTTGATATTCAGATTGCTTCCTTACCTAGTATTATTTTGATTCAGCAGTGTTATGGGATGAAGCAGCCCGGACCAACTTTACATGTCCACGTACATGAGACCGGTTCCATCGACAGACATGCAACTTGTTGCATAAAGATGGTTGGCGGGTGTCTGTCTCACCCACCTTAGTTGAATCGGAATTGACAAAGGCGGTCCTTGTACAAGGTTGAATAGCAATTTGCATATCACCATTGTGGCTTTGCGTAGGTAAGCATCGTTCTTGCTAGATACCCATAGCAGCCACGTAAAACATGCAACAATAATTAGAGGACGTCTAACTTGTTTTTGTAGGATATGTTGTGATATGATATGGCCGAAGACATGACGAGATATATTTGATGTATGAGATGATCATGTTTGTAATAGTTTAGATCAACTTGCATGTCGATGCATACGGCAATCGGTAGGAGCCATAGGGTTGTCTTTAATTATTGTATGGCATGCGTGTCAATCATTATGCGCTATGTAATGCTTTACTTTATCGCTAAGCAGTAGAAATAGTAGTAGAAACATGGTTGGTGTGACAACCCCGATGGCGATACGATGATGGAGATCATGGTGTCATGCCAGTGATGATGGAGATCATGCCGATGCTTTGGACATGGAGATCAAAAGAACAAGATGATGGCCATATCATGTCACTTATGATTTGTATGTGATGTTAATCCTTTTATGCACCTTATTTTGCTTAGGACGACGGTAGCATTATAAGGTGATCCCTCACTAAAATTTCAAGATAAAATTGTGTTCTCCACAAGTGTGCACCGTTGCGGAAGTTCATCGTTTCGAAGCACCATGTGATGATCGGGTGTAATAGACTCTATGTTCACATACAATGGGTGCAAGCCAGTTTTGCACATGCAGGACAATTGGCTTAAACTTGACGAGCCTAGCATGTACAGGCATGGCCTCGGAACACAAGAGACCGAAAGGTCAAACATGAGTCATATAGTAGATATGATCAACATGGAGATGTTCACCATTGAAACCGCATCATCTCACGTGATGATCGGACTTGGGTTGGTGAATTTGGATCATGTTACACTCGGACAACCGGAGGGATGTTGATTTGAGTGGGAGTTCTTAGGTAATATGATTAATTGAACTCATTATCATGAACAGTAGTGTCTTTGCAAATTATGTTGAAGATCAATAGCTCGCGATGTAGCTCCCTACTTTAATACGTTCCTAGGGAAAGACTAAGTTGAAAGATATTGTGAGCAGTTATGCGGACTAGGGCCGTAATCTGAGGATTGTCCTCACTGCTGCACAGAAGGCTTATGTCCTTGATGCACCGCTCGGTGTGCCAACCCCTCCAGCGTCATCTTTCGATGTTCTGAACATCTGGCAGACACGTTCTGATGACTACTTGATGGTGTAGTGCTCCATGTTTTACGTCTTAGAATCGGGGATGCAAAGACGTTTTGAACGACATGGAACATATGAGATGTTCTGAGAGCTGAAATTGGTATTTTAGTCTCATACCCGTGTTGAGAGGTATGAGACCTCTGACAAGTTCTTCGCCTACAAGAGGGAGGAGAATATCTTAGCCAGTGAGCAAGTGCTGAGAATGTTTGGGTGCTACAATCACTTGTATCAAGTGGGAATTAATCTTCCAGATAAGATAGTGATTAACCGAGTTCTCGAGTCACTATCACCAAGCTGCTAGAACATCGTGATGAACTATAACATGAAAGGGATGGAGATGATCTTGGAGTTGTTCACGGTAGGCCGCGAAGGTAGAAATCAAGAAGGAGCATCAAGTGTTGATGGTTAACAAGACCATTGGTTTCAAGAAGGGAAAGGGCAAGAAGGGAAACTTCATGAATGGCAAGCTAGTTGCCGCTCCAAGTGAAGAAACCCAAGGTTGAACCCAAACTTTAGACTAAGTGCTTCTATTGTAAGGGGAATGGTCACTGGTAGCGGAACTACCCCAAAAATTGGTAGATAAGAAGGCTGGCGACTTCAACAAAAGTATATTTGATATACGTGTTATTGATGTGTACCTTACAAGTACTCCTAGTAGCACCTGGGTATGACATACCGATTCAGTTGCTAATATTGGTAACTCGAAACAAAAGCTACGGAATAAACTGAGACTAGCTAAGGGCAAGATGACAATGTGTGTTGGAAGTGTTTCCAAGGTTGATGTGATCACCATCGCACGCTCCATCTACCTTCAAGATTAGTGTTCAACCTAGATAAATGGTAGCTGGTGTGTGCGTTGAGGCATGAACATGATTAGATTGTGTTTATTGCAATACAATTATTCATTTAAGTCGGAGAATGATGGTTATTCTGTTTACATGAATAATACCTTCTATGTGCATGCACCCAATGTTAATGTTTTATTGAATCTCAGTCATAGTGATACACATGTTCGTAATATTGATGCCAAAAGATGTAGAGTTGTACCACTTTCTTTTTGCACTACCTCTTAGGTCATATTGGTAAAAAGCGCGTGAATAAACTCCATGTTGATGGACTTTTGGAGTCACTAGATTTTGAATCACTTGACACATGTGAACCATGCCACATGGGCAAGATGACTACAACCCCGTTTTCCAGAACAATGGAATTGGCAAGTGACTCGTTGGAAATCCTGCATACTGTTGTGTGATACGTCTCCAACGTATCTATAATTTTTGATTGTTCCATGCTATTATTTATGATGTTTTGAATGTTTAATGGGCTTTGTTATACACTTTTATATTATTTTTGGGACTAACCTATTAACCCAAAGGCCCAGTCCAGATTGCTGTTTTTTGCCTATTTCAGGGTTTTACAGAAAAGGAATATCAAACGGAGTCCAAACGGAATGAAACTTCGGGATAGATATTTTTGGAGCAAAATACGCATGGGAGACTTGAGAACCACAGAGTAGGGCACACGTTGCGTCCACGAGGGTGGTGGTCACCCCCCCCCTAAGGGCGCGCCCCCCTGGCTCGTGGGCCCCACGTTTGGCCCCCGGTGCCCTCCTTCCTCCTATATATATCTACGTACCCCGAAACCATCAGAACAACAGAGAAAAACCTAGTTCCACCGCCGCAACCTTCTGTTCCCATGAGATTCCATCTTGGGGCCTGTTCCGGAGCTCCGCCGGAGGGGGGATCTACCACGGAGTGCTTCTACATCATCATCATCACCTCACCATGAGTTGTGAGTAGCTTACCACAGACCTTCGGGTCCATAGCTAGTATCTAGATGGCTTCTTCTCTCTCTTTGGATCTCAATACCAAGTTCTCCTCGATCTTCGAGGAGATCTATTCGATGTAATCTCTTTTGGCGGTGTGTTTGTCAAGATCTGATGAATTATGGGTTTATGATCAAGATTATCTATGAGAAATATTTGGTTCTTTTCTGAACTCTTTATATATGATTATAATATCCTTGCAAGTCTCTTCGAATTATTGGTTTGGTTTGGCCTACTAGATCTATAGTTCTTGTAATGGGGGAAGTGCTTTGCTTTGGGTTCAATCTTGCGGTGTCCTTTCCGAGTGACAGTAGGGGCAGCAAGACAAGTATTGTATTGTTGCCATCGAGGATACAAAGATGGGGTTTATATCATATTGCTTGAGTTTATCCCTCTACATCATGTCATCTTGCTTAAGGCATTACTTTGTTCTTATGAACTTAATACTCTAGATGCATGCTGGATAGCGGTAGATGTGTGCAGTAATAGTTGTAGATGCAGAATCGTTTCGGTCTACTTGTTTCGGAAGTGATGCCTATATATAATGATCATGCCTAGATAGTCTAATAAGTATTCGCTTTTCTATCAATTGCTCGACAGTAATTTGTTCACCCACCGTAGAATTCCGCTATCATGAGAGAAGCCACTAGAGAAACTTATGGCCCCCCATGTCCATTCTCAACATATCAATCTATAATCTACTTTACTTTTCCGCTTTTACTTTACCCAAAATATCAAACTACCATCTCTATCGGATCTCACTTTCGTAAGAGACCGTAAAGGGATTGACAACCCCTTATCGCGTTGGTTGCGAAGTTCTTATTTGTTTGTGCAGGTGCGAGGGACTCGCGCGTGGTCTCCTACTGGATCGATACCTTCGTTCTCAAAAACTGAGAGAAATACTTACGCTACTGTGCTGCATCACCCTTTCCTCTTCAAGGGAATACAACGCATGCTCGAGAAGTAGCAAGAAGAATTTCTGGCGCCGTTGCTGGGGAGGCTTACGCAAAAGTCATATACCACGTACCTATCACAAACCCTTATCCTTCGCATTACATTTTTTGCCTCTCGTTTTCCTCTCCCCCACTTCACTCTTACCGTCTTTATTTGCCCTTCTTTTGCCGTGTGTTTATCGTTCGCTTGCTTCTTGTCTGCTTGTGTGTTGGATTTGATGCGGAGCATCCTAAGGACATCACCATGTCAAGAGTCCGTTTGGCAAGTGACACGTGCGACCTCTACTTCTCATACATAAAGGTGAATCATCTCCTTTACACGTGTTCACTTGACCCCTTCGAGGATGGTATACTAATTGACACTTCTCCCGTGTGCATGCATAGGTATTGTCGGAGCTTCACGGACGACGAGGAGTGCAAGCGCCAAGGAACACCTACACCATCCGCGAGGGAAGCTTGGAAGAGAAGACGGAAGAAGACGGAGCTGCTGATACTACAGCGGCCGGACATCCGGGCCAAAGGCCGGACATCCGGCGCTTCAGCAATGGCCGGACATCCGGCACTCCTCCCGGAAATCCGGACCCTCCTATCCAGAGAACATCCGGCTCGCCTCAAAGCCCCGGACATCTGGCCGCCAGCCCGGACATCCGGCCTTGCCTGCGTGCATGTATCCGGGCCGATGCCCATGTACCCGTTTCGCCCCTCACTTACCCCTTCATGACCCTAGACTATATATACTCCTCCACCTCCACCATTTTAGGGTTAGCAAATGTGATAGCTCATTTTAGACTAGAGCTTTGCTCATCTTAGTGGTTCTACTCCTAGGAGATACTGCGGCCCCTCTACGGAGAAGATCCACGACGGATTCAAGACCCCTAAACGGGAAGATCCTTCGCGGATTCAAGACCTCCTCACGGAGATGAACTTTACCTTGTATCTTTCCCTTTGTTGTTCATGTACCTTGTGATCTTGTGTGTTTGATTGTCTAGTGGATGTGTGATTGGACTTGTTCTTGAGTGTTCTCCCTTGTGATTTCTCCTTGTTCGTCCCCGTGTTCATCGTGTTCCTCGCGGGATACCTCATTTTCGTGAAAGATCGGCCTAGAATCGGGTTGACCCCGCATCATATGGTATCAAGAGCATAGGTTGATCACGAATTTGGAGCCCCACACCTTGTTTTCTAGCTTGTTTTGTTGTGTTCTTCCCCAAATTCGAAAATTCCCCACCAAAAATAGCCCCAAAAAATTTTGTGATCTGTTGGTTTGATGAGATTTTGTTGATTTTGATCCGTGGATTTGCTTGGTTTCAAGTGGATCTAGCATTTCCCCAAGTTTCCCCATCTTTCCTCCACAAAATCCGTCAAACTTTGCCCCCAAAATCATCAAATTCCGCCCCCAAACGAGTTTGGAAGTCCCAATCCCGATCTGGAATCTTCGGGCCGGACATCCGGGCCATCGGGCCGGACATCCGGCTCCTGGAGAGCAAAATCGCGCAAGTTTCTGGACATCAGGTCCCGGAAATCTGGACCCGACCCCGGATGTCCGACCCCTGTAGTTTCAGACTTTTCCGTTTCACCGTTTTGTCCATAACTAATTCATCCGAACTCCGATTTCGACGTTCTTGAGCTCGTTTTGAAGCTCTTGACATCCCCCATAACACAAAAATACCACCATAGTGATTTGACTCCATCATATTTTGTGGATTTTGGCATCTTTGCCTAGGGCTTCCACCATATCATCCGCATAACCACCACCGACTTCCGCAACCTAACCAATTTTGTCCCCCATAGCATTTGTGGTTGCTTGAGTAGTGATTTCAGTCTCCTAAGGTGTTTAGGCTACTTAGGGACCATTGCTTCTTCATCAACCACCACCACCACTTCCGCATAACCTTGTCCTCTATACATAGCCAACCAAACTTAACCAAATTTTGTTCGAGCTTTTTTGAGTTGTGGCTTGTGTCTCCTAAGGTGTTTCGGCTACTTAGGGACCGTGACTTCAACTCCGACATCGTGTATAGCCCATCATTCCATTTCCGCAACCACCACCGCTTGTCCACTACCACCATTTGACATTTGTCCTTGAGATTTTGAGTTGTGGTTTTTCCGTTTCCTAAGGTGTTTCGGCTAATTAGGAACGGGTCTACATCAAGAGCACCACCGCTCATCATCATCATCGGACGGTAACTTCGACGACATCTTTGTATATTCCCCTTGCAATTGCATTGTTAACCCCTAGCCCATTTTGGGTCACTTGCCTATCGAGACTAGCCTTTGAGTATTGCCGGCAACGTTACTTGTGCACATTAGTGATCATCGATCCACCTTCCATTGCATACATACTATATCATATTGGTATCATCATATCATCCCTTGTGTCACAAGATTGTTCCCTCATATACACAATTGCTATCTTGCTTTGTGCATCGTGGCCATATACAAAAAAAAAGAGAATAAGCTTTTAAGCAAAGGAGAAAAGCAAAGAAACTTGTAAGCAAGAGCCATAGCATCATACCACATTGCATATAAGATTGCCATATCCGATCATCTTGGATCATCTTGTGCTTAAAGCACCGGAACATCATACACATAGCATACTTGTGATAGGAAGTCGCTACATTTTGTCTCATATAGGTAGTGCACAAGTTTGTATCCGCCTATTGAGCAATCGGCTAGCGTCTCTCTAGTGTTGTGCGACAAGAGCATTTTCTGTGGATTCCACATTTTTCACTTAATCCTTGGTTGCACAACCACATTTATCTATCCGTGCGTGTGTTTCCGTGTGCCACTCCTTGCTATTTGTCTACTTGTTTCACTTGCGAATTTGTGAATCTCTTTCAACATTATTGACTCTTTCTAACATTTTGCATCAAAATTTTGTGCCACTATCCTCACCGAGCTACTCCATAAGCTTTACTTGATAGGTGTGAGTGAACAAGTCCGGTACCAATTCCACTATTCTTTCATTTCACATTGAGTGAAACGGGATACATCCTCAACATTCGGGAAAGGTAACTTGGTATTGTTTATCTCATCTCCTACTCACCTTTGCTCGAGTCTTGTGATGGATAGGCAAAGCATTTCTTCTACTTCGGTCTACACCAACAACGACAAGTTCGATGCCATGACGAACAACTTGTGCGCCAACATGAATGCTCAAATGGAGGAGCTCAAAGCCCTCATCAAGAACCGCAAGAGGTCTCCCTCATCTTCGAGAAGACGCTCAAGTGCACATCCTTCTGAGCTACCATCTCCGGAAAGATCTCATCGGCGTCGACACCATCAACGCCAAGAACGTGAAGGTCAAGAGCTCAACACCAACAACCGCTCAACGACTTCACAATACACCTTGGCATCTTTGCCAAGCGACTTCAAGGCATCTTCGCCTTTGGATATGCGGCATCTTCGTCCACAAGCACCTCAAGCTTATGATCAAGAGAAGCTCCCCAAGCTCATGTCCGCGACTTCCACGAGCTACTACGACCTCGATAACGACCACGAGATTCCTTTCTATGGGACTCAAGAACCCGAGGAGTATCTCGAGTGGGAACGCTTGATGGACGACTACCTCATGCTACTTCAAGTTCCTACCCAAGATCAAGTGAAGTGCGCCACAAGAAACTTCCACGACTTCGCATCGACATGGTGGTTTCACACACCTTCAGAGGAGTATGACATGAGTTGGCCCAAGACGAAGAAAGCTTTGCGGCGAGAGTTCGTGCCTCCCACTTACACGGAACAACTTCTACGCCAATTGGAGAACACCATACAAGGATCCAAGTCCATCGACAAGTACTTCAAGGGGATGAAGATGGCCTTGCGACGAGCCGGCGTGGACGACCCCATTTCGATGAAGTTCCACTTCATGATGGGATTGAACAACGACATCTCCAAGACTATCTTCCTCGAGAACTACAAGTCCCTCGATGACAACTACATTGGTGCTCTCAAGGCGGAACAAGAACTAATGAAGGCCAAGGCTTCTCCACCGCAAGAAAACTTCTCGAAGACCAAGCTCCAAGACGGCGAGCATGAGGGTAGTACCTCCATGATGTCCAAGCCCAACGAGCTCCAAGACGACGCTCCCAAGTTCGACTCCACCGCCATCCCTCTTTGTGGCATTGATAATGCCGAGTCTATTTCGACTCTTTTTCAAGACGGTGTGGCGACGACTACGACTACGGAGCTATTCGAGGACCAAGCTTCGGAGGCGAACGACATTGTGACGAGTGAGGATGATGCTTCCATCTTTAGAGGCGAGAGTGATAATGTGCCATCTTCGGCCTTCATCCACGGTGACAATGACAAGATGGTTGAGCATGGGATTTTCCCTTCGACCACGGCGGTGTATGATGACTTGAGTGACTTGTGCCACCATATTGAGAGTGAGAGCGAGTTCACCACTAGCCCCATATATGATGAGCTGCCCCGATTCCCATGTGAGGAGAGCCACAACACCCACCACTTGAGTGAGTTGAGTGACTCCACCATATGTGAGTTTGAGTGCACCTACCTTGAGGGAGTGAGTGAGCCACCACATAGAGAGAGTGAGATAGTTGATAGGTCATGTGAGGCCACTTTCAACGCTAACGACTTGACCTCTACCTCTATTGTGTCTTCTCATTTGGTGTTAGGTCCCACATTTGATGACGTGCCGACCCTCGACGACTTCGTCCTTCCTATGGACAAGATGATGGCCATGGTGGAATATGACGCACCCCCCACATGGTTCCATCAAGATGATGATGATGACCACCATTTGGTATTTCCCACCTCACCTACACCACATGAGTGGAAAGCGAAAGGTAACAAAGGTGAAGGTGATCCTCTCGTCCCACTAGTGGACTATGTTGACATTGATTGCTTGCATGATGCTGATCCACCTATTGCCATGCTTCGTGCTAGTATGATTTCCCCATGCGATGATTTACCCATTTATGATGAGTTTGATGATTGTCATGTGGAGTCTATTAGTTGTGATGCCATGTTGCATAGGATTTCTTGTGATAATTCTATTGGTCACATCATGTTTGACAATCCACTTGACTTGTCATATGCTATGCATGAGATCAACAATATGTCATATTTGCAATCTCATCGTAGTAACTATGCATATGCCATTAAGATTAATCCAATTTGCACTTATGGCATACATGACAAGCCCATGGTTGTTGGCATTTGTTTTTCTTGTGATGATATTGACATGCTACCTTTGCATCACTTATCTCATATGCCATGCCATGACCACCTAGCTTCAGATATGCATTGTTTCAGAGATTGTTCCACTTCTCCATATTATGCTTCCGATATTGCTTATGAGGAGACCCCCATAGTTTCCTCATACATTTTAGGAGATTTTGACCCATCCCATCCATTGCATGATCCCCATGCTTGTGTGCACAATATGCTCCCCATGAATGAACATGCTATAGATGTGCCATATAATTGTATGCTCAATTTGCATCCACATCATGCTATACACAATAACTATTCATTCATGATGGATGACATGTTCTTATACCATGCATCAAATTTCTTTGAGAGATGCTTATCTTGTGCTAACTCTAACATGCACATACACATCATGATGGATGATGTGTACATTTACCACGCGCACAATTTCTTTGGTTTGTGTGTCTTTTGTGTAGGTCCCCATACTTACTCGTCAACCTCGCAAGAGCACGAGTTGACGAAACGAGCTCTAGAGAGCAACGACGACTTGGGAGTCCATGGATTATCCTTCCAACCGCTCCCTTCGCGCAAAGACTTCGCGCATCTCTTCTACATGGCACTCACATGGTTATGGGTTATTGTCCATTATATCTCTTATGCCCCTCTTGCCATGTTCACTTTGCATGATATGCTCATTTATATGCCTTTGCCATGCATTTGTGACCCATGCTTCGCATTACACATGATGATTGATTCTCATGCTTGTATGTGTATTTGCATGCTTGGTGGAGATATTGCTTGTTATTGCCATGTTTTCTTTGTGCCAAATGCCTATGATGATACCTTGTTCATGCTATGTGCTCGTGCTTGTGATATGTCGTGTGCATTGCTTATGCCTACTATTGGCTCACATGACATGATTGCTATGAACTCATCTAGTGGGTTGCATCTTCGCTCCACTAGTTTGCACGATATGATTGATATTCTTGCTTATGTTGCATCACCGATGATTTATACTTGCTCCTTTCATGCGGTTGATGTCAACCATTGCCATGCTTTGCACATGATTGATATTGCTTGTTGTCATATGTCTCCACATGTTGCCTCTCTCATGCTATATGATTGTCCATGCATTGTGCGCAACCATGGTTTTAGTATTGCCAATGAGATTGCCCCCATATCATTCTCGCATTTATTTGGAGATTTTGACATATTTCTTGTGAAGCATGCTTGTCTTACCTCTTTGCACCATATGCCTAGTACCATGAATATAGCCATTGTTGCATCATCTTATTCATGCACTTTTGCTTCTAATAGTTATGTGCAAGAGAAGAGAACCATCGTGATGGATGATGTGTTTATCTACCATGCACATACGTTCTTTGTTTTGTTGTGTGCATGTGTAGGATACTTGGTCTTCGTGTCAACCTCCACTTCACGTGAGTTGACCATTCGAGCTCTCGAGAGCGAACCACCTTTGTTCACGATGCTTCTACATCGCACTTGCTTGTGCTTCGGCATTGTGAAGGACGCACAAGGACATGCTTTCAAGGTGATATCCTTCTCTTTCGAGAAACAACAAACCATGAGCATGAATATTGTGGATCATACTACTTGTGTTGCTTGCACCATGACACTTTGCACACATGCTAGAGATCTTTCTTCGACTTGCCATTGCCACATTGTCATGCTTCATGATATATATGCCTTGTGTGTTGAATCCGATTTGTGGATTACTTGTCCCTATCATATGCTTGGTTGCAACAATGTCATCTCTTCACATATGCCATGTCCCATTGCTTGTCACATGCTTCACTTGATTGCCTCACACATGTTGAAAAATTGCTCTTTCTATTGTGTTGAGTGCCACACGACTTTCACTACACCCTATGCATGCTATGCTTGGATTGTCTTGCACTTGACTCATGTGTTTAGACACTTCATTTTATTCGGTGTTGTGAATGATTCCTATGCCTACCATAGACCTTTCATTGAGCGCTTTATGCATGCTTGCTACGACTTTGAGGTAGAAGCTTACTCTCTTGTCACACATATGTGCATCTCTACCTCACATTTACATGCTTGCTTCCATGATGACCTTGATTGTGCTCAATTCATATGCTTAAATGCCATGTCACAATCCTTTGTCACACCACATGCTATGCTTGATGACCACACTTGTTGGGTGAATCACCTCTTGAATGCTTGGTTTTGCACTACCGCTAACCACATTTGTTTTTCCAAGTGTTTGTTGTCCTTGCTCCTTTTGAAGGAATCACTAGATGGTGCGACATTGGAGAGTGCCCATTTCGAGCTTCAAGATGATGAGTGCTTGGTGATCAATCGGTTCGACATTGCGACGCCATCTCTTTCCCATGGTGATTTGGCTTTCGATCCGAGGTCGGATCTTTTTCAAGGGGGAGGGGATGATGCGGAGCATCCTAAGGACATCACCATGTCAAGAGTCTGTTTGGCAAGTGACACGTGCGACCTCTACTTCTCATACATAAAGGTGAATCATCTCCTTTACACGTGTTCACTTGACCCCTTCGAGGATGGTATACTACTTGACACTTCTCCCGTGTGCATGCATAGGTATTGTCGGAGCTTCACGGATGACAAGGAGTGCAAGCGCCGAGGAACACCTACACCATCCGCGAGGGAAGCTTGGAAGAGAAGACGGAAGAAGACGGAGCTGCTGATACTACAGCGGCCGGACATCCGGCGCTTCAGCAACGGCCGGACATCCGGCACTCCTCCCGGACATCCGGCACTCCTCCCGGAAATCCGGACCCTCCTATCCAGAGAACATCCGGCTCGCCTCAAAGCCCCAGACATCCGACCGCCAACCCGGACATCCGGCCTTGCCTGCGTGCATGTATCCGGGCCGATGCCCATGTACCCGTTTCGCCCCTCACTTACCCCTTCATGACCCTAGACTATATATACTCCTCCACCTCCAGCATTTTAGGGTTAGCAAATGTGATAGCTCATTTTAGACTAGAGCTTTGCTCATCTTAGTGGTTCTACTCCTAGGAGAGACTGCGGCCCCTCTACGGAGAAGATCCACGACGGATTCAAGACCCCTAAACGGGAAGATCCTTCGCGGATTCAAGACCTCCTCACGGAGATGAACTTTACCTTGTATCTTTCCCTTTGTTGTTCATGTACCTTGTGATCTTGTGTGTTTGATTGTCTAGTGGATGTGTGATTGGACTTGTTCTTGAGTGTTCTCCCTTGTGATTTCTCCTTGTTCGTCCCCGTGTTCATCGTGTTCCTCGCGGATACCTCCTTTTCATGAAAGATCGGCCTAGAATCGGGTTGACCCCGCATCAGGATTGCTTGCTTGTCACTATGGCTCAGAACAATACCAAATTGTGTGACTTCTCCAATACCAACAATAATGATTTTTATTAGCACTCTGATTGCTCCTATTACCGATGCTGAATCTTGTGAGATCAATGCTGCTCTGTTGAATCTTGTCATGAAAGATCAATTTTCCGGCCTTCCTAGTGAAGATGCCGCTACCCATCTAAACAACTTTTTTATTTGTGTGTTATGCAAAAGAAAAGGGATACGGATAACGCTATTGTTAAATTGAAGTTATTTCCGTTTTCACTTAGAGATCATGCTAAAACTTGGTTTTTCTCTTCGCCTAGAAATAGTATTGATTCGTGGAATAAGTGCAAAGATGCTTTTATCTCTAAGTATTTCCCTCCTGCTAAGATCATCTCTCTTAGAAACGATATTATGAAATTTAAACAACTAGATCATGAGCATGTTGCATAAGCTTGGGAGAGAATGAAATTAATGATACGTAATTGCCCTACACATGGTTTGAACTTATGGATGATTATTCAAAAACTTTATGTTGGCTTGAATTTTGCTTCTAGAAATCTTTTAGATTCGGCCGCAGGAGGCACTTTCATGGAAACTACCTTAGGAGAAGCTACCAAACTCCTAGATAATATTATGGTTAATTATTCTCAATGGCACACCAAAAGATCTACTAGTAAAAAAGTGCATGCTATTGAAGAGTTTAGTGTTTTGAGTGGAAAGATGGATGAACTTACGAAATTATTTGCTGCTAAGAGTGCTTCTTCTCATCCTAATGATATGTCTTTATCCAAATTGATTGAAAATAATAATGAACCTTTGGATGTGAATTTTGTTGGTAGGAATTTTTTTGGTAACAATGCTTATAGAGGAAACTTTAATCCTAGGCCTTTTCCTAGTAATTCCTCTAATAATTATGGAAATTCCTACAATAACTCTTATGGAAAGATGCCTTCTCAATTTGAAACTAGTGTTAAGGAGTTTATGAATTCGCAAAATAATTTCAATGCTTTGCTTGAAGAAAAATTGCTTAAGATTGATAAATTGGCTAGAAGTGTGGATAGAATTACTCTTGATGTTGATTCTTACAAACTTAGATCTATCCCACCCAAGCATTATATCAATGAGTCTCTCAAAGCCATGAGAATTTCCATTGATGAATGAAAAGAAAGGACCGCTAGGATGCATGTTAAAAGAGAGAATTATATAAAAGCGTGTTCTTCTAGTTATCATGCAAATAAAGATGAAGATCTGAAAGTTATTGATGTCTCTCCTATAAGATCCTTGTTTTCTAGTATGAATCTTGATAAAGATGGGATTGGAGATGAGTCTACTTTAATTAAAAGGTGTCCCAATGATTCGGAGTTTTTATATCTTGATGCTAAAATTGTTAAAAGTGGGATTGAAGAGATTAAAAATTTGCATAGTGATGAACCCACTACTTTGGATTTCAAGGGATTAAATTATGATAATTTCTCTTTGATTGATTGTATTTCCTTGTTGCAATCCGTACTAAACTCTCTGCATGCTTATAGTCAAAATAAAGCTTTTACCAAACACATAGTTGATGCTTTGATGCAATCTTATGAAGAAAAACTTGAATTAGAAGTTTCTATCCCTAGAAAGCTTTATTATGAGTGGGAACCTACTATTAAAATAAAAATTAAAAATCATGAATGATTTGCTTTGTGTGATTTGGGTGCAAGTCTTTCCACTATCCCAAAAACTTTGTGTGATTTGTTAGGTTTCCATGAGCTTGATGATTGTTCTTTAAATTTGCATCTTGCGGATTCTACCATTAAGAAACCTATGGGAAGGATTAATGATGTTATTATTGTTGCCAATAGGAATTATGTGCCCGTATATTTCATTGTTCTTGATATAGATTGCAATTCTTCATGTCCTATTATTCCTGGTGGACCTTTCCTTGGAACGATTGGTGCAATTACTGATATGAAGGAAGGAAATATTAGATTCCAATTTCCGTTAAAGAAAGGCATGGAACACTTTCCTAGAAAGAAAATCAAATTACCATATGAATCTATTATGAGAGCCACTTATGGATTACCTTCCAAATAAGGCGATACCTAGATCTATCCTTGTATCGTGCCTAGCTAGGGGCGTAAAACGATAGCGCTTGTTCGGAGGCAACCCAATTTTATTTTATTTTTGTTATGCTTCTGATTAGGAATAAATATTGCATCTAGCTTATGTTTAGATGTGGTTTTGTGTTTTAATTAGTGTTTGTGCCAAGTAGAACCTTTGGGAAGACTTGTGTGAAGTTTATATGATCTTGCTGTGAAAAACAGAATCGTTAGCGCTCACTAGAATGGTCACCAGATTTTAGAGGAGTGTGCTATTTAGTTGATTCTTTTTGCAGATGATTAATAGACAAATTCCTCACGTTTACCAATTTATTTCAAAAAAAATTGTGTTACAGAAGTATGCGAAAGTTACAGATTACTATAGACTGTTCTATTTTTTGATAGATTCTGTTTTTCGTGTGTTGTTTGCTTATTTTGATGAATCTATGAGTAGTATTGGGGAGTATGAATCATAGAGAAGCTGTAATACAGTAGGTTTAACACCAATATAAACAAAGAATGAGTTCATTGCAGTACCTTTGAGTAGTGGTTTGTTATCTTATACCAACGGAGCTCACAAGATTTTTGTCTAAGTTTTGTGTTGTGAAGTTTTTAAGTTTTGAGTATTGCTTCGATGGACTATGGAACAAAGAGTGGCAAGAGCCTAAGCTTGGGGATGCCCAAGGCACCCCAAGGTAAAATTCAAGGACAACCAAAAGCCTAAGTGTAATGCCCAGTATGCGACAATGTCCCCCACGTGTCGAGGCACGACTTAAGGACATAAGCGCATACTAGAATGATCTCAAGTATGGTATCTTTGCACATCTCATGTAAAATTTAGGGGTGAAATTGTAAAAGATACTTGGCTTACACTCGCCACATCACACAATGAATACAAATAGCATACATCATCCCAAGAACACAGGGTCTGACTACGGACGAAAATCCAAATGAGAAGATACCAAAACACAAGCCCGGATCCTCCTAGTAACAACCACTACTGTTCGTCGGGATAAGAAACATAGTAACTTCCACGCTCTTTATCGAACTCCCACTGAAGTTATGAACCATCTCCTGCATTGTTCTCTGTGGTACTTGCATCTGGTGTGTGTTGAATCTGTGAGCCACAAAGGACTCAGCAATCCCGTTCCCGGGTATCAAAACTAACAAAGCCTTAGGTAGGGAAAGGTTATCAAAGTGGTTGCAGCAAGCTCTAAGCACTAGCTTACGAGTTTAGAGCGAGAAGAGATCAAGTGCCAACGATCGCCAAGTTGATCAAGAAGTGATCCTATGTCACACCCTGATTTTCATGCCACAACACTTAAGCTAATAATCATGATAAAATATGGTTTAACAAAAACTTTTTGAGTGTTTTGGACTTTGCTTGATTTGATTTTTTGTCTATTGTTTGCAAGTGCTCTAAAAATCAAATAAATCCTCCAACTCTTATACTTCATCCCCTTGCTCCAAACTTCTGCCCAATGACCATACCATGTGTATAGACCAGTATAGTATTTTCTTATAAAAATATTTTGGCCAATCAGTATTTTCTAAAATTAGTTTTCCAAAACCCCCTGAATTGAGGTTTGTACTGCAAGTACCTTATTTAGGGTGTGAAAAATCTTTCAAAAAGAATATTTGAATCCTATTAGGTATAGGACTCCCATAAACCACAAAAGTATATTTTTAAAAGTTATTTTCCTATTTTATTTAAATGCTTTTTCTTTAGGCCAGAAATGGTCTTTAATATGTAAAAATTTATTTAACTATTTCAAAAATATTTGCCAAAATTCAGGGAGACTCTTAGGACATATATTGTCCATATATAAGAGTTTCAAAACTTGGTCATGTTCAAAATATTGGGCAAATCCCTCAGAAACCCTTTCTGGATATTTCAAGCTTTTGAAATATTTACTAAGGAAATATTCCCTAAAAATTCCAGGGAAATTCTATCATGTCAGATATGACATATTTGATGATCTTGCCACGCCCCATGCTTTGGGAAGCAAGAAAACATCATCAAAACCCCTCAAAACCATGCTGTCCATTTTTGAAGTTTGAGCAACTTTACATTGCAAAACTTGTCCAAATGCTCTCAAACTTTGTACACATTCTAGAATGGTCTAATAATGCATCTAGACCAAATGGCACAAGTTTTGGAGAAGGGTAACTTGATCAGAGTACCCCCAAAACCATTTCTGTTCAGATTCAAATTTGAACAACTCTACATTGCCAACTTTTTACTTGTGACCTCACATTTTGTGGACATGGTCACAACCCCAAATGATGACACTACACCAAGTGGTGCATCAAGGAGGGATGATTTGCTTAGCTTAATCTTGGAAAATCCATTTTTGTTGATTTCTAGGGTCTACCAAAGTTACATTGGCAAGTTTCTTCAAATGAGCTCAAACTTGGTGGAACACCCTATTTCTATATGACATTTGATCCTGTTAAGTCTCATGTCAATTGGGAATAATTTGCTTGCCCAAAACCACATCAAACACCTTCTGTCATTTTTCCCAAACCATTGTTTTGACCCCTTTCACTATTCCACTTTACCTCTAATTCTTACCACAGATGAACCTGATCACCTTCTACCTCCAGTAACTCACCCATGCCTCAGCTCAATCATTGGAGGGGGTAAAACCCCCAATTACCTCTCTGTTTTCACCATGGCAGCACCTTTCCACCCTCCTACTTCTTACCCCTCCCTCCTAACTTACCTCCTAAGCTTCATAGAGCATCCCAGAAATACCCAGGAGCTAGTGGACAAGCTTGGCCACGCGCGGGACACCAGTTGCATGCCATGTCATGCAATGGTCGCGCTCTGGAGCGCGCTACAGTGCTCTAGCGCACTGTAGCCGCCCCCCATCCCGATGCCCCGACCACCTCGGCTGTCCCCCGCACGCCAGCAGGACCACCTCGACGTCCGGGACACGCCTCGCTGTCGGGCCCCTCCTTATCTTCTCTTCTCACCTCTCCACAGAGCTCGCCTGAGCATGGCCTGGACCGCGCCCACGGTGCACCGCGACCACACCCATTTAAGCCATCCCCCGAGCTCGCTCTCGCCTCTCCTGACCCCCCCCCTCTCTGTTGTGCATTCCCCAGACATCCTCGAGTTATCTTCCGTGCCCTCCTACCCCCTCCATGGCCTGAGTGCCGCCGCCGACCGCCGCTCGGATTCAGGCACCTCGGCCCCTCTTTGTTTCCCCTTCCTTTATTCCAGGTCCGCGCCCTCCTCAGGGAGTCCCAAGATCAAACCCGTCCTCCTATTGGCCTAGGAAGCCTCCCCGGCGTGACGTCGCCGAAGCTCCACGGCCGCCGCGGCCTCCCTGCGGTGGCGACGTTGTAGGCTTCCTTGGGCGAGCCCGCAGCCACCCTCGAGTGCGGAGAGGAGAGCCGGAGCTCTTGGGCTCGTCGGTCGGCCCTCCCGCGTCGCCAGGCGACTACTGTGCCGGCGGCCGAGCCCTCCCTTGCCCGGCATCGGGCCGAAGAAGACGACCAGGGGCGACGGGACGAACAGTAGGCGGGCCTGGCGAGTCAGTGACCCTGCCAGCCGCCACGTCGTTTAAGTGGAGGCAGCTTCAGCTGCCACGCCTCCCAGCTACAGAGGCGTATTCCGTGGACTGCGCCATCGGCGTGGCCTCCAGCGCGCGTGGCCGTGCAGCTGGGCCGGCCCAAGGTGCTGCAGCACTATACTGCGCCTAGTCCGCAGTATAGGTATAGCCCCCCTTCCCTTGTCTTTTTCTTTTTCCAGATAAATTGTAAAATCTCCCAATTATTCAAATGAACTCCAAATTTGATGATTCAAATTTCTAGTAGTTTCTAAAATCATGATCTACCTGTTGGTGCAACTTGTACATTTTTCCAAAGACTTTTTCTTCATAAATATTTATCAAATCCTATTTTTCCATTTTTTTGATGAACTTTAGAAATCACAGAGAGCTCAAATTTGATCCAAATACAATGGTTCAAATTCCTAGATAGTGGCAATATCAAAACTTAGTTTTGGAACATTTTTCCTAATACCTTCTGTACCCCACAAAATAATGAGCCATTTCTTCATATTTGTCAACTTTGCAAACTCATATGAAATTCATTTGAACTCCAAATCCAGTGAAACCAACTCCTAGATGCTTCTAAAATCATGATTTGTTAAATGCGCGCCTTTCCTCATTTTTCAAAAATATATTTCTGTGCACTTCTTGCAAATCCATGAACCCATTGATTCCAACATATTGAAATGATCAGAAATATCCACTAATCCAATCCCAATGAAACCACTCTGGTTATTTTTCATATAACTAGGGATATCCTAGAAAAGTCCAACTCCTATTTTTAGAGCACTTTTATTTTTGCCTTGTTGTGTTGCTTATTATGATATTTTCCGTCGTTAGTTGGCGAAATAAACGGAGTAATTGGAGATGGACCAGAAGGTTTGAAGACTCGGAAGGGCCAGGCAAGCAGCCCTTTGACCATGCTCGAGAAACCTTTTTATGCATTTCTCATAGCACCTTATTATCAATGCATCGGAATCATGTTGAGGTGGTGACCACTTTGGTTGGTACCTTTGTTACTTTACTATTGGAACTTGCATCGACGACGACCCCTTCTTCTTGCCAGAGCAACTAGGCAAGCCCCCCCCCCTTGATCACCAGATATCGCCCATTCTCCTATCTATTATCCTTGCATTAGATTTGGTACTATTGTTGATTCGATAGCTCCTATTCTGTTGCATAGCCTGTCATTGTTGCTACAACTATTGATACCTTACCTGTTATCCTAATGCTTAGTATAGGATGCTAGTATTCCATCAGTGGCCCTGCATTCTTGTTCGTCCGCCATGCTATACTATCGGGCCGTGATCACTTCGGGAGGTGATCACGGGTATATACTATACTATTACATACTCTTGATGATGACTCGGAGATGGGGGCTGAAGGGGAAGGTCGTTCCACACAGGTAGTGGTGGGCCTGGGTTCTCGGCAGCCCCCTGATGGTTACTTTGTGGCGGCGCGACAGGACGGGTTGCGACCACCTAGGAGACAGGTGGGCCTGGTCCTGGTCGTTGTCCATGGTTATTTCATAATAACACGTTTAACGGGATCTTGGCATTTGATCTGAGTCTGGCCATTGGCCTTTACGCACTAACCAGCTACGTGGGAATAGTTATGGGCAGTCGACGTCGTGGTATCAGCCAAAGCCTTCTTAATGTCAGCAACTTAGCGGCGCGCGCCGGATTGGACTGGAACGCCGCTCTGGTATTAGGAGCGGCTAGGTCTGCTTACCGGCCGCCCTCGCAACATGCAGGTGTGCATTGGCCGATGGGCCCAGACCCTGTGCGCTTAGGACTTAGACCGGCGTGCTGACCTCTCTGTTGTGCTTAGGTAGGGCTGCGATGTGTTGATCTTCCGAGGCCGGGCATGACCCCGGAAAGTGTGTCCGGCCAAATGTGATCGAGCGTGCTGGGTAATGTGGTGCACCCCTGCAGGGAAGTTAATCTATCCGAATAGCCGTGTCCCTTGGTAAAAGGATGACCCGGAGTTGTACTCTGACCTCATGACAACTAGAACTGGATACTTAATAAAACACACCCAGACAAGTTCCAGATACAACCCGGTGATCGCTTTCCCACAGGGCGACGAGGGGAGGATCGCCGGGTAGGTTTATTCTATACGATGTTACTTGGTGAACTTACCATATATTCTATTCTACTGCTGCAAGATGGAGGCTGCCAGATGCGTAGTCTTCGATAGGATTAGTTGTCCCCCTCTTATTCTGGCATTATGTAGTTCAGTCCACAGATATTACCCCCTTTATACACATACCATTGCATTTGTAGTGTAGATCCTTGCTTGTGAGTACTTTGGATGAGTACTCACGGTTGCTTTGTTCCCCTTTTTCCCCTTTCTCCTTTCTTCTCGGTTGATGCAACCATATGGTGGAGTCCAGGACCCAGAGGATCCCGAGGATGTTTCTACGTGGAGTTCGGCTTCGAGGAGTTGTTAGGAGGTCCCAGGCAGGAGGCCTTGCCTTTTCGATCGTTGCTATTTTTATGCTAGCCATCTTATGGCAACTTGTTTAACTTATGTCTGTACTCAGATATTATTGCTTCCGCTGACTCTTGTGTAACCGAGCTTTTGTATTCGAGCCCTCGAGGCCCCTGGCTTGTAATATAAAGCTTGTATTTTAATTTGTGTCTAGAGTTGTGTTGTGATATCTTCCAGTGAGTCCCTGATGTTGGTCGTACACATTTGCTTGCATGATTAGTGTACGGTCAAATCGGGGGCGTCACAAACATGGTGCTACTTTGAAGCACAAGTGTGGAAAAAAAGATAGTAGCACTGTCCCCTTTTCTCTTTTTTTTCTTTTTTCTTTGGTCCTTCCTTTTTCTATTTGCTTTCTCTTTTTTTTGGCCTTTCTTCCCCTTTTTTTGGCCTTTTTTGGGACAATGTTCTAATAATGATAATCATCACACTTTTATTTACTTACAACTCGATGCTAGAACAAAGTATGACTCTATATGAATGCCTTCGGCGGTGTACCGGTATGTGCGATGATCTAGCATAGCAATGACATCAAAAAACGAACGAGCCATGAAAACATCATGCTAGCTGTCTTACGATCATGCAAGGCAATATGACAATGATGGTGCATGTCATAATAAACAGGATAATGGATTTACATGGCAATATATCTCGGAATGGCTATGGAAATGCCATAATAGGTAGGTATGGTGGTTCTTTTGAGGAAGGGTATAAGGTGGTTTGATGCACCGGTGAAAATTGCGCGGTACTAGAGTGGCTAGCAAGGTGGAAGGGTGAGAGTGCGTATAATCCATGGACTCAACATTAGTCATAAAGAACTCACATACTTATTGCGAAAAATCTATTAGCCCTCGAAGAAAAATACTACGACCCATGCTCCTAGGGGGGAGGTTGGTAGGAGTTAACCATCGCGCGCGCCCGACCTTCACACAAAGATAAACAATCAAAATACAATGCGCACTAATTTGGTTACATAGTTAGGAGACCATACGTGCATGCTTCAGGAATAACAAACCTTAACACCAATATTTTTACTAAACCACAATCATTCACTAGTACCTCCCACATATTAGCAACTCTATATCGCAAAACCTATCATATTCAGCAATCTACAAGTTTATGTAGGATTTTATGACTAACCATGTGAATGACCAATTCATGTCAACTCTCTAAATAGATATAAGTGAAGCAAGAGAGTTTTAATTCTTTCTACAAAAGATATGCCCATGCTCTAAAAAATATAAGTGAAGCAAAATAGCATTCTGCAAATGGCGGTTTTCTATGTGAGGAGAAACAGGCAATCCAAACTTCAAATGATATAAATGCAGCACATGAAGCATTCTATAAAGCCATACTCAAAAGATAAAAATGAAGTGCAAAGAGTATTCTATAAATCAAATAAGGACTATCTCATACCAGAATGGTGCATTTATTAAAAGGAAAAATAAAAAGCACACGATGCTCCAAGAATTTACGCATATCATGGGAACGAAATGATTCTCGAAACATACCGGTACTTGTTGAAGAAAGATGGGATGCCTTCCGGGGCATCCCCAAGCTTAGACGCTTGAGTCTCCTGGAATATTTACTTGGGGTGCCTTGGGCATCCACAAGATTGAGCTCTTGCTTCTCCTTATTCTTCTCATATCAATACCTCCTCGATCTTCGAAGACTTCATCCACACAAAACTTAACTGAACTTTTAGTGGTGGGGTTAGTGCATATGATCAATGAAATCCCATCATGTACTGCTCTAAAATTATTGTATAATTATTAAAAAAACATTACCCACTATATGCTATCACAATTCTATGGCCCCAAGTCAAGGAGGCTTCAACAAGAATTCAAACATATGCAAATAATGAAGCGATAACAGCAAACTGTGGAAACAGGACAGACTGTAGTAATCTGAACATTAACCATACTTCTGTAACTCTAAAAATTCTGGAAAAATTAGGAAAGATCAACAATTTTTATAGCAAGACTTTGGAAAAAGTTTCAGATCCTTTCGACGTTCCAGTAAAAAATGTAAAATCACGCACTACAGCTAAAGTTTCTATTTTTGCACTGCACAAACCAACAAGAAGTTTAATCATCCTAAAGAAAACTCTTGGCACATTATTTTTATGATACAATGGAGTTGTACAAGGGGATAATTATTTTTGTTGAAAAGATTCTGTAATCAAGGTTCACAAAGTTTCCATGGGCATGAGCAAAGTTCAAGGCTAGCTCCCACTTTAACAATGCTTGTCTTTCTCACTTTCGCTTTTCTTTTTGAAAAAGTTTTCGGTTCCCTCTTTATTTTTTTGTTTTTAAACTTTATAAAAGCACACAACAGAAATAAATGACTCTCTAAAACTTCCGGGTTGTCTCCCTGGCAGCGCTTTCTTTAAAGCCATTAAGCTAGGCATATAGTGCTCAAGTAATGGATCCACCCGGATCCCAAGGTATATCAAAGCCAATTTTAATTAACAATGATTTGTGATTTAGTAGTGAGCACAAAGTAGCATATATTATGCAACAACGAAGTCTAACTCTCTTCCTATGCATTGGCATGTCAAAAAAGAACAATTCATGCACACATAGTAAAGGCCAATGCATAGTATAAACAGTTTCTTGCAATTTTATCATATTGGAAACATAGAGAGGCGGAGATGTAGTTCCTCTCTCATAATAATTGCAAGTAGGAGCAGCAAGTACATGCATATTATATATACTGAAATCATCATGTTTAACCGAAAAAGGCAACCCATCAATATAATCCTTAATAAGTGCAAACTTCTCTGATATAGTGTAGTTTGGAGAATTCAAAAATATAATAGGACTATCATGTGTGGCTGCAATAGAAACTATCGCATGTTTAACATAAGGAACTATAGCAAGTTTATCTTCATAAGCATAATTCATATTGGCATCATGGCCACAAGCATAGCAAGCATCAATTTCATCAAAAAGGGATATTTCAAACGAATTCGAGGGATCATAGCATTCATCCTTCAGTAAGCACGAAGGGAAATTAAACAATGTATGAGTTGAAGAGTTACTCTCATTAGAAGGTGGGCACCGGTAGCTAATCCGCTCTTCCTCCTTTTGTTCTTCGCTCTCCTCATCATCTTTATCATCTAATGAGCTCACAGTGTCATCAATTTCTTCTTCCATAGATTCCTGCAAAATATTAATCTCTTCTTGGACAGCGGAGACCTTCTCAATAAATGCATCAATATTGGCATTGTATTCATAATTCTCATAGCAATATTTCGATATAGCAAAATTTACAGGCCTATAAACATCATCATCGAAAGCTGCATACCTTTTAAAGAGAGATTCAATTTCATAAGCACACTTAAAAGCAATGAATTCTTCTATTTATTCCACATCATAATAATCATATATACCATTAGCATAAGAATCTAAGGTTTCATCATCATTAAATTTGCATGAAAAGGGAAGGTGTGGAGCCTTCATCCTAGAGCAACAAGTATAATCATATCTTGTAACGCCCCGGACACACCCGCCGGTGGTCGTTACTCCTGGCGGGATCTTCTGGGACGTTACAAGTTGGTATCAGAGCCGACCCTCGCGGTTACACGGATGTTTGCGGATAGTTTGCAGTCATGTTGTTCATGACGTTTGTGACCCATCGTGGCACACGGCATGGCACATGTGCTGTCCTGGAAGCACAGACGGTTGTGCCAAGAGGGAACGTTCCTGTGGCCCGACGAGGACGTCGGTTCCTCTGAGTGAGGGTGTATGTGATGGCCTGGCTTATTAGGGATGATAGACTACTCATATCAATAAGGAATTCCTTCTTTTCCGGGAGCCCATTCGGATAGAACTCCAAAGTTAAGCGTGCTCAGGTTGGAGTAGTTTCAGGATGGGTGACCGACCGGGAAGTTGCTCCCGGGTGCGCATGAGTGAGGACAAAGTGCGCAGAAAAGACTAGTATTGATCTGTGGGGCCAGTCTAGATCCCGCCAGGAGTAACGACCACCGGCCGGTGTGTCCGGGCGTTACATATCTCAAGCATAGTTGCCGAGCATACCAATGCAACATATGAATTTGATCCCATAACAATTTCCCTTTTTGTTTTAGGCGATAGTCCCTAAAGTATTCACGTTGATCCAACGTTACTCCCATATATAGTTGAATGGGGTTTTCTCAGGATTATCAAAGTAGTACATAATATCTTTCACATAATGAGCATCGAGGGTTTTAGGACGTTCCTCATCTCCATGAGTTGAAAGTAAACCTAATTTTTTTGGTATTTTGTGTTCCATATCCATAACTATAGATAGAGAACAACATAGAACAGCAAATAAAATCTACTTAGTGATAAAGCAAACAAGCACACACGAGAATATTCACCCCACGCTATTGCTCCCCGGCAACGGCGCCAAAAAAAGGTCTTGATAACCCACAAGTATAGGGGATCAATTGTAGCCTCTTTCGATAAGTAAGAGTGTCGAACCCAACGAGGAGCTAAAGGTAGAACAAATATTCCCTCAAGTTCTATCGACCATCGATACAACTCTACGCACGCTTGACGTTCGCTTTACCTAGAACAAGTATAAAACTAGAAGTGCTTTGTAGGTGTAACGGGATAGGTTTGCAAGAATATAAAGAGCGTGTAAATAAAAAATAGGGGATGTTTAGGTAAAGAAGCAATAAAGTTAGTATAGTGAGTGTGGAAAATTGGTGGTAGGAGTTGCGAAATTGTCCCTAAGCAAATGACTATGTTACTAGACCGATGGCAAGTTTTATGTGGGAGAGGCCACTCCTAGCATGTTATCCCTGACTTGGAATTCTATGCACTTATGATTGGAACTATTAGCAAGCATCCGCAACTACTAACGTTCATTAAGGTAAAACCCAACCATAGCATTAAGATATATTGGTCCCCCTTCAATCCCGTATGCATCAATTTCTATGCTAGGTTGAAGCTTTTGTCACTCTTGCCCTCCAATACATAGTCCTATCAACATACAACTAACCCTATGGTGTGATCCACGCGCGCGCTCATATGATGGGCACCAAAGGACAGCAACATAACCACAAGCAAATTAAACCAACCATAGCAATTCACCAATTACCGATAGGACAACAAAAATCTACTCGGACATCATTGGATGGCAACACATCATTGGATAATAATATGAAGCATAAAGCACCATGTTCAAGTAGAGGGTACATCGGGTTGCGGGAGAGTGGACCGCTGTAGATAGATGGGGGAAGGTGATGAAGATGTTGGTGAAGATGACGGGGGTGTTGGTGTAGATCTCCGTCGCACGATGATGGCCCCGATGGCGTTCCGACGCCACCGGAAGCGAGTGGGAGAGAGCCCCCCTCCTTCTTCTTCTTCTTCCTTGACCTTCTCCCTAGATGGGAGAAGGGTTTCCCCTTTGGTCCATGGCCTCCATGGCGGCGGAGGGGCGAGAGCCCCTCCAAGATTGGATATGTCTCTCTGTCTCTCTCTGTTTCAGCGTTCCCAGATTATGGCCTTTCACCGTTTCTTATATTCCCGAAGATCTATAACTCCGATTGGGCTTAAGTTTTAACACGATTTGTATCCAGATATTAGCTTTCTTGTAGAGAAAGAAGGGCACCAACCACCTTATGGGGCAGCCACGAGGGCTAGGGGCGTGCCCCCCTGCCTCGTGGCCCCCTCGGGCATCGTCTCGTGTTGATTGTTCTTCCCAAAAATCACATATATTCCAAAAAAAATCTCCATCAGCTTTTATCCCGTTTGGACTCCCTTTGATATGGATTTTCTGCGATATAAAAAATATGCAACAAACAGGAACTGGTACTAGGCACTAGATCAATATGTTAGTCCCAAAAAAAGTATGAAAAGTTGCCAAAAGTATGTAAAAGTTGTAGAATATTGGCATGGAACAATCAAAAATTATAGATACGACAGAGATGTATCAGTCTGTTGTATGCTCTTTTGTGTACCCAAATTAGCAAGCGATGTTAAATTATGCAATGACGTACCCGGGGAAATTTCCACCAAAATTTGAATTATCAAACTCATCCCATGCGCGTAAAGCAGAAGAATCGTTTGTGATGCACACAATCGTTCAAAATGAATGGTCCGGCGGCACTGCGCGCAAAGTTTCCCTCCACATTTCCAAAATTTTGGCCTACCGCCAAAATATCTACCACCGCCCCCCTCCCCCCTTCCCCACCCTCTTTTCTCCCCGACCACAAGTCACATTTCCCCTGTTTCCTCCTTCCTTCGTAAGCTATAGCCGCTTCCTCGCTCTTGCCGTCTTGCATCCTACCGCCGGGGTCGCCATGGTCTTCTTCCAAGACCTCTCCAGCAGTTCCTCCTCCGGCGATGACTCCTTCTCCACTGGGTATGCCTCTCTTCTCTCTCTCAGGCTATGACTTGGAATGAAGGATTTTTACCCGGCGGTCGATTTGAGTCATTTCATCCTCTTGTAGCTGCCGAGGACCATCAGTGGCAACGAATGGAGCGGGGTCGCTGAAGATCTATCTGCTCGTTGTCACCATCAATCTCCATGCGTGAAGCTAGTTGCGTTTGAATCTGTGGACAGCGGGCGGAAGTTTCTGGCATGTGCAGAGAAGGTTAGACCCTCTTTCGTTGTTACAAATCATTTGTTATATGTGATTCAGACACTGTCACGGTCCCAACCCATTCATACCACACCTTCAACCAAGCGCATCCTAAGACAGTGTCACAGTTTATACCTAGTATCTTAAATTGTTGTCATCTCATTAGCGGTGGCATTAGAAAATTATTTTCCACTGCTTCAGCAGTTTGTGCAGCCAACTTTGGTCCCCACATCCGAACAGCGAAGCAGTAAAATACTAAATCTTTATAGCACAAAGGAACTGGGCATCGGAGCAACTACATGCTCCGGAGTCCGGGTCCCTGATTTTTTTTCCACTGCATCGGCTCGCCAGTGCAGGGCACGCAAGATGTAGCAGCAATTGTCTTGTAATGCCCAGGATGGGACTATACCTCCTACGTGTCGAGGCACGACTTAAAGGTATAAGCCCATCCTAGAATGATCTCAAGTTTGGTATCTTTGCACGACTCATGTAAAAGAGGGATTAAATTGCAAAAGGAGATAGTTGGCTTACACTCGCCACTTCACACAATACATTACATAAGCAAAACATCATTCAAAACATCACAACCCGACTACGGGCGAAGATCCAAGAGAAAGATACCAAAACAACATAAAGCCACAGGTCAAGATCGAATCCTAGTAGAAACCACTACTGATCGTTCAAAACGTCACAAGCATACGACCAAACTCTTCATCGAGCTCCCAGTGAAGCACTTGAACCAGCTCCTGTATCATTCTCGCTGAACCTGCATCTGGTGTTGTAGTATCTGTGAGCCACGAGGACTCAGCAATCCCTTAGCCATGGGTATCAAGACTAGCAAAGCTTTATGGGTAGGAAGAGGTAAGGTGGTGAGGTTGCAGCAGCGGCTAAGCATAATATGGTGGCTAACTTATGAGTACAAGAATAAGATGAGCATCTACGCAAACGGTCGCAAACTAGTAGTGATCGCTAAAGATCCTGAACTACCTACGAGTCAAACATAACCCCACCGTGTTCTCTTCTCAAAATGAAAAGAGACAGTCACGGTTACTCACACAGTTGTGTGTTTTACTTCGGATCCTCTGTCAAGTTTTCTACAACCGGACATTAACAAATTCCAATCTGCCACATAACCGCGGGCACGGCTTTCGAAGGATCATAACCCTGCAGGGGTGTCCCAACTTAGCCCATCACAAGCTCTCACGATTAGCTGAAGTGATAAATATAATATCATCACCCCTTATCTTAGGGAAATCCGATCAGGCTCGGTATCCCGGTAGCACAAGACATTTCGACAATGGTAAAAAAAGTCCAGCAAGACCTCCCGGCGTGCCGACACCCTGATAGTAGCCGCGCGTATCTCGTCTCAGGCCACGTCCGGATGGGCGATTCTACAGGTTTATATCAATCCTCGAGTTTCCTCGTGGTGACCCTGCAGACTCCCCGTTTGGGACCAACACCATCAGCACTGGCCCCCCTGCTATGTAGAATTAAGAACCCGGGGACATGACCCCCTGTGCAATTAATTAATTATTTAAGTTGTTATTATGAGCAAATTAAAACCAATGTTGGGCCTTGCTGGAGGAGTTTTATTCAAAGTCGAACTGTCAAGGGGTCCCCATCCACCCATCGTGTAAGGAACGCAAAATCAAGGAACATAATGCCGGTTTATCGGCGCCTAAGGTGGCATGAGTGGAACAAAACACCGAGCAAAAGGCCAAGCCTTCCACCCATGCCCAGTATATAGGTGTGTTAATAATAATTATAGATATTGTGATATACCAACAACAAGTTCCCTCCTAGAACGAACTTCATCTTCACCTGCAACTAACAACGCTATAAGAGGGGTTGAGCAAGCGGGTGACATAGCCAAACAGTGGTTTTGCTAGGAAGGTGTCAAAGGTTAGAGGTTTCATGGCAACAAGGAGAGGCTGACAATAAAAGATGGGTAGCGCGACATGTAACGATAGCATCGAGACAACTAAGCCTGGCAATGGTAGTAAAGGTATCCAAGGGTATGATCATCTTGCATGGGATTCCGCAAAGGAGAAGAACGGGTCCAGAAGTAGACGGAGCAACATAGTCGAGCGAATCCTCACAACTCCGGAACGAATCCGAAGCTAACAAGAGAAGCAACCGGAAAGAAGCAAACAACACGGTAAACACACAATCATAAACATGGCATACAATGCACATCCAAGTATGATGCATGTCCGGTTTAAATATGCATGGCATGGCAAAGTGCACAAACAACACTACAAGTTAAGTGGAGCTCAATATGCAACGAGTTGCATATTGACGAAACACCACATTTTAATTATTTAATTGACTCTCGTTTATTTACAAGACAAGATTAAATGTTTTTAACATGGCAAGAGGTGAAGCATAATAAAACTACACTATTTAGGCATTTTAAATGAGGCCGGAAAATAACAACAACATATCCGGAAAATCCTCATGAGCATGTATAGCAATTTTAAGCAACAACAAAACACACATTATAAAGTTGTTAACATGATGCGGATGACATGATCAAGTTTTATGCAATTTTATTAAAAGGGTTGACATAAGAGGATATGAAGTATTTGTCACCGTGGTGGAAGAAAGGGTGCCACGGCAACGATCCAAAAATGATGCAACGCAACATCTCGGTTCCGGTAACTCGTTGAGAGACCGGTGCAAAAGATGACGGAGAGCGAGCGGAACAAGAAGAAAGGTGGAGTGATCCCGTTGCCGGGTTCCCACGAGTCGGCGACGCGGCAACCGAAGAGCACGACAAAAGATGAAACGGGCACGGTACACACAAGGGCAAACATCTCATACAACACAACATCACACGGGTCATCTCGGTATACCTTCGGAACAATCGTCCCGGGGCGGTTCGAGATCGTAGAGGGACGTAGTGGAAGTAGACGTTCTCGCGAGTCGTGGTACACGTTCGTAGAGGAAGTAGTCGTTCACGGTCATCGGTAGGGGTACTCGTTCCGTAGTGGGAAGTAGTTGTTCCGTTTGTAGTCGTACACGGGGCGACGGTAGTGGAAGTAGTTGTACACGGGGTCTTCGGCGACGGTAGTGGTACACGTTGGCGTTTTCGTTTCCGAAGAGGTACTTGTCGCGTCGTCTTGTGTCGGCGTTTTCGTATCGTAGATGTACACATTCGTAGATGTTCGGGGTCGGTGTCGAGGTACTTGGCGCATCCGGTAGTCGTACTCGAGGTCGTCGACGTCGTGGTACTTGGTGTCTTCGGACTCGCCGGTCTCAATACTTGCGACGGTATTGGAACACTTGTCGTCGGACTTGGCGAATCCAAGAGGTACTTGAGGGTCGCGGGGTCCTTCGTTCGAAGATCTTGGCGTCCACGGTTCTAGCTGCTGCGGCCTTCACAACAACAGAAAAGAAAAACGGCAGCAAGGTCTTGGCGCGCCACTTGGCGATGGAGGCGATGGAGGCTCGGCCCTGCAGCCTTGGCACTGGACAGCAAAGGAACGGCACGGGACGGCGATCCTAGCCGGCCCGCGACTGTGCTCGCCGACGCAGAAGAAGAGGCGCCGGAGGGGACTTGGCGGGGCGCGGCGCTGGTCTGGTGCTGGAGACGGAGGCCTTGGCGCGGGCGAGAGCTGCAGTGGCTCGGGCTCCAGGCGAAGCGCTCGGCTGCTTGGCGCTCGAGGACGGGGAGGCCGGAGGACGAGGCCTCCGGGTCTTGGCGCGGAGGGTGCGGTCGCGGCCGGATCGCGGGCGCTGGCCTGCTGCGGAGACGGAGGAAGAGACGCTCGGGGCCTGGACGCGACGTCGCTGGCTTGGGGCGGCGGCCTAGCGCAGGAGATGGAGGCAGAGCCGCTCGGCCTGGAGGGCGAGGCGAGCGACGCGCTCGGTGATGCGGGCGTCAGGCGTGGCTGGAGGACGGGAGATCGAGGGGAAGGCGCTCGGGGCGGCCGGCTCACACCAGAGGAGGAGGGGCTCGGGTGCAGAGAGAGTTGGGCGAAGGGGAGAGGGAGTCGAGAGGATGGGGCTCGAGGGGACGATGGGGTTCGAGTGCTGGGCGAGCGAGGGAATCGGTCGAGGCTCGAGGGACGAGGCCCCTGGCGGCGGAGGGAGGAAACGAGAGGGGGATGGGAGCCTGGGTGTGGACGGCTAGGGTTGGAGGAGGTGTTGGGCCAGATGGGCCAGGAGGAGAGGTTTGGCCGCTGGTAATGGCAGTTGGGCCAGCTGCGGCTGGAGTGGCCTAGAGGAGTGGCGGTTGGGCCAGCTGGAGGACCAACTCCCTCTATTTATTCTTAGCAGAAAAATTAAATAGAGAGAGTCCAAAAGAAAATAAGAAAGGAAGGTCATGAACAGAAAAAAAATAAAAGATGGAACATTTTGTAAGGTTTTATGGAATAAAACCAACCCAACAAAATAGTTCCAACAAAATAGGGACATGCAAACTAAATAATTAGCTTTCCTTAAGGAGTTTGAAAGGAGTCTAGACTTTAGGAGGAGTCTCGATACAACGGAAAAAGAAATAGAGGGAGGTTTGACGGTGAAACTTGAAGTAGAAAAGGCATGGGGAAATATGCAAGTGTGTTATGCTTAATTCCAAGAATGGAATATTTATTTATATAGCTCCCTAATAATATTGGGAGGCTTTCATATGTTATAAAGAGAAGTCACACTTCCCTCGATTTAAATGGATCGATGGTCCACACAATTTATTTAAGTTGAGATGCAAGATAAAAAAGACATGATGGCATGATGACATGATGCAATGCAAAAATAAATAACACAAGCACAACTGAAACACACGGGAGAACCCGGAACATCTGGAATCTTCTGGGACGTCGGTCTTCGGGCGTCACAACTCTCCCACACTAACAGAGGATCTCGAGCCGAGATCCTGGAGGTGGCACCGGATAAAAACGGGAGAGGAAGAGGTGAAACAGAGTTGCTTCTTTGACAGACGAGTGAAACCACGAACCTGAGAGGTTGACCAAAATGAAAGAAGAATACAACGGAGATGAACGAATATGAAAACTCCGTTAGAAAAGAGGAACAAGGAGCATTATGAGAACCTTGTAGGTTAGAAGACATGAAGCAAGAGCTTATGAACCAAAAGAATATGAAACCATAACGGTATAGCCAAGGAATAAGAATGACAGAATTTGGACAGCACTCCGACTGAAAATGGAAGGAATTAACAAGAACTTGAGGAGATGGGAAGATACTAGATGAAATCAACAACACACAGCCTCCGGAACAATAGAAAAAAAATGGCAGAAGAGGTAAGAAGGATTCAGACGGCACTCCGGTTGAAAAGAGAGGCAAACTAGATAAGATGAGGGAACTTGAATGAAGAATACAACACTCCGGTTAAATGATAAGCAAGGGAAAGAACATGATCTCGATAAAACGAGATGATGGTTAAAGAGAGCAATATCACAATGCCTCCGGAATGAAAGAATAGAATATAGATCGTTGGAAGGAAAAGAACGGAGAAAAATATGACAACTTCTCTCAAAATTGAATTTGAAAGAGCATCCTTACGAAGAAGGGTTGAACGGAGTTGTTGGGAAATCAACAACGAAAGAATAAGCTCGTTGTGGGCTTATGGAAAACATCTCAAAACTAAGAGGTGACAACCAGCCACTAACTTAAACAATTGATTTGATTGAGATCAACAAGGAGACGAAAGAGTTATTTCACCGGAATGATAAATGAAGAACTTGGGTCATTTATGAGCACCATAATTAGCAACAATCCTTAGGGAAAGCTTTTAGATGAAATACAACCCAAGATAACTCCAAGAGATAAAAATGAGGGGTTGAAAGAATCTCCTAAAGAGAAAGAAATGATGGTTTTAAATATCTCATTCTTGATAACTCGTGAATCATGAAACATGAAGGAATAATTATCAAGAATGACATAACACCATCTGAAAAGATAAGGTAGAAAGAATTGCAATTGGAATGCATGATGAAGAATGCTTGAGCTCCAACAAGAATCTTGATGAAGCCTTCGAGGATGAATTAAATCTTGATGAACCACCAAGAGAACTCCGGTAATGAAAGCATGAGAAGTGAAAGATGAAAAGAATAAGATTCAAGGCCTGCGGTGAATTAGATGGAGCTTTGAAATGATATAATTGAAATAACTTGGAACTGCAGAAAACAAGATGAACAACTTAGAACCAAGGATATGATATGATGAACAAGCTCCAGACAAAAGAATTAAATCACCTTGAAGGAATAAGAATAAGAATTATATCATGCATCTCCTTCACCAATTTAAATTGATGACAACCAAAGGATTTGGCATACTACTTATTCTCGTTGGAAAGGATTAAAGAGAGATCTCGGACAGACTTGAGAAGTAATCAACGAATCACCGGTAGGATTGTGAAAAGAACAAATGAATTAAAACGATAACAACGGAAGGGTAAACTTGAATGAACCACCGTAACAATGTTGAGACGAACGAAGAGGCATCAATGAAGAATATTTGGAGGACAAGTTGAAAACTGGGAACGAAGAAATATTCTGAAATGATGGCCTTCGGAGGAACACAAAGAAAAGAATTCATGAAATGCTCCGGACGGGTATAAAAGAATTCCTCACAATCTGAACAACTATGAGGATGGCATGAAGCTAGAACCACGACTCTTGGAAGAACGGATAAGGATTCAAGAGGAACTCGTCTTCGAGTCTTCAAAATCTGAGAAGACGATGAGATACACCACCATGAATTGTATAGGCACTCCGGTAATGAAGAATTAAAAAGGTTGAAACAAAGATGAAAGAATTGAACGCGATCTTGGAGAAGGTATATGACTGATGTAATCCATTCTTACGTCACATTAGAAAAGAATTCTCCGGGAGAAGAAGAGTCAGGTAAGATCCTGGGAAAAGACCTGTGGTTAGGGCCCACTCAAAGAAATCACCGTTGGAAAAGATTGCTGAAGAGATATTGCACCGGTTGAATTGCATGGCTTGAATAAGATGACAATCCTCAAAAATAGCTTGAACGGATTACGAATGGAAACACGAATCTTCAGCACTCCGGAGAAGAATTAGAGAGTTGAATGAATAAGAGAGCCTTCGGATAAGAAATTTCAACATGAGAAAACATGTTAAACAAAAAGGAAGATATATGATCATGACCGAAGCTTGAATTTATTCCACCGGAGAAGAAACGAGAATGGAGGATGATGAACTTGAAACTCTTGAGCATCTTCAAGATAAATCACCGGATAAGAACATTGAAGGAAAGGAATGAGGAAACATCACATGAATAAAATGGATATTTCATCTGAGAATTTCTGACTCCAAGAAGAAGAAGGGTGGGAGGGTGGGGAAAACAAAGACAACTTGAGACGAACAAAAAGGACACCGGTTGAAAAGGATTAACATGAAGATCTTCATGATCAAGAAGAATTAGCACTCCCATAGAAATATGAGAACACCGATTAGGAAAGGTATGGAATCAACATTAGACATCGACGCAACTCGAATACCAGAATCAAAACAACGGATCGATATGTTTATGAAGAAGATTATGTTGCAACATATCTATCCGAACAGAGAATTGAACGAATGAATTCCGCAGGTACATCAACTGGTCGAGAAGCCACTAGGGAGAACAAAAGATAAATAAAAGCAACAAGGATCAGATAGAACAAATACAAGATAGAAGCTTCATTCCACATCTTCGTGCTGAAAGCTCATGGAACGTGTTACAAAAGGGTTTTGCAATCCCCGGATCAGCATAGCCAAGGACCCTTTAAGATGCAACTCCCGATCGGAACAAGCCCATAAAACCACTTCACTCAATGTAGAACCCCGAACTTCATATCATGCACTCGTTGGAAGAATGCCTAGAACTACTAGATGAACCCACCTATTAATTTCCGAAAGTTTCCAGTTATGCAATCAGGTGTTGGGGATACAGGGGAAGCACCGCGCACTCAACTCTAATCCTACATCCAGCTGTATCCATCCTTCAACACATAACCAGTCTTTCTCGGAAACCGTTTACCTCGGACCTTCGAAACGCATCCACTATACAAGCTATGGCAATACTCTCGAACTACCTCCCCAGTACTGGGTGATGTCGGGGTTATCTTGCCACTAACCGCATAGGAGAGTTTTTGATGTCGGTCGTCTTAAGTATTCTAGTACTGCCGCGATGGATTTGTGACGACAACACCTCGGAGCTCAACTCCTCGGGACACTGCCACAACCCCTAATGACAGGAGGCATCGAGAACAATGTTCTCGTCACAAAGACATCGGAACAATCCAAACAATACTCGCGAGATCCTTAAAAAAATTTGGTGCAATTTTTGAAAGTAGAAGAGCCAAGAGTAATCGTCAGGAGTCCTCACCAAAGAGAAAAGAGATGAGGAGCAAATAAATCCTACTCTCCGATATATATAGGACTCAAAACATTTTAAAGTGTGTGTCTAGACTAAACCGTCAGCGATTCGATCAATCAATGGGGGCTTCTAGGTCGGAGAAAGCTCTGATACCAACTTGTAATGCCCAGGATGGGACTATACCTCCTACATGTCGAGGCACGACTTAAAGGTATAATCCCATTCTAGAATGATCTCAAGTTTGGTATCTTTGCACGACTCATGTAAAAGAGGGATTAAATTGCAAAAGGAGATAGTTGGCTTACACTCGCCACTTCACACAATACATTACATAAGCAAAACATCATTCAAAACATCACAACCCGACTACGGGCGAAGATCCAAGAGAAAGATACCAAAACAACATAAAGCCACAGGTCAAGATTGAATCCTAGTAGAAACCACTACTGATCGTTGAAAACGTCACAAGCATACGACCAAACTCTTCATCGAGCTCCCAGTGAAGCACTTGAACCAGCTCCTGTATCATCCTCGCTGAACCTGCATCTGGTGTTGTACTATCTGTGAGCCACGAGGACTCAGCAATCCCATAGCTATGGGTATCAAGACTAGCAAAGCTTTATGGGTAGGAAGAGGTAAGGTGGTGAGGTTGCAGCAGCGGCTAAGCATAATATGGTGGCTAACTTATGAGTACAAGAATAAGATGAGCATCTACGCAAACGGTCGCAAACTAGTAGTGATCGCTAAAGATCCTGAACTACCTACGAGTCAAACATAACCCCACCATGTTCTCTTCTCAAAATGAAAAGAGACAGTCACGGTTACTCACACAGTTGTGTGTTTTACTTCGGATCCTTTGTCAAGTTTTCTACAACCGGACATTAACAAATTCCAATCTGCCACATAACCGCGGGCACGACTTTCGAAAGATCATAACCCTGTAGGGGTGTCCCAACTTAGCCCATCACAAGCTCTCACGATTAGCTGAAGTGAAAAATATAATATCATCACCCCTTATCTTAGGGAAATCCGATCAGGCTCGGTATCCCGGTAGCACAAGACATTTCGACAATGGTAAAACAAGTCCAGCAAGACATCCCGGCGTGCCGACACCCTGATAGTAGCCGCGCGTATCTCGTCTCAGGCCACGTCCGGATGGGCGATTCTACAGGTTTATATCAATCCTCGAGTTTCCTCGTGGTGACCCCGCAGACTCCCCGTTTGGGACCAACACCATCAGCACTGGCCCCCCCTGCTATGTAGAATTAAGAACCCGGGGACATGACCCCCTATGCAATTAATTAATTATTTAAGTTGTTATTATGAGCAAATTAAAACCAATGTTGGGCCTTGCTGGAGGAGTTTTATTCAAAGTCGAACTATCAAGGGGTCCCCATCCACCCATCGTGTAAGGAACGCAAAATCAAGGAACATAATGCCGGTTTATCGGCGCCTAAGGTGGCATGAGTGGAACAAAACACCGAGAAAAAGGCCAAGCCTTCCACCCATGCCCAGTATATAGGTGTGTTAATAATAATTATAGATATTGTGATATACCAACAACAAGTTCCCTCCTGGAACGAACTTCATCTTCACCTGCAACTAACAACGCTATAAGAGGGGCTGAGCAAGCGGGTGACATAGCCAAACAGTGGTTTTGCTAGGAAGGTGTCAAAGGTTAGAGGTTTCATGGCAACAAGGAGAGGCTGACAATAAAAGATGGGTAGCGCGACATGTAACGATAGCATCGAGACAACTAAGCATGGCAATGGTAGTAAAGGTATCCAAGGGTATGATCATCTTGCCTGGGATTCCGCAAAGGAGAAGAACGGGTCCAGAAGTAGACGGAGCAACATAGTCGAGCGAATCCTCACAACTCCGGAACGAATCCGAAGCTAACAAGAGAAGCAACCGGAAAGAAGCAAACAACACGGTAAACACACAATCATAAACATGGCATACAATGCACATCCAAGTATGATGCATGTCCGGTTTAAATATGCATGGCATGGCAAAGTGCACAAACAACACTACAAGTTAAGTGGAGCTCAATATGCAACGATTTGCATATTGACGAAACACCACATTTTAATTATTTAATTGACTCTCGTTTATTTACAAGACAAGATTAAATGTTTTTAACATGGCAAGAGGTGAAGCATAATAAAACTACACTATTTAGGCATTTTAAATGAGGCCGGAAAATAACAACAACATATCCGGAAAATCCTCATGAGCATGTATAGCAATTTTAAGCAACAACAAAACACACATTATAAAGTTGTTAACATGATGCGGATGACATGATCAAGTTTTATGCAATTTTATTAAAAGGGTTGACATAAGAGGATATGAAGTATTTGTCACCGTGGTGGAAGAAAGTGTGCCACGGCAACGATCCGAAAATGATGCAACGCAACATCTCGGTTCCGGTAACTCGTTGAGAGACCGGTGCAAAAGATGACGGAGAGCGAGCGGAACAAGAAGAATGGTGGAGTGATCCCGTTGCCGGGTTCCCACGAGTCGGCGACGCGGCAACCGAAGAGCACGACAAAAGATGAAACGGGCACGGTGCACACAAGGGAAAACATCTCATACAACACAACATCACACGGGTAATCTCGGTATACCTTTGGAACAATCGTCCCGGGGCGGTTCGAGATCGTAGAGGGACGTAGTGGAAGTACATGTTCTCGTGAGTCGTGGTACACGTTCGTAGAGGAAGTAGTCGTTCACGGTCATTGGTAGGGGTACTCGTTCCGTACTGGGAAGTAGTTGTTCTGTTTGTAGTCGTACACGGGGCGACGGTAGTGGAAGTAGTTGTACACGGGGTCTTCGGCGACGGTAGTGGTACACGTTGGCGTTTCCGTTTCCGAAGAGGTACTTGTCGCGTCGTCTTGTGTCGGCGTTTTCGTATCGTAGATGTACACATTCATAGATGTTCGGGGTCGGTGTCGAGATACTTGGCGCATCCGGTAGTCGTACTCGAGGTCGTCGACGTCGTGGTACTTGGTGTCTTCGGACTCGCCGGTCTCAATACTTGCGACGGTATCGGAACACTTGTCGTCGAACTTGGCGAATCCAAGAGGTACTTGACGGTCGCGGGGTCCTTCGTTCGAAGATCTTGGCGTCCACGGTTCTAGCGGCTGCGGCCTTCACAACAACAGAAAAGAAAAACGGCAGCAAGGTCTTGGCGCGCCACTTGGCGATGGAGGCGATGGAGGCTCGGCCCTGCAGCCTTGGCGCTGGACAGCAAAGGAACGACACGGGACGGCGATCCTGGCCGGCCCGCGACTATGCTCGCCGACGCAGAAGAAGAGGCGGCCGGAGGGGACTTGGCGGGGCGCGGCGCTGGTCTGGTGCTGGAGACGGAGGCCTTGGCGCGGGCGAGAGCTGCAGAGGCTCGGGCTCCAGGCAAAGCGCTCGGCTGCTTGGCGCTCGAGGACGGGGAGGCCGGAGGACGAGGCCTCGGGGTCTTGGCACGGAGGGTGCGGTCGCGGCCGGATCGCGGGCGCTGGCCTGCTGCGGAGACGGAGGAAGAGGCGCTCGGGGCCTGGCCGCGACGTCGCTGGCTTGGGGCGGCGGCCTGGCGCAGGAGATGGAGACAGAGCCGCTTGGCCTGGAGGGCGAGGCGAGCGACGCGCTCGGTGATGCGGGCGTCAGGCGCGGCTGGAGGACGGGAGATCGAGGGGAAGGCGCTCGGGGCGGCCGGCTCACACCAGAGGAGGAGGGGCTCGGGCGCAGAGAGAGTTGGGCGAAGGGGAGAGGGAGTCGAGAGGATGGGGCTCGAGGGGACGATGGGGTTCGAGTGCTGGGCGAGCGAGGGAATCGGTCGAGGCTCGAGGGACGAGGCCCCTGGCGGCGGAGGGAGGAAACGAGAGGGAGATGGGAGCCTGGGTGCGGACGGCTAGGGTTGGAGGAGGTGTTGGGCCAGATGGGCCAGGAGGAGAGGTTTGGCCGCTGGGAATGGCAGTTGGGCCAGCTGCGGCTGGAGTGGCCTAGAGGAGTGGCGGTTGGGCCGGCTGGAGGACCAACTCCCTCTATTTATTCTTAGCAGAAAAATTAAATAGAGAGAGTCCAAAAGAAAATAAGAAAGGAAGGTCATGAACAGAAAAAAAATAAAAGATGGAACATTTTGTAAGGTTTTATGGAATAAAACCAACCCAACAAAATAGTTCCAACAAAATAGGGACATGCAAACTAAATAATTAGCTTTCCTTAAGGAGTTTGAAAGGAGTCTAGACTTTAGGAGAAGTCTCGATACAACGGAAAAAGAAATAGAGGGAGGTTTGACGGTGAAACTTGAAGTAGAAAAGGCATGGGGAAATATGCAAGTGTGTTATGCTTAATTCCAAGAATGGAATATTTATTTATATAGCTCCCTAATAATATTGGGAGGCTTTCATATGTTATAAAGAGAAGTCACACTTCCCTCGATTTAAATGGACCGAAGGTCCACACAATTTATTTAAGTTGAGATGCAAGATAAAAAAGACATGATGGCATGATGACATGATGCAATGCAAAAATAAATAACACAAGCACAACTGAAACACACGGGAGAACCTGGAACATCTAGAATCTTCTGGAATCTTCTGGGACGTCGGTCTTCGGGCGTCACATGTCTTTACACCACTTTTGGCATAGATAGTGGACGGCCTTAGTGCTATTAGTTTTATGTTACTAAATTTGTGCATGTACACACCTGTTAGTATCAATTTGTTGTCATCCAAACACTGTTGCTATGCTGTTGCAGTTATATTTACCTTCCTCATAAAATGTTCAATTTGTTAATTATTGTACATGAGTAAGAACTTGTAGCGTTATTGTAGTTAATTATAGCTTCTGATGTTCCAAAATTTGGTTGTTGTCTCAGTAGCAATTAATTCATTTGCACATTGATCTTTTTCAGAAGATATGTCATAATTAACATGTTTTTTCAGTTTTTCAAAATAAGCATCGGTGGTTTTATATGTTGCTATAAACCCATTTCCCCTACAATTGTTACTGATCTAGTTTTAAATATTATAGGATGAACGGAAATGTTCTTACTTGGAGTGGGTTGATCAAGAGTGGTCATAGTCTTTGAAGATGTGCCTATCGAAGCTTTGGAGCATGTATGAGGGAGACAACACACGTAGGCTTAGAGAAACTGTTGTCAACGCTGAAGAATATTTTAAGATGCGGGATAAAAAGTGGAAGATGGAGAATGAGCTCAGATTTTTTAAATCAGACTTTGCTTAGATGGTGTTGGCGAAGGAGGAGGAACTTTCCCAGTTGGCCCGTGCAAAACAGGTTCTTATTGAACTGAAAGCAGAGGTGGATAAGAGGAGCCTAGATGATCTCTATTAGGTAAATGAATATATTGTTCTAATGTTGTTCTTATGAAGTTGAACTAGCTATATGTTGTATTGTGTTGTTTTCATGTAGCTATCGTACTGTGATGTTATAATATATTTATGTGCCTGATATGAAATTGGCAAACAACTGTTCGATATGAAATGTGAATTTGCGTAATACTAGAATTATTAATCGTAAACTAATAAACCTACTAAATGTGTCATGGATCTTTGCAAACGGTTCTAGCAGTAAAAGCGCTTGTGATGGATAGCCCAATGTCACACAGTTTTCTTCATCAAATCGTGTGTGATGTAGTTGATAAAAGCAAACAGTTAACCAAGGCAGAGCGTGTGTGATAGTTACACCTTTCACATACGAGCCTACACATAAAACTATGTGGGACATACAAACGAACGGAAACGTTTCCCTGGATTGACTGTGTGGGTTGTACATAAGAACGGAAACGTATTCCTTGGATTGACTTTGTGCGATATACATACGGACGGAAACGTTTTCCCTGGATTGACTGAGTGGGATGTACATAAGAATGGAAATGTATTCCTTGGATTGAATGTGTGTGATATACATACCTACGGAAATGTTTTTCTGGGATTCACCGTGTGGGATGTACATACCTACGGAAATGATTGGGTTTCGATGCCTCACCCGATCGCACACAAGCTCATCTAGTGTCCCATGAGGGCATATCCCCGACGATTTCTGGGTCGTGTGGGAAGGACCCCCCTATCGCCCACACTCATTAGGCGACGGTTCCAAATGTGGTCGCGGAAAGGGATTTAAAACCGTCTGTATAGCACCGACGCGTACTAGTGAATATACGATTTGATGAGGTGATCAAATCTTTTGGGTTTGTACAAAGTTTGCAAGAAACTTGTATTTAAAATAAAGTGAGTGGGAGCACTACAACATTTCTGATAAGTATATGTGGATGACATATTGTTGATCGGAAACGATGTAGAATTTCTGGAAAGCATAAAGGGTTGTTTGAAAGGAGTTTTTCAAAGGAAGACCTGGGTAAAACTGCTCACATATTAGGCATCAAGATCTATATAAATAGATCAAGACGTCTGATAAGACTTTCATAGAGCACATACCTTGACATGATTTTGAAGGAGTTCAAAATGGATCAGTCAAAGAAGGAGTTCTTGCCTGAGTGGTAAGGTGTGAAGTTGTGTGAGACTCAAAGCTCGGCCACGGCAGAAGAAGAGAAAGGATGAAGGTCGTCCCCTATGCCTTAGCCATAGGCTCTATACGGTATGACATGATGTGTACCGCACCTACGGTGTGCCTTGCCACGTGTCTAGCAAGGGCGTACAAAAGTAACCCAGGAGTGGATCACTGGACAACGGTCAAAATTATCCTTAGAGGAATAAGGAAATGTTTCTCGGTTATGGAGGTGATAAAGAGTTTGCCGTAAATGGTTACGTCGATGCAAGCTTTAACACCTATCTGGGTGACTCTGAGTAGCAAACCGGATACGTATAGTGGAGCAACCATTTGGAATAGCTCCAAGTGGAGCACGGTAGCAGCATCTACAATATGACATAGAGATTTGCAAAGTACATGCAGATCTGAATGTTGCAGACCCGTTAACTAAAACCTCTCTCACAAGCATAACATGATCAAACCCCAGAACTCATTGTGTATTAATCACATGGTGATGTGAACTAGATTATTGACTCTAGTAAACTATTTGGGTGTTAGTCACATGGCGATGTGAACTATGAGTGTTAATTACATGGCGATGTGAACTAGATTATTGACTCTAGTGCAAGTGGGAGACTGTTGAAAATATGCCCTACATGCAATAATAAATTGGTTATTATCATATTTCCTTGTTCATGATAATCGTTTAATATCCATGCTAGAATTGTATTGATCGGAAACTCAAATACATGTGTGGATACATAGACAACAAGATGTCCCTAGTCAGTCTCTACAGGACTAGCTCGTTGATCAAAGATGGCTATGGTTTCCTAGAAATAGACATGAGTTGTCATTTGATAACGAGATCACATCATTAGGAGAATGATGTGATGGACAAGAATCAAACTATAAACGTAGCATATGATCGTGTCAAGTTTATTGCTATCGTTTTCTGCATGTCAAGTATATGTTACTATGACCATGAGATCATGCAACTCACTGACACCGGAGGAATACCTTGTGTGTACCAAACATCGCAACATAACTGGGTGACTATAAAGGTGCTCTATAGGTATCTCTGAGGGTGTCTGTTGAGTTGGCATGGATCAAGACTGGGATTTGTCACTCCGTGTGACGGAGAGGCATCTCAGGGCCCACTCGGTAATACAACATCACAAGAAGCTTGCAAGAAATGTGACTAATGAGTTAGCCATGGGATCTTGTATTATGGAACGAGTACACAGACTTGCCGATAACGAGATTGAACTAGGTATGGAGATACTGATGATCGAATCTCGGGCAAGTAACATACCGATAGACAAAGGGAACTACATACGGGATTAGCAGAATCCTTGACATCGAGGTTCGACCGATAAATATCTTTGTGGAATATGTAGGAACCCATATGGGCATCCTGGTCCCACTATTGGTTATTGACCGTAGAGGTGTCTCGGTCATGTCTACGTTATTCTCGAACTCGTACGGTCCGCACGCTTAACGTTCAGTGACGCTAGAGTAGTATTGGGATATTCATGTTGGTGACCGAATGTTGTACGGAGTCCTGGATGAGATCCCGGAGGTCATTAGGAGCTTTGGAATGGTCCGGAGGTAAAGATTTATATATGGGAAGTCATATTTTGGCTACCGAAAAAGTTTCTGCATTATCGGCATTGTACTAGGAGTGCTGAAAGGGGTCTGGGGGTCCACCTGTCCCGTGAGGCCACATGAGTTGTAGGGGGCGCGCCTTGGCCTATATGGGTCAAGGGCACCAGCCCTAAGAGGCCCATGCGCCAAGATAGAGGAAAAGAGGAACAGTCCTAAGGGTGGAAGGCACCCCCGAGGTGCCTTGGGAGGAGAGGACTCCTCCCTAGGGCTGGCCGCACCACCTCCCTTGGAGGAGGAATCAAGGTTGCGCCCCAACCCTCCTCCTTGCCTCATATAAATAGTGAGGGAGAGGTAGGGGCTGGACACACCAAATCTCACGCTCCGGCGGTAGCCCTACCTCTCCTGAAACCCCGATTTATCCACAGATCGCATCTACGGTAGCGCTTGGCGAAGCCCTGCTGGGATTGCACCACCACCATCTCCACCATGCCGTCATGCTGGTTGAGATCCCATCTACTTCTTCTCTCTTTCTTGCTGGATCAACAAGGAGGAGACGCCATCGAGCCGCACGTGTGCTGAACGCAAAGATGTCGTCCGTTCTGCACTAGATCGGAGTTCGCGGGACAGATCGTGATTGGATTGCGAAGATGTACCACTACATCAACCGCGTTCTTTAACGCTTACCTTTGCGATCTACAAGGGTATGTAGATCCAACTCTCCTCTCGTAGATGTGCATCTCCTAGATTGGTTCTTGGGTGTTTGTAGGAATTTTTTTGTTTTCCTTGCAACGTTCCCCAACACTCCTTATGAATGAATTTGATCATATCATACGGAAGGCTAGGGAGATCTCTGATTTTTATGGAATGAACTGTGAAAAACCGGTCATAGATGAGGTCCTTTATAATAGCGATTATATGCTAGGACATTTGCTTGGGGACAATCGCATTTTTTATGACAATCTTAAAACAGAAGTTCCTCCTTTGAGTAAGATCCAACACATTTTCAATGGTGTTAATCAACGTTATTATTGGATTGTGGCCGGTAATCAAAATGGATATACCGACGAACAATTGGCTAATGCTAAAATTTCTATGGATGATGGGTTTCTCGTTTTATTTGAAAAACCTCTTGATGGCAGCCTTTTCAAGAAAAATGAGAAGAAAGATCGTAAGAAGTAAGATCTATGCACTATGCCTAGCTGAGGGCGTAAAACAATAGTGCTTGTTGAGAGGTAACCCAATAGTTATCTTTTGTGCTTTTTGGTTTCTTTCTGTTTTTAATAAATACACAATTATACTACTGTTGAGATTGTGTTTTGGTGTTTCAATTAGTGTTTGTGCCAAGCAAAGCCTTAGGGTTGATTTGGGTGAAAGCTGATTTGGTTCGGTGCATCAACAGAAACTTTCGTGTCCAGTAGAAAAATTGTTTTCAATTGCTGGAGCGTGAAAAAATTCTGAATTTTTTACACATAATTGATATAACAAAATTCACACGTTTTCATAATTTTTCAGGATTTTTATAGTTATAGAAGTATGACTAAAAAATACGTCTTTATAGACTGTTCTGTTTTGGACAGATTCTGTTTTCGTTGCATTATGTGTTTATTTTGATGAATCTATGGATTATATCACGGGTATAAGCCGTGGTAAAGTTATAATAGAGTAGATATAATGTAATAACAAAATATGAATGGGTTTCAACAGTACTTATAGTAAAGATGAGTTTTATTATACTATCTCATGAGGTTCCGTTAAGTTTTGTGTGATTGAAGTTTTCATGTTTTGGGTGAGATCACGATGGATGAAGGAATAAGGAGTGAAAATAGCCTAAGCTTTGGGATGCCCCATGGCACCCCAAGGTAATATTCAAGGAGAACCAAGCAACTAAGCTTGGGGATTCCCCGGAAGGCATCCCCTCTTTCTTCTAACGACCATCGGTAATTTTATTTGGAGCTATATTTTTATTTGTGACATATCATGAGATTTGCTTAGAGCGTCTTATATTATATGAGTCTTTGCTTGTTTTTCTTTTTAGTTTGTCACAATCATCCTTGATGAACACACCTATTTGAGAGAGCCATAATTATGCTATGATTTGTTAGAATTGCTCTATGTGCTTCACTTAAATTTTTTGAGCTATGTGATTGCTCTAGTGCTTCACTTATACCTTTTTTAGCACGGTGGTGTATTTATTTCAAAGAAATATGCTCTCATTCTTCACTTAGATTATTTTGAGAGTTAGTATTTTTTTTTTGAAGAATCCTCTAATGATTCACTTATATTATTTTGAGAGTTGAAACTTTGTAGAAATTTGTGCTCTCGCACTTCACTTAAATTTGTTTGAGATTATGTTATTAGCAATGGCAATATGCTTTAAAAAAATTGGTCCCAAAGTAATAGATATTCAAGAGAGATATAATAAAAACTTTCATGAAGAACATTGTATATTAAACTTGAGTCCCTGATCTTGATCGTATATATTTATGTGTATAATTAGTGTACGATTAAATCGGGGGCGTCATAGTGTTTTTCTATTTCAAGTTTAGTTTTAATGTGCGGCCATGACTTTTGTGGACTTCTAACGTTTAATGTAAAATATATCATTTTTAAGTATTTGAAATGCCTTTAAAAAATATAGTTTAGGTTTTTTTAATGCGACGATCGTTGGCATACCGACGGGCGAACGACCGCAAACGGACACGGGCATCCGCTTTGCCGACGCAACTGGACATAAACCAAACAGAATGTTTGGAGTTGGCTTAAGAGCATCTCCAAGGCAGACCCGCAAACCGCCTGCATCCGTCCGGTCCGCGCTGTCCGGACCGCGGAAGCCATCCAACGCGGACTTATGTCGGTCCGCGGGGATGTTCGAACGCGTTTTATCCCGCAAATTGGAGACAAGTGGGGGGAGGTTTGCGAGAGACCGAACACCCGAAACATAGGACCCCGATACCCCCGGCCCACCCAATCCCCCTCTCAATCCCATTTCCTTCCACTCTGCTCCTTCTCCCCCTTGTTTTGTATATGCATCCTCCACCTCCTCCGTCGATGTTGTACGTCTCTGGCCACCACACGGGCATTCACGTACGTCCGCAACCAGCACCGACGCGCCCACTCGCCTTTACGACTGTGTTGTCCACCCTGGAGCCTTTTGTACCCAGGTACACTCCGCCCCCTGTCGATGACCTCCATGGTGGACACCACACCCGACAGGTGTTCGGTCAATTTCCATTGAGCTTATTTTCAAATGTTATGTTGTTTTTTAAAGTATGAAGGATGGTGAGCTACTCAACCATGGAGGATGAGTTGTTGTTCGATGTGTGGTTGGGCGTATCTGCGGATTTTGTAGGCAGTAGCGGAGTGGAGGCCTTCTAGGAGCAAGTGCATGAAACTTTTCACGCACAAAAGCACATTGGCCCCTACGACATGTACATCATTCAACCACATAATGTGAGGTTGTTGTCGTATCGCTGGCACGCTATCCATATCAGCGTCACCAAGTTATGCGACGTGGTTCATCAGCTCGAGGCAAGGTGGCCATTGGACACGGCAGAGGATGACATCGTAAGGTTTACTTCCTCTTGCTCAGTTTGTTGATTGATTAATTCTCTCAATTTGGTCTACAAATTATATGTAGCCCACACGTGCTACTGTGGTGTATCACAAGACAGAGAGACGACCATTTACGTGCACACTGTTGGATGAAGTTGAAGGGGAAGTATGCTAGGAACGACATGATCCGTTCATGAAAAACTTGTTGGTCGTCCGGGATCTAGTCGAATTTGAGACATTGTTATAGTAGACTTAATTTGCATGGTATGTATGGACGATCTGTGCTATTTTCTATCTGAACTTTGATGAATATCGGTTTGTTTGCATGAATTTTGTTCGGTTAGTTAAAATGGGGGTTGAAATGTATGCGGCTACGGTTGGATGGCGACCTCCCTGAAGATTGACATAATGGTTTTGTTACCTTTCTAAGTACATGGGGAGGGGATACATATAGGGTTTCCAGCGCAATGACTGATGGGACGTGGAGATCTCGTGGACCCGGTCGTGGGAGGATGAGGGCAGACCGAGTCCATGCTCTAAC